>CM054061.1:186688181-187376678 GCA_028641055.1 Alopecurus myosuroides | reverse complement strand
ACGTCCCGAAATTCACGGATGGGTGCAAATTTGAACCAACCCAAAAAGTCCACCTCATCGTGTAAGTATTTCCGTAACAGATTCTCCCGTAAGTCTAGCATTTCCGCGGCCGCCCCGGGCCAAAAAATTTGGAGGCCCACCCACAAAAGAAAAATTAATCAGCTTAAGTAGGCAGTTGCAGCAAATGGGTCTAAAGGCTTTCGCTTGTTTACAGTGGATCACGGGTATACGTGATCTGGACGTGATGGAACTACTCCCTCCTATCCATATTGATAGGTGCTGAAGTGGATGTATTTAGACATGTTTTATTGCTAGATACATCCACTTCATGTCTAGATACATCCACTTCAGCACCTATTAATATGGATCGGAGGGAGTATTTGATTTGGTATTTAATTTTTTTATCCTACTTAATTTTTCATCCTGCAATGGAGCCGTGTGTAATTTTTTTTAATCCTGCAATGGAGTCGTGTGTCTGCGGCAGGCATTTACTATTTTTTTTCATCCTGATTCTCTACTATAGGTTTATGCCCTAATTTGTATCGTATTTTTTTTTTGTCGTTTCGCTATGAAAAAGTCTCCATATGGAATTGTAAAATAATAATAAGAGAACACGGAAAGACATTGGTAGACTCATAAAGAGGATTTACTTACAAATTGTTGAAGAGTAACACAAGCACTTAACCGGCGGCATGTGCGCGGAGGCCCAGAGAGTCAAAAGGCGAGCTGTGCCCTGTACGTACCTCGCCGTCCACCGCCGGTACGGCATCGTCTTTACCACTTGCGATCTGCCTAAGCATGTGTGTCGGTGAATTAGGCCTTCCAATGTGCTCTCGCGACGCGATAGGCGACGCGCGAGCCCCGCCCTCGCCCGCTCCGGCCGCGGACGGCCACGCCCCGGCCCGCTTCTCCCCGAGCCCGCCTGCAGCGCCCGCGGCCCCCACGGCTGTGGCCGCTCCTCCCCCACCGCTGGCTGCTCCGCTCCCTGGCCGCTCCACCCCGGAAGGTCCCGTCCATGGGGTCAACGCCGCCGCCGCCTCCAGCCGCCCCCGCACAGCTCCGCCGGTGAATCCAGGTACTCCTTTCCAGTCCTACGTGCTCTCTCGCTTCCACCACCGTCTGTCTATTCCCCCCGCGCCTCCGGCCGTGCCCGGGGTGGTCTGGGTTACCCCCCCCCTCCCCCTGTTCGTGTCGCCCTGCTTCTCTCCTCTCGCGTTGGAGAGGTTGCTCTCTTTCTTCCTCTCCGAACTGCCGGCGGTCCTCCGTGTCCTCTGCACTGGAGACTCCATCTTCTCCTTCGAGGTCGCCACGACGGAGATCGCCGCGTTCATCGTCAACGTCGGCGCCAAGCACTGCCGCCTCTTTGGCCTCTCCTTCCACGCGTCCGCTGACGTGGCCGCTCTCTCTGTGGCCCACATCTCGTCCCTACCCCCCTGCCCGCGTCCCTCGCCGCGGTCGGCCTCGTTGCACCCCGGTCTGGTCTCGCTTACCCCCGCCCCCCGACAGTCTGGACACTGGGGGATTACTCCCGTGTCCCCGGCAGTACAGCCACCATTTACTCCCACCGGCCTCCGTCCATCAGCCCGTCGCATCTCCCCCTGCGGAGACACCGCGCGGCGCGGCTCCTCCAGAGAGCTACGTCGAGCCCTCACCGCTAGCCCACGCCTCCATCGAGCCCTGCGCCCCACTCAATGCCACACCCGTCCGGCCGGTGGATACCAGTACGGCCGCGTTTACTGCCCCAGCCAACGCCGAGCCCCGCTCCTTCTTGAAGGTTGCGAGCTCCCCTCCCGCTCCCCCTCAGCCTACCTTTCGTGCCCCCCTCAAAAACCTCAGCCTCGACGGCTGTTTTCGCTACCTCTCCACCCTCCATTTCGTCCGTGACTGCCGCGACCCCGTTCGGTGCCGCCGCTGTCACCGCTCCGGTCATCGAGCCAAAGGCTGCACTATGCCGCTCCCAAGGCCCACCTTCATGCCCACCTCCACCTCCCCGCCTGTCGTCCCCGCTGTCCACCCCCGTCCTGCCACGCCGTTCCCCACCGCCATCCCAACCCTTTCTTCCCCCCTTGAGGACCTCGACTCTGCCTGCCTCGACGTGGGTGCTCCACTTCCCGTGGGACGCTGTCTCTTCGAGCTCGAAGAGGGCTCGGGCTCCTCCAATGAGCCCCCCCTGGAGCGCACCGTCCGCGAAGTGCCTGCGCCCGTGCCGCTCCCTACGTTGTCCGACAAGGACGAGGAGTTGGAGGTGGAGTCCGACGATGACTCCATTGCTCCCATTCCCGAGGTCTTCATGCCCCCGGGGGATGTCGACGCCGCCCGCAAGATGGCCGTGGTGCACGTCGAGTCCCTCCCCCCGTTCACCTCCCCCGCGTCGGGGTTTGCAGAGGCCATCTGCCTGGAACTCCCGGGGCTGCATGTCGTTGTTGTCCCCTCCTCCATTGGCGACATGTACGCCAAATTTCACTCCTTCGAGGATCGGGAGGTCGCCATGTTGCACCAGCCCTTTGTCTACGAAGGGGCTACCTTCAAGCTGGTTCGCGAGGAAGAGGCTGACAGGATTCCGTGCGCCATGACCACCATCGCTGTCGTCATAGCTAAGCGCGTCCCTGTCGAGCACCTCAACCAGCTTGGAGTCTCTGCAACCTTCAGTTGCTTCGGAGAGACCCTGGAGGTGGATCCCTGCTCGCTCTCGGGGGAGGACTGCGCTCTTGTGCGCGTGGTGGTGATGCTCAAGCAAGACGCTGTGGTCCCAAGTGAGATCACGGTGACCAAGGCACCTTGGGGGTCCCGCATTGTGCACGTCAAGGTGGTTCGGACATGGCCTGCGTCCCAGTCCTACGACAGCAAGGGGGAGTACGTGTCGTTCTTCAGCGCTCCCCCGCCTCCTCTCTTCCGTCGATAGATGGCCAGGCTCACCCCCGCCCCGCCGCGCCCACCTTTCGGCCCGATGAGCTACCGCGCGGGAGGCCCGCAGGATGGTGACTCCATGGCGCATGACGCCCTGATTGCCATCCTGGACAGTGTTGCGTCCTCGCTACTCACTCCGGGCTCGCCGGAATCCACGCTCTCCTCCCTCACCAACAGCTGGTGTAGCGGAATCTCCTCCAGGGCGGACTCTGGGACCCTGAGCTCGGGCCCCCCTCTCGCGGCGACAAGGCGATGTTGGAGCACGTAGAGATAAACAAAAACTTTCCTACGCAATGCTTCCAAGATCTAGCCGAGGTAGAAGACCACGAGTATTACCACTAGACGCGCAGGTGCGGATTATCGGTGCAGTGCATCGGGGCAGTGCAGTCCCATGATCCGGTCCGGCCGATCCAATCCCTCGAACGTCGAAGTGCTGAACGTACAGCACCTCTGCCGGTATCCACACGTACAAGGAGGAGCTCCGACGGCGGACTGCTAGGTCCGGTGCGGCGGCTGGACTGAGTTGGGCTAGGGTTCCCAACGCATGGGAGAGTGGACTAACGTGCTTGCTTGGCAACCTGCGCCCCTCTTTATATAGCGTATGGTAATGGGCTTCACAACACTTGTGGCCCATTCTCTCTGTGAGTCCGACTCACAAAACCAGTCCATTTCCGGTTCGGGTCCAACCCGACCAATACTTGCTCCCGCTCTTAAGTGTGCGACCCTGCAGGCTCATGGCGACTTGGACACGATTAGAGTCCGACTCTCAATCGATCAATCGGTAGCGGCTCCTAGCAGAACGTGCCGACTCCCAAGTCCCATTGAGTCATGACGACATACCTTTCAATGTGATATTCATCTTAGTCCCTTTTGCCTCACGATATACCTTGTCAAACTATAGGCGATTTTATCGTCATCCCTTAAGTAGTTCAACTCTCTTCTCGATCCGTGATATGTGATTCATCTGACTAACTCTTAGTCAATCGACACAGTTAACACTTAACTGAGTCGCGCATGGCCATGCTTCCTGAATCATATCACTCGAGAGGGCCCAGAGAATATCTCTCCATTAGGAGGGGTAAAATCCCATCTTGATTATCCACATCACGCAGCTTGCTTCTCATTCGACCCGAACTCTGCCTTTATAGTTGCCTTGTCACAGAACAACGTTTGACAGAACCTAAGTCGGTGATCCACAACTCGGATTGTGCGACAACCTCAGGTCTAAGGATTACATTGATTGAGACATGCAAATGACGACTTGATTGTTGCATCTCAATGTGGGTCAGTCCGACTTGCTAAACTCTTTAGCCAAGTCCGTGAACGTTGGAATGGCATCACCATTCCCATGACAAGTGGAACCGTGTCATCAGCCAACACTCACATTAGTCTAGGGTGTGTGTCCAGCACGACCTTAACGACCAATGACAATTAGTATGAACAACATGAATACATAGTTCCACAATCGAATCACATATTCAATGACATATATCAGATGTTCAAACCAAAGGACAATTTAATAACTTTATGAATACATTGGGAATTACATCATCTATGATTGCCTCTAGGGCATATTCCCAACAGTCTCCCACTTGCACTAGAGTCAATCATCTTGGCATCATATGCCTAGGCATCTAATGCCCATACCACTCGTGTGCGCCTCATGCTTAGTCTGTGGTAGCGCCTTTGTCAATGGATCTGCAATGTTTGCATCCGTGTGTACTTTGCATAACTTGATATCACCTTGTTCGACAAACTGGCGAATGAGGTGGTACCGCATGAGTATATGTTTGTTCTTCTGGTGTTGTCTAGGTTCCTTGGCCTGTGTGATAGCACCATTGTTGTCACAATATACGTCCAAAGGATTGGACACGCCCTGAACCACACCAAGATCCATCAGGAGGTTCCTGATCCAAACAGCTTCCTTTGCCGCCTCTGAGGCAGCAATATACTCAGCCTCTGTTGTAGATGCAGACACCGTATCTTGCTTGGAACTCTTCCAGCTCACAGCTCCTCCGTTCATTACGAACACGTATCCCGATTGCGAACGAGAATCATCTGAGTCGGTGAGATAACTTGCATCCGTGTAACCCTTTACACTGAATTCCTCATCACCTCCATAAACTAGGAACATTTCCTTAGTATTTCTCAAATACTTAAGGATGTTTTTAACAGTTGCCCAGTGGGCTTCGCCAGGGTCAGCCTGGTATCTGCTCGTAACACTTAGAGCATAGGAAACATTTGGCCTAGTACAAATCATGGCATACATGATGGATCCAATTGCCAAAGCATACGGGGTCACACTCATCCGACTTCGCTCATCAGTTGTCGAAGGACACTGAGTCTTGCTAAGTTTTATGACATGGGACATCGGTAAGAATCCCTTCTTGGACTCTTCCATTTTGAATTTCTTCAAAACCTTGTCTAGATAAGTACTCTGACTCAATCCAATGAGCCGCCTTGATCTATCTCTATAGATCCTGATTCCTAATATGTAAGTTGCCTCACCCAAATCCTTCATTGAGAAACTCCTTTCCAATGACTCTTTGGTTTCTTGCAACATCATGACATCATTTCCAATCAGCAATATGGCATCCACATATAAGATTAGAAAGTTTACTTTGCTCCCACTAAACTTCTTGTATAAACAAGAATCATGATCGCTCTTGATGAAGCCAAACGATTTGACTACCTCATCAAATCGAATGTTCCAACTCCGAGATGCTTGCTTCAACCCATAAATGGATTTCTGAAGTTTGCATACTTTGTCAGCATTAGCCGGATCGACAAAACCTTCGGGCTGTATCATATACACGTCCTCAGTTAAATTTCCATTAAGGAAAGCCGTCTTGACATCCATCTGCCATATCTCATAGTCGAAATAGGCTGCTATGGCTAACATGATCCGAATTGATTTAAGCATCGCTACGGGCGAGAAGGTCTCGTCGTAGTCACCTCCTTGAACCTGTCGGAACCCCTTCGCGACAAGTCGTGCTTTATAGACGGAAATATTTCCATCCATATCAATTTTCTTCTTAAAGACCCATTTGCACTCGACGGGTCTTGCACCGTCAGGCAGATCAACCAAATTCCAAACTTGGTTTTCATCCATGGACTTTAACTCGGATCTCATGGCTCCAAGCCATGACTCGGAATCAGATCCCACCATCGCTTCCGAATAAATTGCCGTCTCATTACCGTCTAACAGTAAAACATCTCGAGCACTCTGTAATCTGGCAGATCTCCGAGGTTCAGGTGCTGTAACCGGTGTAGGTACCACGACCGGCTCAGCCTCCAAGGCCATTGCCGACTCGCCCCTAGCTGGTTCCTCTCGAATTTCTTCGAGTTGCACCGTGCTCCCATTGACTTCCCGACTAAGAAACTCTTTCTCAAGGAAGACACCATTCCGAGCGACAAACATTTTGCCCTCTTCCCGGTTGTAGAAGTAGTACCCCAAGGTTTCCCTCGGATACCCCACGAAAATACACTTATCCGACTTGGGCGTGAGCTTGTCCGACTGAAGTCGCTTGACAAATGCTTCACAACCCCAAATCTTAAGAAAAGACAAACTTGGATTTTTACCAGTCCACATCTCAAGTGGTGTCTTCTCTACTGACTTTGATGGTACTCTGTTTAGTGTGAACGTTGCAGTTTCTAGACAATAACCCCAAAATGATAAAGGTAGATCTGTCCGACTCATCATTGATCGTACCATGTCCAACAAGGTCCGATTTCTCCGTTTCGATACACCGTTTCTCTGCGGTGTACCCGGCGGAGTGAGTTGAGGAACTATTCCACAACTCTTTAGATGGTCATCAAACTCATGGCTCATGTACTCGCCTCCACGGTCCGACCGTAGAGACTTTATTTTCTTGCCGAGCTGATTTTGTACCTCACTCTGGAATTCCTTGAACTTTTCAAAGGCTTCCGACTTGTGTTTCATTAAATAGATATATCCATACCTACTCAAATCATCAGTGAAGGTAATGAAGTACTCATAACCACCTCTACCTGTCGTGCTCATTGGTCCACATACATCACTATGTATTAGTTCCAACAAGTCGGACGCCCTTTCACAACTCCTTGCAAAAGGTGTCTTGGTCATCTTGCCTAGTAGGCATGATTCGCATGTCTCGAATGACTCTAAGTCAAACGAAGTTAGAAGTCCATCATCATGGAGCTTCTTCATGCGCTTTCAACTTATATGACCAAGCCGACAGTGCCAAAAGTAAGTCATATTCAGATCATTTGGTTTCAACCTTTTAACATATAAATGTTATAGACCGATTCACTATCAAGATTTAAAATAAATAACCCGTTCTGAACGGGTGCAAAGCCATGAAACATATCTTTCAAATATAAAGAACAACCATTATTCTTAATATTTGACTCATAACCTTGTCTCATCAAACATGAGGCGGAAATAATGTTTCGACTAAGCGCTGGAACATAATAACAATTATTTAGTTCCAAAATAAATCCTGAAGGTAAATGAAGTTGCATCGTGCCGACTTCCAACGCAGCGACTCTCGCCTTGTTGCCGACCCGAATGTCAACCTCTCCTCTTGCCATGCTCCTAGTTCTTACCAGTCCCTGCAACGAGTTGCATATGTGAATAACTGATCCGGTATCATATACCCAAGAACTATTAGGCGCATCAGCAAGATAAATGTCTATAACATTGCACACAAGCGTACCTGAGTTGGAAGTCACACCTCCACTCTTGGCTCTGTCAGCCAAATACTTGGTGCAGTTCCTCTTCCAGTGGCCATCTTGCTTGCAATAGAAGCAGTTGGCTCCGGCTGTAGGAGAAGGCTTAGTCTTTGAGGGAGCACTCTGGACAGGGCCATGCGTGCTAACTCCTGACTTATCCTTCCTCTTCTTAGTCCAAGAACTCTTCTTGAACTTAGCCTTATTCTGCACCATCAACACTTGACTGGTGCCTTTCTTGATATCAGCCTCTACCGTTTTGAGCATCCCATGTAATTCAGTGATACTCTTATCCATACCATGCATATGGTAGTTCGAGATGAACGAACCATACGCACTAGGAAGAGAGTTCAGAATTATATCAGTAGCGAACTCTTCGTTAATTGGGAAGCCCAGCCGATCCAAAGACTGTATGTAACCAATCATCTTGATTACATGCGGACTCAGTGGATCGCCGTCTTTCAGCTTACAGCCAAGCAAAGCTTGAGAGACTTGATACCTCTCAGTCTTTGCTTGAGCCTGGAACATACTTTTGAGGCTTTCGATCATATCGTAGGCCTCAAAATTCTCGAACTGCTGCTGCAAGTCCGGTTCCATGTGTGCAAGCATAAGGCAGCTAATCTCCGTAGACTCATCTCTAGTCTTACGGTAGGCATTCGTGACTGCGACAGTCGCATCGTCATCTGGCTCTTCTGGAAGTGGAGTTTCTAGAACATGTTCTTTCTTGTCATGCTTGAGGACTATCCTCAGATTACGATACCAGTTGGTGAAATTAGTTCCATTAAGCTTATCTTTCTCTAGGATTGACCTCAACGCAAACGCGGACAACTGAGGAAGGTTGCTAGGTGCCATTGATCTACAACAGAAAATACGGAAAAACACTTAAGACATGTATTCATAAAAGAGCAGGCATATTAAACGCTTTAATACTTATGCTCCCACTAGAACCAACATCCCTCCGATGGTTGCTAAGTGATTCAAGATCCTAAATAAGCAAGTCGACTAGTGAGTTTTAGCATCACCGCTAGCCGTCAAGTGATCTAGGTAGGCAACACCTTGCCAATCGTATCCAATACGACTCCTGTTAGTTGGGTGACATCACATGTCCCGGCTCCCAACCTACCTTGCCCCGAGCCCCACAACCGTTGTGATGGACTCGTCTAGATTACCAAGTGCTTCTGCTTGTAAGAGTCCGACTCAAACCCACCTAACCGGAAAGAATTGGTAGCACCTCAATTTTATGAGCCCACTACCAAGAATGTCTGACTTGTGATGGTGCAGCACTGGCGGGGCGACCGACTAGACCTTCTTTGAGGGATTAAAGAATCTACCAACTATCTTAATAGAGGTAAATAGAGACATAACAATAACACAAATAAAACAATTATAATGTGAAATGGTATGGCTCTCTTCATGGTGATCTCCATCTCCACGAAGCTTGTAAGTCGACTCGTGCCAACTCTTGTCACGTGCCATCTTACTCCATGTAGCCAACTTGTACATCGACTTGCATGCCTTCCGGGTTCTCCAACAAGCTACACTAGCTAGTAAATGAAAATTTACATAGAGAATCCGACACGCAGGCCGGTATACAATAAAATGACAGCACCTAGGCTCCAGCCGGCTGACAAAAACATGATACGCAGATCATGTATGGATTACACACATCACATGCACATAAGACATACCATTCACAACTTCCTGCAAAAACAAGTTATGCATAGACACGATATCTACCGGCGTTGTGAAACTCGCAACGACATCTAAGGCACTACGACAGGGCAAAGCCGGCGGTCCCGTATTCCGATTTTGGAAAACGCAGATCTCATCTGCATTCCGATCATGGATTTCTTCATCGGATAAAACGATTTTACCCAAATCTGATCCGTATTCCGATTCGATCAAACTCTTTGATCTTCGGTCACGGCAACTGGATTTATGTGTCACGGTATAGCCCGATGGCGGAAATCGACCGGTAGGGGTAAGTTGTTTCACGACCTTAGCAGTATGATCACGGAAACCAGATCATCCATTAACCCCGAGTACGATTGATCCAATCAACCTTGTACAAAACCGATCTATCTCATAGACCGACCACCAAAACATCAATTAGATCACATCTAACGCTAACTACATATCACATATGTACGGATCTCGGGCCTAATACCAGAAGCTACCGCTCTGATACCACTGTTGGAGCACGTAGAGATAAACAAAAACTTTCCTACGCGATGCTTCCAAGATCTAGCCGAGGTAGAAGACCACGAGTATTACCACTAGACGCGCAGGTGCGGATTATCGGTGCAGCGCGTCGGGGCAGTGCAGTCCCACGATCCGGTCCGGCCGATCCAATCCCTCGAACGTCGAAGTGCTGAACGTACAGCACCTCTGCCGGTATCCACACGTACGAGGAGGAGCTCCGACGGCGGACTGCTAGGTCCGGTGCGGCGGCTGGACTGAGTGGGGCTAGGGTTCCCAACGCATGGGAGAGAGGACTAACGTGCCCGCTGGGCAACCTGCGCCCCTCTTTATATAGCGTATGGTAATGGGCTTCACAACACTTGTGGCCCATTCCCTCTGTGAGTCCGACTCACAAAACCAGTCCATTTCCGGTTCGGGTCCAACCCGACCAATACTTGCTCCCGCTCTTAAGTGTGCGACCCTACAGGCTCATGGCGACTTGGACACGATTAGAGTCCGACTCTCAATCGATCAATCGGTAGCGGCTCCTAACAGAACGTGCCGACTCCCAAGTCCCATTGAGTCATGACGACATACCTTTCGATGTGATATTCATCTTAGTCCCTTTTGCCTCACAATATACCTTGTCAAACTATAGGCGATTTTATCATCATCCCTTAAATAGTTCAACTCTCTTCTCGATCCGTGATATGTGATTCATCTGACTAACTCTTAGTCAATCGACACAGTTAACACTTAACTGAGTCGCGCATGGCCATGCTTCCTGAATCATATCACTCGAGAGGGCCCAGAGAATATCTCTCCATTAGGAGGGGCAAAATCACATCTTGATTATCCACATCACGCAGCTTGCTTCTCATTCGACCCGAACTCTGCCTTTATAGTTGCCTTGTCTCAGAACAACGTTTGACAGAACCAAAGTCGGTGATCCACAACTCGGATTGTGCGACAACCTCAGGTCTAAGCATTACATTGATTGAGACATGCAAATGACGACTTGATCGTTGCATCTCAATGTGGGTCAGTCCGACTTGCTAAACTCTTTACCCAAGTCCGTGAACGTTGGAATGGCATCACCATGCCCATGACAAGTGGAACCGTGTCATCCGCCAACACTCACATTAGTCTAGGGTGTGTGTCCAGCACGACCTTAACGACCAAGGACAATTAGTATGAACAACATGAATACATAGTTCCACAATCGAATCACATATTCAATGACATATATCAGATGTTCAAACCAAAGGACAACTTAATAACTTTATGAATACATTGGGAATTACATCATCTATGATTGCCTCTAGGGCATATTCCCAACAGTCTCCCACTTGCACTAGAGTCAATCATCTTGGAATCATAGGACTAGGCATCTAATGTCCATACCTCTCGTGTGCGCCTCATGCTTAGGCTGTGGTAGCGCCTTTGTCAATGGATCTGCAATGTTTGCATCCGTGTGTACTTTGCATAACTTGATATCACCTTGTTCGACAAACTGGCGAATGAGGTGGTACCGCATGAGTATATGTTTGTTCTTCTGGTGTTGTCTAGGTTCCTTGGCCTGTGCGATAGCACCATTGTTGTCACAATATACGTCCAAAGGTTTGGACGCACCCTGAACCACACCAAGATCCATCAGGAGGTTCCTGATCCAAACAGCTTCCTTTGCCGCCTCTGAGGCAGCAATATACTCAGCCTCTGTTGTAGATGCAGACACCGTATCTTGCTTGGAACTCTTCCAGCTCACAGCTCCTCCGTTCATTACGAACACGTATCCCGATTGCGAACGAGAATCATCTGAGTCGGTGAGATAACTTGCATCCGTGTAACCCTTTACACTGAATTCCTCATCACCTCCATAAACTAGGAACATTTCCTTAGTATTTCTCAAATACTTAAGGATGTTTTTAACCGCTGCCCAGTGGGCTTCGCCAGGGTCAGCCTGGTATCTGCTCGTAACACTTAGAGCATAGGAAACATCTAGCCTAGTACAAATCATGGCATACATGATGGATCCGATTGCCGAAGCATACGGGATCACACTCATCCGACTTCGCTCATCAGTTGTCGAAGGACACTGAGTCTTGCTAAGTTTTATGCCATGGGACATCGGTAAGAATCCCTTCTTGGACTCTTCCATTTTGAATTTCTTCAAAACCTTGTCCAGATAAGTACTCTGACTCAATCCAATGAGCCGCCTTGATCTATCTCTATAGATCCTGATTCCTAATATGTAAGTTGCCTCACCCAAATCCTTCATTGAGAAACTCCTTTCCAATGACTCTTTGTGTCGGATATATACTGAATAGGGGTATAGAAGATGGTAGACAAAAGAGCCGGACTACCAGGGTGGCCTACATGGTAATGGGCTTAGGTCCATTGGGCGGCCCAGTAGTCCGACGCGCAGAAGCCGGATTCTAGAAGAACCCGGATCACGGCCCGCGTGATCTGGCTTGGAGGAGAAGACGGATTCCTTACTTTCCAAGTTACAAGTTAAACGTAGTCTTCTAGGTTTCTTGTTCTGTAAGCCCTAATCCGGCTATTATATAAAGCCGGACGGGAGATGGAAAAGTTAGACACAAGTTCAAGCCTTAGGCAACTCGACGAGAAGTTCATCCTCGTCGAGTAGCTAGATCTATTCCCTCACATTGTAACCTTGTTATACGGGCTTTAGTCCCAGTTAGTGAGAAGTGCAGGAGTAGGTATGCCGTACTGTCGCGACGTACCGAACCTGGGTAAAATCCCGTGTTCTGTGTTACTACGCTATCCCGTTACCCCACGTCTCTACCGTAGTCTCATGGCACCCCAGTCTATGAAAACTACTACGATGTCTCGACAGTTGGCGCCCACCGTGGGGCAAACGACGTCAGGCGTGAAATTCCGATCTGGGATACTAGGCGGAATTGGAAGATCGATCACTGTCGGAAGCTTGGAATTCGACGACGACGTCGGGCGCTTCCTCGACAATGGATCCTACATACCGGCGCAAAACCACCTGGTAAGTGCCTGCGTTTTACCGATTGGATCTGCTAACATCTTTATCGGATTAACCGCGGAGGCAATGGGGTTTTGCGGTGGAAGCAAGTATTTCCCACCCGCCCTATACCCAGTCGAAGACGACTATGATGCCGGATTTTGCTCAGATCGCCGACAAAACAGTGATACGCACTTTATCGGCATGGTGCAATCCGAGATCGCTGAAAACACGGATGACGGAAATCCCGTGCAAGAGGCAGACAACAATACACCCGTCACAGAGACGGAAGAACCAATACCCGTCACAGAGACGGAAGATCCGACATCCGTCAACCAGATGATGAACTCGGAAACAGAGTCCGTGCTTGCCGCCATAGAGGCGAGATTGGAGTCGGAAACCGGATCCGATAACTTCGACTCCGAAGACGAAGACGATGATGCCTTCGTAAGAAAAGTTAAGTCCTTTCAAGAGGGATTCCATGAAGTGCTAATGGCAAAACCAGCCGATACAACGGGTGCCGATAGCCAGGAAAGCCCTAAAACTCCTCCGCCAATGGAAGAGAGAGAAGACGGAGAAACTTCTCCGATATTCCCTAATGTCAAGGAGATGACAGAAGATGAACCTGTCAAAAAACCTCCTTCTTCCAAGAAAAAGCACCGTGCTTCTAAGAAACTCCAGTACAAACTCCGGAAGAAAAAGTCAGCTGATCTCGCTGATGAAAACCTGGAAGTTGGAGATATTAGTGGCACAAAGCCCGCGGAAAAGAAATCTAAGGAAATCACTGCTCCGCCAATGACAGAACTGGAAGAGCAAGAACTATTACAAACTCCAGTGGGACCCAATGAACCCCCTGAGATGCTGGAAGCCAGGAGACAAGCTTTCCAACGGCAACAGCAACATCTGCTTAGATCTCGGCAACATCTCCAACAAACCCATAATGACATCAAAGTCATGAAGGAAGAAATAGAGGAGTACGAGAGAAAGCATAGATCTGCCTTAAAACCTACTAGGCTACCCGGAATCGCAAAACCGGAAGAACTGCCGCCGAAAGAAAGGTTTTATAACCCATCTTGGCAAAAGCAGTTAAACGGCAAAGATGCCAAGGGCAAACCAATATACAAAACCGCAGCAGAAAACGCGGAAGCAGCGTTCGCCATCCTAAACAACGATCTGTACTCCAACGGGGAAAAACTCCAAGGGGTGTATGCTTTCCTAGGAAAAGCATTACAGCAACAACAGCGAGGACAAGAGCGATCAGGGAGGCTGCATGATAATTCCGCCCTCTGCAAAACTGTTACTTGCGCTGCTGGAGCACCTGGACCGGAAGAACCCGGAGATTCGGATAAAAAAGAGGATCCGAGAAAAGACAAGAAAAACCCCGACAACCGGGACGCAGCGTCTAGAACCGGACCTCATCTCCCGAAAGATGGATATAAACCACACGATCGGGAAGACAAACACCGGAATGACGGCAAAATAATGCCACCTCCGAGAAACCCAGCTGAAAAAGCTGGAAGATACGATACACCTCACAGACGTGAAAGATCTCGGACACCGCCTAAAGATAAGGAAAGGTACAGGAGCAGGACTCCACCTAATCCCAGGGGGCGTGACAACGGAAGAGATAGAGATAACCTCGGAAAAGCGCGTCCGCGCAACAATGGAAAAGAAAGGAGCAGATCCCCTTCTGTCCATTCAGCCGGGAGATATTCTGCACATATTGATAGAGCAGAAAAGGATGATCTATACTTTGGTCCTAAGTGTTTTACTGACAGGATCCGAAGGATAACCCTACATTCTGGCTTCGCCAAAGTTGGTCCAACCTACCAAAAGTATACCGGCAGTACAAACCCGGATACCTGGCTTTCAGATTATTACACAACCATCCAAATCAACAACGGGACAGACCTGGAAGCCGTCAAGTTTCTTCCCCTAATGTTGCTAGACGGAGCCAGAGATTGGATCAATGGTTTACCATCAAGAACTGTCGACAGTTGGGATGATATGGCGAGAGTATTTACTCAGCATTTTCGGGGAACATACAAACGCCCAAATAGCATCAACCAGCTGAACCGTTGCACCCAATTTGAAGACGAACCATACGTGGATTTCATCTCCATATGGACTGCAATGAAGAATAGTTGCTCTGGAGTAACTGACGTACAAGCAATGCATGCTTTCGTCAATGGCCTAAAACCCGGACTTGTACCGTTCATGGTTGGTTCTAAGAAGCACAAAGATCTCGGATCTATGCTTACAACCGCTAATGAGCATGCTGCAGCCGAAGACGATATCAGAGCAAGAGGAGGCAATATTGAGTCACTGATACTGGCCAAGAAAACACCTCGTTCTGATAAAAAAGGAACTCCGGAGTCAACAACAAAGCCCAAGGAGGTTAACATAGCCTTTGGAGGAGAAAAGGTGAACAAGTGGAAAGGCCGCAGTCCGGATCCCATCAATTACACTCCTGAAGAATGGGAGAGAATTAAGTCGGAACCCTGCGTCCACCACTCTCAGTTTGGGAAACCAACCCACACAAACGCGCAATGCCGGCTAAACAAGCATATGAAAGGCAATGCAGGATCCGGAAATAAAGGGAAGGGTTCCAAGAGGAAACCTGCCAAACAAAAGCCAGAAGCTGAAAAAGAAGACAGTGAATCGGACACTGATGACAAAATCCAGGAACAACAGCGAAAAGGCGAACCCAAATTTCCGAGAGTTGACGGAGAAGCAATGTTAACTTTCCTAGCAACCCCGTCAGCAAAGGTGGCCAAAAGGACACTTCGAGAAATAAACGCGGTTGTTCCTGAAACCCCAAAATTCTTGAAGTATTCCAACACACCGATAATCTGGGATCAGTCAGATCATCCCGGAAATATCCCTGAACCCGGCACACAAGCTCTTGTTGTAAGCCCCATTGTTCAAAACACTAGGCTAAGAAGAGTGCTGATGGACGGAGGATCCAGCATCAACATAATGTACCTGGATACACTAAAGCACTTGAAGATCTCCGAGTCCCAGCTCAACTACAGCAATATACGCTTCCATGGCATTGTTCCTGGCAGGCAAGCACGATCCCTAGGAGAAATTTCCCTAGATGTCACCTTCGGAGATAAAGATCACTTCCGGCAGGAAAAAGTATCCTTCGAAGTAGTGCCGTTCGAAAGCGTGTATCACGCAATACTCGGACGTCCGGCTTTCGCCAAATTTATGGCAAGATCTTGCTATATCTACAACAAGCTGAAGATGCCAGGACCCAAAGGAGGAGTAATCACCATTGCCGGTGATTTCAAGCTGGCAAACGAGTTGGAGAAGCAAAACGCCCTTTGCGCTCAAAGAGTTATAGCTCAGGAAGAACTGAAGGAGTTAGCCAAGGAGGTATCGCCGAAAGAAATGCCGGCAGGAAAAGAAACTCGGAAGCCAACAGATAGCTTCAAGGCGTCCGAGAATACAAGGCAGGTAATCCTAGATCCCAAAGATCCGACAAAATTCGTCGTTGTAGGGACTGGGATGACCGACAAATAGGAAGGCGAGCTCATCAAGTTCCTCCGTGAGAACTGGGATATTTTTGCCTGGTGTCCAGCTGACATGCCAGGCGTACCCAGGGAGCTTGCTGAGCACCAACTCAAGGTTATTCCTGGATCAAAACCCGTCAAACAATGTCTCCGTCGATTTGACGGAAGAAGACGGAAGGCTATTGGCAAGGAAATTATCCGGCTTTTAGCAGCGGATTTCATCAAGGAGGTAATCCATACTGACTGGTCCGCAAATCCGGTATTAGTACCGAAGAAAGACACAACTGCCCTCAGAATGTGTATAGATTACACAGGATTGAACAAGTTATGTCCGAAAGATAGGTTCGCACTACCGCGAATCGATCAAATAATAGATGCCACTGCAGGCTCCGAGCTTTTATGCTTTTTGGATGCATACTCTGGGTACCACCAAATACGCATGAAAAAGGAAGATCAAATCAAGACTTCTTTTATAACCCCGTACGGGACGTATTACTACGTAACCATGCCTTTTGGCCTGAAGAACGCAGGTGCAACCTACCAGCGTTGCATGCAACGTTGTTTGCATAGTCAGATTGGAAAAAATGTCCATGTTTACGTGGACGATATTGCCGTCGTAACCAAGGAAAAAGATACACTCCTTGAGGATTTGCGAGAAACTTTCGAAAACATACGCACCTACCAGATGAAGTTGAATCCATCTATGTGCGTATTCGGGGTTCCCTCAAATGAACTTCTGGGTTTCATCGTTTCTCATAGAGGAATAGAAGTTAACCCGGAAAAGATTAAGGAAATCTCGAACATCTCAGAACTTACGTGTGAAAAAGATGTCCCAGAATTGCCGGGTTCCGCCACAGCCATAAAAAGATTTCTTAGTTGGCTGGGGGCTAAAACCTTACCATTTCACAAACTGCTGGAGAAGTTCGACAAGGTCAAGTGGATTGCGGAAGCCTGGGAACGTATAGAAAGTTATGTACCTTTCCGTACTTAATTCAATTTCTATGTAAACATCTTTTGAGATCATGAAATAAAGTTGTCGGAATGCTGTTATCCATATTTCTTATAAGTGCAAAGTGTTTCCGCCTCATCTATTTCCCAATGATCTTGCAAACTTCTCAACGTTAACCCGAATTGTGCTCGCGTACTCGGCGTTACATAACTGGATGATTTTCAGCCTTTTAACGGCTAAAGGAAGCTTGAATTGACTGCGTGCCCAAGCTTCACTTAAAACTTTCCTTGTTTCTCTAAGTCTTATCTGATTGTGTGTGTGCCGGGTTACTGGAACTAGTTAGTAAAAATGCCTTTAGCATGATTCATGTTTTCGAGTTTCAAAACTGATTGGTTCGTCCCCAGTTACTCGGCATAATGATTCATAATGCTATTTGAGCCATTTCAAACACTAAAGACAGTTAAAGCATATACACCAGAGAACTTAGAAGATAAAGGAATGGTAAAATCCAAAATAACTTGCAAAGTCATTTCATAGTTTAAACTGCAAACGACGGAATTTTCATTCATACAAAAGAAGCATTACATTTTGGATTACAAATGAAAGAACAGTAATGCTCCTATTGTCTACTTTTTCTATCCAGGTTCCAGGTAACCTTTCAAGAATCCGACTCCTCCTCGCTGCTTTCTTCGTCGGGGATTGGAGGAGCTTCCTCTTCTGGATAGTTGACGGCGACATTTACCATGGCGGCAATCTGGGTGGCGTGGCCCTTAACTTCACCAAAGATGGTGGTTCGTTGCGCATCCGTGTATCCCTGAGGGACACCGGTGGCCACACGCCAGGATTTGGCACTAGGATAGTGCATGCGCATAAGGCCTAAGGCCATGCGCGCACCACCTCGTGCAGCGGAGCGGAGAAGAGACTCCTTGGACTCCGCCACCTCCATGATGATACCCGGAAGTTTTTCAACCTCCGAGCATTCCCCAGATTTATCGGGAAGGAACTTCTCTATGAGCTGCGTCCCGGCAGCCTTAATCAAATTCCATGTTTCCCCGAAAGCTCGGATGCCTGCAATCCGAGTTCCATCTGGGGTATCTCCTGTTTGATCCAATAAAACATACAAAAGGGTTAAGCAGACAAACAGATAAAGCAAAACATGGAAATATGAGGAAAAGGGTAAGAAATTTACCGATGAGCTTGTCGATCTCGGAAACTTCCTCCAGGTGAAGGTTCAGAGCTTCGGTCAAATCCTGAATGGTGGATTTGTCTTTCTCCGCCTGTTCGGAAGCCTTGGAATTAGCCATTCCAAGAGCCAGGTTGCTGGCTTCCAGGTCTTGTTGAGCTTTCACAAGATTCTTGTGAAGCTCAATGTTCTCATTGCTGAGAATTTCGGCGTTGCCAGAATCTTCCGCTGCTTGCTTAGCCTGAGCTAAGGCAGCTGAAAAGCAAGGGAAAATCCGAGTTGATCAATTTCCTCGGGAAAAAACTTAGACAAAGTCTTAAATCGGAAATTTCAAAACGAAAAAGCTTACCTTTCGTTTCCGTCAAAGCGAGCTGAGATGATTCCAGCTCCGCCTCCTTCTCCTCAAGAATAGAAAGAAGACTTCGAACTTCTTTATTCTTGATGGTGAGCTTCCTGAAAACTTCCAGGTTTATGGCCTCGGAGGTTTGCTGAAACATGGAAAGGAGAAGAATGAGTACAAAAAGCATCAAAGCAAAAAAGCACGCATTTTAATTAATGCTTGGGGGCTAGAGTTATATACCTGGCTCATGCGCTGCAAACCCGCTAAGTTTTCTTTGAATTCTTTCGCGTATTCCGCGAAGTGATTTCCGGCTGCGTCCAAGCCGTCATTGATAGCTTTAAAATCCTTATCAAAGGTGGGGATTTCCTCGTCGAAAGTCCGAGAAGATTTCCCCACCTCTGGGGCCGCCCTTTCCCTCGTATCTGACTCGGATACAACGGGCTGGCTGGGCTCTGGGGGCTTGGTGGTGGGGGTTGCAGTAGGCTCTTCCGCCATTGTCTGCGGCGTGTCCGGGGCGACGGCGGGAGATGGTTGGCTGCCTCGGCTGGAAGAAACTCTGAGTTTCTTCAGCTTTCTCGGCTTCAGGTTGGAGGGGGGTAGGCTAAAAACCAAAAACCCGGAAAAGGTTAAAACACCGAAGATGGACGAAAAAGATCCCATAAAAGAAAAACCCAGAAGAAAATAACCTGGAAGTGGCGACGGGGATTCCGTCAAGGTCGATAATCTCATCCGAAGAAATTATCTTCTTACGCTTGCGCCCACCCGTAGCGGCGGTGCGCAGCGCATCCAGCTCGGCCTCGGAGGCTAACTCCGAGTCTGGAAGATCCGCAAGCTGTCGGAAGAACCAATCAGAGTCAAAAGGTAGATTATCCAGGAATTGAGATTATACCCAAATGACGGAAAATTTACCTTGGGAGCCGGGTTGTCGGCCGTGTACATTGGCCGACTCTCCGTGTATTGGTCGCGCGATGCGACCAACTGATTGATGCGCCGCCTAAGTTCCTTTGCAGGCCAATCCTTGTCGGTTGTCCGCATTGGATCCTTGGCTCCCGTGTATTCACACGGGAGACGGCCTCCGTGGTTTGCTAATGGCTGAATCCGCCTATCCAGCCAGCAAAAGACCGTGTCCATACCGGTCAAAGGAGGTTTGGAGGAGGTGAGCTTGGCGATGCGCCTCTTGATCCTTAGCAGATCTGGAGGCAGAACTTGGACGGCCTCTGTTACCCAGTTATCCTGGGGAACGGCGGCGGAGTTCACAAAAGGTGGAACCCCGACGGCCTTTTTAGGAAAGGGCACGTCGGGATGATAGAAAAAAGAACCCGTCCAAAATTTGACGGATTCTGAGGTTTTGATTTTGTGGAACCAATCCTCTCGGAATCTCCGAAGAGTAAAGGAAATGGTCCTGTAATTTGGGAGTGCGCCCTCCGAAGAGTTACGCTTGACCCCAAAGCAATACAGCCAAAAATCTAACCTAGGCTCTATTCCTAGGTAACCTTCGAACAAGGCCTGGAAGCCGGCCATGTACAGAATGGAATTAGGAGGAAGGTTGTGAGGTTGGATGCTGGAATGTGACAGAACCTGGAGGAAGAAAGAGGAAGGTGGGAGCCCCATACCTCGTAGAAGGTGGGAGGTAAGAAGTACACTTTCGCCCTCTTGTGGCATGGGTTCGGTCTCCTCTTCCGGGAGCCGCCATTTCTTTTTGAGCACCAAACCCTCCTTCTCCAAGTTTGGAAGGAGAGCCGGGGGAATACTGCAGGCATTCCAGTTGCCTGCAGTTTCCTCTTCCTCGTCTGCTCCGGCGGCGGCGGCGGCGGCGGCCTTCGCGGCGGCGAGTTTCTCGCCAAGGAGCTCGATTTTCTCCTCCTCCGTTTCAGGTGCGAACGGCGGGGTTGTCGTGGCGCTTGGGCCCGCGACGTCCGCGGCGGCGGAAGCGTTTCCTCCGCCCGCCGCGGATGCCGTGGCCTTTTCCGGCTCGCCGCCGTCATGCTTGGGCGACCCTAGCTGTGGATCTAGGTCGCCCAAAAGTTCGTCGATGGAGGCGCGAGCCGGTGAGGACGACGGAGATGCCATCCTTTGGTGGTGCGTTTTGGAGCGCTCCGGCGTGCGAAGGGTTCGTCGGGGCAAGGTCTTGCTCTCGAGCTCGCGGTTGCGTCAATGGCGTGGGCAGTGAGGGAGTGAGGAAAGATTTCCGATGACGACGAGGACGGCTATTTATAGCCTGAAAACCTCTAGATACGTGCCAACGGCTCTTTTGACCGTTGGATGTTCGACGCGTGTCGCTCGCCGGAAAATCCGGGAAACGGAACGACAGAGGAATGATGGTTATCTCCTCGTTTCCCGTGAGAATCTGTCAGAGATACGTTACAGGGTTTCCCGCGTGAAACCAAGCGGCGCTTGCATCAGCATGATTAAGGCGCTGATGTCATAAGTTCCTTTTCCGCGAAGGATCGCGAGAAGAAAAGCCGGATTTTCATAGTTCCGAGTTTTATGTTACCATCTCCTTCAAAAGGAAAGAAGAAAGAATCAACACTGCTGAATCAAGTTTTCCCGGACAAAATGTATTTGACGAAAGGCGGAGTTTCAGAGTTTTGATCCTTCCTGGGGGCTACTGTCGGATATATACTGAATAGGGGTATAGAAGATGGTAGACAAAAGAGCCGGACTACCAGGGTGGCCTACATGGTAATGGGCTTAGGTCCATTGGGCGGCCCAGTAGTCCGACGCGCAGAAGCCGGATTCTAGAAGAACCCGGATCACGGCCCGCGTGATCTGGCTTGGAGGAGAAGACGGATTCCTTACTTTCCAAGTTACAAGTTAAACGTAGTCTTCTAGGTTTCTTGTTCTGTAAGCCCTAATCCGGCTATTATATAAAGCCGGACGGGAGATAGAAAAGTTAGACACAAGTTCAAGCCTTAGGCAACTCGACGAGAAGTTCATCCTCGTCGAGTAGCTAGATCTATTCCCTCACATTGTAACCTTGTTATACGGGCTTTAGTCCCAGTTAGTGAGAAGTGCAGGAGTAGGTACGCCGTACTGTCGCGACGTACCGAACCTGGGTAAAATCCCGTGTTCTGTGTTACTACGCTATCCCGTTACCCCACGTCTCTACCGTAGTCTCATGGCACCCCAGTCTATGAAAACTACTACGATGTCTCGACACTTTGGTTTCTTGCAACATCATGACATCATTTCCAATCAGCAATATGTCATCCACATATAATATTAGAAAGTTTACTTTGCTCCCACTAAACTTCTTGTATAAACAAGAATCATGATCGCTCTTGATGAAGCCAAACGATTTGACTACCTCATCAAATCGAATGTTCCAACTCCGAGATGCTTGCTTCAACCCATAAATGGATTTCTGAAGTTTGCATACTTTGTCAGCATTAGCCGGATCGACAAAACCTTCGGGCTGTATCATATACACGTCCTCAGTTAAATTTCCATTAAGGAAAGCCGTCTTGACATCCATCTGCCATATCTCATAGTCGAAATAGGCCGCTATGGCTAACATGATCCGTATTGATTTAAGCATCGCTACGGGCGAGAAGGTCTCGTCGTAGTCAACTCCTTGAACCTGTCGGAACCCCTTCGCGACAAGTCATGCTTTATAGACGGAAAATTTCCATCCATATCAATTTTCTTCTTAAAGACCCATTTGCACTCGACGGGTCTTGCACCGTCAGGCAGATCAACCAAATTCCAAACTTGGTTTTCATCCATGGACTTTAAGTCGGATCTCATGGCTCCAAGCCATGACTCGGAATCAGATCCCACCATCGCTTCCGAATAAGTTGCCGGCTCATTACTGTCTAACAGTAAAACATCTCGAGCACTCTGTAATCTGGCAGATCTCCGAGGTTCAGGTGCTGTAACCGGTGTAGGTACCACGACCGACTCAGCCTCCAAGGCCATTGCCGACTCGCCCCTAGCTGGTTCCTCTCGAATTTCTTCGAGTTGCACCGTGCTCCCATTGACTTCCCGACTAAGAAACTCTTTCTCAAGGAAGACACCATTCCGAGCGACAAACATTTTGCCCTCTTCCCGGTTGTAGAAGTAGTACCCCAAGGTTTCCCTCGGATACCCCACGAAAATACACTTATCCGACTTGGGCGTGAGCTTGTCCGACTGAAGTCGCTTGACAAATGCTTCACAACCCCAAATCTTAAGAAAAGACAAACTTGGATTTTTACCAGTCCACGTCTCAAGTGGTGTCTTCTCTACTGACTTTGATGGTACTCTGTTTAGTGTGAACGTTGCAGTTTCTAGACAATAACCCCAAAATGATAAAGGTAGATCTGTCCGACTCATCATTGATCGTACCATGTCCAACAAGGTCCGATTTCTCCGTTTCGATACACCGTTTCTCTGCGGTGTACCCGGCGGAGTGAGTTGAGGAACTATTCCACAACTCTTTAGATGGTCATCAAACTCATGGCTCATGTACTCGCCTCCACGGTCCGACCGTAGAGACTTTATTTTCTTGCCGAGCTGATTTTGTACCTCACTCTGGAATTCCTTGAACTTTTCAAAGGCTTCCGACTTGTGTTTCATTAAATAGATATATCCATACCTACTCAAATCATCAGTGAAGGTAATGAAGTACTCATAACCACCTCTACCTGTCGTGCTCATTGGTCCACATACATCACTATGTATTAGTTCCAACAAGTCGGACGCCCTTTCACAACTCCTTGCAAAAGGTGTCTTGGTCATCTTGCCTAGTAGGCATGATTCGCATGTCTCGAATGACTCTAAGTCAAACGAAGTTAGAAGTCCATCATCATGGAGCTTCTTCATGCGCTTTCAACTTATATGACCAAGCCGACAGTGCCAAAAGTAAGTCATATTCAGATCATTTGGTTTCAACCTTTTAACATTTATGTTATAGACCGATTCACTATCAAGATTTAAAATAAATAACCCGTTCTGAACGGGTGCAAAGCCATGAAACATATCTTTCAAATATAAAGAACAAACATTATTCTTAATATTCGACTCATAACCTTGTCTCATCAAACATGAGGCGGAAATAATGTTTCGACTAAGCGCTGGAACATAATAACAATTATTTAGTTCCAAAATAAATCCTGAAGGTAAATGAAGTTGCATCGTGCTGACTTCCAACGCAGCGACTCTCGCCTTGTTGCCGACCCGAATGTCAACCTCTCCTCTTGCCATGCTCCTAGTTCTTACCAGTCCCTGCAACGAGTTGCATATGTGAATAACTGATCCGGTATCATATACCCAAGAACTATTAGGCGCATCAGCAAGATAAATGTCTATAACATTGCACACAAGCGTACCTGAGTTGGAAGTCACACCTCCACTCTTGGCTCTGTCAGTCAAATACTTGGTGCAGTTCCTCTTCCAGTGGCCATCTTGCTTGCAATAGAAGCAGTTGGCTCCGGCTGTAGGAGAAGGCTTAGTCTTTGAGGGAGCACTCTGGACAGGGCCATGGGTGCTACCTCCTGACTTATCCTTCTTCTTCTTAGTCCAAGAACTCTTCTTGAACTTAGCCTTATTCTGCACCATCAACACTTGACTGGTGCCTTTCTTGATATCAGCATCTGCCGTTTTGAGCATCCCATGTAATTCAGTGACACTCTTATCCATACCATGCATATGGTAGTTCAAGATGAACGAACCATACGCACTAGGAAGAGAGTTCAGAATTATATCAGTAGCGAACTCTTCGTTAATTGGGAAGCCCAACCGATCCAAAGACTGTATGTAACCAATCATCTTGATTACATGCGGACTCAGTGGATCGCCGTCCTTCAGCTTACAGCCAAGCAAAGCTTGAGAGACTTGATACCTCTCAGTCTTTGCTTGAGCCTGGAACATACTTTTGAGGCTTTCGATCATATCGTAGGCCTCAACATTCTCGAAATGCTGCTGCAAGTCCGGTTCCATGTGTGCAAGCATAAGACAGCTAATCTCCGTAGACTCATCTCTAGTCTTACGGTAGGCATTCGTGACTGCGATAGTCGCATCGTCATCTGGCTCTTCTGGAAGTGGAGTTTCTAGAACATGTTCTTTCTTGTCATGCTTGAGGACTATCCTCAGATTACGATACCAGTTGGTGAAATTAGTTCCATTAAGCTTATCTTTCTCTAGGATTGACCTCAACGCAAACGCGGACAACTGAGGAAGGTTGCTAGGTGCCATTGATCTACAACAGAAAATACGCAAAAACACTTAAGACATGTATTCATAAAAGAGCAGGCATATTAAACGCTTTAATACTTATGCTCCCACTAGAACCAAAATCCCTCCGATGGTTGCTAAGTGATTCAAGATCCTAAATAAGCAAGCCGACTAGTGAGCTTTAGCATCACCGCTAGCCGTCAAGTGATCTAGGTAGGCAACACCTTGCCAATCGTATCCAATACGACTCCTGTTAGTTGGGTGACATCACATGTCCCGGCTCCCAACCTACCTCGCCCCGAGCCCCACAACCGTTGTGATGGACTCGTCTAGATTACCAAGTGCTTCTGCTTGTAAGAGTCCGACTCAAACCCACCTAACCGGAAAGAATTGGTAGCACCTCAATTTGATGAGCCCACTACCAAGAATGTCCGACTTGTGATGGTGCAGCACTGGCGGGGCGACCGACTAGACCTTCTTTGAGGGATTAAAGAATCTACCAACTATCTTAATAGAGGTAAATAGAGACATAACAATAACACAAATAAAGCAATTATAATGTGAAATGGTATGGCTCTCTTCATGGTGATCTCCATCTCCACGAAGCTTGTAAGTCGACTCGTGCCAACTCTTGTCACGTGCCATCTTACTCCATGTAGCCGACTTGTACATCGACTTGCATGCCTTCCGGGTTCTCCAACAAGCTACACTAGCTAGTAAATGAAAATTTACATAGAGAATCCGACACGCAGGCCGGTATACAATAAAATGACAGCACCTAGGCTCCAGCCGGCTGACAAAAACATGATACGCAGATCATGTATGGATTACACACATCACATGCACATAAGACATACCATTCACAACTTCCTGCAAAAACAAGTTATGCATAGACACGATATCTACCGGCGTTGTGAAACTCGCAACGACATCTAAGGCACTACGACAGGGCGAAGCCGGCGGTCCCGTATTCCGATTTTGGAAAACGCAGATCTCATCTGCATTCCGATCATGGATTTCTTCATCGGATAAAACGATTTTACCCAAATCTGATCCGTATTCCGATTCGATCAAACTCTTTGATCTTCGATCACCGCAACTGGATTTATGTGTCACGGTATACCCCGATGGCGGAAACCGACCGGTAGGGGTAAGTTGTTTCACGACCTTAGCAGTATGATCACGGAAACCAGATCATCCATTAACCCCGAGTACGATTGATCCAATCAACCTTGTACAAAACCGATCTATCTCATAGACCGACCACCAAAACAGCAATTAGATCACATCTAACGCTAACTACATATCATATATGTACGGATCTCGGGCCTAATACCAGAAGCTACCGCTCTGATACCACTGTTGGAGCACGTAGAGATAAACAAAAACTTTCCTACGCGATGCTTCCAAGATCTAGCCGAGGTAGAAGACCACGAGTATTACCACTAGACGCGCAGGTGCGGATTATCGGTGCAGCGCGTCGGGGCAGTGCAGTCCCACGATCCGGTCCGGCCGATCCAATCCCTCGAACGTCGAAGTGCTGAACGTACAGCACCTCTGCCGGTATCCACACGTACGAGGAGGAGCTCCGACGGCGGACTGCTAGGTCCGGTGCGGCGGCTGGACTGAGTGGGGCTAGGGTTCCCAACGCATGGGAGAGTGGACTAACGTGCCCGCTGGGCAACCTGCTGTAACATCCCAAGTATGAAAACCACCCTAGCATGTTTGATTTCTTGTTTAATTAAAGTATTGCATCATGTCATCATGCTCATTTATTTTGTTTGCATTTGTTTCTTATTTGTTGCATCTGTTTTTCTCTGTTTTCACAATTCAAATTCAAACAATATTCAAACATTTATTTCATACTTGCTCTGTTACAACCTTTTAAATGAAGAGTTCAAATAAAAACAACCAAATTGTTTTCATTTTATTCCATAGTGTTTGACTATTTAAAATGATGGTTTTAATCAATCAATTAAATCCCAAATCCCATTCAAAATTCAAATCAAAGCATCAAACAGCAACCAATTTGAATTCATGCAAATTATACAACAATCCTAATCAATTGTTTATATTTAAACAATAGGGTTCCAAATACTTAAATCTTGTTTTCCATAATTCAATTAATACCCAAATTAATTCAAATTTAAACCTTTTTGCAAACAGCAAAGTATTTTGAAATATTTGCAAAACAAAACTTGGCATTTTTTGCTGTTGACCCAAATAGCTCACCCTAATTTTTCTGAAATTTTTGCTAACTCAAAAATCATCTTTTTCTTCCAAATCCTTTTTCTGCAAAAAAAAAAACAAGAGGAGAGAAATTTTAAAAATAAAATTTGGCGCCAGGGGGTCGTGGGCTGCGCCCAGCCCACCTTCTCTTTTCCCTCGCGCGCAGCCCAGCCCACCGCGGCCAGCGTACCGGTTCGTTTTTTTCTTTTCGTCGTCGTCCTCGCGTACGGCGGGGCATCCAGCCGTGCCACGTCGCCGCCGCGGCCCCCCCGACGGCCAGGAGAGCTCCTGGAGCTCTATAAAGCTAGCCCTAGGCGCGCGCCGCAACCCTAGCCTAGCCTACCCCTCTCCCCTCGAGCTCCCGCCGCTGATTTCCCCTCCCACGGCCGCCTCCCACTTCTTTGTCACCTCACCGGAGCGAGCGCCATCTGAATCTTCGATGGCAGCCACCGCAGCCGCCCTCCATCTCCCTCGCTGATCGCGGAAACCGCACCGTCGCCTCCTCCTCGAGCTACTGAACACCGCAGCCGCCGCGGAGGTCAACCACACCGTCGCCGCCGTCCTCGTCCCTGTCGCCGTCGAGCTCCTCCCCGAGCCTCTGCAACGACGACAACGCCGGTGAGCCACCGTGCCTCCATCCCCTCCTCCCTGCCGTGCACGTTGCCGCATCCAGCATCCACACGCTTCGCAAGTACAACGAGAACGAGCACAGCACCCCGGTGATCCCCGCCGGCGAGCAACGACCCGTTGTTTCCCGTCGAGGTTCAGTTAGCGCGCGCGTTAAAAATTCAGTTAACCACAGCACGGAAGAATAACCTGTACGCGTCGCGGTATCTGTCAAAACTGACGAAACACCGCAGTGGTAGCACTGCTCTGTCGCACGCGCACGGTCACGAGTTCGAGTCCCCCTCGCTGCGGAATAAAAACCAAACTTTTGCACCGAGTGCTGACAGGGTGGCCCCCCCTGTCAGCCACTCTGTTGCCACGCGTGCAGCTGCGTGGGCCACGTTGGCCCTAGGCCCACGGGCAGTGGCTAGTGTAGGGTTCTGTGCGGTAACAAAAGTTTTCGAACTTTCTGTTTTTAAAACAAGCCCCTTTAAAATTACAGATTGGTCCTCTATTTTAAATTGCTAATAATTTTCAAATTATAACTCCAAATAATAAAAGTAAAATATGTTTGTTGATCTAAATTAAATTGTCTATCCATTTAAACCATTTGTTTTCTGTTTTGAAATTTCCAAATGCATTCCAAATTTGAATTCAAATAATTCAATTGAAATTTGATAAAATCCATAACTAATTCATACTTAATCCAAATAATGCAAATAAAATATGTTTTCCATGCTATTCAAATAACCGTTTCAAATATAAAATTTGTTTCATGTGTTGAATAATTTAAATTGCCTAAATAATTTAAACCTTATTTAAATCATTTAAAATTGCTAAAATCATAACTTGCTCAAATTAAATTATTTTTGAACATGTAAAATATGTTTTCAAACTAGAAAAGTATAAACTTTTCAAATATGAGTTTGAATTTATGTTTGGAACAAATAAAATTCAAATAAATTTCAAACTTGTTTTAAAGTCCTTTAAAACTTGTTTAATTTTGTTTAAGTCATAATAAATTCATCCTAATTCCTTTTTCAATATTTGAAACATGTAATCCACCCAAAATTGTATGATCTTTTCAAATATGAATTTTGTTATTTATTTTGCACAATTTAACTTGGTGAAAACAACAACTATTTGTGTAATCCCTTTAAGGAACCAAAAATTCCCTAACTTAATAACTAAATTTCTAAATGGGTAAACCCTATTTTAAGTTGTTTCTATTGTTGTTATTTTGTTGTTTTCCTCATCCATGCATCATACTAATCCACTTTCACCTATTGGTTAATTGGAAAACAAATGTTTCAACCAAAATTCATGGGCTTTTCATATGCAACTCAAAATTGCATATGTGTCCATTTAAATTGTGTTACCATGTCAACTAGTTTATTTTGATGCATCCATTTAAATTGACATGCATCATCCCCTGATTGTGCACTATGCCATGATATTGATTGTTTATCTTCCTGTATTGTTTGTTTGCTTCTTCTCGGATAGACGACGACGTTGAGACCGACGATCTTTACGACACCCCTTCTGAGGATCTAGCCCAGTACCAGGCTACTGAGTTTGCAGGCAAGTTATCACTCACATGAACCATTGTGTTCCTTTCAACATTGGTTACCGATACTTTCCGTTGTCTATTTCTGCTAGCCATATGTATCGTTGCTTCTGTTACGAACCTATGATATGATACCCTGAACCCTGATATTGCCTCACTTCCAGTCCTATAACCCCGTTGCTTGGGCCCGTGTCTTACTAGCATGCTTAGGTTTGTTTTTGCTCGAGTCTGTTATCAGTTACTTTCTGTTATCATATTTGATTATATTCTGGGGCTCGATGTTAAACAACAACATGTTAATTTGAGGTAATAATAATTTGCTGATAAGGCACCGACAGGAGGCCCGGCGTGGTTTTGAGGCCTGCTAGTGTCGACCCTAATTAGGAAAAGGGTATTGTCTACTGATCCATGATGAGCGCACTATCCGCATGTGGGAAGTGTGTATGGGCGCCCCCCTCAATTTGATTCGATTCGCATCTCGTCCAAATCACCACACTTAGTTCAGGCTTTCCATTTGATGCACGCATATGCAGGTACGAACCCGAGGCCAGGGTGGAACTTTTGTAGTCGGCATTTAGGGCGGCGTGGTCTTCCAGTGCTATGAGGGTCCCCTTTTCTTCGTGGGGCTCGATTAGCCGCGCACGCACAGCACGTGGTGCTTTGGGCTTGATGAGAAGAAGAGTTGAGTTGTGTAGAGTGCCTCGCTTGGTGGAAGTGCATTTCCATCCTGGCGGGATATTCTTACGTGTACGGCCAAATTGGTGCACCCCTGCAGGGATAAATCTTCTCAAGAAGCCGTGTTTTCCGCGGTTATGGTTGACTTGGTGAAAGTACTGGCTAACAAGTACTCAGAACAACTTACACCTAACTAATGATAACTTGACTAGTAATAGGCTTATTGGCACAACAATTTGATCCATCATTAATCCAACTGTGTGAGTTATCCTCGGATTGCTTCTTTGGATAAGGGGCGAGATCCAGGATGGGTTTGTTTGGTGGTTAGTTATAGTTGGTTACGATACGCTATCTTATCCCCTTTCGGATAGCCGGAAATTGTAGTTTGTTCTGTAGTTGGTTAGTGCAGCCAGTTGCAGCATCTTTTATATCCCTTTCTTCCGTTGAACCCAAAGCATCTGTGCTTGGTGTTGACGGGTTACACTTTGGTGAATTGTGAGTCTTGCTTGCCAGTACGTTTATGTACTGACCCCTTTGGGGTTGTGGTTTCCGCAGACTACGCTTACGAGGATCCACATGACGGCTACTACGTGGAGTTTGACGAGGCTGCTGACGAATAGGTAGCGGACCCGGGCAGGATCCGAGACATCGTGGATGGGCTCCGTTTTCTTTTCATTCCCGGCTTCTTAAGCCTATTTGGATTTGTCTGTACTCAGACCCTTTGAATGCTTCCGCTGAGATGTAATGATGTTATGTTGGGACATGTGTCCTCTGGATGATTGTATTTGCTATCTCTGCTCTAGTGAGAGCCCTTTGCAACTTATTCCATATTTTATGTCTTAGATATCTGTTGTGTTATCATCTTGTTCAAAGCCGTTGACGTACCATGTGTGTATGGTATGAAGTACGTCAATGGTAGTATCCTGATTTCTATGGGATAGTTTACATCGACGGTGGATAGTAAAGATTGGTTGTCACACATAAGTGTTGGCCTACTCGTAAGAGATGCGGGTGCCGGTAAGCCCCGTAATCCAATCAAAATACTGTTCAGTTCGTACGGTGAGTATCCTCTAGTAGTCCGGGTGCGACAAATGGTATCAGAGCCTGTCTGCCTGTAGGATCCCTTTTACTGGTCGCAGTTGAGTCTAGAAACTATTTTGTAGCTATATAGGAAAAATGAAACGTGAGAGTAGGAATTCTGCCATTTTTCTTCTTTTCCCACCCACCCACCCTTTTCTGGTAAGGAAGTGCAACGTTGTTTTTCCCTTCTCACCTAAACTTTCAAGTTAGGATTTCACGAATCTTGGTTTCTCTGGGATAGTTATATCTACCAGACCATAGGAATGGAGGTGGTTGTGACATGATTTATCATGTTGCCTACTCATGATTGAGAACGGAGGCGTGTAAGCCCCGGAAGCAAATCCTCTATTCCTTAAGCAGTAGATATTGATCCTTTAGAAGCCCGGATGGGTTTTCCGTAGTACCTCAGGAGTTTTGGTCTCGTGTTTCCCGTTGTTGCTTTGATATCTTGTTCTTCTCAACATCCTTATCGTCCGTTGAAACCTTGTTGTTGTTTTCCACTTCAGTTCTTCTACCGGCGTCTAATCAAAACTTCCCCGATCATCTACAGATGGATCTCAGGTTCTTCCCGCAGGTGGTTCGGATGACTCGTTGCGAGAGCACTGCCGGTTATCCGGAGATGCTGAGAGACATGGTCACTTATCTGGGGTTCCGTTGGGCACCAGAGTACCAGGTCTACGAGCAGCATCGAGAGTTTGACCAGACCTACTACCAGGCTATTGTCTACATTCTGTCAGATGATGGCATGAGCGTTGTCCACCGCTACGAGGCAGTAGATTCCACAGTGGATATGGCCGTGCAGCAGGTAGCTTATGTGAGTCTCACCGTCCTTCGTGATGACTACTGGGGATTTGACGATTCTATCTATCGCCACATCCCCCGTGGTTACATCACTTCGGAGGGAGCTCACTTCACTCTCTACGACAACCTGGATGTCTACGAGCATGATAACACCAGGCTGCACACCACCGCTCAGTTTGTGAGGCACAGTGACGCAGTTGCCACCACACTCCCTCAGGAGTTGGCTTCAGTCAGAGAGCAGCTCTACCTTGCTTTGACTCGTCTGGCGACGTACACCACAGACTTTGTTGGAGATGAGCGCTTTGCACGTTTCGATCAGCCAGTTGGTCGTCGTATGCCAGATGCTGGAGGTTACGAGCCGATCAGAGGTCCACTCCTCAACCTCGGTGCTGGTTACACTGGGATTCCACGCTTTGGAGCACAGGGAGATGACGCTATGTACTTCACCACACCTAGAGTCGCTCTCAGACCACGTCAGATCTACGTGGATCGTCGTTCTACCTACTTTCGTGGGCCTCCTCCTCACCGTACCCCTCGTCGTACTACTCACCGCCGTCCTGCGTGATGAGCATGAGAGTACCGATGTATCCATTCCTAGCTATGTTTAGTTATCCTTTGGCTTTCGAACCATGTAATGGTGTGTTGGATATTCTGATGTATTTGAACATGTGATGATGTACCTGTTGGTTATCTATTCATGCGTCGGAATAATCTCTCTTTCGGTTTCCAAGTCTATCTGTTTCTGTTGTTGTGCTAAAATGCATGTCTATTCAGGATGCCGCCAACAAGGAACAACCCGCCTGAGCCACCGCCAATCACGGAGCTGTTGACTCAGATGACTCAAGTCGTGACGCAGATGGCCCAGATCCAGGCTAACCAGCACAACAACCAGAATGCTCCAAGAGTCAGCATCAAGGAGTTTCTGAGTCTGGGGCCGAGAGCTTTCGTGGCAACACGTGAGCCTCTGGATGCTGATGACTAGATCCGGGAGATGGACAGGGCTCTGGACATTGCTCACGTTGCTGAGGAAGACAAAGTCAAGTATGCCACCTACCTACTGAAGGGTCAGGCAGCTACCTGGTGGGAGAACTACCAGACCATGAGAGCTGGATACCCAATCACCTGGGGTTGTTTCAAGGATGCCTTCCTGAAGCACCACATCCCAGATGGTCTCATAGAAAGGATGCGTGAGGAGTTTTGCTCTCTCAAGCAGGGCAAGCTAGACGTTATTGGCTATCAGAATGAGTTCAATCGTCTCGCTCGTTACGCTGGTGATGAGGTGTCCACTGAGGCTAAGAAGATGGCAAGGTTCCGCCGAGGTTTTAACCCGGAGCTCAAGTACGCCCTCACCAACATCAAGTGCAAAGACTTCGAGGAGCTCGTGAACACCGCGCTCAATGAGGAAAATGGGCGCAAGGCGTTCGAAGAGTCTCGCAAGCACTCGCGTGAGGGTGGTTCCTCCTCCAACATGACCACCCCTCCGCAGAAGCGCCGCATCTGGGTGCCAAATGGTGCTGTCACTCGGGCTCCATATGCCCAAGCTTCTCCAGGCTTCGCTTCCCGCCCACCCAACCCATCTCAGATGCAGGCTCAGAGGTTCTCAATGGGGCAGCCAAGGCCAGATGCACCTCGTGTCGTCACTTGCTACAAATGCAAGCAGACAGGGCACTATGCTGACAAGTGCACTCAGAGGCAGCTACCTCCACCACCTCCTCGCCCCAACACCAACCAGGCAATGGTGCGTGCTCCCCCGGCTAAAGCCTTCAACTCCAACAACAGGCCTGTCGGGAGGACCGCGAGGGTGAATCATGTCAAGGTCGACAAAGCTGAGGAAGCTGCTGACGTCGTTCTCGGTACATTCCCCGTAAACTCTAACCCAGCTAAAGTGTTGTTTGATACCGGAGCATCGCATTCTTTCGTGTCAAAGATCTTTGCGACAGCAGTTAAACTACCTTTTGTTGGTTTGGGTTCCCCGCTAGTAGTAAACTCCCCTGGAGCAACTATGCAAACTTCCAAGATCAGTCATGAGAATCAGATTCTAATTGGAGGTCACATATTCCTTGCTTCTCTCATTCTGCTTGGCAATTCTGACATTGATGTCATTCTTGGCATGGATTGGTTGAAGGCCAATAAAGCTACGATTGATTGTGCTCAGAAGTCAATAACTCTGTTCCACCCTTCTGGCCAGATAGTCTATTCTCCAAATGAATCAAGTTCTGTTCAGCTATACACCCTCGATGCTAAACCACTACCTCTACTCGAAAATGTTCCGGTGGTTTGTGAATTCCCTGACGTCTTTCCAGAAGAGTTGCCAGGGATGCCTCCGGACAGAGCAGTTGAGTTCGTGATCGAGCTTGAACCAGGTACTGCTCCAATCTCTAAGCATCCATACAAGATAGCTCCTCCTGAACTGAAATTGTTAAAGGAGCAAATCGATATGTACATGGAGAAAGGTTACATTCAACCTAGTTCCTCGGCTTGGGGTTGCCCAACTCTGTTCGTTGCAAAGAAGAATCAAACAAAGAGACTCGTGGTTGACTATCGTCCTCTTAACGAGAAAACCATCAAAAACAAGTATCCAATCCCTCGTATCGATGATCTTTTTGATCAACTTGCTGGAGCCTCAATATTCTCAAAGTTGGACTTGAGGATGGGTTACCATCAAATAAAGATCAGAAAGGAATATATTCCAAAAACAGCTTTCACCACTCGGTACGGTCTATATGAATACACCGTCATGTCCTTTGGTCTCACCAATGCACCGGCGACATTCTCAAGACTCATGAATTCTGTCTTCCATGAATACCTCGACAAGTTCGTTGTGGTATATCTCGATGACATTCTGGTCTACTCAAAATCTGAGGAAGAGCATGGAGAACACCTTCGTCTCACTCTCATGAAGCTTCGCGAGCATCGTCTATATGCCAAGTTTTCCAAATGTGAGTTTTGGATTCCAGAAGTTGCTTACCTTGGTCATGTCATCTCCGCCAAGGGCATAGCCATTGATCCAGAAAAGGTTAAAGCAATTGTTGATTGGAAACCTCCTAAGACAGTGAAGCAAGTCAGAAGTTTTCTTGGCTTGGCTAGCTATTGCCGTCGTTTCGTCCAAAACTTTTCCAAAATTGCCAAACCTCTCACTGATCTCACAAAGAAGGACAAGAAGTTCGTTTGGTCTCCACAATGTGATGAAAGTTTCAATCTCCTGAAGACTAAACTCACTTCTACCCCAGTTCTGGTTGGCCCAGATACTACCAAACCTTTCCAGATATTCTGCGATGCATCTCTCCAAGGTCTAGGTGCAGTTCTTATGCAAGAACGTCAAGTTGTGGCTTATGCTTCACGTCAGTTGAATTCACATGAGCAAAACTATCCCACACATGATCTTGAACTTGCAGCAGTTGTGTTTGCCCTCAAGAAATGGAGACAATACTTGTTGGGTAACCGCACTGAAATCTTTTCCGATCATAAAAGTCTGAAATACATCTTCACACAACCATATCTAAACCTCAGGCAAAGGAGATGGATTGAAAAGATTAAAGACTTTGATCTCACCATTTCTTACACTCCAGGAAAGGCTAATGTTATGGCCGATGCTCTCAGTCGCAAGTCATATTGCAATAATCTCATGATCATGGAAAGCCAACCTCCACTTCATGAAGAATTCCAGAAGCTGAACCTTGGTCTTGTTCCTCAGGGCTATCTTGCGAGCTTGACAGCCAGTCCAACTCTCGAGGACAAGATTCGTTCTGAACAACTTCGTGATGCTGAAATCAAGAAGATGGTAGAACACATCAAACAAGGAAAGGAGAAATTTAAGTCCTTCTCAATTGATGACAAAGGAACTGTGTTCTTCGAAGGACGCATTGCAGTTCCTCATGTTCAAAGTCTCAAAGATGTTATTCTCAAGGAGGCTCATGGAACTCCTCTCTCCATCCACCCTGGAAGTACAAAGATGTACCAGGATCTTAAGACACTGTATTGGTGGCCTGGCATGAAACGTGAAATTGCTCAATACGTTTCTGAATGCGACGTTTGTCAACGTGTTAAGGCAGTCCATCAGAAAACAGCCGGTCTACTCCAACCTCTGAAAATTCCTGAGTGGAAGTGGGACATGATTGAAATGGACTTCGTCACTGGTTTTCCAAAGTCCAAGAAGGGCAATGATGCAATCTTTGTTGTTATTGATCGTCTCACTAAAGTAGCTCACTTCTTTGATGTCAAAGAAACAATCTCAGCTAGCCAGTTAGCAGAACTCTACACAGCAAAGATTGTTCCTCTTCATGGTGTTCCATTGGAAATAAGCTCAGACCGTGGAAGCATATTCACTTCTCATTTCTGGAAAAGCTTTCAAGAAGCATTGGGCACCAAACTTCTGTTCAGCACAGCTTATCACCCTCAGTCTCAAGGGCAAGTCGAAAGAGTCAATCAGATTCTGGAGGATATGCTCAGAGCATGTGGTATCTCCTTTGGCATGAAATGGGAGGATTGCCTTCCATATGCTGAATTCTCCTACAACAACAGCTACCAGGCAAGCCTAGGCGCATGGCACCATTTGAAGCACTCTATGGCCGCAGATGCAGGAGTCCAATCAATTGGTCTGGAGCTGGTGAACGTTCACTCTTAGGCCCTGACATTGTTAAGGAAGCCGAGGAGAAAGTTCGTATCATTTGTGACAATCTCAAGATTGCTCAGTCTCGTCAGAAGAGTTACTATGACAGCAAGCACCGGGACATGGTCTATGCACCTGGTGACAAGGCATATCTCCGTGTAACTCCCCTCAGAGGCACTCATCGTTTTGGTGTGAAAGGAAAGCTTGCACCAAGATACATTGGTCCTTTCAACATTCTCTCAAGGCGTGCGGAAAATGCCTATCGTCTTGAACTTCCAGAAAAACTATACAAGGTGCACGATGTGTTCCACGTGTCACAGCTCAAGAAGTGTTTCAAAGATCCAGATCGTGCAGTTGATCATGATTCCATCGAACTGCAAGATGATCTATCTTATGAAGAGCACCCTGTTCGTATTCTTGATGAGACCGAGCGTAAGACTCGCAACAAGAGCACCAAGTTCTTGAAAGTGCAGTGGTCGCATCATTCCGATAAAGAGGCAACGTGGGAGACCGAAGAGGATCTTCGCAAGAAGTATCCGGACCTTTTCCTTTCTCAGTAGGAATCTCGGGGCGCGATTCCTTCAAAGGGGGGCGTTTTGTAACATCCCAAGTATGAAAACTACCCTAGCATGTTTGATTTCTTGTTTAATTAAAGTATTGCATCATGTCATCATGCTCATTTATTTTGTTTGCATTTGTTTCTTATTTGTTGCATCTGTTTTTCTCTGTTTTCACAATTCAAATTCAAACAATATTCAAACATTTATTTCATACTTGCTCTGTTACAACCTTTTAAATGAAGAGTTCAAATAAAAACAACCAAATTGTTTTCATTTTATTCCATAGTGTTTGACTATTTAAAATGATGGTTTTAATCAATCAATTAAATGCCAAATCCCATTCAAAATTCAAATCAAAGCATCAAACAGCAACCAATTTGAATTCATGCAAATTATACAACAATCCTAATCAATTGTTTATATTTAAACAATAGGGTTCCAAATACTTAAATCTTGTTTTCCATAATTCAATTAATACCCAAATTAATTCAAATTTAAACCTTTTTGCAAACAGCAAAGTATTTTGTAATATTTGCAAAACAAAACTTGGCATTGTTTGCTGTTGACCCAAATAGCTCACCCTAATTTTTCTGAAATTTTTGCTAACTCAAAAATCATCTTTTTCTTCCAAATCCTTTTTCTGCAAAAAAAAAACAGGAGGAGAGAAATTTTAAAAATAAAATTTGGCGCCAGGGGGTCGTGGGCTGCGCCCAGCCCACCTTCTCTTTTCCCTCGCGCGCAGCCCAGCCCACCGCGGCCAGCGTACCGGTTCGTTTTTTCTTTTCGTAGTCGTCCTCGCGTACGGCGGGGCATCCAGCCGCGCCACGTCGCCGCCGCGGCCCCCCCGACGGCCAGGAGAGCTCCTAGAGCTCTATAAAGCTAGACCTAGGCGCGCGCCGCAACCCTAGCCTAGCCTACCCCTCTCCCCTCGAGCTCCCGCCACCGATTTCCCCTCCCACGGCCGCCTCCCACTTCTCTGTCACCTCACCGGAGCGAGCGCCGTCTGAATCTTCGATGGCAGCCACCGTAGCCGCCCTCCATCTCCCTCGCTGATCGCGGGAACCGCACCGTCGCCTCCTCCTCGAGCTACTGAACACCGCAGCCGCCGCGGAGGTCAACCACACCGTCGCTGCCGTCCTCGTCCCTGTCGCCGTCGAGCTCCTCCCCGAGCCTCTGCAACGACGACAACGCCGGTGAGCCACCGTGCCTCCATCCCCTCCTCCCTGCCGTGCACGTTGCCGCATCCAGCATCCACACGCTTCGCAAGTACAACGAGAACGAGCATAGCACCCCGGTGATCCCCGCCGGCGAGCAACGACCCGTTGTTTCCCGTCGAGGTTCAGTTAGCGCGCGCGTTAAAAATTCAGTTAACCACAGCACGGAAGAATAACCTGTACGCGTCGCGGTATCTGTCAAAACTGACGAAACACCGCAGTGGTAGCACTGCTCTGTCGCACGCGCACGGTCACGAGTTCGAGTCCCCCTCGCTGCGGAATAAAAACCAAACTTTTGCACCGAGTGCTGACAGGGTGGCCCCCCTGTCAGCCACTCTGTTGCCACGCGTGCAGCTGCGTGGGCCACGTTGGCCCTAGGCCCACGGGCAGTGGCTAGTGTAGGGTTCTGTGCGGTAACAAAAGTTTTCCAACTTTCTGTTTTTAAAACAAGCCCCTTTAAAATTACAGATTGGTCCTCTATTTTAAATTGCTAATAACTTTCAAATTATAACTCCAAATAATAAAAGTAAAATATGTTTGTTGATCTAAATTAAATTGTCTATCCATTTAAACCATTTGTTTTCTGTTTTGAAATTTCCAAATGCATTTCAAATTTGAATTCAAATAATTCAATTGAAATTTGATAAAATCCATAACTAATTCATACTTAATCCAAATAATGCAAATAAAATATGTTTTCCATGCTATTTCAAATAAACTTTTCAAATATAAAATTTGTTTCATGTGTTGAATAATTTAAATTGCCTAAATAATTTAAACCTTATTTAAATCATTTAAAATTGCTAAAATCATAACTTGCTCAAATTAAATTATTTTTGAACATGTAAAATATGTTTTCAAACTAGAAAAGTATAAACTTTTCAAATATGAGTTTGAATTTATGTTTGGAACAAATAAAATTCAAATAAATTTCAAACTTGTTTTAAAGTCCTTTAAAACTTGTTTAATTTTGTTTAAGTCATAATAAATTCATCCTCATTCCTTTTTCAATATTTGAAACATGTAATCCACCCAAAATTTTATGATCTTTTCAAATATGAATTTTGTTATTTATTTTGCACAATTTAACTTGGTGAAAACAACAACTATTTGTGTAATCCCTTTAAGGAACCAAAAATTCCCTAACTTAATAACTAAATTTCTAAATGGGTAAACCCTATTTTAAGTTGTTTCTATTGTTGTTTTCCTCATCCATGCATCATACTAATCCACTTTCACCTATTGGTTAATTGGAAAACAAATGTTTCAACCAAAATTCATGGGCTTTTCATATGAAACTCAAAATTGCATATGTGTCCATTTAAATTGTGTTACCATGTCAACTAGTTTATTTTGATGCATCCATTTAAATTGACATGCATCATCCCCTGATTGTGCACTATGCCATGATATTGATTGTTTATCTTCCTGTATTGTTTGTTTGCTTCTTCTCGGATAGACGACGACGTTGAGACCGACGATCTTTACGACACCCCTTCTGAGGATCTAGCCCAGTACCAGGCTACTGAGTTTGCAGGCAAGTTATCACTCACATGAACCATTGTGTTCCTTTCAACATTGGTTACCGATACTTTCCGTTGTCTATTTCTGCTAGCCATATGTATCGTTGCTTCTGTTACGAACCTATCACATGATACCCTGAACCCTGATATTGCCTCACTTCCAGTCCTATAACCCCGTTGCTTAGGCCCGTGTCTTACTAGCATGCTTAGGTTTGTTTTTGCTCGAGTCTGATATCAGTTACTTTCTGTTATCATATTTGATTATATTCTGGGGCTCGATGTTAAACAACAACCTGTTAATTTGAGGTAATAATAATTTGCTGATAAGGCACCGGCAGGAGGCCCGGCGTGGTTTTGAGGCCTGCTAGTGTCGACCCTAATTAGGAAAAGGGTCTTGTCTACTGATCCATGATGAGCGCACTATCCGCATGTGGGAAGCGTGTATGGGCGCCCCCCTCAATTTGATTCGATTCGCATCTCGTCCAAATCACCACACTTAGTTCGGGCTTTCCATTTGATGCACGCATATGCAGGTACGAACCCGAGGCCAGGGTGGAACTTTTGTAGTCGGCATTTAGGGCGGCGTGGTCTTCCAGTGCTATGAGGGTCCCCTTTTCTTCGTGGGGCTCGATTAGCCGCGCACGCACAACACGTGGTGCTTTTGGCTTGATGCGAAGAAGAATTGAGTTGTGTAGAGTGCCTCGCTTGGTGGAAGTGCATTTCCATCCTGGCGGGATATTCTTACGTGTACGGCCAAATTGGTGCACCCCTGCAGGGATAAATCTTCTCGAGAAGCCGTGTTTTCCGCGGTTATGGTTGAGTTGGTGAAAGTACTGGCTAACAAGTACTCAGAACAACTTACACCTAACTAATGATAACTTGACTAGTAATAGGCTTATTGACACAACAATTTGATCCATCATTAATCCAACTGTGTGAGTTATCCTCGGATTGCTTCTTTGGATAAGGGGCGAGATCCAGGATGGGTTTGTTTGGTGGTTAGTTATAGTTGGTTACGATACGCTATCTTATCCCCTTTCGGATAGCCGGAAATTGTAGTTTGTTCTGTAGTTGGTTAGTGCAGCCAGTTGCAGCATCTTTTATATCCCTTTCTTCCGTTGAACCCAAAGCATCTGTGCTTGGTGTTGACGGGTTACACTTTGGTGAATTGTGAGTCTTGCTTGCCAGTACGTTTATGTACTGACCCCTTTGGGGCTGTGGTTTCCGCAGACTACGCTTACGAGGATCCCCGTGACGGCTACTACGTAGAGTTTGACGAGGCTGCTGACGAATAGGTAGCGGACCCGGACAGGATCCGAGACATCGTGGATGGGCTCCGTTTTCTTTTCATTCCCGGCTTCTTAAGCCTATTTGGATTTGTCTGTACTCAGACCCTTTGAATGCTTCCGCTGAGATGTAATGATGTTATGTTGGGACATGTGTCCTCTGGATGATTGTATTTGCTATCTCTGCTCTAGTGAGAGCCCTTTGCAACTTATTTCCATCTTTTGTGTCTTAGAGATCTGTTGTGTTATCATCTTGTTCAAAGCCGTTGACGTACCATGTGTGTATGGTATGAAGTACGTCAATGGTAGTATCCTGATTTCTATGGGATAGTTTACATCGACGGTGGATAGTAAAGATTGGTTGTCACACATAAGTGTTGGCCTACTCGTAAGAGATGCGGGTGCCGGTAAGCCCCGTAATCCAATCAAAATACTGTTCAGTTCGTACGGTGAGTATCCTCTAGAAGTCCGGGTGCGACACCTGCGCCCCTCTTTATATAGCGTATGGTAATGGGCTTCACAACACTTGTGGCCCATTCCCTCTGTGAGTCCGACTCACAAAACCAGTCCATTTCCGGTTCGGGTCCAACCCGACCAATACTTGCTCCCGCTCTTAAGTGTGCGACCCTGCAGGCTCATGGCGACTTGGACACGATTAGAGTCCGACTCTCAATCGATCAATCGGTAGCGGCTCCTAGCAGAACGTGCCGACTCCCAAGTCCCATTGAGTCATGACGACATACCTTTCAATGTGATATTCATCTTAGTCCCTTTTGCCTCACAATATACCTTGTCAAACTATAGGCGATTTTATCGTCATCCCTTAAATAGTTCAACTCTCTTCTCGATCCGTGATATATGATTCATCTGACTAACTCTTAGTCAATCGACACAGTTAACACTTAACTGAGTCGCGCATGGCCATGCTTCCTGAATCATATCACTCGAGAGGGCCCAGAGAATATCTCTCCATTAGGAGGGGCAAAATCCCATCTTGATTATCCACATCACACAGCTTGCTTCTCATTCGACCTGAACTCTGCCTTTATAGTTGCCTTGTCACAGAACAACGTTTGACAGAACCTAAGTCGGTGATCCACAACTCGGATTGTGCGACAACCTCAGGTCTAAGGATTACATTGACTGAGACATGCAAATGACGACTTGATCGTTGCATCTCAATGTGGGTCAGTCCGACTTGCTAAACTCTTTAGCCAAGTCCGTGAACGTTGGAATGGCATCACCATGCCCATGACAAGTGGAACCGTGTCATCAGCCAACACTCACATTAGTCTAGGGTGTGTGTCTAGCACGACCTTAACGACCAAGGACAATTAGTATGAACAACATGAATACATAGTTCCACAATCGAATCACATATTCAATGACATATATCAGATGTTCAAACCAAAGGACAACTTAATAACTTTATGAATACATTGGGAATTACATCATCTATGATTGCCTCTAGGGCATATTCCCAACAGGCGATGTGGCGTAATCATCACCGAGCTCGAGGGGAATGATGGCCTCCCCTTGACCGCCCACGTCGTGCCCGTTGCCTCCGATGGGAGACGCAGCGCGCGCCTCACGTTCAAAGCTTCCCAGACCTTCAAACCTGTCGCTGCCCGTGCAATCAAGCTTCGTGGGCTGAAGGATTCTCTTGGCGGATGCACGGCATCACTACAGCAGCAGGTCAAGAAGCATGGATTCCTGCATGCCTGCGCAAAACCACTTTGTCGTCGTGCCATTGCCGCTCTCACCGCGTACGTCTGCGCGTCCCCTTCGGTGGCGTCCACCTCCGATGATTAGGACGATCGGCGTCGTTTGCTGCCAGGGCTGCAGCTGTCTAGCGCCTATCCTCCCATATGTGTTCGTTGCGCTCTGCGCCAGTCTCGGTGTTTCATCTGTGCGAGTCCATGTCTCCCCTCCCTGTAAAACTTGTTGTTGTTTAGTTTCGGTGTTTCGTTTGTCTGGTGTGATCAGTGCCAATGATTAGTCCCTTTCGATCCCTCCTTGTCGAGTCTTGGAACACTCAAGGGCTCTGTTCTCTCCCTAAATGCCCCATCGTCCGCGATGCTATCGCGCTTGCGTCCCCCTCCGTCATCTGCATCCAGGAAACTAAGCTCAGCGCCATGGATCGTTTCATCGCCGCTTCTTTCCTCCCCCCAAACCTCTCCGATTTCGCCGTTGTGGATGCTGTTGGGAGTGCAGGAGGGATCCTAACTGCCTGGAACCCTTCCTTGTTCACCCACGTCTCCACCCTCCGCCTACGTTTCACCCTCACCGTCACTCTCGCCTGCACCATGTCCGATCTCACCGTGGCTATCACCAACGTTTACGGCCCTGCAGACCACTCCCTATCCTCCAGTTTTCTCGCCGAGCTCGAATCCCTCGAGGATTGTTTTTCGTGTCCGTGGCTCGTCCTTGGGGATTTCAATCTCCTTCGAGATCCGCGCGACAAAAACAACAACAATTTCAACCTGCCTCTAGCTATTGCCTTCAACGACACAATCCGGAAGCTGGCCCTCTTCGATCTTCCCCTCCTGGATAGGCTCTACACTTGGTCCAATAAAAGGGATGTTCCCGTTCTTGCTCGTCTCGATCGGGCCCTGTTCGATCAAGCCTGGAATCTCGCCATCCCCAACTCCTCTCTCACCTCCCTCCCTCGTCCCACATCCGATCACGTCCCCATCCTCGTTACCTCCTCCACGACAATCCCTCGCCCTCGTTGTTTTCGTTTCGAGAACGCCTAGCTCAAAAACCCTCTCTTCCTTCCCTCCATGCTTCCCTCCTGGTCCTCCCCCTCTGTGATGTGCGATGCGGCTGGAGACCTGGCGGCACGCTTGAAATCCTTCCGCAATGCGGCTAAGGTTTGGAAACACTCTCACCTTTTCCACCCAAAAATTGAAAATAACTGTAAATTCGTGATTGACCTCCTCGATCTCTTCGAGGAATCTCGCTCTCTCTCTCTTAGGATGAGCAGGCCCTGCGCCTGTTCTGCCGATTGCACCTCTCCGAGCTGATTGTCGAGAGGGCCGCGCGGTGGAAGCAAAGAGGGAAGTTTCGGGCCGTGCTCGAGGGGGATGAGAACACGCGGTTCTTCCATGCGCGAGCTTCCCAACGCATGCGCCGCAACAGCGTCCAGTTGCTTGAGGTTGACGGCAACCTGGTTGGGCCCTTCTCGGCGGAGGAGGTCATGTCTGCCCTGCTTGGGATGGATGCCTCCAGGGCGCCTGGACCCGATGGGCTAGGGCCTAGCTTCTACAAGGCGGCCTGGGCCACGGTACAACCCTGCCTCCTTCGCCTCTTCGACAGCTTCCATGCCTGCGCCGCCGAGCTCGACCGCATCAACAGAGCACACCTCATCCTCCTTCCCAAAAAAGAAGGCACCCCCGCCCCAAGCTCCTTCAGGCCTATCTCGCTACAAAATTGCTCCGTGAAACTGATTTGCAAAGTGCTCACTTCGCGGCTGCAGAGGCAGATGAAGACGCTTGTGGACGTCGATCAAACCGATTTCATGGCTGGCCGCAGTATTTCTGAGAATTTCGTCTTCGCGACGGAGCTCATCCAGACTTGCCACCGTCGCCGCGCTCCGTGCATCATCCTCAAGCTAGATTTCTCCAAAGCCTTCGACTCCGTCAGTTGGTCCAGCCTCCGTACCATCCTCCTGGCCCGTGGCTTCCCCCTGCGATGATGTGATTGGATGGATCTCCTGCTCACTTCCTCCCGTTCTGCTGTTCTTCTCAACGGAGTCCCAGGAAAGTGGTTCACCTGCAGGCGGGGACTCAGGCAGGGTGATCCCCTTTCACCCTACCTCTTCATCCTCGTCGCCGATGTGCTCCAGAGGCTGATCCGCGCCGACACCCTAATGCGTCACCCGCTGGACCGTGATATGCCCTGTGCGGTCCTCCAGTACGCCGACGACACGCTTGTCATCATGCGTGCGGACGCCGCCGCGACCCTTCGGCTCCGCGCTCTGCTGCAGGACTTCGAACGGGCAACCGGCCTCTCCATCAATTACGCCAAGAGCACGATGGTGCCATGCACGTCGCGCCCGCTGCCGTTGCCGAGATCCAGGCCGCGCTGCAATGCACCGTCGAAGGCTTCCCTCAAACCTACCTGGGCCTTCCGCTGTCCGCCACAAAGCTCCGCCTCGAGGCCTTCACCCCACTCATCGCCAAAGTCGACAAGTAATTGTCGGGGTGGAGTGCCATGCTCCTCACTGCCGGGGGGCGCCTTGTCCTGCTCTCGGCCGTTCTCGATGCCCTACCCACGTACGCCATGGGGGCGCTGGAGCTTCCGGTGGGTGTCGTCGAAGCCATCGACAAGATTCGTCGTTCTTTCCTCTGGGCCGGAGGGAAGAAGGTGACCGGAGCTCAATGCCTGGTGGCATGGGATGTTGTCTGCCACCGCAAGGCCGAAGGCGGGCTCGGTGTGCGCTCGTTGTAGGACCAGAATCGGTGCCTTCAGATCAAGTTGATCCACCACCTGTTCTCCTCCGTAGACGAGTCCTGGCCTCGGTGGGTTTGGGCGACTCTGGGCGAGACGTCCATCGACGAAGCTGGCCGCTCTGGCTCGCTGTGCGGAAGCCACTGGTCCAGCCTGCTCCGTCTTCTTCCCCTCTACAGGTGCATCTCCCGCGTGTGCGTTCGCGACGGGCGCCGGACCTCCTTCTGGCTGGATCATTGGCTCCCAGGCGGTGCTCTCGCTGTGGCCTCCCCCCCAGCTGTTCTCGCATACAACCAAGCCGCACGTGTCCGTGCGGCGCGCGGTCTGCGACGGCATCGACTCCTTCCTCGCCCCGCGCCTCTCCTCCATGGCGGCTGAACAGAGAGCCCTCCTCCTTGACGTTCTCTCCTCGGTGCGGCTCACGGCCGGGCACGACTGCCGCAGCCTTCCGCTCTGCGCCAAGCCTGACGGGAGTTTCAGCTCAGCCTCGCTCTACCATCTGCAAACAATCGGGGGCGAGGAGTTCAGCCACTTCAGCTTCGCCTGGGAGAATCACGCCCCCTCTAAGGTGCACTTCTTCGCCTGGCTTCTCTCCCTCGGACGCATCCAGTGCCGTGCCTCTCTCGTCCGAAAAAAGATCCTCTCTCCTGCAGACGGAGGATGTCCGCTCTGCCCTGCTCCATCTGAGACGGTTGCCCATGTCGTGCTCGAGTGCACGTTTGCTCGCCGTTTCTGGTCGCACATTGGCTCCGCCATTGCTGCCTCGACGCACCTCGCCGCGGCGCCGCTTCCCCCGTCGATGCCGCCCCGCACAGCCAACACCTTCAGGTTGCTGTGTTTCTGGCATCTCTGGAAGCACAGGAATAGTGTCGCGTTTGACAAACTCGAGCCCTCCCTCTCGCACCTTGTCAAAAACTGTCGCGATGATGCCCTTCTCTGGAGATGCCCTTTACCCGCTCACTGTCGTAGCGACGTAGATCACTGGATCTCCACCCTGCGTTCGCGCTAGCAGCTGCTGTTTCTCTCCTCCAAAACCCCTTGTAAATCCTCTCGGGACACGCTCTGTGTGCTCCCTGACACCCTCTCTTCCTTGTAATCATGTGTGGGGTGTTTTCCGCCCGGTCATTATAATGGAAAAATCAGGTGAGCGCTCTGCGCTTCCCGGTGAATACTCAAAAAAAAAAAGCACTTAACCAAAATCAGACGAGTTGGTAGGTGAGCAAAGTAATGTAATCTGGTAGATGGGATTCATATGGAAGACAATGTAGGGATCAACGCAGATAATAATAATGTGAGTGATCATGAAGACGCATTTAATTCATCTCCTACATAACCTGCTAGTTTTGGTGAGGGGCGTAATGAAACTACGCATTCATGAGTCTATGATTTCCTTTTCTAAAGTGTTTTCGGCTAAAATTGTGTCTCATTTTATCATTTAATTTCTACTTCGCGAACATATATATGCCCACTTGTACTTAGGGGCCTGAAATTTTAGTCTCGTCCTGGGCCACCGAAATCTCAGGACCGGCCCTGGAGCCAGCTAACCCGTGTGTTGTGTACGTACGTACTACTTAGCTCTCATAATAGACAGGCTAACAGAGCATACCTTACAGGTTCGATCGACCACTGCCAGGTTTGTGCAAAGCACGCACGCACGCAGCTGGTGATATACCAACGTACCCACCCTCCTCTGATAAGAGAAGCTAATGCGCCGTAAACAAACTGAATAAAAGATACACAGTCCACAACCTGTCGATCATACAGAGAGAGGAAAATGACTGAACATCCATATGCCCCAACGTTGGAACAACACGAGCTTCATAGTTATGCATTTCAGTTTCCGTTTGGCCTTAATAGTAGCCTGTTTGCCAAGGAACGAGTTTATTCTCCTTGAGAACATGCTCACACAGGCCGAAATCTAGCATGCATACTGGTGACCTGAAGAGGAGATAGAGAAAATTCCTGAAACCCCTGCACCGCAAACATGAGTCCCCTACAGTTGAAGGACGACAAGTGTTGGTTTACCACAAAACAATCTACCCACCGGCCGGGACGCACTACTTGAAACCACATAGATAGATACACCACTATAATAGCAACACCCCTATCTAGCTAAATCACTAAGAAGGAGGGCTTCCGACGACCCCACGCTACTGCACGGTTGCATTGCACCACAAACAGGCAAAGGGGAAAATTAGAAGACAACATCGGAGGCCGAGATACCCCACAGCTCGCCAGGAGTGCCCTTCACCACGTCTGAACCGCAGAGAACGGCCTGGAGCAAGCTTTTAGGGAAAGAAGCCTCCAAGATCTCCAAGCATCTGTCCATGGCCTGTTCATCCACTTCATCGTGTTTTATCATGCCCAACTTCCTAAGCAATATAGCCCGTGCCCCCTGCTCCGAGATGGGGCGTTTTATTTTGATGCTGGAAGGTAGACGGAAACCTCTCCCGATAGGCACATGCGGAAGGCTGTTAACCTTTGCAATCTTCCGTGGCAAGGCCCGGACTTCCTGGGGCGCACTTAACAATGGCGCTGGAGATAGGGCGTCGTCTGCCGACCCTGAATGATCTTTCTCCGTCACTGAAGGTGCATCTTTAAGTGTTGACGAAGGTGGTACTTCCGTAGACGACGTAGATGGCAAGATTAGGATGTCTGGAGTCTCTGCAGTCACCTCTAGTGGCCCGGTACCCGACGGGCGATGGTGTTTTCTCTAACACTGCAGCAAGCAATGGAGACGACTGACAACTAGAGGCCTGCAGCCCCACAAGACAAGTGTCCTGTTCGACACCTTCAGCATCCCCAGTTAAGGATGCCTCCGCATCAGGATGGGACTTCGAAATTCGACGCGTAGCCATAACACCATTATCAACCTCATCTGCTATGTCGGTGCTTGCGTTTAGCTGCTGCTTGCTGCTTTCTAGGTTGAAAGGGACTGTATTATCAGCACGAGACTTCAAAATTTGCAGCCTCCCGAAAACAGCATCTCCAACTGAATATGATCCCTTGCTTTCTTTTTGCTGCTCCTCACACTTGTTACCACCCAAAGAGCTTAAATTCTCTATACAAGGCTCTAAGACTTCTAACTGAGTACACATATTAGCACATGCATCATCAATCTCAGCTGATGTATTTGACCTTGCATCTCTCTGTTGATTGCTGCTTTCCAGAACCAGAGAGGTTATATTATCAGCACGGGATTTCAAAATCCGGAGCCTCGCCAAAACAGCATCTTCAACTGCATATGATCCCTCACTCTCTTTCTGCTGCTCCTCACACTTGCTCTCACCCAAAGAGCTTAAACTGTCAATATGGGACTCTACAACTTTCAATCGAGCAAACATTTCATGAAAGTTGTCAATATGGGATTCTAGACCTTTCAATCGAGTCAACATTTCAGCATCGATACCATTTATGATGCTCTTATTTGTAGCAATAATGGGCCTTGGAGATAATACTGAAGGAGGTGGTGATGGTGCAGGACCAGAAGACCCAGCACCAAACCCATGTGCCAAGGCATTGTGGTGATGATGCCGAGTAAGAAGCTCCTGCTCAGTGTTGGAGCTCTGGCATGGACCTGGATGAGAAGAGCCACTAACATCCTTGTGTCCCAGGTCACTCTTCTTGTGGCACTGCTGAGGGGTAGGCCCCAACTTGTGACAGTAATCACAGTGTGGACTTGAAAGAGTGCCGGACGCAACCGGATAAGGCTGTGGTACCAATGCAGGCGGTGGAGGCACTGGGGACGCAGCCAAGACAAAAGAGGACTGCTGAGTCCTCGCTCTGTTTACCACAGGAGACTGGCTGCCATAACTATCTCCTCGATGATATTGCAAGGTTTCAGCACAGGTACTGCTTTCTTTGGCATGTTTATGTGGGTTTCCATCAGATACAGGTAATCTGGAGGCCTTATCCCCTTCTGATGGGCCGATAGGAACTGCATTGAAAAAAAGAAGTTATATATGTAAGTAACGATATTAAAGCACAGAGAATCCAAATACAGTAATTCACAATCACATCTTGGTACCTGTTTCTGTGTTGTTGTGATCTTTCATTGTGGCAAGCTTCATACGGGCTACCTGAAGCTCATATTTGTGTTTACACACTGAAGCTTCTGCTTCAATCCACAATCTTTTGTAGATTGACACTTGAGGAACTTCAGTATCATCAATCATCTTATCCTCTAGGAGCTTACGAAGAGCCTGAAGGAAAAAGTACAACATAAGGTGCATGCACTGGACAAAAGGTAGCATCGTTCCAAATTAAGAATCAGTGGCATATTCCAAATAGTTCATGCAATGAACAAAAGTTAACTTTGGTCCAAACTAAGAATCAGAGTATCATATCTAGTGACCGAACTTACCTGTGAAGTATAGGTACTAAATTCTGAATCTGTGTTCTCTGACACCGAGTGTTCGGGTATTGCCACTGAGAAATTGTTCCTCAAACAACTCATTTGACTGGATTTTCTCAAACAATCATCACCCATTAACATAGCCTTGTACAAGATAGAAAAAGTAATGAGCAAAAACTAACCAGCAAATAATCCTTATCAGTATTTAATGTCGAAAAAAAGCATTTCCTTCACATGCCACAAAGGCGAACTACAAAGGAGTTGCAGATGCCCATTTCTTGATTCATATTACAATGCTTGGTAATTTTACTCAAAAGGAGGGCGAATTCTCACTGTCGCCGCCGCCAAACAGACAAGCACATGAATAAAATAGATTGGAAAGGTCTTGTATCATACTCATACAACAAAATATGTGCACATATGAAGCTGGATGGACCTCCATAAGATAGCACCATGTACCAGGTCAAAAAAATAGTAACATGTGTTTCTAAAAATATGAATCATATACCATATCACAAGCACGGGTAAAATTGGAGTTCTAACAATTTCCATGATTTCAATCTGTTTTAAATCAAGATATCTGAATTTTATCATTGAGATTGATGTAGAAGACAACAAGTGCTCCAATTACATAATGGTTTTCATGAAATATAATTTATGGAAGTAGCTGAGCAAACATAGTGTTCTCTGGCATTTAGTACATGGTTTAGTAGTGTCCTATTTCTTAGTTGATTTTTCTGTTTTGTAGAACAATCTTGTAGGTCTAGTGTTTTAAACTGCAAAATTGGAAAAACAAGTTATCATTACACTCCATCCGTTCCATATTAGATGACTTTCGATGGACGTATCTAAAACTAAAAAATGTCTAGATACATCTATTTGAATGTCATCTAATATGGAACGGAGGGGGTATATTCATATTGTACTTCGTTTCTTAAGCTCTCCGTAACCTGGCAGCTTTTCTATTCTATGGTCTAAAAATTATGATGTAAGCAAAACATGTGACATAAAAACATTCGCAAAGCATACCTTGCCTCTTATAGAACTAACAGCTTTAAGATTTCGAATAACTGACTTCAGTTTTTCCTTTTCATATTCCTGTAATGAAGAACCACCATCGCAAGTAGATAGAAGCACTACTGACAAATTGTGGATTACTTCTAGAAATATTGCCTGATTCCTACAGCTGGAGTGAGACATCTGAAACATGTCCTCCTCAGCATCTGGATGACACTGAGAGTGTTCTTGACCTTCTTTTGCAACTACTTGAGTGTGTGCATTTTTTTCTGCCTCTTCTGCTTGAGAAGAAATATTTCCAAGTATGCTTCCACTTGCCAGACTTTTGTTAGAACTGCAGGAACACCACTGATGGGAATTATAGCAGAGACTGAAGGATCCTGATTTGGAAGATGCCGCAGATGATAACATCCGACATTTTCAGCACCAATATGATCAAGTAATTTACTCGCGAAGGCATTATGTTGCTGACAGTGAGCTGATAGTCCAAAACCATTAGAGAGCGCCTCTGAACTTTCTCGACAAATTCCCGGACGCTTCTCACTTATCAACTCTGAGCTCTCTGCTCTTAAGGGATGCAGATCAACAAAGTTACGTAAGTGGTTCCCAGAGTACATGCCATATGGGGCACTATCAACAACTTCACCTACATTACATATAACATTGCCAGAAAACGTGAAACCAACATAATCAGGTACAAGCCATGTTAAATTTTCGTGAACCAAATAAAATACTAATACATGAGTATACATATCTCGCATGCATGTACACAGATGTTCTTAGTTGCTTATGACCAAACGCCACAAAGCAAAAAAAAAAAAAAAAAAAAAAAACTGTCGGTACGACAGTGTCTATCAATTGACAAACATATACATAACCTCCAGTTAAAATCTTACTGGCAGAGTATAGTGAGCTTCTTAAAAATAATATGGTGCAGCTGGCCCTGCTAGGGCTCTTCAAAAAAATTATGTGACTATCTCCGATAAGGTGTAACATCTGAATCATACTCTCTGATAGTCACAGAAGCATGCAAGTAAAATTATAGAAGACTGGTTTACCCATGTAAACACTGTCTGGGTTTCAGTTGTGCGCATATGCTACTGCCTGCTAGCATCACCATTCAACAATGAATCAAACCACTGCGCGGATTCACCTAGCAATCATATGAACAGACGTGTGCGACCCATGAACCGCAAGACAGTAATAGGTGCTAGCCCCACCGATCGATCACAAGTTCTCTAAGCAGTAGTAACGGGAGTCGATGTCGGGTAAAGGCGTTACCAGTATAACCTAGTGAGGCAGCAGCGGCAGCGTCAGGGGCCATGTATCTCGCGGGTCCTTTCATCCACGACATGTCCCCCCACCCGCCGGCCGCGTTGAGGGAAGGGACGGCGGCGTCGGCGAGGACATCAGAGCTAGGGTTGGGGAATGTTGGATCGGCGGAATGGGGGCCGTCGATAGTGAAGGGGGAACTGGAGGAAGAAAGAGATGATAACTCCACGGGCAGAGCATAATCCCGAGGATCGCCGGGGTAGGTGAGCATTTCGCCGGCGACGAGCAGCTGCGGGTTGGTTTCTTTTTCCCCTGAACTCCGCGTTGGGGACTCTGGGAATAACAGAGTGTTAGGAACCGAGAAATACATGACTGTAAGTTAACTAGTTCAATGCCCGTGCGTTTGCTACGGGTTCTTAATTGATTTGTCCATAATACATGTAAAAACGTGTAATTTGTACCATTATGACAACAACACCTTCCGACCGAGATAAAGATCATAAACTTCAGGTTACTCACATTACAGAGCATGCTTCTACACAAAAAAAGAAAAGAAGAAAAAATGGTGATAATATGCTCGTAGCGAAAATGTCATTAAATCTCGATCTTTGTATATATCATGCCTTCACCACTTCCACCAATCAATCCCTCCAACTCCACCTTTCACCATTTGTATTCATATCACTACAACACCATTGTATTTCATACAGTCCCATCCAACGTGTTGTCACTCACCATTTTCATTGGTGTTTTCTCCAACTCCGACAAATTGCTATAGTCGCCTTCCAAGGTAGCAACAATGAATCCCACTTTCGGCAATAGTAAGAAGCCTTCTAACACATGGAGCAACAAATAAATATCGATACATAAATAAAGTGAGAAATTTCACTTTATTACACTTCTAGCATGCTACCCCAATGGTGACATCAAATCGGAGAATATGTACACCCTTTGTTCATATTGTAAGACGTTTTGGCGACATTTTATAATATGAAAGAGGGAGTAGTAGGCAATAACTAAAATGTCTAGTGCTTTCATTTTGCTTGAGATATATACATGAATTTATTTGAGCACAACTTCCACTATCATTTATAATATCTAACCAGTAACCGGTGAGAGCTTTGCTCCTCTACACTATAGTGGTCCAATAAGGCCCTCAGCTTACAACCCAAAACACAATTCTACCTCCTGATGTGTGTACATACGTGAGATCTAGCAAATCGCGCATGTCAGACAAAACAAAATACATGGCACCACCACTTTCTCGCTCATGCTCCTTCCCCGCCGCCGCAACTTGCCAGTAGACTCAAGCAAAAATCTACAACATGGCAACCATTTCATTGAACCGACCGAGTACAACATAATATTTAGTCTTGAATTCATTATGTATTGTGGAGGTTTATTATAAATTAAAAGATATCGATATCTTAACTACGAGAGACCGAAAAGAACAACCTGAATTAAACACATCTATGATATGGCCACAGAATTATTCGTGCATACTATTATTCGCATTGATCATGAAAAATATAAATAAACCACCTCTTTAGGCTTACATGGACAACACAAATATGAAAAGGAACAGTATTAATGGGCATTAACTTTGAAAGCAAACTGAAGACTTTCCCGTATGTAAAGAGATATTAGTCGATCTCCGAACATCAAAATATACAAAATATCAGGCGGAAGGCATAGGTACCTTTGTTGCCTGTTCAAAGCGTCTTGAAGGAATTTCGTAGTTGTCATGTGGCGGCTGCAACGCTCCTCCTTCTCATCTACCACTGTCATTCCACAATATACTTTAGTCCTAGAGAAACATAAATCTAGGCTTGAGGACTCACCTAAAGGTGAAGTGTCACAAATTTTAACGCAAAGTTGACCACTTCATAATCATGCAGCCATTACAACAAATAACTTCATCGGACCCCCCGGTAAAACGAAGTAAACTTCAACACATATATACTATTAATTTTTCTTGATATGATATAGCAAGGAACAATGTACAATTTCTCTTACCTCAACATGGATTAAATAATGAGCATCTAGAAATTGTTGGTGAAGCAAATAAAAAATTTAGCATACAGAAGAAAACAAAAGCAGGTCACATAGTCCCGAAGAAGTGGCAAACCATATGGTAACACATACACATAACATGTATATTTGTAGGCTAGCAGGTAGTGAGAAAAAATAACTTTCACACATAGAACAAACACAAAAACCATCCAAGTGTCTCACTCGATGATAATCTGGTTGCTCACCTTGATGTGCATTCGATGGCCAAGCCTTGATCGGCCGAAACATGTACACATTTGTTTTGCTCATGCTTTTCTGCCCTGAAACAAAACGAAAGAAGACTATGCCAATATGTGTGTCAATAAGAAGGGATAGAACCTGCACACCTGAGATTTCTCTGTTCTTATGCATGCAAGAGATAGATTCTGCATGAAATGGAGAATTGCATCTACAATGCAGCAATACTGGAACCTGCTCCTTCATCAATGCAACGTGGTCCAGGAAAGGGGATTAGGTACATGAGTTCATACCTAGGTTAGCTTCTGAGGATTTCAACTCCTCATTGATGCTTTCTGCAAAAATGTTGAGCCTCGACTTTGCACTTTCCTTGTTCAGTGCGAAAAGCATGTACATGCTGATGCCTCCTCGTATCCAGCGAGCGACCTCTTGATCCAGACATGAATATCAGTGAAACAGTCTACAATAATGACCTAGAACTCGGCATTTGGCTTGATCCCCTCTATGTCAGCACCGCACATCGTGCAGTGTCCTTTAAGCACGATATGCATGGCCTGGTAAGGTCCATCTGGTCAGCACACACGCAAGAAAGAAACGATGTTTTATTGTAGACATGATACACGAGAATCACACACTTTCAGAACGTGTCATACTTCATCGAGAACACGTCGTTGCACGTCGTCGGCAGCATGGCTGGCTTTGCTGCAAGGGAAGGTTCGCCTTTCTGTTGCTGCTTGTGGATTTTGTCGTCAGTATGAGACTCGCTTTCGTCTTTATCAGCTTCCGGCTTTTACTTGTTGAATTTCCTTTTGGAATTGTTTCCTTTATTCCCGGTTTTGGCGCTTCCCTTCATGTGCTTGTTAAACCGGCATTGCTGATTTGTATTATTAGGCTTTCCAAACCGCGCGTGGTGAATACAAGGTTCTGCTTTCATCTTTTCCCACTCTTCTTTAGAGTATGAGATAGGTTCCCTGCTTTCTGCGCTTTGACCTTTCCATATACTAGTGTTATCCTTTCCAAAGGTTGCATTTACTTCTTTGGACTTTGGTTGTGCTTCTGGGGTGGCCTTCTTTTCAGAGTGAGACGCTTTTTTGGCTTGTACCGGTGCATCAATGTTTCCGCATCTTGCCCTAATGTCGTCTTCGACCGCCACATGCTCATTGGCGATTGTGAGCATAGAACTTAAGTCCTTGTGCATTTTGGAACCAACCATAAACGGTACGAGGCTGGGTTTTAGACCATTGACAAAAGTATGCACTGCTTATACGTCACTTACTCTAGAGCAGCTATTCTTCATCGCAATCCATCTTGAGATAAAGTCGACATACGACTCGTCTTCATATTGGACGCAACGGTTCAACTGGTTAATGCTTTTGGGGCGTTTATACGTGCCGCGGAAATGCTGAGCAAAATCTCTAGCAGCTATCCACCGTTCTTGACGGAAGTTCATTAATCCAGTCTCGAGATCCATCCAGCAAACATCAGGGGTAGGAATTTTACGGCTTCGAGGTTGGTCCCTTTGTTGATCTAGACGACGGTATAGTAATCTGAGAGTCATGTAACCGGGTTTGTGCTTACGGTATATTTTTGGTAAGTTGGCCAAACTTTGGCAAAACCAGCATGTAGATTGATGTGTCGGATCCTATCAGTGAATCATTTTGGACCGAAATACAGATCATCTCTTTCCGCCTTATCGGCGTGTACGGGGTACCTTTCACTGAATGAACAGAGGGGGATCTGCTCCTCTCTGGTATGTTTTTTTTGGTTTATGGCGCAGAAGCAGTGCTTCCAACGGACATGCTCCATGATAGCCCAAGAGTGCAGGCTTTCGATGACTCGGATGCCGAAAGTGCACGACAGGATGCCGTCGATCTTCTAGAAGAAGAACGAGAACTTGTACTTCAAAGATCCGCCATTTATCAGCAAGTATTACGACGCTATCATAGTCATAAAATCAGGCATCGTTCTTTCAAAGAAGGTGACTTAGTGCTAAGATTGCTGCAGGAAAGAAAGCACAAGTTAGCCCCAGCTTGGGAAGGACCATTTGTCATTAGCAAAGCTATGAAAAATGGATCATACTATCTTGTAGATATTCGGGATACGGAGGATAATCCCAAAAAACCGAATCGCAAAATGTCGAATCTGCTGTTCGGCAAATCCCTCAGGTGAACCTATAGGGTTTCGAATAGGAGAACCCATGAGCGCTGGTGGCGATCATCGGCTAAACAGGGGGCAAGATTTACCCAGGTTCGGGGCCCTCGTAGAGGTAAAACCCTTACTCCTGCCTCTGTCGATCTGTATTAATCGAGTAGATCGGTTACAATGATGGTGGCTCAAGTCGAGAGTATGATCTCGAGCTCAAAGCTTTGGTGTTGCGGTGTTGCTTGGTCCTCCTCCGGTGGCTCTCCTGGCCTTATATAGGTGGCCAGGTCTCAAACCCTACCCGGAGAGGACTCGAACTCTAACCCTAGGTCGGTTACAGGTTTCCTAATCTTAACCCGTAAGGCAATGCGGGCGGGCTTCACGTGGGCCTTCTGGAACACTCCAACGGCTCCTCTTCTTGGGCCTTAACCTTGGGTCCGAGACGGGGTGTCCTTACCCGCAGGGTCCAGGATCCATGCCTTCGTCAGTAGCCCCCGAGCGTTTGCTCGAGTGGGATTTTTCCAGTCGAGTAGACGGTCAAACTTTTTTCGGTCTTTCTCTCTTCAGGATAACCAGTAGGGTTGTTTCCTGTTTCGAGGGCGCGTACCCTGTGAAATGAGTTTTTATACCCGAGTATCGAGCAATACAAGTGCCTGTCTTTACGGCTTTTTATCGCAGAAGGATATGGCACTGTAGCTTGGCTCTCCCGAAAGATCAGGGCCAATTAATTGCGACTAGGGCAAAAACAATTCTGGCCTACACAGGTTCGAGACCTCCGACTCGAACCCGATGAGGTGATTGTTGCGACTGGGCCGTTGTGGTCTTATCGAGTCGAACTTAACCTATGGGGGTATCCGGCGCGTCCACTGGGATTTTTCTTCGTGTTGTTGACACGGAATTATACCGGAGGACGCAGCTTGAGTGCGATTCCAGGCCCTCAAGAGAGATCTTTCAGGTCTTACCTTCATATTCGAAAGAAATATGGCATCCGGATGTGCCTAGTCAGCTGAACAATCCAGGTTTTATGACGTAAAAAATATCATGTGAATGAAAGGGCAGGTTCTGCGTACTCGCGCAATTTTTAAGCTTATAGTTGCTTATCCATACGAAAGAGTTTTCGTGTTAGGAGTTTTATACCCATATGAAAGAGTTTTCATGTTTGGGATATTGTGCCCATACGAAAGAGTTTTCGTGTGTAGGGTATTTTTCTCTGTTGGAAAGAGATCCTTCTTCTCGATTTGTCCATAAAAAATTGCTTCCATGTTTGGATTTTCTTATCCGAAGAAGTTTTGTTCATACGAAGTTGTTTTCGTGCTTGAACTCTTCATTCGAAATTTTTCTTCAGCTTGATGATGCACGCTATGAAGTCATGGCGCACTTTGTTCTCCCGATGGGACGTGACGGGTGAGAGCAGAAGTGCTGGCCCACCTAGTCAGCTTTTTGACCGGAAACGAGACGTCGTTCCCGGTTTTCACGCAAACCGTGCAGTAAATACGCACGATCTACTGTTAAGATCGTGGCAGGGAACAACATCCACCGCCTCCTCGTTTCGCCTTCGCACGTGGTGGCTGCGATGGGCGCCACGTGGCGCATCGAAAGGCCAGGATCGAGTAGCTCCGTGTATAAGTACGGGTCTTGGTGATGCGGTGAAACTTTCCCAGCCTTCGTCTTCTAGTTCATCTTCTTCCTCGCACTCGTCTCCTTTCTTTCCTAGAGCTCGTGTTTTAGCAACAATGGTGGGAGGCAAGAGACGCGGCGCTACCGTTTCCGCGTCAGGGAAAGCCTCGGCACAGCCTGCACCTCGCTTGGGCGACTGGCGTCCGCCCAACACTACGGCGAAAAGCATCAAGGAGATGCAGCGGGAGGGGCTGCTGCCTGCGGAGTCCGAGAAGCGGGTGCGCCTCGGCAGGAAGGAGGAGGTACCCAACCCGCAAGCGAACGAACGCGTGGTCTTCGCGGACCACGTGTCGCGCGGTCTTTCCTTTCCCCCCATCCATTTCTCGTGGCATTGTTGTATGTCTATGGCATACAGCTCCACGATCTTCCTCCGAATGCGGTGCAGCACATATCGTGCTTCATCGTGTTCTGCGAATGCTTCTTGGGCATTCGCCCACACTGGGGGCTCTGGAAGGCCCTTTTCAAAGTTCGGATCTTCCGCGAGAGGTCGCGGGTAGAGTCTGAGCCCGGCGAGCCACTGCGCACGGGTGGCTTTGGGATCCAAGCGAAATCGGGGACCAGCTACTTCAACATGTACTTCATCGACTCCGCCCAGGGATGGAGGAAAAAATGGTTATACGTCATCGACAACAGCTCGGATGGGATCCAAGAATTCCATCCGCTCGCTGTCCTGAAGAAGAGGAAGTCCTGGGCACACAAGTTGTCGACTGAAGAGACCGAGGTTGTCACGCCACTACTCGCTAGGGTGGCCACCCTTCGTGACCAGGGAGCTGGAGTCGTGTTAAATGGACTGCACCTGGTGAGCATTTTCCTTAAGCGCAGAATCCAGCCCTTGCAGCTCAGACCTTCCACGATGTGGGAGTACCAGGGCTCTGAGGATCCTAGTCGAGTGAGTCGAGAAGCTCTCGAACGTGGAGTTCGAGAAGAAGATCGCGGCTATCACTAGCCTGAAGGTGGGAGAGAAATTTCCCGACTGCACAGTCGCAGCCTTCGATGCGTCAAAGCCTCCGCCAGCCGAGGTGAGTTTGTTCTTCTTCTTCTCTTTTATTTTTGGTGCTTGTTCTGAGTTTTGGTCGACTCAATTTTCTCTGCTTTCTTCTGTCTTCTCTTGTAGAGTTTATCCGTGGCCAACTGCTACCCTCCAATTTCTGGGAAGGAGGCCTCGGATTTATTGGCGAGTAACCTGGACGGCCCGGCCGATACCAGTGTTGCCAGCGCTACTTCGAGTTCCGAGCACGATTCTTCGGACGGTGCAGAGGATTCGAATGGTGGTCTCCGCAAACGCCGTCGGGTGGAGGATGACGAGGCTACTTCCAAGGATAACTCCTTGGAGGAATCGCCCAGGAAGGAGCCCACCTCTGCAACTCCACTTCGCTCACTCGCCCCTTCTCCTTCGTTCCCAGTAATCCAAACCGCCTGGAATGCGGATATGCTGGATGAGGAGGACGATGATGACGAGTAAGTTTTTCTCTCTGTCCTTAGTCGAACGTTTTCTTTCGCATCTTGCTGACACTTTGTCTTTATTGCAGCCTGCAAGCTATTAGTCCTCGTAGGTACGCCTCTTCCCTTCCTCTCGAAAGGAGGAATAAAGCGGGAGCTGCGGGTGAGACTCCTACTGCCGGCACCGTTCAAAATTCGCCAAATGTGGCTCCCAATGTGGCGACTACGGAATATAGAATTCCTAGTTCTGCTGCTGGGGCTTCGGCTTCAAAAGAGGTGTCGGGCAGCTCGGCTGATCCCCTTTCTCTTGCTAAGGGCCAGGTAAATTCCGTTATTCGCCTTTTAATGCTTTTAACATCCTTGAATTCGTTATCGGGTGCACGACAGTGCTCCCGATGGGAGTAGCCCCCGAGGCTGTAGTCGATCGCATGCGATCGGCTACAGGCTCTGAGATTGTCTCTTTCTTCTTCTTAGTTTTATCGGGTGCACGGCAGTGCTCCCGATGGGAGTAGCCCCCGAGGCTATACTCGAATGGTTACAATCGGGTATAGACTCCAACTTCACTCTTCTAATTCTTCTATCTCCATGTTATTTGCAGTCGCTCGTTGACTCCCTTGCGGCGATTGGTCGCCATGTTTTTTCTGCTGAGTCGGAATGCGGGACGCTTCGAGCAGACCGTAGTCGACTTGCCACCGAAAACGAGTTTCTTCGAAGTTAGTTCTACCATCTTTTCCTGTTTTCATCCTTCCGTCAATTTTTTGTCTTCTGATAAATGTCGCTGTGCAGCCCAACTTAAGTTTTTGAAGGCCGAGAAGGAGAGTATCTCTGCTCGGGCAACAGCTCAGGAGGCTGATCTGGCGGCTGTTCGACGAGATCTCGAGGCTTCCCGCATGCAATTGGCTGATTTTGAAGGGAAGCTTGCGGCTGCCCAGGATGCTCTGAAGAGCTTGGAGGATGCTGGCACTAAGGCGGATGCCAACCTTGTCGCCTTCCTTCGTCCTCTCGCCGAGCGTTTTGCGGGTAAGCTATCTTTATCTTGTAATTTTGTCTTCTATCCTGGTGAGTTTTTTGGGTCTTGACGCTCTTTCCTTTGTAGGTCTTCTGGGTGTTCCTCTGGAAGTTCCTGGAGTCCAGCGGGTGGACGCTCTGACGGACTCCCTCGCTCAGCTCAGAAGGCATGCCGAAGGAGTTTGCACTTTGGTTGGCAATGCCACCCAAGTGCTGACACAGCTGCATGGTCGCCTCCTTATCAACGCTGTATCTCCACCCGTGCTAGGTGATCTGCTTAAGATTTTCTCGGAGAGCAATCTCCTTGATGCCTACGCGGTCGCTCAATCGGAATCTGGGGCGAAGACTCCCATCCAATTTGCGTTGGCGCATGGAGTTAGCGGCTTGGAGGAGGCCTACTCGGATCTCCCTGTCGATCCTTCCACGGGAAAAAAAGGTAGGGCTTCATCGTTTTGGCGAGCCAGCCGGAATCCTCGCTCGGAAGTTATCTGAGCTGTTTGCTCATCTTACGGGAGGGACCACCGCCGCGAGTGGCAGCACCACAGTAGCTCCTTAGTTTGTTTTTCTTTTACTTAGTCGCCTTGATTGTAATGAACCTTGGGATGTGCTCCCGTATTTCCATTGTCTTAATCGAGATGTTTTTCTGAAATGTTTCCCGCAATTGTGTGTTTCCTCCCGATGGGAGTAGCCCCCGAGCACTCGTCAAATATGCGACTAGATATATCTCGAATAGGGCATCTTACTCCTTTCCTTGTATTCTTCCAGGCTGCTGGGGTTGCCGCGGAGTCTTCAGGTGGACATGCTATTCCAGCAAATCCTCTTGTTGCCGCTGTTGGAACCTATGCAGGTCTCCGTGATCGGGTCCAGGAGGGTGAGCGCAAGCTGAAATCTTTGCGCGGGTTAGCCGATGTGGCGAAGTCCAAGCAAAAACTGGCGATTGAACGCGAATAGTTTTTTATGGATGAGTTGGCTTCTGTCGCCAGAGACTTGCTGTGTAAGTAATACAGCCCCCAAGTCTTCTATGTCTTGTTTCCTTTTCTGATCACGTATGTTTGCTTTTCAGTTGTTAAACCGGATGTCAGGGAGGAAAAACTGTGGGTAGAAAACCACATTCTTCAAGAAGCTAACAGCTCGAAGCCTCATGCGAACAATTTTTGGTCTGATCGCGGTCGAGGGTTCGTGTTGGCTACCTTGAAGTTCCGAGTCATCCAGGCGAAGATACTCGTGAGTTCCTTCCACGAGGTCTTGATTGCAATGAACGCTTCTTTCTTTCCGCTGCAAAGGGGTCCAGAGGATTGGAGTCATCTTCTTAGGGTGTTCGGGCAGGAGGGAGAGATTCGCGAGTGTGTTCGCAATCAAATGACTTGCGGCTCGGTGGTGGCTCTCGCCTTTGTCCGATTATGGCATCCTGAAGTGAATTTCAACTCCGTAGCTAGACTTCCGGACAGTCCAATCATCGATATTTCTCCGCACTATAGAGCCGTTCGTCCAGCAGTGGAAGAAATCATTCGATTGACCTCTACCCAAGTAGATCGCGTGCTGGCGGCCGAGAATGCTCAGCGACATGCATGATTGTAGGATGTATATATCCTATCATGATGCATAGTTTGTAAAAACTGTTGTAAGGTGTGTAACCTTGTATATATAAATTTTCCTGTGATGCTGAGTTTAGGCGTAGCCCCCGTGTGTTTATGGGGTGTATACCTGTAACTTTTTAGCATGTACGGATGAATAATCTTCGAGTAAATATGGTTGAGAAACCATGTATTTTATTGCGATGACTGAGAATTCATGTATTCGAGCTACAAGAGTGGCTAATATAGCCTTATTGTTGCGAGAAAAGTAAGTATAGGGATAAAATTTGCGGAGGTGTGCGATATTCCAAGGGTTGGAATAGATTCCTCCAGTCGACGGGTTCTTTAGCCTATAGGCTCCACCTGGGATAACTTCGTGTATGATGAAGGGTCCTTCCCATGGTGGCTCGAACTTGTGTCCTTCTTTCTGTTTGAGTCGCAGCACCAGATCTCCTACTGCGAATGCTCTGTGGCGTATGCGGCGACTATGATAGTTTCGCGGTGATTGTTGATATACTGCGGATCTCGCGAGCGCAATATCGCGCATTTCATCGAGTGCGTCCACATCTTCCGCGAGTGCCTTGTTGGAGTTTTCTTCGCTGTAGGCCACAACCCGTGGGGCACTGAATCTGACATCCTCGGGAAGGACTGCTTCTGCCCCGTATACCATGAAAAATGGTGTGTAGTTTGTGGATCGGTTTGGAGTTGTGCGGAGGCTCCATAGTACGGAGGGTAGTTCTTCGGCCCAATGTCCTGCTGCTGGGTGCAGACGGTCGAGTAGACGTTTCTTGATGCCTGCTGAAACTAAGCCGTTGGATCTTTCGACTTGTTCGTTCGTTTGCGGATGGGCGACTGAGGCAAACTTGAAGTTGATGCCTTTTTCCTCGCAGAATTGTTGTGTTTCCTTTGTTGTGAAGTTTGTACCATTGTCTGTAATAATGTCGTGTGGTACTCCAAATCTGCATACGATAGAATCGAGAAACTTGACGGCGCATTGAGCGCTAGCCGAGGTTACTGGCATGGCCTTAATCCATTTGGTAAATTTGTCAACTGCGACCAGCAAGTGTGTGTATCCACCCGGCGTGGACTTGCGTAGTGGTCCTACCATGTCCAGCCCCCATTGTGCAAAGGGCCAGGCGATGGGTATCATATGCAATTCCGTAGCGGGTGCATGTGGTTTCGGTGCAAATCGCTGGCACGCGTCGCACCTATCGACCAGCTCCTTTGCGTCGGTGGCTGCCGTGAGCCAGTAGAACCCTGCTCGGAAGGCTTTTCCCATGATTGCTTTCCAGCTAGCGTGATATCCACAGTCTCCTTGGTGGATGTCTTGGAGTAATTCTTTGCCGTCTTCGGGTGCGATGCAGCGCTGAAGTATACCCGAGATGCTCTGTTTGTATAATTCTCCGTTGATCACCCGAAAGGATTTACTGCGTCTGATTATCTGTCGAGCCTCGCGAGGATCTGCCGGGAGCTATTTGGTGGACAAGTAGTCGAGATATTTCTGCGTCCAGACTGGCTCGACCAGAAAAACTTGCCGTGAAATGTTATGAATAAGATCGATGATGGCAACTTGCGGGCTGACCTCTGTTTCTGGTGCTGTGGGTGCTCCTGCAGCTTTTTTGATTTTAACTGACCGCTTAGTCATCCGTTCGAAATATATCCCTGGCGGTATGGGTGTGTTTGTGGAACCCATGTTTGCCAGCCTATCCGCTTCTTCGTTGCTGGATCTTGCAATATGCTTTACTCGCATCCTTTGAAGCTTCCTTCGAGTAGGTTGTACATGTCACGATATGCGACCATGTTTACAGCAATTGCGTCGCATTATTTCATCGTCTGCTGCACGATGAGATTAGAGTCGCCGTAGATCATTAATCGGGTGGCTCCACAGGCGACCGCCATCTTCATCCCATGCAACAGGGCTTCATATTCTACGTCGTTGTTCGATGCTGGATCATCGGGTGGAAAGTCCAATCGTAGGACGTATTGCAGCTTGTCTCCCCTAGGTTATATGAGGACGATTCCAGATCATGCTCCTTCATTTCTTTTGGACCCGTCAAAATACATTATCCAATTGCTTGTGTACTCAGGCGGTCCGGGCGTTTGTAGCTCTGTCCACTCGCTTAGGAATTCCACGAGTACTTGGGATTTGACTGCATTACGTCCTGCATAGGTGATGTCCCAAGCGCCCAGCTCGATGCTCCATTTTGCTATTTGATGGAGGGATGATAACCCGGTATGCTAACGTCGAGGAGTAACTCGGCCCAAAGGACGTTGTGCAAGACCCGGCTCAGGGAAAAGGAGCCTCTAGAAGGCCCAGGAGTGTAGGCCTCGTAACCCGGATTGTGGGTTCCGATAAGGAATTTAGGGTTTTGTAAGTAGTGTCCGGGTAGGATTCCGAGTACGCCTTGGATAGCAAGCCAGGGGACCCGGGGATTATATAAGCCGGTCCCTAGGGTTAGATCGACGAATCCACAAGAGACACAAGTTTACGAGATAGAGATTGCGAGATATCGAGCATCCGTTGCAACACGAGTATCGAGATAGTATATTCAGATCGTAGACTCGGCGACTTGATTGCCGGCTACCAGATTGCGCATCACCATGCTTTTCCTTGAGCTAAACCCTCTCCCAAACACCAGAATCTTGTGGTACAACAGGTCTCGGGAACTTGGGATAGAAAAGATGCAACTATGGCAGCATACCGCAGAGAGGTGGACCGAGTTGCCGGGTGCTTTTCCGGGTATGAGGTGGAGCATGTAGATAGAAGAAAAAACGAGGCAGCAGATACACTTGCCAGACTCGGCTCGCGCAGAGAGCCGGTTCCACCCAATGTGTTCCTGGACGAGTTATGGCGGCCATCAGTTAAAACAGAGTCTGAGGAAGAACTGGCCAACAAAGACCCGGATTTGGAGCTCGTGGCCACGCACTGTTCCCGAGTGGACAGAGCCGTTTCTGGCTTACCTATCACAGGGCGAGTTACCACAGCAAGAGGTACTAGCAAGGCAAATTCTGAGGCGAGCAAAAGGTTATTCCATCATCAACGGGGAGTTATATAAAAGGAGCGCTGCAGGAGTATTTTTGCGCTGTGTAGCACCAGAAGAAGGCCGGCAAATCCTGAAAGAGATCCATGAAGGCGACTGTGGGCATCACGCATCCACAAGATCCCTCGTGGCCAAGGCATATAGGCACGGTTTCTTCTGGCTCACAGCTTTAGCATATGCGGAACGCTTGGTGGCAAGGTGCGACGGATGCCAGAGGTACGCCCGCCAAATCCATGTGCCGGCTATGGAGTTGCAAACAATTCCTTTGACCTGGCCTTTCGCCGTTTGGGGTATGGACATGGTTGGCCCCTTTCACATGTCACCTTGCAAAAAGACACATCTCCTGGTGGCTATCGATAAGTTTACCAAGTGGGTTGAAGTTATGCCAGTTACCAATTGTGAAGCGATCACGGCAGTTAAGTTCCTGAAAAGAATTATCTACCGGTTCGGGTATCCTTACAGTATAATTACCGACAATGGAACCAACATGTCCCTTGGCGAGATGGAGAAATTCTGTGGTAATAACGGAATCCGGCTTGACATAGCCTCTGTAGCTCATCCACAAGCCAATGGACAAGTGGAGAGGGCAAATCAGGAGTTACTTCATGGATTAAAGCCACGATTGCGAGTCCCATGTATCAGAGCTGTTGGAGCATGGGTTGAGGAGTTACCTTCAGTGGTTTGGGGTATCAACACTACACCTAACAGATCTACTCAGATGACACCGTTTTTCATGGTTTATGGCGCAGAAGCGGTGCTGCTGAGTGATATCATCCGCGACTCGCCTCGATTATCGGCTTACGTCGAGGTGGAGAACGAGAAGACCCGGCAGGACGCCATGGATATGTTAGAAGAACACAGGGAACAAGCTTTGGAGAGATCGGCCATATACCAGCAGGATTTGAGGAGATATCATAGCCGGAGAGTCAAAACTTGGGTCTTCCAGGAAGGAGACCTAGTTCTGCGTCTAGTACAGTCAAAGGAAGGAAAACACAAGTTATCCCCACCATGGGAGGGACCGTTCATCATAAGCCGGAATCTGCATAACGGATCATATTATTTGATAGATGCAAGGGAAGAGTCGGCAACGGTTAATGACACCGCCCATTCCACTTCATCTATGCAAGAGAGAGAAAGACCTTGGAACGTAGCTCAGCTGCGTCCCTACTACACCTAGTCTAGACTAGATTTACAAGTGGAATTACACGATGTAACAGGCAGCAGGTTTCAGACGCACTCTTTTCCTATCCCGGGTACCTAAGGGGACTGGAGGGTTTTTAATGAGGCGGCTTGCTGACCTAACTTTTCTCATATCAATAAAGAGATGATTAAGCAATATATTCTTGCCTTTTAATGTGTTTTTTATTAAGTTTTTATCTCTGTTGCGTTTATTTCTTCTTCCAGGTAAGTATTATTTATTGTTCTTAGTACATTAGTTTCTTTAGTAAATTGCATATATTTAGGTCTTGGGGGCTGATTGCTTGAATAGCACAGTTACAAACTCAAAGACCCGGCCATGATGCCTATGAGTTATAAGGGCCGATTACTTGCAAACAAGTACGGCTGCAAGCTTATAACCGGACAAAGGAGCCAAACTTTCTTGACTTTTCTTACTTAAGCTCGATGTGACTCGCACTAAAGTGGCATGATTCGCTGGCGTATGATTACAATCAGTCATGATGCCCAATGGGACTTGCCTGACCCTGTCTTCATACAGCTATAGCAACATGATTATCCACGCGAAAGCCGGCTTACAGTACAAGAGAGTCAAAAGGGTCATCTAAACCACAAGTTATGCAGAGTACAAGGTTAACAACCGGAAACTCAAAGTTTATTAAGCATAACTTCAAAACCTATGTGAAACGGCTCTAGGTTTTGGGCTTAGCACGTAACAATTTGTTCCTTTTGAAAGACCCAATACCCCAGACTCGGAATTTCGGGCCTTGGGGACTCGGGAATTTGAAAACAGAAACAAATTATCTAGCTATTCAGCTCAAAAACCCAAAAATCCGAGTCTTGGGGACTTGGGGACTTAGAAAAAAGTCCACTAGTCAAAACCCACGAGACCCGGAAACCGAGTCTCACAATAGGCACCATAGCAGAAAGTCAGAAAATCAAAGATGAAAAAGCTCAAAGCTAAGAAATATCAAATTCAAGCAAAAGGCTAGAAGGGCCACGAGATATATTAAGGTATCAAGATGTCTTACAAGCCATGACAGTAGTATCATAAAGCGCACAAGCGCGCTACCAAAAAGAATAATTATTTTACAGGAACATTGGCCGAATGAGGTACTGAGACGGCATCGATCAAGAGTTTACTCGGCCTCCTGGGTTGAGTCGACAGCCTTGCCCTTGTTTTCCGGGTCTTGGTCTTGGGTTTGCTCCTCGGAGGCCTTCCTAGTGTTGTCACCCGGATTCGCAGTATCAGGGCGAACAGGCGGGCGGCCAGCCGGTGTAGAAGAGGAGGGCGCTAATTCCAACTCGGCTTTCCTCTTCACGGCTTCCTCCCTCCTGCTGGCCGATTCAGCATTCCACTTCTCCAAGATATCGAAGGGCAAAGGCATATCTTCCTTCACAGGTTTATCCGCGGCGTCGTATGGAGTTACATATCTACTCAGGTCCAGAGAGTCGGCAAGAGTAGTTGCCGAGTGACGCACCTCAGTCTGTACAGCTTTGAAGTCCTTGGCGACGAACCTGGAGCCATCGGCCTTGAACTCTGGAAACCCGGCCATCAGTTTTGCCGGCTCAAGCTTTGGAAAGTAAGCTTTATCCAGCATAAGACCCCGGGTCATCCCAACCCGGCATGTCGAGCGTTTCCAGAGCTCAATCCATGCGGGGACAGTAGAGCACGCATGGATCAGGGTTTCCATACCCGGATATCCCTCAGTCGGCCATTGTATGGTGTCCAGAATCCATTTAGTGCCGGCGCAGAACCTCCGGAGCACAGTCCTTAAATTTTTCACCTTCTGGATATCATCTTCCTCTTCGGGCGCAAGGTTAGCGCCTGCAAAGTAAACAGTAAAAGTTTATGACAAAATATTCCGAGTATCATGGATCAAGAAAAAAACCGAGTCACGAACCAGCAAGTAAAAGTATCTCACCAAGTAGGACACGATAAGTGTCGGCAACTTGGGCTGATAATTTCTTCAGCGCAGCCTGAACAGTGGTGTACTTCTTCTTGTACTTCGCGACATCTTTGTTAAGCGTTTCCACCTCGGCCTCAAGCGCCTCTCGCAGTCGTACCTCAGTCTCCAGGAGTTGATTGGTCTTGGCCAAAATTTCCTCGGTCCGGGCCATTTGTGCCTATAAAGGACGGAAGGATAAAGTTCAGTCGGATATCATAATAACCCAAGCATCCAAGAGGTAGTACCAAGTACAACTTCGACAAGTTATGCTCGGAACTTGGGGACTAGATGGATACTATGAAATACCAATCGGTATTACCTGATGTTCAGCAGCCATGCGCTCCAACATATTGTTCTCTGTGGCCTTCAGGGCGAGGAGGGCGCTCATCATCTGGTCGAAGGAATGATTACCCGGGTCCGAAGACCCGGGATCTGGTTACTCGGAGACCGAGCTCTTGCCTTGGCAGGGGAAGGCACCCGAGTCGCTCGAGTGTCGGAATTCGGCTCGCCTCCCCTTGTGCCCAGGATTGTGACCTCTTCGTCCTCATGCGTGTGCGAGGCTATTGGATACTCAGCTTCTCGATCAGCCGGGTTCTTCGGCGGCACTTGCTCCCCCTCGCCGCCAGCCGCAGCCATTGTGTCATCAATCGGATTCTCTTTGCCCGGGTCATCAGTTTCCATGTCGTCCTGGTCACTGATAGTGACTTTGGCCCTGAGAATGATACGAGCAAGCGGTTAGTATGTAGCTAGAGAAAATTATGGATGAGTATTAGAACAAGAAGAGAAGAACCTTACCCGGAGTTCACCACGAAGCTGACAAAGATTGAGAAAGTGAGACGCGGAGTCGTCCCGCTAAGGGGTGATTGGGAGAAGGAAATATCCGATACTCGGGATGAGGTTGAGAAGTACCGGTGCGCTGAGCCGGAGATGGTGGGATACCCGGGTTGGGCGTGGCGTCACCCGGAGTGTTCCGGGTCACCCTGCGCTTGATCAGGGGTGGTTCCTTCAAATATGACCAGTCGGATAGTTTACGGTTTAGCTCGCACATATTAGTGAAGGAGTATGGTTTGGAGGCAAGGGAGTGATATGGGACCTTAAAGACAACCCCTCGGGGTTTCCTCTTAGCTCCGACCTCGGTGACCGGTTCAGCTTCACTCTCGTCACTCTGTGTTTCTACCCCATCTTCCGGGTCTTCTTTCTCTTCCTTATCTTCCAGCCCTGAGTCACCGATGAACACAGTCGGAAAACAGGAAGTGTGGGGTGACAAGTTAGCAGAAATTGGGTTGGGTAAAAACCCGGAATGTACCTTCTTCCGAGTCAGCTGCCTCTTCATCTTCTTCTGGGTCTTCGGAGGAAGGGGAGGTCTTGATATTCCAGAAAGCATTATCAGCCTGAGGTAAAGGCATAAAAGTAAGAGTTGGTGGTCGTATCAAGCGTAAGTGCAAGGATGAAAGTGAAAGTATAAGTGCCGGATCTTACCACGGGAGCCGGATTCTCGCGTGTATATGGATTTAACCCGGTAATATTCCGGATCACGTCCAACTTCTCCGTCAAGAAACTCTTGATAGTCTTGTTGGTATCGCCGGCTGGGTAATTCTTTGAGGAATATCGGAGCGCGTCCGTGACGTGCCCCGAGTAGTCACACATCAGCTTGGCGCGAATGGAGTTGGGCTGGATCCGGAAGTCCACCCATGTCTTAACCAAGTTAAGCCCAAGAAGGCCTTGGGCAGAAAGAACGGCTATTTTTGATAGAAGGGGCTGGATGGCTTCCCTGTCCGACTCAGGGGGAAAGGCATTAAAGGTATCGGAAAGATCTAAGAGACCCTCCGAGTAACCCGGCAATTTCCTCTCGCCGGGTGGGGAGGTGTCCCGGCAATAAAAGAAGGTAAGCTGCCAATGCTTAACATGTGAGTTTAGGTTTAGAGTCGGCATGGGAGAATTTTTGCGGCGCTGGATAGAAACCCCGCCGCAGGCCAAAAGGGCCCCGTCACCGCTTTCGCGGCACGGTTTGCATTGGAAAAACTCGATAAATAAAGCCAAATTTGGCGGGATGCACAAATAAGACTCGCAAAGGACTATGAAATGGGTTATGTTCAACATAGAGTTAGGCCCTATGTCGAACACTCGGAGGCCATAGTGGCTGAGGACTTTACGGAAGAAAGAGTGACCCGGGGGGCGAAACCCCCGGATCACGTGTTCAACAAAGCATATTACCTCGTCGGGATTGGGGGTAGGCCGGGTCTCGTCACACGGAACCCTCCAATGAATCTCCTTCTGAGGAGGGAGGATGCCTGCCTCGGCCAGTTCTTCCAGTTTGGCCTGGGTCACGGAAGACCGCGCCCAGTTGGCAGATATCGACTGGGTCGTCCTTGTTTTTGCCGGCTGCTTCCCTTTGTTCCTAGGAGCCATTGGTTCGGTCTGCAAAATACAAAGCAAAATGCACGAAACATTAAGACTCGGAAATCATGAGCTATCCGAGTATTCACAAGCAGTATCAGTAAGAGGCATGGAAATTATGAATTGTCCGAGTATCTCTGCACAGAATGAAAATTACAAACTGTCCGGGTATTGACGAGCAGTGCAAAAATTATTGGATACCTATGTATCGGCAGGCAGTTATGAAAAAAGGTTGATTGCCTATGTGTCTAGTGCAAGTAACAGAACCGGAAGTGGTGGATTTTCCCGGTATCAAGAGCAGCCGCGGAAGTTTGGGTGAACTGCATCCAGATTGGAAAATTTGTGGATGATTTCGTCGAGAAATTAATGATTAAAAGCGATAGGGGAGTGATGTGTGGTCATCTGTTAAGCGATTGGACAAGCTAGGATGGAGCTACGCGACCTAATCCGGCGTGAAGCAAGAAATGGCCCACGGGCGGACCTAGATCCAATCTAGGTCAAACAGGGCAATTAGAAGCTAGATCAATGGAAGTAAGGACTTTACCGGTGTGGATTGGAGAAGGGCGCGACAGTGGCAGATGGCGCAGTCTTGGTGTCCCTTTGCGACTCCCGGCGGGCAGGTCGAGGGTGCGGCGGCGGAGACTGGCGGCGGCGCGGGGCGAACCGTGGAGGAACGCAGCTGGCGACGGCTTTGCTCTGGCGGCGTGCACGAGGTCTCCGTGGTGGCGCTCTGTGGGCTCGGATGAGGAAGCACTAGTGAGGAGGAAGAAGAAGGAAGGAATGAACCGTTGGGGTTAGGTCACCCCCTAGGTACCTATTTATAGGTACGGGTGGGGAAACCTAGGCCAACGAGCGGGAACCGAAAATTTCGGGATAAGGGATACCCGTCCTGATTTTCTAGGATACGCGTTAAGTGCTGGACGGGATATCCGGAATGGATAGGAAGCAAATCTCTTCCGCGATATATGGATCAATTAACGAGTGAAATAAGCCGGATCTTTGGCATTCTCATCAGGGCATTGACCCGGAAAAGTAAAAGATGGATTCAGAGGGAACCGGGTTATTATATGGACCACCGATGGAGTTAGGCCTAGCTGTTTATTAAAGCAACTTAACCCGGCCTCTATGAATTTGTATGTTTGTTATTTTTGCAGGGAATAGCATGCGCTTCAAGGAGGATCCCGTGAAGCCCAAGCTATTCTGGGGACTACTGATGGAGGGATGATAACCCGGTATGCTAACATCGAGGAGTAACTCGGCCCAAAGGACGTTGTGCAAGACCCGGCTCAGGGAAAAGGAGCCTCTAGAAGGCCCAGGAGTGTAGGCCTCGTAACCCGGATTGTGGGTTCCGATAAGAAAGTTTAGGGTTTTGTAAGTAGTGTCCGGGTAGGATTCCGAGTACGCCTTGGATAGCAAGCCAGGGGACCCGGGAATTATATAAGACGGTCCCTAGGGTTAGATCGACGAGTCCACAAGAGACACAAGTTTACGAGATAGAGATTGCGAGATATCGAGCATCCGTTGCAACACGAGTATCGAGATAGTATATTCAGATCGTAGACTCGGCGACTTGATTGCCGGCTACCAGATTGCGCATCACCATGCTTTTCCTTGAGATAAACCCTCTCCCAAACACCAGAGTCGATTTTCCCCAAGACAAGTTACCCCCGGTAACGTCTGCCGTGATTATCCCACGACACTATTCTTCCGGATGCCATAGGGTTGTTCATGATTGTACCGAGTGACGCATCATTAACCACTGTGATGGCGTGTTCCTGGAAATATTGCTTGAGTTTTCGAGCTGTAAGAACTACTCCATATGCGAGCTTCTGGTAATGAGGATATCGTTGCTTGCATGGCGAGAGCACTTCACTGATGTAATAGATCGATCGCTGGACTCCGTACGCTTTGCCTTCCTCAGGTCGTTCGACTACGATTGCTGTGCTGATGACCTGGTTTGTGGCGGCTAGGTACAAGTAAAGTGGCCCCCTCTCTTGCGGCGTTGCAAGGACGCGCCTGCTTTGCAACGATCTCTTCTGGTCTGCGAACGCTTGTTTAGCTTCTGGTGTCCACTCGAATTTGTCTGCTTTCTTCAACAGCTTATAGAAGGGTAATGCTTGCTCTCCCAATCGTGCGATGAACCTGCTCAAGGCGGCTAGTCGCCCTGCGGGCTGTTGGACTCCGCGTAGATTGGTGGGCTCCTTCATCGTTAAGATTGCTTGTATTTTCTATGGGTTGGCCTCGATGCCTCTGGCGGATACCAGGTACCCGAGAAGTTTTCCTGCTGGAACACCGAAGACGCATTTTGTCGGATTGAGCTTGATCCTGTATATGTTAAGGGCGTCGAATGTTTCTCTAATGTCCTCGAGGAGTGTGTCCTCTACCCGAGTCTTGATGACGATGTCGTCAACGTACACTTGTACGTTCTTGCCAATGAGCTTGGCGAGGCATTTTTTCATGCAGCGCTGATATGTTGCGCCTGCGTTCTTGAGCCCGAAGGGCATTGTTGTGTAGCAGTATACACCGTGTGGTGTGATGAATGCTGTCTTTTCTTCGTCCTCCTGCTTCATCCGGATTTGATTATATCCCGAATAGGCGTCCAGGAAGGAGAGATGTTGACAGCCTCCCGTGGAGTCCACGATCTGGTCGATTCGCGGGAGGGGAAAGTTATCCTTGGGGCAATGCTTATTTAACGACGTGTAGTTGATGCACACCTGAAGGATGTCAGTGTTCTTTTTGGGAACCAGCACTGGGTTTGCTAACCAACTGGATATCTTGATCTCCCTGATGAATTTTGCTGCTAACAATCTGTTGACTTCTTCTCCAAGCGCTTTCTGCTTGGGTTCTGAAAATCGCCGAGTGGTCTGTTTGATGGGTTTTGCATCCTTGAAGACTTCGAGTGAGTGCTCGGCGAACTCCCTGGGTATTCCTGGCATATCTGAGGGCTGCCAGGCAAAAAATTCCCAGTACTCACGGAGGAGTTCGACGAGCGCGCTTTCCTATGCTTGCGAGAGGGTAGTTGAGACCATCGCTGTCTTCGCAGAATCTGTCGGGTGCACCTGATGTTTTCGGGTGTCGTTGTTGGCGCTGAACTCCAATTCGGACGCGTTTTTCTTCGTGAGGGGCATCACGGAGTGATCTGTGGTTTTTGCCAACTCTTGCAATTCTTCTTGCATCCCGAAAGATTTTACGATTTCGTTGAACTCAATGTCGCATTTGTTGGATTTTTGAAAATCTCCGTCGATGGTGATTACACCATATTCTCCAGGTAGTTTGAGCTTCAGGTACGCGTAGTGCGGTACTGCCATGAATCTGGCGAACGCTGTTCGACCAAGAATGGCGTGGTATTCTGAGGGCCAGTCTACGACTTCGAAGTCGAGGAATTCTCTTCTGTAGTTTCTTTGGGTGCCCAGCACAACTTCTAAGTTAATTGTTCCGAGTGGACGGATTGCCTTTCCCGGAACTATCCCGTGGAAGGATGTTTCTGATTCCGCAAGGCCATCCAGGTTCCTGTTCATCCGGCGGAGTGTGTCCGCGTAGATAATGTTGATGCCACTGCCACCATCCATGAACACACGGGCCAGGTCGTAGTTGCCAATCTGCGCTTGGATGACAAGGGCGGCGTGTCCTGGTCGGTGGACTCGTGGTGGGTGGTCTTTCATCGAGAATGTGATCGGTTGGTCCGCCATCTTCAGGTATTCGGGTTTCGTTGGCGGAGTCTGCACAGCCATGCATAACTGTCTCGTGTTAGTCTTTTGAGCTCTGCGGGATGGACATACCTTCTGGATCATTGCCAGTTTCCCTGCCGGATTCGGGTACGCATTGGCTCCGGAGTTTTGTGCAGGTGGTGCTGGCAGTGCAGCTAACGCCATGTTTGGATTTGCTGGTGGAGGTAGGGGTTGTGGCGGCTGGAATCTTTGGTGGCCTCCTCCTGGAAGTGGCGGGTAATTTGGAATAGCTGCTGATCTGCTTTTCTTCGAGAAAGCCTCATGAATGTCATTGAACTTCCGACAATCCTTGAGGAGGAGCGTTGCCTTGGTTTTGCCCGTACGCTTATCTGTAAACAGATGTAGCGAGCAGTAAGCATCAAGGTCCTCCTCGGGAATTTTTTCTTCAACCTTTGGTTTCCATTCGCGATTTCCACGTCGTCCGGTATCGCGACTTCGCGTGAATTCCGCTGCTACCATTTCCTCTCGATCTTCGTGATCGTAGTATTTCCTTCTCTTTCTTCGGCCATGGCGATCTTCATCGTGTGCGGGTGATGACGCTCTCTCATTTCGCACCGCATCTTCTCCGTTAGCCCATTTGTCGGCTATGTTCATCAGCTCCCCAATAGTTTTGGGTGCGGCTCTGCCTAGCTCTTCTCTGAAAGCAGTTCGTCGGGCGCCTTTTGCAAAGGCTTCAACCGCTACTTCTTCCGAGATGTTTCCTGCGGTGTTCCTGAGCGTTGTCCATCGCTGGATATACTCGCGGGTGGACTCGCCGCTTTTCTGCTTGCATGCTCGCAGCTCTTCAATGGTGGCTGGTCTCTTGTAGGTCGACTGGAAGTTTTTGCAGAAGTCGCGGTGCAGGTCGTCCCATGATGCGTACGGGACCTTGGCCTCGCTTCCAACCAGCTACGAGCCGCGCCAATGAGGTGCAAATTGAGGTATTGCATAGCCGTGTTCTTGTTCCCACGTTGGCATTTTACTGCCGTGAGGTAATCATTTAGCCACGAAGAGGTCTCGAGTGAGCCGTCGTACTTCGTTACTTCCGTGCTGAGCTTGAATCTTTTGGGCAGGGGTGCTTCTCGGATGCTGCGGGCGAAGCAAAGTGCACCGCAGGTTTCGTCATCCGAATAGCCGGACGAAGAGCGCTCGCGATATCGCGCTGCTCTTGCCTTGTCCACCTTATTTTGCGCGAGATCTGATCGCGCGTCGTATCCTAACTTGCCGCGGTTAGTGTCCTTCCTTGGTTCCTTGCTTCGCTTTCGCGAGCGGCTGCTGTGATGTCGCGAGCCTTTGTCTCTCGGGTTGTCCTCGCTGCTGCTTCGACTGTCGCCGCGACGTCGAGCTTCTTCTCCTCGACCACGGCATGGCGACTTGTCTCTTCTTGGCGAAGGGCTCCTGCGCTTGCGGGGCGCTTCTTTTTCCTTTTCCTTCTCTTTCTCCAGCTGCTCCGCGGCCTTCCTGCGGTCGTAGGAGGCAAGCCTTGCGGCTTCCAGTCCTAGACCCTTGCGTACTTGTTTATACTGCTCTGCCCGAGGGTCACTTTCCGTCGGCTGGTTCATCTGCATGTAGGTTGCTGCGGCCAGGACCGCGGCAGGGGTTTGCGGGTAGACGTTCCCTTCATCATCGACTCGCATCAGGGAGGGCGTGACCGACCGGCTGGTTCCGCCTAAGGACTCGATGTCCCTGGAAGTTGACGCGTATCCCTTCCTCGCGGGTCGGGTATCGACCGAGGGTGCCAGGGATAGCTCAGCTCGTCGTTGACTTGATTCATCCGCCGCTCTTCTTCGACGGGCTAGATCTATCCGAGCGTCTTTGATAGTTGCGGCCGCTCTCACCAGATGATAGTGGTAGGCAACCATATCTTCGTGTGGCGAATCTGCTGCGGGTGGCTTGCTCGTTCGCATAGCCTCCTTGGCGCGATCCCAAGCTTCCCGCGAGACGCCGATTATGGCGCGTTCTGCTGCGCTATGTTCTGTCTCCGGGGGTTGCTCCGATCCTGCCATGCAGACTTGGGCCAGTCGTGGCTCGCGCGTCCTAGGCGTAGATCGGAAAGCTCTTTGTACTCGGGAGGGCTCCTCTGTTGAGAGGGTATGGTAGTCATTAGCATTGAAGCGGACGGACTCGCCGCTCTTCTCTAGACGAAGGCGTGAGTCGACGGCTCCTGACTCAGATCCTGATTCTTCAGGGAAGTAGAAGATTCCATCCCTGTCGGTCACGAATTTCAGGCTTCCGAACGTCAAGGTGACGCTCTTTTCCAGATCGTCGAATACCGGGCGTGATTCCGGCGAGTGAGGGGTGACCACGACAGATCCGATCCGTATAGGATTGTACGGAGCCGCGGTCGAAGGTTTCCAACGAGATTTGGTTGTCGATGAAGCCGAAGACGCAAGTGATTCAGCGCCCGCTGTTCCCACAGACGGCGCCAATTGTCGAATCTGCTGTTCGGCAAATCCCTCAGGTGAACCTATAGGGTTTCGAATAGGAGAACCCATGAGCGCTGGTGGCGATCGTCGGCTAAACAGGGGGCAATATTTACCCAGGTTCGGGGCCCTCGTAGAGGTAAAACCCTTACTCCTGCCTCTGTCGATCTGTATTAATCGAGTAGATCGGTTACAATGATGGTGGCTCAAGTCGAGAGTATGATCTCGAGCTCAAAGCTTTGGTGTTGCGGTGTTGCTTGGTCCTCCTCCGGTGGCTCTCCTGGCCTTATATAGGTGGCCAGGTCTCAAACCCTACCCGGAGAGGACTCGAACTCTAACCCTAGGTCGGTTACAGGTTTCCTAATCTTAACCCGTAAGGCAATGCGGGTGGGCTTCACGTGGGCCTTCCGGAACACTCCAAGGGCTCCTCTTCTTGGGCCTTAACCTTGGGTCCGAGACGGGGTGTCCTTACCCGCAGGGTCCAGGATCCATGCCTTCGTCACAAAAGAAAAAGAAAGATAGATGTCGAACTAGGAGAGACCAAAAGGCCCTGGAGCATCCAGCAGTTACGCCCCTTCTACACTTAGTTCAATTTCTATGTAAACATCTTTGAGATCATGAAATAAAGTTGTCGGAATTCATACATCTAGGTTTTTACATGTTCATTATATTACAAAGCATAAATACGTCTTATCTATTTCACAATGATCTTTCAAAATACTCAATGTTAACCCGAATTGTGCCTGCGTGCTCGGAGTTAAAAAAACTGAATGATTTTCAGCCTAAGGAGGTTTAAGGAAATTCAGATTGTGCCTGCATGCCTGTGTTTCAGAAAAAATTCCTTACTTTTTTCTCTAAGTATTATCTGACTGTTTTTATGTTGGGTCAATGGAACTAGTAAGTAAAAATGCCTTTAGTATGATCCATGTTTCCGAGTTTCGACTGATTGGTTATACCCAGTCACTTGGCATAAAGATTAGACTAGACGGACACGCGCGCTTCGCCGCGCCGCCTTCATGGCGTTGTAACACTGCATGACCGGTGCAATGCAATCTAGGGCGTTTCCATTTGGTTCATGAGTAAAGTTGTTTTATTTCTAGCAAGGAGATAAACCATCGATTGTCCTAAAATTTTAGTAACAATCATGACATGCTTCAGTTGAGGTCAGTACTTATCAAGATTTATATACATGGGAGAAGGAGAAATTTTATTTATCCATACGTGATTCTGAAATAAAACAACACATCAAAGGCACTCGATTGAGATTCACGCATGGTCTATTTGGCCTAGGGGATGGACGGAGCTAGACATGCATTGTCACGATAAAAATAGGAAAAATCATCCATATTGCATATAGAAATGATAAGTGTCAACAGTGACTACAAAGCTAGCTTCAGCTTCTCGGAGGACTACACGTGGATCTTTATCAGACTATGTAAATAAAAATTAAAAAGGCAGACACATTGAAGCATTACCAAACAGGAACAATGGTCGTAACATACAAAGGACAAATCAATATGATGGATTCAGCCAGTGTCAATGCTTCCACGATAGTACCAAAGTTAACATCATGGAATCACCATGTTCTACAGATCAAGAAAATTGCAACCTCAAATTAGAATAATATAATATAGTATTATACATATAACAATTGGAGCAGTCACATGCTGGAATTTTTTGAGGAACGTGGTAATTTGCATCAGAGCTGTTCTATTAGCTAAAAAATTCATCTAAAGAAATCAGTTTTAACATGAATGCTGTGTATAACACCAAAGAATATTCTTTGGAAGCATGTACGTTGAATGGGATTACATAGGCAGAAAGAGAACAGGACAACCTGAAGGAAATAGACATAAAGCAAATAAATGTGTTTCTTCCATACCCTTAGTCCCGGGATGTCGACGAAGCAGAGATAAGAAGCATGGACAAGAAAAATAACATCCAGATTCAAGCTCAGATTCTACCGGCTAATGGCAACAGGAAGAGGGAGTAGACGGAGCCGCCGCTTCACCCCTCCTTCATCGACCCCTGATCATGTTAAAGGGAAAGGCCATGCCAACAGATGAGTACATTGCCACCTCCAAACACAATATTAGCAGAAAATATTAGGTACCCGAGGGTAAAATTTACTGGAATATATTCTGAAAGGACTCATTTGTAAAAATATTAGTATCAGAAAAAAATGGTAGAAGTGTCAATCGCAAGCAAGTGTTATGAAACCACGTGACTAACGAAAAATAATTTTGTATGTTTCTGCAAATACTATCGAATAGATTAAATTGACCAAACCAACTGAAGTCAGAATATGCGTAAGATAGCACCGCCATGCAATATAATCTCTCTCTATTTCTATCTACACAAACAAATAGGCAGAACTGACAATTAATGTAGGACAACAACCCTTAATTTTAACGACTACTGAGTGTATAACTTAGCAAATAGGCATGGAAGCAACCTTGAAGATGTGTAAGCATCTATAACCCGAGATATGTTGAAAGATTTGCAATACCGAAGGGCAAATATTTTCATATCCATTCATATAATAATAAAACACATCCACACATGAAGGAAATGAAATACAAATTCTTAAGTCGGTGGATTATTCATACACCTACTCGTCTCGAATGCATATGCTTCAAACAGTATAATAAATTGACACTCATGTAACACCTTGGCCCCAATTCACCGAATGTCCCAATGGCCCCCAGTCTAGACATATATGGCATACCTTTCCGCTGACAAACAACAACTCTTCCCCATAGTTCTTCTTCCATAAAGTTACCCAACATATATAAAGATAGTCTTCTGAAAATATGAGACCATAGGCAAGTGCTGAAAGTCAATAGTTGAGGAACATCATACAATACTCAATTTTAAAGACAAATGGAACAGGGAAGATTGGAATACAAAAAACTCAGTAATGAACCCGCACACTTTGGTACGGAAAAATTAGATATTTAATCTCAACTGGATGACAACGCATTTATAACTAATTTCCAATTTATGTTTCATTTTACCTAACCAGGACAATAGTACTGTATGACATCTATGCAACTGTCCTGCCAGGGGAAAATCTTATATCCCAATACTTGCCTGCGGGTGTGCAATGTGCCATGACACCGGGGTGGACGAATATGAATTCTTCTAGTCAATGAAACTCTTCGGACGATTAAGTTATTACTGAACAAAGAAAAAAAATTATATTATAAAGGATGAGATCAATTCGGAAGCGCTTTTTCTTATTCTAGCAGACGGAATTCCTTTGGTCTAATTTAGGACTTTTCAATATATTTTTTTTACCTAATTCTATCTACGCCCCGGGGGCTAATAACGAAACGAAAAAGTCCTCTCTGGGCAACAAACAAACAAATTATAAGGTTTTGGAATAATGTAAATTGACCTATAAAAAAAATTGACCTATAAAAAAATAACCACCAAGGAGCATCTTGAAGTGGAGTACGACGACTTCTGCTCCAAGGGAGAAAGGTATGCGCTTGTGAGGCGGCTTTTGCTTGCAGAGTTGCTTTTGAAGATGATCCACCCCATTTTCTCAGAAGAGAAGTCAGAACATGTGTTTTTCACGACCCGGACGATAGAGAGCACTTTCCAATAAGCATTACAGACTGATCACATGGTACTCTCTCTACGCCCAATGGACCTTCCTCTACTGCGCCAGGAAGAAAAGCTGGATCGACGTGTTATAAGCCGTCACCGTAGCGGACCATTACACATCACATTGCTTTAGTTGATGTTTATAGAAGGCAATTGTTTTTTCAGTTATTTCCTTAGCCTTTTTTTCGTTGGCCAGGCTCCGTTAAGTACTCACAAGTCACCATTTACCATGATATATAGGACTACCGCTGAATTTGGCAGGAAGTAATTTTCTATTGGAAAAGACAATTTCTATGGTTGTGAGATATGAAATGTACCCAACAACAAAAGGAGAGTGTAGTTCTATCATTTTTTTCTAGTGTGCATTCGACGTTAAAAAAAACACCATACATAAATATGGTTGAAATATAATAATTAAGTAAGGTAAGAACATCATCTTCCTCGGAAACCTAAAAAAATGCCCAAAAAAACAGAAGCAGGAGCATGCCGAGTAAAGCAAGATAAAAAACAAAACTAAGGTACAAACTAACTGCTCATGATATCATTTTCAATTAGATAGTCATATGAGAGTTAGGATCATATACCAGCCCAGTCCAATATATTTTGCAAAGACTTTTTAACGTTAGTTGGCAATGAAATTTTCATCATCAACATTCATACAACAGATTAATTTGCTCCATTAATTTCACCCTCCAATATATAAAACAGTGTCATTTAGCTTACATCAAACACACTTTGAATTAGTTGTTAGTACATAGATTATTAAAGAACAGTTTAGTAGTGGACCACTCAATATTAATCGTGAGAGACTCAAAGCAAAATAAGGCATTATATCAAAAATTTCAGATAACTCGCGCTTTGTCTTTGAACGTAGGTAAATGACACACGACAAAATCTGAAAACATTAGCTCTAAGAGATTATGTCTTGATGTGTTCGAACTATAAGTGCAACACACGGGGCTTAAAAATCAAAATGATATTTTTTGCTAACTCGATGGAACTGACATAACATAAATGGTCGATATGTTAGCCAAGGACATTTTAAATCGGTTTGTGCAACTAATTATAAATTAATGCCCATTGTACAAGAAGACTCACATTGTTGGAGATTCAAAACCTCACGTGGCAGAAATAAACATCATGGAAAAATAAATATTGTTGAAAACTTTGAGCCTCAAGTCCACAAGAGATTTTCGTCTCACCAAATACTATGACCCACCTGCACTGTGTCATTAACCATACGCCACATCAATATTGAAATTTACTTGAGGCCAAGTAGTACGGGAAATGTACATTTAGAAATGCTCAAGGAAGGGACTATCTACATAGTGAAAGGTTTGGACCTAACTAGGGTTTAGGATGAAACAACTCCATTCTGAACTGGGTAGTTACCTATCTTCAATTACACAAATAGGTAAATCGCAGGTTTTAAAAATTCAATGAACTTAAAGCTTCTCTCGAAAGAGATATTTCTTTAGCCAATGCTACTATGGGGTTTATATTACACGCACTAAGAAACATTTTTTTTAAACTCTAACCATGCAGGTATTTCACCCCAAACAAATTAATACACTCAAACTAAATTGAAACATCATTTTGACTTAGATGAATTCGTAACATTCTGTTGCTTCTCCCGTGGAATCAATCGAGAACTATGATATAAAAAGATGGAGTTAAGTTGCACATACTCATATTGGAGAAGTTTTGAAGAATTATTCTAGTTTTATTATGACATTGAGCACCATCTACCAATTAAAGAAATCCATGGAGCCTCATATGATCATCTCAGATGGATTGCAGTGACCATCAGACGGCAGAAAATGCGTGGAAGAGAAAGATCCATTCTGAGAAATAAAGATATGTACCTGCAGACTGTCGTCGTCAGTCACTGAATATGGATATGACACTCATGGAATGTGCCATGGATGGTGCAGCAACAGGGACAATGAGGGTAACAATACTGTTCGCCTGATGGTAGACTGGGGAGGGGAGGCGCCACGGCGGGTTGGGGCGTGGTGGAGGACCAGTATTGGGCGGTGATCGGAGGCGGCTGTGTGTTGCGGTGCGGTGCTTCGTTGAGTCCACGACAAAGGCAACAAGGAAGCAGTGGTGTGTCAAAGGGCGCAATGCAAGGAGGCGACCGGGTGGTGAAGCTACTGGCAGCGCGCTACGGGATGGTACGCCAGTCGGTGGGAGGCGGTGGTTCAGAGCAGAGAGTCGGCAATGTAGGCGGCGGTTGCAGCGGCGGCTGGAGCTAGAACAAAGTGGGTGGCGGAGAGATCTCAGTGGCTGAGATGTTGGAGCATCCTGTACAGGAAGTGGCCTAGGCATGGGCATAGGGGGCACCACCGGAGTTTCCTCGCACAGATCCAAGCCGGGAAGAGAGAGGGAAATCTATACGGACGTCAGAGGAGTAGGCCTCCGCAGCAAACCGGCCGCAGAGCTGACTCGCGCGAGGATAGGGCATGCGTGGGTGGAGTTGTGGAGGAGATGCGTGGAGGAGGCTGTGGTCGGACCTGGGCGGCGGCCGGAGCTAGACAGAAACCCGATGGCGGCTGGAACTGGATGGTCACGAGAGGAAAGATGGGAGAGCCTCGGGGGAGGTTCGAGAGGTGCCAGATGCATCGCATGCGTGAGGTGCAAACCACCGGCCCATGATAGAAGCGGCAGCTGTAACACTGGCCCACAAACAGGGACACACGAGGATGCAAACGGCTTGAGAGGGCTCGCTTTCCATGGAACGTACAGATAAAGAGTATACTATCAAGTCATTTCAAACACTAAGAATAGTTAAGACATATAAAGCAGAGAACTTAGAAGATAAAGGAATAAAAACACGGAAAACTTGCAAAGACCTAATAATTTAACTACAAAAGCGGAGTATTTGTTTATACAAAATAATAGAAAGCATTACAATAAGTGTTACATTGTAAGAACAATAATACTTCTATTTTCCTATCTCCTACTCAGGACCAGGCAGCTTCTTCAGGCCTCCGAGTCGTCATCATCGCTGCTGGATTCCTCGGGAGTTGTCGGGATTTCCTCTTTGGGGTAGAAGATGGAGATGTTCACCATGTTAGCGATCTTGGTGGCGTGACCTTTGATTTCATCAAAGATGATGGTCCGCTGAGGATCCGTGTATTCTTGAGGGATGCCGGACGCCACGCGCCAAGATTTGGCGGTAGGGTAATGCATGCACATGAGCCCAAGGGCCATGTGTGCACCACCGCGAGCCGCAGATCGGAGCAGTGACTCCTTGCGATCCGCCACCTCCACGATAGCTTTCGAAAGTTTTTCAACTTCCGATAACTCCCCAGATCTGGCGGGAATGTACTTGTTAATAAGTAACATCCCTGCAGCCTAGATCACGGTGAAGACTAAGCTGGGGGCTACCTCCTGTTTCAGTAAACACACAAGTGATACAAAAAACAGAAGAAGAGGAAACAAGGAAAATCCGGTAAACGACAAAGTTACTTACCGATAATCCGATCCATCTCGGTGCCTTCTTCCAGGCGCTGGTTCAGGGCGTTCTCCAGGTCCCTGATCGTAGACTTATCTTTCTCGGCCTGGCCGGAGGCCTTAGATTCGGCAATGCTAACAACTAGTTGGCTGGCCTCCAGTTCCTTCTGGAGCTTCACAGTCAGCTTGTGAAGATCCAGGTTCTCGCGGCGGAGGTTCTCGGCGTTGCCGGCATCTTCAGCAATTTGTTTGGCTTTCGCCAAAGAAGCTGAAAAGCAAGTAAAAGAAGAGTAAAAAACTCGGAAAATTACTTAGAAAAATCACAACTGAAAGCAGGGAAATATTTTACCTGCTGATTCATTCAGCTGTTGCTGAATGGATGCCAGGTCCGCCTCCTTATCTTCAAGAATAGAAATAAGGGGTTTCACCTTCTTGTTCTTGATGGTAAGTTTGTTGAAAACTTCCACGTTGATGTTTTCAGCAGTTTGCTGAAACACGGAAAAGAGACAAAAATGCTTAAGTTAAAAACAAGAATAATAATGAAAAAAGAACTAAGTCAAAACTATACATTCGGCTTAATGCTTGGGGGTTAGAGATATTACCTGGCTCATCTTGGTCAGGTTTGCCAAGTTTTCATTGAATTCTTTTGCATAGTCTGCAAAAAGAATCCCGACGTTGCAAAGACCGTCCTGGATGACCTACCGAGGTGAAAATACAAAGTTATTCCTTACAATAAGCCCGCCTTGCGGCCAACGACGGATTAAGGGTGCTGGGGCGAAGAATTTGGTCGCCCATGGATGCATATATCCGTGTTCGTCAAATGACTCCTCCTTTACCTTAACCTCCTTGTCGAAAGTCGGAATGGGCTCCTCCTCTAGAACTTGAGAAGGACCACCCACCTCTGGTACCGCCCTTTCCCTCCCGTCCGGCTCGGACGCAAAAGGTTGGCTGGTCTGCAAGGGTTCCTCCTCCCTAGCAACCATGTTTTTCTTCCGCAGCTGCGACCGGGGTATCGGGAGCAGCAGCAGGAGAAGGCTGTGCCCCTCTCCGGGCAACAGACTTAAGTTTCTTCAGCCTTTTTGGCTTCAATGTTGTTGGAGCCAAGATGGAAAGAAAACATCCGAGAAGTTAGAATTCCGAGAAAGGGGAAGAAAATCTCCAGGTAAAGTAAACCCGGATGACTAACCTGGATGTAGCGACGGGAACTCCGTCAAGATCGATTATTTCTTGGGAAGCGGAAGGCTTCTTGCGTTTCCGTCCGCCTGCAAAGTTAGCACGCATAGCGTCTAACTCGGCATCAGTCGCAAGATCCGCCTCAGGAAGATCAACAATCTGTCAAGAAAGACAAAGTTCAAGTTGAAATAAATATCCGACAAAGAAGAAATGCAGAATGAAAGCCCAAAATGAATAGCCATGCCTTTCGAGCCGGCTTGTCGCCATATACATTGGCCGACTTTCCTCATATTGGTCGCATGTTGTGACCAACTGGTTAACACGTTTCCTCAAATCTTTGGCCGACAAAGATTTGTTCGTTGTCCGCATTGCGTCTTCGGGTCCCGAGTATTCGCTCATGAGCCAGGGACTGCGATGGGCTAGAGGACAAATCCGCCTCTCTAACCAGCACAGGACTGTGTCCATGCCAGTAAGAGGGGGAGACGCAGAAATGAGCTTGGCGATGCGCCTCTTGATCCTTAGCAGATCCAGCGGCAGAGTTTGAACTGCCTTCACTGCCCAGTTTTCCTTAGGAGTGGCGGCAGAATTGACAAAAGGTGGAATCCTCGTTTCCTTTCCAGGAAACGGGACGTCTTGGTGGTTGAAGAAGGAACCCGTCCAAAACTTGACGGATTCCGAGGTTTTTGATCTTGGGGAACCAATCCTCCCTAAATCTACGTAGGGTGAAGGATATGGTTCCGCAAGTCGGGAGTGCGCCCTCAGAGGGGTTTCTCTTAACCCCGAAACAGTACTGCCAAAAGTCTAACCTAGGCTCTAATCCTGGATACCCTTCAAAGAGGGCCTGGAACCCGGCTAGATATAGAATGGAATTTGGAGGAAGATTGTGAGGTTGAATGTTGTAATGGTTAAGGACCTGGAGAAAGAAGGCGGAAGGCGGGAATCCCATACCTCGACTGATGTGCGAGGTAAGGAGAACCCTTTCCCCGGCTCTTGGCAAGGGCTCGGAGTCATCCTCCTCGTGCCGCCATTTCCCCTTCACAGTCAGCCCCTCCTTTTCCATAGTCGGAAGGAGGGAGGGAACCAGATTGCACTGGCTCCAGTTCCCGTACACCTCGCCTTCGTCTTCAGCGCCGGCAGCGGCCGCATCGGCAAGCTCCTCGCCGACAAGGACGATCTTTTCTTCCGCCGTTTCGACGATGAAGGGCGGAGGCGGAGCAGAAGAAGACGCCAGATTACCGCCCGCGAGAGGAGGATCCGCGCGGGCCATGACACGGGAAGTTCTTTCCGGCGCGCTCGCGGCGGCGCGGCTCGGGGAATCGAGCAGGGGGTCGATGTCGTTGATGATGTCGTCAATATCGTGGGCGACAGTGTTCTCCTCTGCGGCGCGCAGTGAATCACTGGATGCCATTTTCGTGGCGGCGCGGAGAGGATTCTGAACCTCCGATGATGAGTTTACGGGGACGGTGCGGTGTGCACGGTCTCTTCTCGCACTAGCAGTTCCTTGGCTCGGGAGCAATGGTGCTTGAGGGCTGGGAGACGGTGAGAGAGCGGAAGGATTACCGGAGGGCTCGAGGAAGGCTATTTATAGCTGGGAAAGCATTAAGATGCGCCACAACGACTCTTTTGCCCGTTAGATTTTCGACGCGTGTCACTCGCCGAAAAATCCGGGATATGTGGGGACGGATGATTATTGCTATCTCCTCATTTCCCTGAGAATCTGTCAAAGATACGTTTCAGGGTTTCACATTTGAAACCCAAACGTCCCTGATGTCAGCATGATTTCACCGCTGACGTGAGGAAGTTCCTTCTCCACGAAGGCACGTGGAAGAAAAAGGCGGATTCTCCGACATTCCGAGTTTCGCGTTAAAGCATGATTTGAGGAAAAGAAGAATCGAGACGAAGCGCCAATATTTCGCGAAAAAGAATACAAATTGACGAAAGACGGCAGATTGGAGTCTCAATGCTTCTTGGGGGCTACTGTCGGATATATACCGATTAGGGGTTTATCTGGCATTGTCCTAAAGAACCGGATTACCAGGTGGCCTGAATGGTAATGGGTCACGGTCCATTAGACGGCCCAGTAAGTTGACGCGCAGAAGCCGGATTCTAGAAGAGCCCGGACCATGGCCCACGTGGTACGGCTTGGAGTAGAAGGCGGATTCTTGCTTTTCAAGTTAGAAACTTATTGTAGTCTTCTAGGTTTCCTTTATGTAAGCCCTAACCCGGCTACCTATATAAAGTCGGACGGGAGAGAAGAAAAGACACAAACAATTAGCTAGAAGCCAACTCGCCGAGAATTTGATCCTTGTCGAGTTAGCTAAAACAACTCACATTGTACTTTGTATACTTCAGGCTTCAGCCCTGATTTAGTGAGATTGCAGGAGTAGGAACGCCTCCTAGTTGCGACGTACCGTACCTGGGTAAACTTTGGTGTCCCTGGTTGTCATACTACCACGTTCCCCCACGTCTCTATCACTAGTCTCATTGCACCCCCGTCTATGAACTCTACTACGATGTCTCGACAGATGACATCTCGGGTGCTTTAAGTCATCTGGCGTTATAGCAATATGTTCAAACGTGGAGGATTATTCAAGAGGTACAGCTGACGGACGCGCCGGATAGGTGTTATGGCGTTGGACGAAGGACGCGTAGTATTTCTCGAAATCCTGCTACGAAGCGATGTTCCAAGGGGCGATGGAATAGAGTTCCTGGAAGTTAACCTGGAAAACTTGAAGAAATCCCATGGGTAGTTTTTGGAAAAACCAATTCAGACTTCTCTTCTGATCTTCTTGGCTATGCGGATTTATTTAAGCTGAGTCGACCAATCCATGTGGAACCATAGAAAGTCGAAAGAAAGATAGAATGAATATAATACAACTCAACATTCGAAGAATGAAATCTGTTATGTCCCCTTAAACCTCCAAGAAATCGAATAGGGCGCTACCAAGGGTGAAATTCTTCATGCGGCTTGCCTGCTTAGACCGGTGTTAGACAGGAGAAAGGCTCGCTCGGAGGCGACGAGGTGACGGAAACCATGCATCGTCTCCTTACAGGGTGTTCTTTCGAGAACAATTTGGCACAAGGTCCTCTCCTAGATACGATCTACAGCTCGGCCGCCGGTTGTGGAAGATGATTTCATCACCTGGTGGACGTTGGCCCTAAACTCCACCCTCATGCGCTGCGTAAAGGCACATCATCGTTGATTATGCTCAAGGCTTGGTGGATCCGGAAGCATCGGAACGCGGTCATCTTCGACAACTTGAGCCCGTCGGTAGGCGTGCTGGCGGAAACCATCGAGGCCCTTGCAGTAGCCTGGGTGTGCGCAGGAGCGCGTGATCTCAGGCATCTTCTCCCCGAGTTTAGGTTGTGGGTTGAGTTGTATCGTGTGGGGTTACCTCTCTGCAAGGCTTGTACAGAACTCAATGCATTTGCGTTTTCGCGAATTTTTTGTTGTTGTTGTACATGTGTGTCTCTTCACAATATGGTTCAATACATTAGTTATTTTTGAGTGAATTCAATACTTTTTTTTTAGTATTGAATTCAATACTTTAGCTGGTATATGAAAAGACCGGTGACAAAAGAGCCCAAACAATGGGTCCCTAGACTAGCTCCGATGGTGGGCTGAGCGCTTCGCTTGTTGCATGACTAGAGAGCCCACGTAAACAAGACACCGACTTGCCACTCTCCATAAACAAATCAAGTCCATAACGCTCCACATCGATCGCGATCGTGATGGCTCCGCCGGCGGCGACTCGTGGTCGTATTCGTACCCCAAGGGGCCGAGCGAGGAAATCCCCGGCATTCCACGTCGAGGTGTTCCACTGCATGCCGGACCCGTGGGTGCCGTGGGAGAGGGACTGGGCCGATCTGCCTGCAGACGCTATCTCCTGCGTCCTGCACAAGCTCGACCTCGTCGAGCTCCTGCTGGGCGGCGTGGCAGGCGTGTGCCGCTCCTGGCGCCGCGCCGCGCGGGAGGAGCCCGAGCTGTGGCGGCGCATCGACGTGCGCTCTCTGCCCATTGTCCCGCCCTTCACCCGGCAGGCTACCCTCGAGAACGTCATGCGATCCGCCTTACGGCTCAGCGCGGGGCAGTGCCATACCTTCCTCGGCGGCGACATCCTTGGCCGAATGCACGGTGACCTATTCCTGTTCCTAGTTAAACAGTAAGACGTTTTCTTCTTTCTTGATGCTTTTCCGGCCACGTCTGCATTCGTGCTTCTAATTCACAACAACGTCATGGTTCATGTTATGCCGAGTGATTCTTCTTATTTTGCTCATGGTTGTGGGACATGCATGCATGCGAGAGTTATATAGAGAGATTAGCACAGAGACAGAGTGGACTTTCAACAAATAAACTATGCCCTGTCGTATGCAAAATTAGAGGGAAAATACTTATTCTAGGGGGACCCAAGCTTCCCAAATCTAGGTCGCTTCTTCGCTCGGTTCTTTTGTGCGTGGACAACCCACTTGGACCGGCTTGACTAGGCCCAATTAGCAGCAATTTGACTTTTTAGCCCAATTTTCGTCTCAAAATATATTTTCAACAGCCCACTACTCGTAGTTATATACGCTAAGTGACTTCTGTCATTTTATTGGATGTTGCGTACGTCTTTAAATTTTGTAACAAATTTGTATGCATTTTGTTGAGAAACCACAAGCGATATGTTGCAATGCTTTTCTGGATGATTTTGTAAGAACTGCGTATATATGTCCATAATTCATTTGGGATGATATGTTTTTATGCGCTCTTCACATGTTGTAAACATAGGATTTTATTGTTGCTATCGTTTTGATTTTTTGTTAAAATAAGGGATAATTTTTGTTGCAACTGGAACGGTGACAAATTATTTTGTTGCTTGTCAACTTTTTAATTGGTGCAAATATTTTTTTTGTTGCAAAAGGTTGTGATTTTTGTTGAATTTCTTGAATTTTTTGTTGGAACGAAATAAACACATTGTTTAACTATTATTTGTAACATTACTTATTTTTGCAAAAAAAAATGGAAAATTTTGTTGCAATACATTTTTTTTTGTACACGGGGCGATAATTTTTGTTGCGACAGAAGTGAATTTATTGCAATGGCAGTTTTGCTATAATTATCGAGATGACCGGGGGCAACACAATATACCTTTCGTTTTAAGTGGGGCTGCTGTGGAGTGCGGGTTCTATATGCGAAAAACAGGGGGCTAAAATGTAAAATTGTGTTGTGTTGTTTTAAGCCATCGAATAAAGATCGAACGGCTCGCGAGGGGACCTACGTTTGCCAATCTTAGAGCGACCTACGCAGAGCACCGCCCAAATTAGAGAGTACGACCTACATATATAAATTTCTTTAGGTTTTAAAAGAAAGATAGTACTCACTCCGTCTCAAATTAATTGGCTCAAAGTTGGACAAAAGCGGATCTATCTGACACTAAAACATGTCTAGATACACCCACTTTTGGTCAACTTTGAGACAATTAATATGAGACAGAGGGAGTATATAGCACTAACAATATACTTCGTCACAGGGGCGGATCCACAACCTTGGCAACAAGGGCCATGGCCCGGGGTGCAGAAATTTTCCCTACACATGCATATTTCTGAAATGGTTGATTTAGCATAGCACTTAGGCTAAATATAACACTAAATGAAAATTTGGCCAGGGGTTCAGTTCGATCCTAGATCCGTCCCTGCTTCGTCATGCATGTGCAAAACCTTACAGGTCCGTGTGTTGAACCTACGTACTGCTATGAGATGTTGCAGGTAGCTAGCTAGCTGCGATATCTGAATTATTCGCTTGCATCCACCGGTTGTACATTTGTGCTCAACAAACATTTCCGGCAAAAAAGAATTGAACTGTAAATCTATTGTTATTTGAGTTAATTGTAGATTAATATAAATCATATCGATCTTGCAGTGCGCCTTCACTGAACAGGCTTCATCTCAGCAGAGACTATCATTTCTCCAACGGAGGATTTCCAAACACAATAAGAAGGAAGCTTCCTCTCCTCGAGACCTTCCACGGTGACCACATCGACGATGACCTCTTCGCCTTCCTCGCTGAGCAGTAAGATGTCTTAATCCCCCAATCTTATGTACGTCTGTTGTTTATGTGATTCAAATCCACCGCAACATCATGATTCATGTTATACATGCCAAGTGTTTTTACTGAACGAATCTTAGACAAATTGGCAGCAAGATATATTGGAATAATGAAAACTATGGCCGGTCATATGGAATATTAGAGGGTGTGATCTAAATTTGTTTGGCTAGTCAAAGAAAGAAAACAAAGGACAATATAATCTATTTCTTCTCAGCACGATGATGGGTGTTTTCGTCATTGCTTGAAATAATAGATTTATTCTGGCTTTAAATTAATGGTTTACTAGTACGAATTATATCTTGCAGGGCGCCTTCACTGAAGAGACTTGAACTCACCAGATGCTATCATACCTCCAATGATGGATTTACGAACGCAATAAAGAAGCTTCATTTGATCGAGGATCTTGAGCTTGTTGACTGCATTGGTGTTGAAGAATTTCTGCAACATGTCGCAAAATTTTGCCGATGCCTAAAGAGCTTGGTAGTTGTCCACGAAAAGTGTTACTCATATCGTCGTTTTACTAAGCAACGAACTGATGACCGGAAAGCTTTTGCAATTGCAAGGATGCATGGGCTATTCTCCTTGACACTTGTCGGTGATGATCTCGGCAACGAAGGCCTGACAACCATAATCAACAACTGCCCCCACCTACAGTATCTTCGGATACGTGATTGCTGCAATATCAACATGGACTATAACCTAGCAGCCAAGTGCACACGGATACGCATGGATTACTATGAGTACTTTCCACCATCTGAACCTTCTAGTTGTTGCGATTCTCCGATGTCTTGGTTCGGCGATTATGACTACGACCCCGACGATTACCATGATCTTTCTCTCTATTCCTACCTGGGTGACGATATTGACGCAGCCGATTTTGAGGAGTATGAAAGGACTCTTGATGTCAAGAGCATGCGCAGGTACCTGAGCTAATGTAATGGCGTAGATTTGGATGCTTCATGTGAATGCATGAACGCTCATTGCTTAAATGTATCCACATGATCAGTTGTTTCATTCCAGACGCAACTTTTATCCATCAAGGTGGACTTTTTTTCATGGTTTTTAACGCCTAGCCAGTGGCACATTTGTGATGTGTGCAAGATTGGAGATCGGACCCTCTGAACATGTAATATCTTTTGAAATAAAATAGTCTCCACCATGCATGTATTGTTCTCAAGATGTATGTTTCTAAATGATTGCATCATGGAACTGGTATATGGAGGTTCCTTTTTTTTTGAGGCAAACAACGGAGGGAGAAAGGCCCACCTGAACTTTTTCATAAATATATATCGGGAAACAGAACAATTTTACAAGGGAAGTTACAAAAGCACGCTAAGCGACGCACCCCATGAAAGGAGGGGGTCACGGTCAAGATGGCGGGGGGCCCTAACGACCCAAAGCCAGAGATGCTCGCGGACGGCGTCGAAGAACTCGAAAGCAGTTGTATCCAAGCCGTTGAAGACCTTGCGGTTCCGGGTCTTCCAACCGACCCACAGGAGTAGGGCTGTCGTTTCATGGTTTTTATCGCCTAGCCAGTGGCACATTTGTGATGTGTGCAAGATTGGAGATCGGACCCTCTGAACATGTAATATCTTTTGAAATAAAATACTCTCCACCATGCATGTATTGTTCTCAAGATGTATGTTTCTAAATGATTGCATCATGGAACTGGTATATGGAGGTTCCTTTTTTTTTTGAGGCAAACAACGGAGGGGGAAAGGCCCACCTGAACTTTTTCATAAATATATATATCGGGAAACAGAACAATTTTACAAGGGAAGTTACAAAAGGAACGCTAAGCGACGCACCCCATGAAAGGAGGAGGTCACGGTCAAGACGGCGGGGGGCCCTAACGACCCAAAGCCGGAGATGCTTGCGGACGGCGTCGAAGAACTCCAAAGCAGTTGTATCCAAGCCGTTGAAGACCGACCCACAGGAGCAGGGCTGCCGCAGTCGAGCAGAGGGGGGGGAGGGCCGGATGGGCTGCCGGCATGCTCAGAGGAGAAGGCTTCCAACACCCTGAAGAGGTCGAGACGTACCGCTGAGGGGAGCACACCCGCCAAACCCGTGACATCCTGGGACATCCGACAAACAGGTGTTGGATGTCCTCATCCACGCCGGGGCAGAAGGGGCAGTCAGAGGAGCGAAGTATACCAAGACGGCAGAGGCGAGCACGCGTCCTCGTCCTGCAATGCCTCAGGATCCAGATGAAAATATTAACCTTAACGGGGAAAAAGTTGTCCCATTTGAGATCTTGCAGCGGGGGCCTGCAACCGGAGGATCTGAGGATGCGGTAGGTATCCCAGACTCCGAAGCGGGCGGAGCTGGAGCAGAGCAGGTGTAACATCCCAAATTTGCTAAAAAATAAGTGTGTGGTGTTGTGTTCATATCATTCATGCATGAAACAAAAATTTAAATCATGTTTTAACCAATTTAAATTTGGAATTTAAATGATTTGAGAAAATCTCACAAATAGTACCTATTTTGGTTCCCAAAATTTTGTGTTGGAAAATAATTCAATTTCACCAAAGAAAAACATGGCAAGGTTGGAAATTTCATAAGCTTTCCAAAAGTTATTTTTGCCAATTTTTCTGTTTCCAAAAAGGCCCTCAAATCAGTCGTTTTTTTCTGTTTTTAAATGGAAAAGGACCTCCTCGCAATTTTTGAAAAGTTCCAGGGGGTTATCTGAAGAATTCCTTTGTCTTCTTCCTCACCGACGGGAGCAGCTTGGTGGAGCCTCCCTGACCGTCCATTACACGCCATGATCGGCGCCTGCGACGGGATGAGGCCTCCAGGTCGATGCCGCGACCCCTCCTCTCGCTCTCACTCGCCGTCATCCTCTCCCTCTCTCTCTGTAACCTCCTCCCGAAGACCAAACCCTAGCTCCTCCGGCCGGCGTCGAGTTCCGTCGATTGCCGTCGCACCGGAACACCTCGAGGCCCGCCTCCCATCCCGGGAGCTCCGCCTCCACCCCCTCTACACCCTCGAGCTCGCGCGGAGGCTAGGAAGACCGGGAAGGACCCCAATTTTACGTCAGTCGTCCGCCATGGCCGCCGGCTCCCTGAGCTCGCCGCCGGCGATTCAGGCGCCGCCTCGCCTCACCGACCCCTCCATCGTGCTCTACTCTCTCCGGTGAGCCTCCCCGTGGCCTCAATTTGCTGCCTAACCCTCTGCATCTTCCGCTCGTCGTGCACCGAAGTCCGCCGTCGCGGTTCCTCGTCGTCGGCGATCACTCTGGCGACCTTTTGGTCCGCCGCGACCACCCCCGCACTCCCCACGATCTTCTCTCCCTCGTGGTATGTTTTGATTTGCGATTTGTGCGGGATATCGCCGGATTGCGAGTTCATCTGTGAAGATCAGAGGATCTGACGTCACCTATGCGTCATGCTGATGTCATAAACCTGTTTTCTAATTTATCAGAAATGTTTATTATTTACAGAAAATGAATTAAATTTAGAAAATCAATAACTATTGTTTTATTAATCAGAAAAATAAAATGAAAGTATGGAAATGATCCTAAAAATATTCTCTACCCAAATATGTCATTTTCATATATGTTTGAGAAAGTTAAAAAATGACCATTATTTAATATTGGTTAATTCTTTGAAAATGGAAAATTAAGTTTTTATTCCATAAAATTAGAAAATTAGAAGTTATATACCAAAATGCACTAAATGGCAAATGTAACCCGTTTATGATGTTTTCAAACACATTTGAGCAACTAAAATTGTACCCACTTTTGGAACCACCCGAATTGCCCCTTCGGGGCCTATTTTGGGATAATTTCAGCAAAAATGCATAACTGACATACGAACCATAGCAACCCAACGAACATGTTTAGGACTTTATTTCAGTGCATTAACTTGCTCATGCATACATATTGCGCATTGCATCGATGCCATGGTTGATTGTTCTTCTTTGTTTCGGTATTGTTTCCCCCTTGGTAGAACGTGACTCCGAAGAGAAGGCCAACAAATCCATGGTGAATAATTGATCTTAACCGACAAGTCAAGTATTTATTCTAGAAGACTTTATCTGGTTTTCTTATAACCAAGGCAAGCATAACCTCTTATCTGCTCATATATGGTTTTCGAAGTGTTTTGGATCTCGTATATTGCATGCGGTTCAAAGTATTTATGGTCTTAGATAGAGTTCTCCTATACTTGCTGCATCGCCTAAATATCCTGATCCACTGCTCCTAGTAGCTATAGGTTTGTTTGTGCGCGCCTCGTTAAAGCCTGTGAGTCTTGCTTAGCCATGCCTAGTTGTGATCTGATCCATCCGGTTGATGAATCTGGTCAAATGCGTGAATCTACTTTGTCAGGTTGTTGTGATTTGAATTACATTTGATAACTTGACTAAATAATGGCATGGATGTGAGGCGACAATGGGTTGTGGCGTTTTATCCTGTTCATGCCCCTAGGAGCGAGTTCTCGCCTTCGAAGCCAAGACTGAGCGTGCAACCACACGCGGGGCCTAACAGACCGCGCTCGACCAACTAACTTGTTTGGCCACGTCCATGAGTCACGTAGTTTGATCTTTCCATCTGCGTGTGAGTCAGAAAACAATTTGGAGAAAACTTAGGGCGTGACCGGGACAAGTGATGGACGTACACGGATCTTGTTCCGACTCACAGAACAGGTGCCGTCAGGAGGTGGCCAACTCCCTGTTGACGGGGTGGCCCTGTTTGGGTTGACTCATGGATAGGGTCGAGCAAGGTAAAGGTCATGGCCAGCCACCCTCTGCCGCGCTCCATGGACGAGCGTACATGTGGCGTTAAGAGTCGGATGGTACGTGTGGGTAAAGTGTACCCCCTGTAGGGATAAATCTCCTCGAGAAGCCGTGTCCACGGTTACGGACGACTTGGCAACGGATTCTGTGATCATAGATAACTTCAACGGAATGACTTTAACCATGATTGAAGGGTGCCTCCTCGGAGATGCCGAGAGGGGTGACCCTTGTAGCATGAGATAGTGTGGGTATGAGAAGGACTTGGTGGAATACAAGAAGATGATGATCTCAGTAGTTGAGTAGTTTTCTCATCTGTTTTCAAAATACTCCATGAGACGTTCTATTCCTTCCTCAACTTGCAAAACAAAGATTGCTTTACGCAAATCAGCCTTCATGAAACCCTTTTCTGAAGATAGCAAATATATAATAGGTTAATTAAGTCTTGTTGAGTACCTCCCGTACTCAGGTTTGCTTAATTCTGGTTCAGGTGAAGATCTCACATCGGTGGTGTTTCAACGTGGACATCGACGAGTAGTTTGGGGTTCCCAGGTAGCAGCCTGGAATCTATGGGCTGGGACATCGCCTTATGTTGCGGCCTCTTAGGACTTTTTGGTTCTTGTTGATTAGCAACATAATTTGTCTTCCGTTGTCTGATGTAAAATTGGTTCATGTGACCTCTGTTTGTAAAGCTATACTCTATTAACACCTATTTAATACAACTTCAATGTTTAGAGTACTGCTTTGATCGGTTGTTGGTTTCGAGCTCATTGTTATACAGTTTTGGCTATGCCTGCATAGTTGTCGCAGACGAGGGGTTGTGGAGCCGATGATCCATGTCTGAGCCCGCATGTCGATGTGATCAGCCTGGGGCGAGGTAACCCCAGTAACCCTCGATTGTTGTTGCACTTTCTGGACACATAGCAGCTCTGTATAGCTTTGGTCCCGTTTCCTTCAGTTTCATATGATTCGTGGACGCTTTGATATGCATAGTTGGTTATGACTAGCATGGATACAAGGAGTAGTAGACTGAGGATCCGGACTACGTGCCGATGAATCCAGTCTTCCTGCCGTTGTTTGTTGCGGTCGGGGCTGGTAACCCTGAAGCCCTTGTGAGTCCATGGCTAGGAGCACATAACAGTATGTATATCTCTGGGTCCGGGGTCTGACAAGTCATGGTATCAGAGGAGGACTGCCTGTAGGAAAACCTTGCTGCTTGGTCGATGTCGAGTCTAGTGTTTGTGAAAACTACTTTGAAACTTCAAATGATTGTGAAAAACCTTCTTAGGATTCTTTTTACTCCGTATCTGGTATCGCTCTAACTATGGGTCTCCTTACCTGTTTTGATTTTAAAAGGTTCCAGTCATTCAAAACTTAGATGCCTTCTTTGGCAAGGACGTTGTTACCCAAGTTGACCTAGTGTTCAGTTTCTAGAGTCGTGTGTGTTCCATGTTCCGTTATCTTTTGATTAAACTGGGAGATTTCCTTCCCATTCTAATCTCTCAGAGCTGTGTGGATTCCACATTCTTACATGTTTCAAAGTTCTAAATCCTGAACCTCGAGATCTGCTTTCCATCTTGAATGTATCCGTTATCCTCTGCTCAAATTCTTTCAGAGTTATGTTTGGCTTTTGAAATATACTCCGTGATTGCTATTTATAATGTCCTTTAAGACATTTAGATAGTAGCTACTCCTTTCTGTTGGTTTCTACCCGTGGACTTGAACCGAAGGTCCCGGAATGTGCTGAATTGCGGTGTGTTGAATCATGTGGTTTCTTAATCATGTGATGTGTATGCTACCAGCACAGGATGCTGACCTTTAACCCAAGATCCATTCTGTTGGCCTTGAGGAACATTTTCTACCCTAGGATGGCTAGGTAATCTCAACTCCAATAGCTATAGGCTTTCTTCTGGAACCGAAAGGGATCACAACAAGAGTATTCCTTATGATTCTCACCTCCTTGTTCATGACTCTGCTATACCTCTTTTTTTTGGCATGGGTTTAACAAATGAGTATGACCCTGTGCTTCAACTTGATATTAGGATCTTCCCTGAGCATGATTCTACCCTTCAGTTTCTCTCAAGTCTCCATCCATTGTTTTGGACATCAAGTGGCATGTGTGTGTTGGATTCTTCCAATGCATTTGCTCTTGTTTTCCGTCAAAACATTTCACCTTGGAATCTGAGGAGAAACAAACTCCAGTACCTCGTTCATCTCTAGGACCAGGTCAAAGTTTTGTAATCCGTAGATTAAAGAAGTTTCATCAACTTCCAATCTGTTCTACCTTCGAGTATCACACTCTTTTATATCAGTAAGTTGTGTTGAGTTTCATGGCCTTATTGATGAAGTGATGATCCTAGACATCTTCACTCACCCTCCCTCCAAGTTTGAATGCTTGAAAATGATGGGTCTGTTCATCGACATGTGTACCAGATGTTCCTAGCAATTCTTATTGCCTTGGAAAATTTAAGAAACATATGTACCCTTCTTAGCATTATTGGTCACCCGGTCTCTACTTAAAGTTGACGGTGTTACCAAAATCCGTTCATTCCGGTGCACGTTCATGGTCAAAGAGTTAGGTTCATGTCGAAGCTCTCAAGACCATATCGGTTGCTTTGAAAAGCAAAAATTCCTTCCAAACTTCGAGACATACTGGTAGGTTGTGGTATTCTAGTTGTCTCTCTAGAAGTATCACCAGGTTTGTCACCTGACCGGGATGTCTACACAAGGGGTAATTTAACTACTCCTTTCTCCAAGAAACTACGCTGGATACCCTGAACTAGTTGGTTGAGCTTAAACAACAACTTGGAGAGTTGAAAGACAAAAGCTCATCCTAACTTGTTCCTTTGCAACGGGATGTCTAGTTCTCATCTTGTTGAAGAATGATAGTATCTCCTCCGTGGACATGCTATCTAACAAACCTTTTTTATTTGATTTGAGCACTCGTCAGATCAAGTTCAGATTCAAGGACTATCTTGACGGTGTTTTCACTCATAGTGTTTGCCCGAGTACACCTTCATGTCCTTTGGTCTAACCAATGTTTTGCCTTGTTCGTATATCATATGAATCCCTCTTCTTGGAGTGTCTTGATAAAGATGTTGTTGAGCCCATCTACGACATTCTTGTTTTCTCCAAGTTGCAAGAGGTTCATGCTGAACAAATGGCAACAATGTTGGAAACTTTCGAGAACCATCTTTGTGTCATCACGAAGTTGTGTTCTGGATGTTCGAAGTAACTTACCCCGGTCCATGTGCTTATGGTGAAAGTTGTCGCCCTGGGTCCGAGTATAGTTTTCTTGTTCCTTCGGGAATAATCCCAAGTCGGTTATGCATGTGTGGACTATTTTTGAGATGGTAGGTTGTTACCTCCATGTCTTGAAGAAGTTTGCATCCACACCCAGCCACTGACTGATTACCCGTGAAAGAGAAGAAGTTTAAGAACTTTGTTATCTTCGCAATCATCTTCCCAACAAGGACTCTGATGTGTTCTTCTGCAAGTAAGCCATGTAGGTGCAACCGTCTTTTGTAAGTTGCTAATACATGAGTTCTGCAATCTCACTCATCCTCTTGAGTGTGACATTGTAGTTCGTACCTTGAGAATCCAGTAAATGTATCTCAATTATAACCGGTGCAATTCCGCTGATCAAACATATAGAGTCTTGTTTATCAATCCATTAACCAAAGCTGAATCTCAAGCAGCAACGATGGTTGGTGTTTCCTCAAGGGTATTGACTTAGGTCCTCTCGAAAATCTGTCATGGTTGATGTTGTGGTTGACGCAATTAGCCAGAAGGCATAATGTCATATCTCTTTGAATCCGTAAGAACAACCACTCTCCGTGAAAATTTTGTCTGGCTTATTCTAACAAGTTTCCTCCCCGTTATTCCAAACCAGAGTTTTACATTGACTTGATGACCTATAGAAGGCTTGTCGTGAGCCTGTTGTCTGTATCTAGAACATCAAGGATATCTTGGAAGTTGATATTTCCAATATCTCTCCGTTGAACCTCCAAAACCTTTGTTTTCGTGAAAACAAGTTCATCATGAAAACCTATCGTGGTGTTTTATAACTGCCATTGATCAGTTTCCTTTTTTAAGTTGTTTGTACTTGAAGTTCTAATCATCTCACACATTGTGTGAATTTGTCAGTCACTTCAGCCATGGGATCTTAACCATGTGGTAAACGTATTGCTACATCCAAACCACGATAGGAAAGAGATTCCCTATTCCTTCGGTGTTCCAATCCCCATTGGTTACCCATCCTTATGGTGTGACCAAGAATTCCTCCTTAATTACGGTGTTCCAACACTCCGTGGTTACTCATCTTCTGTCATGAAGTAATATTCTGATCTTTGACAAAGTTTTTGACAAATTTTGATAGAATTAAAGTTCCTTCATCTTTTCTGTCCAATCCGAAGAGTGAACATGATCTTGTATCAAATCTTCTCTAACGCACGATTACAGTGTTTTCCCTCATATGTGGATATTATGTTTTGGTATCCAAGACAATCCTCTCCATCTTGGTTTTCTGTTTGAAGAACCCTCGATGTCATAAGTTGTTCAACCTTTCTTTCCAAAAAGGATTTTATAGTCTTGTGCAAAGCTCATATTCTAAATCCTTTCAAGAACCATCGTCCATAAACTTGAAACCATCTTCTATTCACTCCGTTACCTTGATGTGTTTCATGCCTGTTAACTCAAAAGTTCTTTACAAACATTCTTGTCCTGAGTTAGCCATGAGATACTCGATCTTCGTGAAGATTAATTCCTAAGAGTTTTCCCTCTCACCTAAGGTGTAGCTGCTGGATATCTTCGCAAGTACTACGGAACAACCTCTTCAAGAAGAGAACCGTAAGGTTCGAGAAGATCGTTCAAAAACCGGTGTTCCTTCTTTCTTCTCCTTCGGGAATCTCGGGACGAGATTCTCGTAAGGGGGGTAGATTTGTAACATCCCAAATTTGCTAAACAAAAGTGTGTGGTGTTGTGTTCATATCATTCATGCATGAAAGAAAAATTTAAATCATGTTTTGTCGGGGGGTTACCCCCGAGTAGGGTAAAGGCAAGTGCTAAAGGCAAGATCAGAAGGGATGTTTGGCCGAGTAGCCGGCTACCCGGTACTTGCTACCCGGTCGACTGCTACTCGGTCCTACACATAGATGGCCAGAAGGACGAATCAAGAGAGTTATGTTCCTCCGAATAGAAGAGTTGGCCCGAGTAGAAATGGCGGGATCCTACTCGGTCCAGAAGTCAAAGGAGCCATTCTGACACAGAATCCCGCGTATCCCGGGTCCGTACTTTAGCACTGTTCACGGCACTGTTCATCTGAGGACGGCGTGCCTGACAGCGACAGTGTGGCAGCAGGGCGTCGCAGGATAGGGGGGACCTACTCTGTGTTCGTGGCAGTGATAACAGATCGGTTACTTGGTTTTGCCCAACGACTTTCCGCACCGGACAAACTTAGAAGCCAAAGCTGTCAGCGGGAGCTCGAAAGAAGGACGGTGTGCACACAATGTCGACATCTGTTTGTATTTGGCTGTATCCGGCTGGGCACCGAGTATATAAGGTGCCCAGCCCCCTCCTGCGCGAGGGATCACACACTGGGCTCAGATTCTTGACCTAGTTCATCACGTAGAGAGAAGGGTGGCTACTCGGTAGCCAGAACATTTGTATTGTGGCTACTCGGAGAGACACTAATAGACAGAGAGAAAGGCAGGAGTAGGGGTTTTACCTCCTCACGAGGGCCCTGAACCTGGGTAGATCGCGTTGTTTGCAGTGCTTGTTCCATTCTTCACGCGGCTACTCGTCGCGTGCTCCCTCCCCGAGCGCCTCCAGCGTCCATCGTCCCCACAACTTTAGCCATCCTATGGCATCTGCCGTGACACCACCACGACAGTTGGCGCCCACCGTGGGGCAACCAGCGGCGCTGGCTGGAGTTTCCGTTCGGACGGGATCGATTTCTGCTACCGGAGAGCACGTGGTCTGTGGCCTTGTCCACATATTCGGCTCCTTCGACTTCGTCACCGACAACGCCGGTGATTTCGGCAGCAGGGCCATGCCGGAGGGCGGCTCGGTGCTTTCTTTCGGCGCGCACCTCGTCTACGTCGCCACCATCATCGACCGCGAGTACCCTGAGCTGGTGCATGTCGCGGAAGATCCACCTGCCGTCATCGCCGCACCCGGGAGGCCGTTGGGCCGCTCTGCGGACGTCGCGGAGGTGATGATGACCGGCCCTGCTGCTGACGCCGAGAAGGGCGCGGCTGCTTCCGCTGCGGGCGTCATCGAGGATCTCGCTGGCCCGAGTGCTGGTGGGAAGACGCACAAGCGTTACGAGAAGGAGTGCAACCTTCCGATCTCCACTACTCCGACAATCCCTGCGTCTGCTGTGCGGACGGGTATGCCGCCTCCCACTGATCTCGAGCTCCTGACCATGAAGGCGCAACTCGACCGGCAGCGCCAGGAGCTGCTCGCTGAGCAGGCGGAGTTGGAAAGGATTAGGCTAGAGCTTAGCCTAGATCAGATCGAGTACAACAAGGCTCACGGTTTTACACCGGTTGTTAGGAGAGCTAGCAAAGTAGGTGCTACACGTCGCAACCTAGGCGCCGAGATGGCAACGGTTGTAGAGGCTCCCAGTCAGTCCGCCACCGCAAACACCTCCACCAGACCCAGATACAGCACACCCGCCAAAACACTTAGAGCTGCTGAGGCCGTAGCTGCCGAGTTGCCGCATCTAGCTGGCGACGCGCGCGTTAGGCAGCAGGAGAGGCTAAACGAGCTGGTGCTAGGGGCTGCTAGGCAGAATGAGGAGTTCCAGAAAGCCAACCCGGGTGCTGGGGCTTCTCAGGTGGTGCACTCGCACGTGACTAGATCTAACGATCAGGCTTCATCACCGCATCCTAGCCGTGAGAGAAGCCGGAGTGGGCATTCCGGCAAGGGTAGGCAGATGCAGGTGTACGACCCGGCTGTCGCCGCGAAACAGCTCGCTGTGCCGCGACAGTCCGGGCAGAAACACAATGCTGCAGGAGCAGGCTTTCAAGCCCATAAAGCTCAAAGCCAGGCCCGAGATGGAGAGCGCCCAGGCCCTTCTCAGCACCCAGTCGCTCAGCCTACTCGGCAGAGGCAGCAGCCGCGTGCGGTGGCGCCAGCCGCCAACCCGGTGGAGCAGCCTGCAGCTGTGCAGGTGGACAGATATGATGATGGCTACTCGGCCATGGGATTGGCTGGCTATGACATCCTGGATCGTGTGGGCGAGCGCGTGCTGGCGCGTGGAGATGCAAGGCACCAGCTGGACCGGATCAGCTTGTCGGCACGGCTCGAGAACACGGGGCCTCCTGGCCCTGAGTGCTTTGGCCCGCGCATCATGAACGAGCCTTCCGTGAAGAACTTCCAGCTGGCTAGGGGCACCAAGAGTTACAATGGCAGCACCAAGCCGGAGGATTGGCTCAATGACTATGTCACCGCGGTTCATATCGCGAACGGCAACCGAAGATGGGCAGTGCGGTACGTTCCGCAGATGCTAGAGGGTCCAGCTCGCACTTGGCTCAACAACTTGCCCAAGAACAGCATCAATTGCTCGCTGGATTTCTCGGAGGCCTTCATCAGCAACTTCACCAGCACTTACAAGAGGCCGAATAGGCCATAGTAGCTGTCCGCTTGCAGGCAGCGGGAAGACGAGACGGACCGCGAGTACCTTACTCGGTGTAGCACGTTACGGAACACCTGTGAAGGTGTGAATGAAGCCCAGGCCATCACTTGGTTTGCGCAGGGTTGCAGACATGGCAGTATGATGTGGCAACGGTTGCAGAGGGAGATGCCAAACACTCTGGCGGAGACCATCAAGATTGCGGATCAGTACGCACTTGGTGACCCCACTCAGCCCTTGATGGACTCCTCCGAGCTGAGAAGAAACTTCAACAGCAACAAGCGCAACGAGTTCCGCAACAAGCGCAGGGGTGACCGAATAGATACTCGGTATGACCCTGAGGAAGTGAATGCAGTGGCTGTTGGAGCTGGGGGCAGCCAAAGGCAAAAACCTGCTGGAGCCTACGGGCAGAACCAGAACCAGGGCCAAGGCAACAAGAAACCATACCGCGCTCCTCAGTCGGGTAGCGGCAACTCGGAGCAGACAAGGAAGTTCGTCTTCCACGACATGAGGGATGGCCCATGCAGTTTCCATACTCAGCACCCCTCGAGGCCTGCTAACCACACTACCCGACAATGCGAGTGGTGGGATCTGATCAGGAATGAAGGCTTGCCTCCTCCTCCTCCTCTGCCAGCTGCAAATGCCAATGTGCAGCCTGCTCGCGCACCCGCAGCTCGGCCTCCAGTGTTTCCGAGAAGAGAAAACGTGAACCAAGTGGCTTTAGGAGCCAACCGTCACTTCAACAATGAGGGCTACCGCAACAACAACAACAACCACAACCGCAACAACAACAGAGGCAACAACAACTACCAGGGCAACAACAACGGCAACAATGAGGGCGGAGGCCGCAACCAGTACCAAGAACACCATGAGAGCTACATGATCTTCACTTCTGAGCCCGTCGACAAGCAGTCACAGCACAGGCGAGCCATGGAGGTCAATGTTGTGATCCCCGCTGTTCCTCACTATATGCATTGGTGCAACCAAGAGATCACGTGGTCCCGAGTAGATCATCCCAAGGTGATGCCCAACCCGGGTAGCTACGCTTTGGTGCTGGATCCTACCTTCTTGGGTCCCGAGAAGAATGTGAGGTTCAGCAAGGTGCTGATCGACAACGGCAGCAGCATCAACATCGTGTACAGAGACACACTCGAGAAGCTTGGGCTGGCCGAGAACATGCTACTACCTAGCAAGACCACTTTCCATGGCATTGTGCCGGGAGTCTCATGCAACTCGATTGGCCGAGTGTGGATAGATGTGCTATTCGGCACCAGGGAGAACTGCCGCACAGAGAGCCTGCAGTTCGAGGTGGTTGATCACCAAAGCCCTTACCATGCCCTACTCGGCAGGCATGCGTTGAGCAAGTTCATGGCCTCTACCCACACTGCGTATCTGAAGATGAAGATCCCTGGTCCCAATGGTGTGATTACCATCTCTGGTGACTACAAGAGGTCCATGGAGTGTGCCTCTGCTGGTTCTCAGTTGGCGGAGTCCATGGCGATTGCTGTCGAGAAGAAAAAGATGTACGAGGTGGTGGCTATGGCGCAATCCGCGCAAGCTGGCGCGCAGGGCGTGCCAAGTACTCAGCACGGGACCGCGTTCCAGGCATCTCAAGAGACAAAGAAGGTCCAGGTCGACCCTGAGTTCCCCAACCGCGTAGCCATCATTGGCTCCGGGTTGGCGGAGAAATAGGAAAGCGAGCTCATCCACTTCCTCCGTGAGAATCGGGACGTGTTCGCCTGGTCCAATCAAGATTTACCAGGAGTCCCGAGGGAGTTGGTTGAGCACTCGTTACATGTGCGTCCTGACGCCAAACCAGTGAAGCAGGCTATGCGTCGTTTCGGAGATGAGAGAAGGAAGGCCATTGGTGACCAGATCACCAAGCTGCTAATAAGCAATTTCATCATGGAGGTGCTGCACCCGTATTGGCTAGCCAACCCGGTCATGGTTGAGAAGAAGGAGGAGGATCCTAAGGCTGCTACTGCATGGCGCATGTGTGTCGACTACACCGACTTTAACAAAGCATGCCCCAAGGATCCTTTTCCGCTACCTCGCATCGATCAGGTGATCGATTCCACTGCTGGTTGTGAACTGCTATCTTTCATAGATGCCTACTCTGGTTTTCACCAGATAGCTCTCAATCATGCTGATCAAATAAAGACTGCCTTCATTACCCCGTACGGGGCTTATTGCTATCTTGTCATGTGTTTCGGGTTGCGGAATGCGGGTGCTACTTATCAGCGGTGCATGCAGAAATGCTTGCACGATCAGCTCGGCAATAAATGTGCAGGTGTACGTAGATGACATTGTCATCAAAACGAATAAAACACATACTCTGCTTGCCGATCTTGAGGAAACCTTCGCTAACTTGCGCAAGTATAAAATGAAGCTGAATCCGAGTAAATGCACCTTTGGCGTTCCGGCTGGCAAGCTACTTGGCTTCTTGGTATCTAGTCGGGGCATTGAAGTCAATCCTTCGAAGATAAAAGCTATTGAGAGCATGTCTTTGCCGAGATCCCTGAAAGATGTGCAAAAATTCACTGGTTGCTTGGCATCTCTGAGTCGTTTCCTGGGCCGAATGGGCGAGAAGGCCCTGCCTCTGTACCAGCTGATGAAGAAAAGTGACAAGTTTGTCTGGACTCCGCAAGCGGATGTGGAATTCAATGAGCTGAAGGCAATGCTGGGTAGCGCTCCCATCTTGGCTAGTCCGCTACCCAAGGAGCCAATGCTGCTGTACATTGCTGCTACCAACCGAGTGGTCAGTGTGGTGATTGTGGTGGAGCGAGAAGAAGAAGGCAAAAGTGTGCAGCACCCAGTATACTACCTCAGTGAAGTGCTATCCAGCTCCAAGCAGAACTACCCGCATTACCAGAAGATGACCTATGGCATGTACCTGGGCGCCAAGAAGCTGAAGCATTATTTCCAAGAGCATCCTATCACTGTTGTGAGCTCTGCTCCCATCTCGGATATCATGGGCAACAAGGAAGCGAGTGGCAGAGTAGCCAAGTGGGCAATTGAGCTGGCCGCGTACGCTCCCGCGTATGCGAGAAGAGAAGCCATCAAGTCTCAGATTCTGGCGGAGTTTCTGGTGGATTGGGCTGAGGTGCAGTACGAACCTCCTGCTCCAGTTTCCAATTACTGGAAGATGCACTTTGATAGCTCGAAGGTGAAGGAAGGCCTTGGTGCTGGCGTAGTGCTTACGTCACCCAAATGAGATCAGCTCAAGTACGTGCTGCAGATTCATTTCAAGGCGTCCAACAATGTTGCAGAGTACGAGGCCGTGGTGCACGGCTTGCGAGTAGCCAAGGAGGTTGGCGTGCAGCGCATTATATGCTATGGCGATTCAGATATTGTGGTGCAGCAAGTCTCTGGCACTTGGGATGCTCTGGATGCCAACATGGCATCATACCGCTTCCTGGTACAGTCTATGACTGGATTCTTTGAAGGCTGCGAGTTCCAGCATATTCACCGGGCAGAGAATGAAGCAGCAGACGAGCTGTCCAAGTTGGGATCTTCTCGGCAGTCCATCCCGGCGGGGGTTGCCTTGGAGCACTTGAGGAAGCCATCCATCAAGCCATCTCCCAACTCGGAATCTATATTTGTTCCTTCTCTGCCAAGTGAAGAATCCGTTCCCATGGAGATTGACTGGGAGAATGCAACAGAGAACCCGGGGACTTCCACTCCCTACTCGGGGACTGGCACTCCATACTCGGGGACTGACACTCCATACTCGGGGACTGCCACTCCCTACTCGGGGACTGCCACTCCATACTCGGGGACTGCCACTTCTTACTCGGGGACTGCCACTCTCTACTCGGGGACTGCCACTCCATACTCGGGGACTTCTGTCCTTAACCCGGGGACTGTCGCATTTATTGAGGAGGTCCTTGCCAATCGTTCAGGGCTCCAGAGAAGTGCTCCCAATCCTAAAGAGCAGCCAGAGGTGCCTATCACGATGGAAGTGGACGAACCAGTATTTTCTATACGAGAGACACCGAGTTGGGCCATGCCCATATTATCCTTTCTAAAGGACGGCACTCTGCCAGAAGATGAGGTGATCGCAAGGCAGATTCAGAAAAGATCCAAGGGCTACACCATATTCAGAGATGTGCTGCACAAGAGAAGTGCCACCGGCGTGCTGCAACGCTGTGTGGACCCAGAAGAAGGAGGGGAAATGATGGGGGGATAGTAACCCGGTAGGCCAACTCCAAGGTGAGACCCGGCCCAAAGGATGCTGCACAGGATCCGGCTAAGAATAAAGAGACTTCTGGAAGGCCCAAAGTGTGTAGGCCTCGCAACCCGGATTGTGGGTTGCGGTAAGGAAAGCTAGGGTTTGTAAGTAAAGTTTGAATAGGACTCAAGATGTGTCTTGAAGGGCAAGTTAGGGGTGTGCGGGTGCTTTATAAACCGGCCCCTGGGTTTAGTTTGCAAGAGAGATTCAAGTCATAGTTGTAACACCTGTTATCGAGTATCCAGCATAATTCATATTGAGATTCGGCGAGTTATTTTCCGGTTCTTAGATTGCTTTCCGCCATGTCTTCCTTCGAGCTAAACCCTCTCCCGAATACCTGTGTCGACTTGCCCCAAGATCAGTTACCCCCGGTAACATCTGCCGTGATTATCCCACGACAGTTGGCGCCCACCGTGGGGCCTGCGTCCAAAGGTGTTTACATCACGGGAGAAGCTCGGAAGAACATGAAGAACTTCGTCGTCGGCGAGATCTACTCCAATGACGAAGGAGAAAAGATAGTGGACAATTCCGGGTGGGAGTTGGAGCCGGATCACCTCGAATCCGGATCCACGGTGTCGATTGGCCAAATCAGTATCTTCATCGGTATGGTACGTACGCTCAATTTAAAAGGACAATATCATGTGCATGTTACAGGGACTTCCAACAGGGACAAAAAGGCGTTAAAACAGACAGTGGATTCAGTTTCCTCGGCCACTCCGGGATACTTGAGATGGGCAGAGCAAGAGGTAACGTGGAGCAGGAGGGATCATCCGGAAGGAATAGAGCGCCCCGGAACCCTGGCGTTAGTAGTCTCGCCACAGGTCAATGGTTACGAATTGAGAAAGGTATTGATGGACGGAGGGAGCAGCATCAACATCCTATATTGGGAAACCTTCTTGCGCATGAACCTCAAAGAATCTCAGCTACAGAAAAGTTCGACGGTTTTTCATGGAATCGTGCCGGGTCATTCGGCGCGCCCCGAAGGAAAAATTACGTTGGAAGTAGCCTTCGGAGAGTCGGTAGATAACTATCGGGTGGAATGGCTCACGTTTGAGGTGGTCAGGTTGCACAGTCCTTACCACGCATTGTTCGGAAGGCCGGCTTATGCTAAGTTCATGGCTAGGCCGTGCTATGTATATTTGCAGTTAAAGATTCCAGGCCCCAAGCAGACCATCACTATCCATGGAAACCGGGATATAGCAGCAGAGTGCGATGAGGGAGATTCGGTAATGGCTGAGCAAGCCTGCAGAAAGGAAGAACTTAAATATTACCGGTCTCAGGTGGATCCGGATGATGGCACAGCATTGAGAAGACCAGATTCTGAGGACGAAAGAGTAAAATTTAAGGCGGCTCAAGACACCAAGAAAGTAGATTTTGTGGAAGGAGACCCCACCAAGCAGTTCACTATAGGGTCCAATTTGGAAAGCGCGCAAGAAAAGGCTCTAGTGGAGTTCATACGCTCAAATGCGGACGTATTTGCCTGGACACCCAGCGACATGCCGGGTATCCCCACCGAGTTGGCAGAGCACAGTTTGCATGTGGATCCCAGGGCCAGGCCTGTGAAGCAAGGTTTGAGAAAAATGAACGAGGAAAGGAGAAGAGCTATAGGTGAGGAAATCGCGCGACTATTAACCGCAGGCTTTATCATGGAAGTATTTCACCCCGACTGGTTAGCAAATCCGGTTCTTGTGATGAAAAAGACAAATGAATGGAGGATGTGCATCGATTTCACGAGCCTCAACAAACATTGCCCAAAGGATCCGTTCGCGCTGCCAAGAATAGACCAAATCATAGACGCGGTAGCCGGAAGCGACTTGCTATGTTTCTTGGACGCATATTCAGGGTACCACCAGATTAAACTCAAGAGGGAGGATTGGGAGAAAACGTCATTCATAACCCCTTTTGGGGCCTTCTGTTACAAAACCATGACGTTTGGATTGAAAAACGCGGGTGCAACTTACCAGCGGTGTATTCAGAAGTGCTTCGAGGATCAAATTGGGCGCAACGTGCACGCGTATGTGGATGATGTGGTTATTAAGACCCGGAAGGCCGAGACATTTATTGATGATTTAAAGGAAACGTTTAAAAACTTGAGAAGGTACCAGATGAAGCTTAACCCAACGAAGTGTGTATTCGGAGTTCCGGCCGGGAAGTTACTCGGCTTTATAGTCTCCGAGAGAGGAATCGAGGCAAACCCGGATAAAATCAAGGCCATCCAGAGTTTGAAGAAACCGGAAAATTTGAAGCACGTTCAAAAGCTCACGGGCTGCGTAGCAGCCTTGAGCCGGTTCATATCCAGGCTTGGAGAAAAGGCAATACCCTTGTACCGGCTTTTGCGGAAATCAGATAAGTTCGTATGGGATCAGGAAGCAGATGAGGCGTTTGAAGAACTAAAGAAGCAGTTATCTGAAGCGCCAGTACTAGCGGCGCCGGGTCCTAAAGAGCCTATGTTATTATACGTGGCAGCCGGTCCCCGAGCCGTCAGCGCAGTAGTTGTCGTGGAACGCAAAGAGGATGGGAAAGGTTACCCAGTCCAGAGGCCGGTTTATTATGTCAGCGAGGTGTTATCGGAAGCGAAGCAGCGTTACCCACATTGGCAAAAATTGGTGTTTGGGGTCTTTATGGCCAGCCGAAAGTTGAAGCCATATTTCCAAGAACATCCCATAACAGTGGTTAGTTCCATACCAATGTCGGATATCATCAGAAACTCGGATGCAACGGGAAGAATAGCCAAATGGGCAATAGAGATGGGAGATTATCATATCAGCTACGAGCCCAGATCGGCGATCAAGTCCCAGGCCTTGGTTGATTTCGTTAACGACTGGACGCACACTGGAATGGTTACCGCAGTTCCAAGCTCCGAGTCATGGACCATGCACTTTGATGGATCAAAGCAGTACGAAGGGTCAGGAGCTGGAGTGGTGCTGACATCACCAAAGGGGGATAAACTAAGTTACGTGCTGCAGATTCACTTCGATTGTTCAAACAACGTGGCCGAGTATGAGGCTCTGTTGCATGGCTTAAAGGTAGCCAAGGAGATGAACATTAAAAGGATACGATGCTTTGGAGATTCGGATCTCGTGGTGCAGCAGGTATCAGGAACCTGGGATAGGAAGGATGCCACTATGGCAGCGTACCGCAGGGAGGTGGATAGGGTTGCCGGGTGTTTCTCCGGGTATGAAGTGGAGCACATAGACAGAAGAAAAAACGAGGCAGCAGACGCACTCGCCAGACTCGGCTCGCGCAGGGAGCCGGTTCCACCTAATGTTTTCCTGGACGAGCTATGGCGACCATCAGTTAAAACCGAGTCTGAAGAAGAACTAGCAAATCGAGACACGGATGTGGAGCTCGTTGCTACAATACGTGGCGTTCCCGAGTGGACAGAGCCATATCTGGCCTACTTATCACGGGGCGAACTACCAGAACAGGAGGTACTAGCAAGACAAATCCTGAGGCGGGCAAAAGGATATGCTATTATCAATGGGGAGTTGTACAAGAGAAGTGCGGCAGGAGTCTTTTTGCGCTGTGTGACACCAGAAGAAGGCCGACAGATCCTTAAGGAGATCCATGAAGGCGATTGTGGCCATCATGCGTCCACAAGGTCCCTTGTGGCCAAGGCCTATCGGCATGGGTTCTTCTGGCTCACAGCTCTAGCAGACGCGGAACGGATAGTGGCAAGGTGCGACGGATGTCAAAGGTACGCTCGCCAAACTCATGTGCCGGCTATGGAGTTACGGACCATCCCATTAACTTGGCCATTCGCTGTTTGGGGTATGGACATGGTTGGCCCCTTCCATATGTCACCATGCAAAAAGACGCACCTTTTAGTGGATGTTGATAAGTTTACCAAATGGGTGGAGGTTATGCCGGTCACCAATTGCGAAGCGGCCACAGCGGTCAAGTTCCTGAAAAGAATTATATACCGGTTTGGATACCCCCACAGCATAATTACCGACAATGGAACCAACATGTCCCTTGGAGAGATGGAAAAATTTTGTGGTAGCAATGGAATCAGGCTTGATGTAGCATCAGTGGCACATCCGCAAGCCAACGGGCAAGTGGAGAGGGAAAACCAAGAGCTACTTCGCGGATTGAAACCACGACTGAGGGTTCCTTGTATCAGGGCCGCTGGGGCATGGGTCGAAGAACTTCCTTCCGTGGTCTGGGGTATCAATACTACACCCAACCGATCCACCCAGATGACACCTTTCTTCATGGTCTACGGCGCAGAAGCAGTATTACCCAGCGACATCATTCATGATTCACCAAGAGTGACAGCCTATGTCGAAGTGGAGAACGAGAAGACACGGCAAGACGCCGTGGATATGTTAGAAGAGCAAAGGGAGCAAGCCTTGGAAAGATCGGCCATATATCAGCAGGACTTGCGAAGATATCATAGCCGGCGGGTGAAAAGCCGGGTCTTCCAAGAGGGAGACTTGGTCCTGCGCTTGGTTCAGACAAACGAGGGAAAGCACAAACTATCGCCACCATGGGAAGGACCTTTCATCGTAAGCCGGAGTCTGCATAATGGGTCATATTACTTGATAGATGCAAGAGAAGAATCGGCCACAATCAACGACACTGCTCACACTACTGCACCTATGCAAGAGAGAGATAGACCATGGAACGTGGCTCAGCTACGTCCGTACTATACTTAGCAGAAAGCGATGTAACAGGCAGCAGGTTTCAGACGCACTCTTTTCCTATCCGGGGCACCCTTGGGGACTGGATGGGTTTTTAATGAGGCGGCTTGCTGGCCTAATTTTCTCATATCAAATAAAAAGGAGATTATCAGGAAAAGAGGCAATTGTCATTTATACGGTGTGCATATTCAGGTCTTGAGGGCTGGTTGCTCCTATAAGCACAGCTGCAAACTCAAAAAAGACCCGGCCTTGATGCCAATGAGTTATAGGGGCCGTCACTCGAAAAAACGAGTGCGGCTACAATCTTATAACCGGACAAAGAAGTCCAAATTTCTCGGCTATTCTTACTTAAGCTCGATGTGACTCGCAACAAAGTGGCATGATTTGTTCGCTTACGATTAATGTCGGTCATGAGACCCAAACGGGGCTTGCTTGACCCCGTTTTCGTATTGATGTAACAACATGGTATCCACGCGAAAGCCGGCTTATAGTGCAAGGTAGTTGAAAGGGTCATCTAAACCACAAGTTATGCAGAGTATAAGGCTAGCAGCCGGAAACTCAACGATCATCAAGCGTAACTTCAAACATCATAAAAAGTTGTCCTGAAGTCTTGGGCATTTAGCGACAGGCGATTCGTTTCTTTGAAAAGAAGCAATCACGTGTCCCAGACGCGGAAACCCGGACTGGGGGACTTGGGAGCTCTGAAGAAGAAACAGCGTAATCCAGCCGATAAAATTCCAACGAGCCATGCATCCGGGTCTCGGGGGCTTAGGGATCCGGGTGAAAGCCCGTTCCCCAGATGTCAACGAAACCCGGAGGTCGGGTCTCGCCAAGGAAAGCATAAAGAAAAAAAAAGGGGTAAAGGTACAAGGTATCAAGAGTAAAATAAGTGGGTATCAAGAGCAAGCGGGTGCAAAGACACATTAATCAAAAGCCCAAAGGGGCGCAAAGTGCATTGGGAGTATAAGTAAAAATATTACAAAAACCCTAAAGTATCAAAAGAGCACAGGCGCTCCGCTTAAAACAAATAATAATGCTGTTTTAACGACGCTTTGCCGACTGACGCATATGGAAGGACAGGCGATATTCATTATTTCAAGCTGCAGGATCCATCTTGGCCTTGCCCTTGTTGCCACTGGTGGTGGCGGCGCCACTCGGATCAGTAGCAGTTCCGGGTTGCGAAGTTGCAGGAGCAGAGTCGGCATCGGCCTTCTTGGCAGCTTCGTCCCTTATCTTGATTGCCTCCTCCCTCCAACGGGCAAGCATATCGAACGGCTGGGGTCGGTTCGCCTTGACAATCTTGTCATTAGCATCATAAGCAGGGAGAATCACATCAATCTCTAAGCTATCAGCGATAACGCTAGCCGGATGACGGACTTCTTTCTGAATAGCCTTGAAGTCCTTTGGCAAAAACTTGGACCCATCCAAGTTGAACTCTGGAAATCCGCTCATAAGTTTGGCCAGCTCTAGCTTGGGAGCGTAGGCTTTAGCCAATGCGAGCCCCCGGGTTACCCCATATCGGCAGGAGGACCGTTTCCAGTGCCAAATCCACTCGGGGATCGTGGAGCAGAATTCCAGTAATCTCTTCATATTATCTGGCCTGACACCCGGCAGTCGCAACTCATCAAGTATCCAGCTAACTCCGCCGCAAAGTTGGCGAAGAGTATTTTTGATGGTTTTTAGCTTAGCAGCGTCATCTCCTTCGGGGGCAGCATCACTTGGGCCTGCTAAAGGGGCAAAAGGAGCAAAGATAATAAGTAAGCAAGTACAGTGGTTCATATCAAAGAAATCCGGCTCATAGAAAAGGTGAAATTTAAAAATCTTACCGGTCGCGGTACGATAAACGTCAGCAATTTGCACGGAAAGTGTTGTCAGTTTGTCCTTAGCCTTGTGAGCCCTTTTTCTGTACCTTTTCGTCATTTTTTGGCACCGGCGAGCTTCAGTCTCCGCAGCTTCACGAAGGGCCGTTTCTTTTTCAATACGTTTGGTGGACTTGGCCAGTTTCTTCTCCAACTGCGAAACATAGTCCTGTAAGGGAGCATGAAGAGGGATTAGCCAGAAACATTATACAAAGTTCCAAGCAAGTTACTTAGTAATTTACTCGGAACTTGGGGACTATGTGTGGAAACAATTGGTACTATTCGGGATTACCTCGTGCTTGGTTATTAAGGCGTCTAGTATGTTTTCTTCATCACCCTTCAAGGTATGGAGGGCATCTAGCATTTGCGCAAAGGTCATGTCTTCAGGGCGAAGTCGAGAAGGGCCGGAAGATTGGTCTTCCTGTTGAAGGGTTGCTCCGGGTCTGGGGGTCGAAACCCGGACCGTTTGAGTGTCCGGGTTTGGAGAACCTGACTTGGTCTCCAAAATGATATCTTCGTCCACCTCCTCAGAGGGCTGGGGTGATGCAGTTTTTGGTGGAGGTGGGTCCTTAAAAGGGTCTTCTTTATTTCCGTCCTCGGCCTCGGCCTCAACCTCAATGTCCATGTTATTACTCGGCTTCTCCTCTCCCTGCCTTTCTGCTTCAGGAATATCCGGGTCACTCAGCGTAACTGTGGCGCTGAAAGGAAAAAAGGAGACATTGATTAGTGGAATGTATGGAAAAAAGAAAGATAACAAGTGCGAGAAAATGTAAGCAAAGGTAGTTTACCCGGTGTTCACAGCATAGTCCGGGGGAAGCTCGCAGCTGGAGGCGGATGACGTTGGTAAAAGCACTGGCTGCGGTACGCGAAATTGCCCGGCAAGTGGATGACTAGGAGATGGATGACGTTGAGGAGATTGGGAAGGTTGAGCTGGAGGGGTGCTGGATCGACGAGCGGGTGAGGTGGAGATACCCGGGTTAAGGGGATCATCCCCCGGAGAACTCCGGGTCACCCTACGTTTAGTCGGGAGAGGGTCCTTCAAGAAGGATGAATGTGATAATCGCACATTAAGTTCACACATAGTGGCAAAGGAGTAAGGCGCACAAGACATGGAAGAGAAGGGAACCTTTTCAACTACCCCTCTAGCTTTCCTTTTGTTTCCAACTGGGGGTTCTTGGTCAGACTCGGTGGCTTCCGGGTCATTTTCTTCTTCCTCCTCTTCGTCCTCTGACTCTGAAAGCCGAGTAAGTATCAGATAAGAAGGGACGAGTGGTAAGAAAGGTGGCACAGATGAAAGGCAGATATAAAGGCTATGAAAGAGTACCCTCGTCGTCATCAATGGACTCGTTTTCCCCTTCGGGGTCTTGGGAGGGAGGAGAGTTCTCGACCTTCCAGAAGGGATCGTCAGCCTGTGAACAAGTAAATGCAAGTAGTGGTTAAAGACTATAGCGGATAAAAGTGCTGAAACAAGAAAAAGGGGGTCAGGTCTTACCGCTGGAGCGGGATTCTCCCGAGTAAACGGGGGTAACCCGGTAGCGTTCTTTATAACATCTAGCCTCTCCATCAGGAAACCCTTGATGGTCTTGTTGGTGTTGCCGGCAGGGAAGTTCTTGGTGGAGTAGCGGAGGGAGTCCGTGATATGGCCCGAGTACTCGTGTAGCAACTTCGAACGAATGGAGTTGGGCTGAACCCGGAAATCTACCCAAGTCTTTATTAGATTAAGCCCAAGAAGGCCATGGGCTGAGAGGGCTGCTAGTTTGGCCAAAAAGGGCTGAATGGCTTCCCTATCAGGCTCGGGTGCAAAAGCGCTAAAAGACTCGGAGGGTTCAAGGAGTCTCTCCGAGTAACCCGGCAATTTCCTCTCACCATCCGGAGAAGTGTCATGACAATAGAAGAAAGATAGTTGCCAGTTGTTGACGTGGGAGTTCAAGTTAAGAGTTGGCATTAGTGAGTGCTTGCGGCGCTGGATAGATACCTCGCCACAGGTAAGAATAGCTCCGTCATCGCTCTCGCGACACAGCTCGCATTGGAATAACTCAATAAAAAGATCCAGGCTTGGTGGAATGCATAAGTAAGATTCGCACAAGACTATGAAATGGGTAATGTTCAGCATAGAGTTAGGCCCTATGTCGAACACCCGGAGGCCGTAGTGGCTTAAGATTTCCCGGAAGAAAGGGTGACCCGGAGGACGGAATCCCCGGGTCACGTGCTCGGTAAAACAGATTACCTCATTCCCGGCAGGAGTAGGACGGGTCTCATCGTCAGGAGCCCTCCAATGTATCTCCTTTTGGGAGGGAAGAATTCCTAATTCGGCCATTCCTTCCAGCTTGGCCTTCGTCGTTGAAGACCGACCCCAGTTGGCAGAAGTGGTTTGAGGGGTCTTGGTCGGAGCCGGGTGCCTTCCCTGTCTTTTCGGAGCCATGGAGTTGACCTGCAAGGGACAAGAGATGTATGGAGTAAGATTCGGAGTATCAGATTATCCGAGTCTGGGAATATCGAGACAATGCGAAGGCTAAAATAATACCCGGATAATGCGCTACGATGATAAGTGTGGAGGATTTTCCGGGTTACAGATGAGGTTGAGTAAATTGTTAATTACTTACGTATGGAGGTGGGTTGGGCGAACATGGATGGTTGCCCATACTTTTATTGCGAAGAAAATAGCTGGAAAAAGAGGGTTTTCCGGATGTTAATGAGACAAGCGGAAAAAACAAGGTGGAACGGATCTAGGTTGAAAAGCTTGCGAGCGATCTTATATAAAGTTTGATGGTTGAAGAAGGTGCGGGGGTGAATTGCGACTACGCATCAGGTGCTTAAAGGAGCTGAGGACTACCGAAGCGGCTTGATTTGACGATACCGGAAAGGTAACTTACGGATTGATCCAGATCCGATCCAAGTCAAATTGAAAAGATTGCGAGGTTCAGTTGGACGATTGAGAGAGGCTTACCGAGGAGATTGATGTCCGAAATGAGGGTGGTGTGAGGTGCGGCTCGAGTGTTGTTCCACAGCCCCCAATGGGAGAAACGAAGATGCGACGACAATGGGTGATGGCGGCGCGGGATGGCTCGAGGTCGAGCGCGGCCGGCAGCGGTCTTATCCGTTGTAGTGTGCGTGAGCTCCGGCGGCGGAAGTTGCGAGGGAGCGAGGAGAAAGGGTATGATGAGGCGAGGTGAAAGGCTTAGGGTTACCTTCGGTTGATATTTATAAGGGAGGTGGTGAGTTCACCCCCGCGACTGGAAAATCGGAAGCTACGGGGCGGTAATTATCCGTGCGGATTTGGTGGTGTATGCGCCCGGAATGGAATAAAATGTTCCGTTGGCGGAGGAAGCATAACCTATCCCGAGATATCAGGGACCGGTATCGTGAGTGGGATCTTGGCATTTTAGTGTTCAAGTTTGGAAAGGCATGTTAGACATTTGAGGGGGAATCGAGTTATCGTATGGCCGTCATGGAGCTGTGCCTAGCCATCTATCGAAGCAATTTAACTCGGTCTCCATGAACTTGGGTGTTTCGTATCTTTTTCAGGGAATAGCGAGCGCTTCAAGGATGAATCCGTGAAACCCGCGCTATCCTGGGGACTACTGATGGGGGGATAGTAACCCGGTAGGCCAACTCCAAGGTGAGACCCGGCCCAAAGGATGCTGCACAGGATCCGGCTAAGAATAAAGAGACTTCTGGAAGGCCCAAAGTGTGTAGGCCTCGCAACCCGGATTGTGGGTTGCGGTAAGGAAAGCTAGGGTTTGTAAGTAAAGTTCGAATAGGACTCAAGATGTGTCTTGAAGGGCAAGTTAGGGGTGTGCGGGTGCTTTATAAACCGGCCCCTGGGTTTAGTTTGCAAGAGAGATTCAAGTCATAGTTGTAACACCTGTTATCGAGTATCCAGCATAATTCATATTGAGATTCGGCGAGTTATTTTCCGGTTCTTAGATTGCTTTCCGCCATGTCTTCCTTCGAGCTAAACCCTCTCCCGAATACCTGTGTCGACTTGCCCCAAGATCAGTTACCCCCGGTAACATCTGCCGTGATTATCCCACGACAGGAAATTCTGTTGGAGATACACCAAGGAGAATGCGGGCACCACGCCTCTTCTCGGGCATTGGTCAAGAAAGATTTTCGGCATGGCTTCTACTGGCTCACAGCTCTGCAGCAAGCTGAAGACATCGTGAGGAAGTGCAACGACTGCCAGATGTTCGCGAGTAAGATCCATATGCCGGCTTCCGAGTTGAAAACCATTCCCATCACTTGGCCGTTTGTTGTATGGTGTTTGGATATGGTTGGCCCCTTCAAGCCAGCTAAAGGCAACATGACGCACATCTTAGTCATGGTGGACAAGTTCACCAAATGGATTGAAGTGAAGCCTATTCGGAAGTGCGATGGAGTCACAGCCGTGAAATTCTTAAAGGATGTGATCCTGAGATACGGCTACCCGCACAGCATCATCACGGATAACGGTACAAATTCTGCTGAAGGAGCAATGGTGCGGTTCTGCAGAGATAAGCACATCCGACTAGATGTCGCATCTGTTGCGCATCCCGCCTCCAATGGGCAAGTGGAAAGAGCAAACGGCATGGTGCTAGCAGGCATAAAGCCAAGGCTGATTGAGCCGTTGCTGAAAACACCTGGGTGTTGGCTAGACGAGTTGCCAGCGGTGTTGTGGAGTCTAAGGACTACCCCTAACCGGTCAACCGGCTACACGCCATTCTTCTTGGTATACGGGGCTGAGGCCGTGTTGCCAATAGACTTAGAGCATGACTCCCCCGAGTAACCCTCTACACTGAGGTGGAGGTGAGAGAAGCTCGAGAAGATGACGTTGACCTGCTCGAAGAAGCAGGAGAGCTTACTATGTCACGTTCAGCTATCTACCAGCAAAACCTAAGGCGTTATCATAGCCGAAAGGTGAACCCAAGGGTTTTCCGAGAAGGAGACATGGTCCTTAGGCTTGTGCAACGCACAGCCGGGATGCACAAGTTGTCTCCTCCATGGGAAGGGCCCCATCATTGTGAGCAAAGCGCTACACAATGATGCCTATTATCTCGTGGACGTGCGTCCATCACAGGAGAACAGGGCAGATAAAGCTGGAGAGGAATCTAAGCGCCCCTGGAATGTAGCCCTACTTCGTCGCTTTCATTCGTAAGCAAAGATGTGTATGTACTCTCTTATCCGAGTTAAAATTCTACTATGCAATCTGAAATTGAACTCGGGGACTGCCCTCGTCCAAAATTGCTCTGTGTGTTTCTACCCGGCTTCCTTTCCGCCCACTCGGTTGCTCTGCTTAAAATTTCACGAGTACATTTAGTATTGTGTTTAAACCTACATGCCAACTCTTCGACTCTGCTGTTGTCCAAAACCCGGCTTCATGGCAAGCAAGAGAACAAGCAAAAGGTCAATGAGCACAAGAAAAATTACTAAGGGAAGAAAGAGCGCAGGAACCGAGTAGGGAGTCTTTTACTGTTGGTTTTTGTTAACTCCTTTTCGGCTAAGTGGTGGGCTGCGTTACTATGAGTGTTTCTAAGTGGCTAAGTATTTGCAACTCCAACTTTGAATTCTTGTGACTCGAATACCAAAAAAGCAACAAGTTGCGGGTAAGAGCTGAGATAAAAAGGAAGAGCGAATAAGAAATGCCACCAATCCAAGGCTGCTCAAATTGACTAAGTGAAATATCAAACGTGAATAAAACTTAGTAGCAAGCGACAAACATAATTGTTTCGATACATCTGCACCCGGCATCCCGGGGATCTGATAAAAGTTTTAAGGATAAAAGTTGCAGGAGGTGATCAGGTGGAGGTAGCAGCATCCTTGATGTTGGCCTTGGCGACATCAGCTTCAGTGTTGGTCCTGGCGGCATCAGTCTCGGAGGTAGCCTTGGCGGTGTCAGCTTCCGAGTTGGTGGCGTCAGTCTTCGCCGCATCAGCTTCTGGATTGGTGGCAGCCTGATCAGAGGTGGCCGTGGCCACCGAGATGACGTCCGTTGCCGAGGTGGAGGCAGCAGCTTGGGTGCGGAGAAGCGTCGTGTCGTCAAGGGCAGCACCTGATGAAGTGCCGAATTCGAGCGCCGCGGTGTCGATAACCATCTTCTCGCTCTCGGCCTCATCTTCGCTATCCGCGACAACTGCAGCCTTCCCCTTCCCGGTCTTCTCGTTAGCACTGTTGAAGCAGCTCAGGCCCTCGGACTCAGTGGCTTCCTCGTCGTCATCGTCATCCTCGTCGTCATCCTCGCCTTCCACCTCCGTGAGTTGCTCGGTGACGCCATCGATGTAGCCCGCGGTATCCGCGTAGGATGCAATCTCGTACGCAACCAGTTGGCGGCGAGCCCACGCAATCGGTATCCTTCTCCCACCTCGAATCCCGGCGCATCTCGAGGATGAGGTTGAGATCAAGATTGTCATACCAGCTGCAGACGAAGAGGAGCAGCATGTCCGCACCTGCCCGAGCTCCGGAAGCCCGCCACTTCTCCAGTTCGGCCTTGAGGCCATTCAGCTTCTCGGCAAGTCCGCGAATGGTTGCTGGCGCAGTGTCCCGAGGCCAGAACAAGTCATGGAGCTTGAAGGCAGTGCGCACCAGATCGGTGCCCATGCCCCTCAGACGCTGGAGCTGCCCCTGCATGTTGGTGAAGCAGTCTTCAATTGAAGCTTTTGTATCCATGGGCTGCCCCTTCTCGGTGCGAGCTGCTTGGGCCTTTGAAAGAGCAGGTTTGCAGGCTGAGCTTAGGTCGGGGAAGATTTCTGAAAAAGCTATCAAAAAGATTAGAAACAGAGATAGAGAAGAGAAGCGAATCAAGCAGCAGAGAAGCAAAAGGAACAGCGAAGCGCAGGGAAGTGGGTACTTACTGTTCAGCTCGCAGAGTAGCGACTGCAGTGTTTTCTCCCATGACTCCTCGTCGGCAACATGCCTTTCTTCCACCCTCCGGAACTAGGCCAGCTGGAGCATGAGATCCGAGTTGCTCTTCCTCAGCGTGTCGCACTCCAGCTCGAGAGCCCGCTTCTCGGCCTTGGCAGTTGCTTCAAACTTTTTCTTCTCGGCCACTATTTTATTCTTCTCGGCAGCTAGATCAACGGCTTTTTGGAGAGCGGTTCGCAGTTGGAGTTGGAGAGGTTCCAACTCGGTGGTGTATTCCTTCTTCAGCTCCACAGCCTGGCTAGCCAACTGCTGCTGCACCTCGGCGGGTTTGAGGCAGTCGAGATGCTCCTCGACAAACTTCTTATGGTTTTCTGTGAAGAGAAAAACACGATCAGCAGAGTAGCAAAGATGAGAGGAAGGAAAACAAGCCAAGAAAAAACACCAACTCACCTTCCAGCCTCTTGATCGTAGTTTGACCGCTCTCAACAAAGACGCGGCAGTTCGCATGCTCCTCCGCCAAGGTCTTGAACTTTCCTGCAGAAAGGAATCGATTACAGCAGAAAGCAGAAGCGGGCGTAAACACAAAACGCAGGAACCGCGTAGCTAAAAGCTTACTCTCGATCTCGGAGATCTGGAGGGTGCGATCCATGACCTCCTTCTCCGTCGCTTCATCGGTCTTGCGCTCCATTTCGAGGGCCTCAAGACGCCTTCTAGCGATGTTGTGGTTCCAGAGCAATCGCCGGAACAAGTTTGTTCTCTTCAAGAGGCTATTCTGAGAAGCAGAAAGAGAACGAATCAGACACAAATCGGGAAGATTCAACCCGAGAAGACGGCAACTCGGTTGAGTATCCGTCTACTCGGCCAGAATCTCGGGGACTGGGTGATGGATAAGAAGAAGGAGAAGAGTAGAAGAAAAGAAAAATGCAACTCGAATTGGATGAGCGAAACTTACTGCATAAGCTTGTTCGATGTCTTCTGCGGCCTTGCGGTGGACGAACAGCTTGGCGGCGAGCGTGCTGGTCTTGGACGAGATGGTCATGGGATTGTAGCCCATGTCCGCCTTGTTCCAGTCGATGCGCATATGATCCAAATCGCCCAGAGCCAAACCGTGCCAGTTTTTATTGCCAAGGATGTCGCTGTTCCATTCGGCGTCGATGAAGCCTACCCGGTCAATCATCTCCTCGAGCCCCCTGGACGTCACCTCGGCCTCCTGGACCTCGCGCGAGTAAATCGAGAGGGATTTGTCCTTGTTCCTGGTTGGCGGCTTGGAATCCACAGCCGTGGCCTGCTTGCCCTTCCGAATAGCAAGTTTCTTCTCGGCAGCAGTTATCGGGATGTTGTGCTGCTTGCTCATCTTCACCAAGTAAGGCGGATAGGAAGGCAGATCTGGCAAACTTGATCCAGCGGCCGCGTCAGCGGCCGCGCCGGAATCGCCAATGATGAGCTGCCCGGCCCTGGCAACAGGTTTTACAATTGGTTGGGGCGGCGGCATCGTGGCAGAGTCTTGCACAGCGCCACGAGGAGGGTTCCTGCGGACGTTGGCGTCAGGCTGGCCAGTTTGCTTCTCAGAGGCCTGCTTCTCGGAAGCCTTCTTCTCGACGGTTTTCTTGTCGGCAGCCTTCTTCTCGGCGGCCTCCTTCTTGGCTGGAGGGCTCGTTGTAATCTTGGCCTTCTTCTCGACAGCCTCCTTCTTGATTGGATGGCTCGTTGCGATCTTGGTCTTTTCACCGGCGGGGAGCTCGGTGCAGTGGATGAAGTGCCCTGCTGGGTAGGCGGCACCAAGGGCGCGCTACCCTGCGCAGCGTCCGGCTGCGCGTGGCTCTGCAGGTCTTGCGCCATCTCGTCAACTATCTCAACCCGCTGCTCGGCAGCGGGACCTTGCTGTGTCTCTTCTGGTTTCTCTACCCGCGGCCGGGCCGCGGGGTCAGTTTGGTCAGCAGCCCCTGTTGCTGGCTGCTCTTGGTTCTCCTCCTGCCGCTCAAGGTCGGCTTGGTCGTGCAGCTCGGAGTCTTGTTCTATGTTCTCCCCAGCTGTCGCAGCTGGGGGAGAAAGTGGTCTCTCGATGCGAGCAGCATCCTGCGCTTCCTGTTCAGCGCGGGCCTGCTGCTCCTGCTCGGCGTCATGGGCATCGCTGTACATGTACTGGAACTCGTCCTCGGCTTCTCCTTTCACAGGAGAGGGCGAGCGCACCCTGTCCCGTGCAGTGTCCTCGTCCTCCTCAGAGAGATCGATGAGCGCATCTACGTCGATGGCGGATCTTTTCTTGGACTTGGACTTAGTGGGCACGGCAGCAGCATTAGCATCCAAGGGGGCGCTGAAAAGAAGAGAGAATTCAGAAAAGAAAGAAGGACAGAAGAAACCGAGAAGCAATAGCAAGGAATTCAGAAAAAGCAGCAAAAGCGATGCGCAACTCGGGAGAAAGTTACTTACCCTGCACGGGAAGAGGGTAGCCGTCTCCCCCGCTTGAATTTCGTCACGGCTTGCTTGGGCTTCTTGCTGGGGGGCTCTTGAGCACCGCTACCCGCCCTCTTGCGAGTAGCGGGAGCAGCAACCGCGAGCGGATCGACGGTAAGGGCGTCCTCGTCCTCACCCTCGTCCTCGCCCTCCTCTTCAGCACCAGCATCAGCATCAGCATCGTCTGGGAAGTTGAGAAGAAGAAAACAGTTAGGAAACCGAAGGAAATTGGGTTGCGCTACTCGCGACCGAAAGAGGTGAACTGAATCACCTTCGTCGTCGTCTTCGGACCAGTCCCGAATGGACGTGTCGACGTGGTGCTTACCCGGCTGGACGGCATGAGGAATGCAGAGGCTATCCGCGGTGTCGAAGGAGACCTCGTCGTCCTCCTTTCGGTCCTCTTCCCAGTTAGCCTCGAAGAGCTCCTGGCTTTCAGCGATCTGGCGAGCAAGGATCTAGAAAATAGGCAAGCACCACAAATCAGTCGAGTAGCATAACGATATCATATGCAGCAGGGCGTGCAGACATAAAGCACACAAAGCCTAAACAAAACTGCTAAGTGTGCTACTCGGCAAGGCGTGCAAACACAAAGCACATGAAGCCGAAGCAAAACTTCTAAGTATGCTACTCGGCAGGGCGTGCAAACACAAAGCACATGAAGCCTAAACAAAACTGCTAAGTATGCTACTCGGCAGGGCGTGCAAACACAAAGCACATGAAGCCTAGGCAAAACTGCAAAGTGCCATATTCGGCGCGGAGTGGGGATACTAGGCACAGCAAGCTAAGAAGGCTATCTACTCGGGAACAATACACAGGAAACGAGAAGAGAGATACTAACCCGCTGGATTGGTTTCGTGCGGCTGTACGGCACGAAGCCGTACTGCCAGCTGTCCCTGAGGCCGGTGCTCATGATGGAGCGCGCCCAGACGGCCACGTCCGCGTTGCTGAGCTCGAACGTGGTCGTCCGAGTGCAATCTCGGTGGCCGCCCATGTAGCACATGAGATGTGCGCGACGCTGCAGCGGGAGCACCCGCCTGGAGATCTAGCAGGCAATGGGGTCGTCACTCTTAAGCCCCTCCTCGATCAGCTCGGCTAGGCGCTCGTCCATCTGCTTGATGTCGGAGTTCACTGGCGGCTTGGTCCTCCAGTTCTGCCCGGTGGGAGCAGTGTTGGCCCACCTGGGCAGATTGATCTGATCCACCACGGCAGCTCCCTTCTCGACGGGGATGTTCTTCACGTAGAGGAAGGTCCTCTGCCACTTACGGACAGAGTCCAAACCTTTGATCCACGGGTGGTTGGTCCCGCCGCGCTGCACCATCATGGCGCTGCCAGTCTCCGTCATCCCGCGGCTGCTCTCCGCGCCGTCTTTCCTGGCCTTGCTTTGCTTCCTAAAGAAGAAGTACCGGGACCAAATCGTCGAGGTGGGCCGTACGCCCAGGAAGGCCTCGCATACCACGGCGTGGTAGGAGAGCATGACGATGGCATTTGGCGGGAGGTGGTGCGGCTGGAGGCCGTAGTGGTTGAGAAAGGCGCGGAAGAAATCCGAGGCCGGGAGCCCGAATCCTCGCGCGAAGTGCGCGAGGAAGACGACGTGCTCGCCCTCCTGCGGAGTGGGGACGAGCTCGCTGCCAGGATGCCGGCAGCGAACACCGGGAGGAACTCGTCGGGTGTTCACCAGCCATTGGCACTCCTCGGCGGTGACCTCAGATCCGGCCCAGCCGGCGCGAGCATCGTCGTCACGAGCCATCACGGTGGAGGAGGAACTAGTTGAGGATTTGGTGGTTTTGGGTGGAGAAACTCGCGGCGGCGCGATGAGATGCGCGGCGGCGAGGTGCTCTGCGGCGGCGGAGAAACGAGGAGGCAAGGGGAAAGTGAGAGTAGAAGAGGAAGAAGGAGTTACCGAGGGGGTATTTATACCGCCCCTCGGGTTGCCGTTACGAGTTGAGGTAGTGGGATCGATCGTGGCAGAGATCGTGCGGCGTGGGCCGTGTGGACCGGTTAGAAACGCATACAGCGCGGAACGTGCGCGTAACGGCCACAATTAATCCCACGACGTGATCGTGGGTAATCACTGCCTTTGATGGGACGTAACGGGCTGGTGGGCCCACTCCGCGAAAACTGGGCGTGTGGCCTGTCAGTTCCCGGGCACCGAGGCGTCAGGGTCGTGTCCGCGTGACACGTGCCCAGTTGCAATGCGGAAAGCCGGATTGTGCTCTGCCACGCAGAGATTTCGATTCGAGATTTCACCAAGTCATTTTACTCGGCTACAGAGAAGAAAAGTGGTTCTATTCGGAAGAGAAGAAACTCAAAACAATATCAAGGGCTACTCGGAGGACCTACTCGGTATCCCAAGGTTCAAGGGCAAGACTGTCAAGGTTGGTGTTAAGCTGGCAGGGCCCAGTGAACGAGTTCGCAGGACTCTACCAGCTTCGGGGACTGCTGTCGGGGGGTTACCCCCGAGTAGGGTAAAGGCAAGTGCTAAAGGCAAGATCAGAAGGGATGTTTGGCCGAGTAGCCGGCTACCCGGTACTTGCTACCCGGTCGACTGCTACTCGGTCCTACACATAGATGGCCAGAAGGACGAATCAAGAGAGTTATGTTCCTCCGAATAGAAGAGTTGGCCCGAGTAGAAATGGCGGGATCCTACTCGGGCCAGAAGTCAAAGGAGCCGTTCTGACACAGAATCCCGCGTATCCCGGGTCCGTACTTTGGCACTGTTCACGGCACTGTTCATCTGAGGACGGCGTGCCTGACAGCGACAGTGTGGCAGCAGGGCGTCGCAGGATAGGGGGGACCTACTCTGTGCTCGTGGCAGTGATAACAGATCGGTTACTTGGTTTTGCCCAACGACTTTCCGCACCGGACAAACTTAGAAGCCAAAGCTGTCAGCGGGAGCTCGGAAGAAGGACGGTGTGCAGACAATGTCGACATCTGTTTGTATTTGGCTGTATCCGGCTGGGCACCGAGTATATAAGGTGCCCTGCCCCCTCCTGCGCGAGGGATCACACACTGGGCTCAGATTCTTGACCTAGTTCATCACGTAGAGAGAAGGGTGGCTACTCGGTAGCTAGAACATTTGTACTGTGGCTACTCGGAGAGACACTAATAGACAGAGAGAAAGGCAGGAGTAGGGGATTTACCTCCTCACGAGGGCCCTGAACCTGGGTAGATCGCGTTGTTTGCAGTGCTTGTTCCATTCTTCACGCGGCTACTCGTCGCGTGATCCCTCCCCGAGCGCCTGCAGCGTCCATCGTCCCCACAACTTTAGCCATCCTATGGCATCTGCCGTGACACCACCACGACATGTTTTAACCAATTTAAATTTGGAATTTAAATGATTTGAGAAAATCTCACAAATAGTACCTGTTTTTGGTTCCCAAAATTTTGTGTTGGAAAATAATTCAATTTCACCAAAGAAAAACATGGCAAGGTTGGAAATTTCATAAGCTTTCCAAAAGTTATTTTTGCCAATTTTTCTGTTTCCAAAAAGGCCCTCAAATCAGTGGTTTTTGTTCTGTTTTTAAATGGAAAAGGACCTCCTCGAAAGTTTTGAAAAGTTCCAGGGGTTATCTGAAGAATTCCTTTGTCTTCCTCACTGACAGGAGCAGCTTGGTGGAGCCTCCCTGGCCGTCCATTCCACGCCATGATCGGCGCCTGCGAGGGGATGAGGCCTCCAGGTCGATGCCGTGACCCCTCCTCTCGCTCTCACTCGCCGTCATCCTCTCCCTCTCTCTCTGTAACCTCCTCCCGAAGACCAAACCCTAGCTCCTCCGGCCGGCGTCGAGTTCCGTCGATTGCCGTCGCACCGGAACACCTCGAGGCCCGCCGCCCATCCCGGGAGCTCCGCCTCCACCCCCTCTACACCCTCGATCTCGCGCGGAGGCTAGGAAGCCCGGGAAGGACCCCAATTTTACGTCGCCGTCCGCCATGGCCGCCGGCTCCCTGAGCTCGCCGCCGGCGATTCAGGCTCCGCCTTGCCTCACCGACCCCTCCATCGTGCTCTACTCTCTCTGGTGAGCCTCCCCGTGGCCTCAATTCGCTCCCTAACCCTCTGCATCTTCCGCTCGTTGTGCAACGAAGTCCGCCGTCGCGGTTCCTCGTCGCCGGCGATCACTCCGGCGACCTTTTGGTCCGCCGCGACCACCCCCGCACTCCCCACGATCTTCTCTCCCTCGTGGTATGTTTTGATTCGCGATTTGCGCGGGAAATCGCCGGATTGCGAGTTCATCTGTGAAGATCAGAGGAGCTGACGTCACCTATGCGTCATGCTGATGTCATAAACCTGTTGTCTAATTTATCAGAAATGTTTATTATTTACATAAGATGAATTAAATTTAGAAAATCAATAACTATTGTTTTATTAATTAGGAAAATAAAATGAAAGTATGGAAATGATCCTAAAAATATTCTCTACCCAAATATGTCATTTTCATATAAGTTTGAGAAAGTTAAAAAATGACCATTATTTAATATTGGTTAATTCTTTGAAAATGGAAAAATAAGTTTTTATTCCATAAAATTAGAAAATTAGAAGTTATATACCAAAATGCACTAAATGGAAAATGTAACCTGTTTATGATGTTTTCAAACCCATTTGAGCAACTAAAATTGTACCCACTTTCAGAACCACCCGAATTGCCCCTGCGGGGCCTATTTTGGGATAATTTCAGTAAAAATGCATAACTGACATACGAACCATAGCAACCCAACGAACATGTTTAGGGCTTTATTTTAGTGCATTAACTTGCTCATGCATACATATTGCACATTGCATCGATGCCATGGTTGATTGTTCTTCTTTGTTTCAGTGTTGTTTCCCCCTTGGTAGAACGTGACTCCAAAGAGAAGGCCAACAAATCCATTGTGAATACTTGATCTTAACCGACAAGTCAAGCACTTATTCCAGAAGACTTTATCTGGTTTTCTTATAACCAAGGCAAGCATAATCTCTTATCTTCTCATATATGGTTTTCGAAGTGTTTTGGATCTCGTATATTGCATGCGGTTCAAAGTATTTATGGTCTTAGATAGAGTTCTCCTATACTTGCTTCATCGCCTAAATATCCTGATCCACTGCTCCTAGCAGCTATAGGTTTGTTTGTGCGCGCCTCGTTAAAGCATGTGAGTCTTGCTTAGCCATGCCTAGTTGTGATCTGATCCATCCGATTGATGAATCTGGTCAAATGCGTGAATCTACTTTGTCAGGTTGTTGTGATTTGAATTATATTTGATAACTTGACTAAATAATGGCATGGATGTGATGTCACAATGGGTTGTGGCGTTTTGTCCTGTTCATGCCCCTAGGAGCGAGTTCTCGCCTTCGAAGCCAAGACTGAGCGTGCAACCACATGCGGGGCCTAACAGACCGCGCTCGACCAACTAACTTGTTTGGCCATGTCCATGAGTCACGTAGTTTGATCTTTCCATCTGCGTGTGAGTCAGAAAACAATTTGGAGAAAACTTAGGGCGTGACCGGGACAAGTGATGGACGTACACGGATCTTGTTCCGACTCACAGAACAGGTGCCGTCAGGAGGTGGCCAACTCCCTGTTGACGGGGTGGCCCTGTTTGGGTTGACTCATGGATAGGGTCGATCAAGGTAAAGGTCGTGGCCAGCCACCCTCTCCCGCGCTCCATGGACGAGCGTACATGTGGCATTAAGAGTCGGATGGTACGTGTGGGTAAAGTGTACCCCCCGCAGGGATAAATCTCCTCGAGAAGTCGTGTCCACGGTTACGGACGACTTGGCAACGGATTCTGTGATCATAGATAACTTCAACGGAATGACTAAAACTTGTTAACCATGATTGAAGGGTGCCTCCTCGGAGATGCCGAGAGGGGTGATCCTTGTAGCATGAGATAGTGTGGGTATGAGAAGGACTTGGTGGAATACAAGAAGATGATGATCTCAGTAGTTGAGTAGCTTTCTCATCTGTTTTCAAAATACTCCATGAGACGTGCTATTCCTTCCTCAACTTGCAAAACAAAGATTGCTTTACGCAAATCCGATTTCATTAAACCCTTTTCTGAAGATAGCAGATATATAATAGGTTAATTAAGTCTTGTTGAGTACCTCCCATACTCAGGTTTGCTTAATTCTGGTTCAGGTGAAGATCTCACATCGGTGGTGTTTCAACGTGGACATCGACGAGTAGTTTGGGGTTCCCAGGTAGCAGCCTGGAATCTATGGGCTGGGACATCGCCTTATGTTGCGGCCTCTTAGGCCTTTTTGGTTCTTGTTGATTAGCAACATAATTTGCCTTCTGTTGTCTAATGTAATGTTGGGTCATGTGACCTCTGTTTGTAAAGCTATACTCTAGTAACACCTGCTTAATACAGCTTCAATGTTTAGAGTGCTGCTTTGATCGTTTTTTGGTTTCGAGCTCATTGTTATACAGTTTTGGCTATGCCTGCATAGTTGTTGCAGTCGAGGGGTTGTGGAGCCGATGATCCATGTCCGAGCCCGCCTGTCGATGTGATCGGCCTGGGACGAGGTAACCCCAGTAACCCTCGATTGTTGTTGCACTTTCTGGACACATAGCAGCTCTGTATAGCTTTGGTCCCGTTTCCTTCAGTTTCATATGATTCGTGGACGCTTTGATATGCATAGTTGGTTATGACTAGCATGGATACAAGGAGTAGTAGACTGGGGATCCGGACTATGTGCCGATGAATCCAGTCTGCCTGCCGTTGTTTGTTGCGGTCGGGGCTGGTAACCCTGAAGCCCTTGTGAGTCCATGGCTAGGAGAACATAACAGTATGTATATCTCTGGGTCCGGGGTCTGACAGCAGGGTCCTGGTGTCAGGGCCGGTGAAAGTGCAAACGCGCCTAAATCATCTTGTTTTGGTGTTTGTTAACAACACATGTACTTCTAAAAGGTGTTGGTGTATTTCAGGGGTTATTCCAACTTATTAACTATGGTGGTGCATTGGTACAAAAAGGAGCAAGCCGTCCAAGTCCCTGTTTGCTGGAGTTTTCTCCAGGCCGGAGTCTCCGGTCCTACCAGACCGGAGTCTCCGGTGTGGAGATTTCTCCCAGGCCTTTTCCTCTGGATCAGATGGTGTCGCGTACTGTACCCACACCGGAGAGTGTCCGGAGACTGTCCGGAGTCTCCGGTGTGGAGCCTTTTCTCTCAGAATTGCTAAGGAATTATTGGTGTCGCGTACTGTACCCACACCGGAGACTTACCGGATACTTACCGTAGTCTCCGGTGTGAGTGAAGATTTTCTACATCGCCAGACCACAGACATTCTCTGTGCCCTCCCGAAGCGCCAAGACCGGAGTCTCCGGTCCACCTCCGGAGTCTCCGGACTGTATATTTCCTGAAGAATATCAAGTGTGCCAGGGTGGTGTCCAGCACTGCATCCAGTCCGGAGGGACACCGGAGAGTGTCCGGAGTCTCCGGACCAAACCGGAGTCTCCGGTCTTTACACCGGAGTCTCCGGTGTGATTTCGCCAGATCTGCTCCAACGGCTCTTAGTCTTTATGAGGGGTATAAATACCCCCTCCCCTCCACCTACCTCTAGCTAGCTCGACCAGAATTAAAGACACCATTGTTGGAGCTCACCCACCTTGCTAGATCTCCCAATCCTTCCACCCAAAAGCCTAGATCTTTGGAGTATTGAAGGAGAAGGCCCCGATCTACGTCTTCACCAACCGGATTTCATTTCCCATCTCTTTTGCTTGAGGGATCTTTGCCTAGGGTTTCCTCTTGTGGAGAAACTAGGATTCTTGCTACTCTTGGTGATTTGTGAGTGTTGGGAGCCCCCAATTAAGTTGTGGGTGTGTGCCCCAAACTTGTTTGTAAAGGATTCGATCCCCGCCTCAAAGGGGTTCAATAGTGGAAGGTGAACTAGGCCTTTGTGGCGGAGTTCATCGGAGAATAGGGTGAGGCCTTTGTGGCGTTGAGTAGGCCTTCGTGGCCAACGAGACGTACTCCCTTAACAAGGAGGAACTCGGGAATACATCGTGTCTCCGTGTGCTTCTATCGGTTACATCGTTCCCCTCTCTTTACTTACTCGTACTTGTAGCATTTATTGTTGTACTAGTTTTTTTTTATTTGTTTTTGCTGATTTGATTTTGATTTGTTTATTGTTGTACTAGTTGTTTTAAGTATTGTACTAGTTCCATTTATTGCTTGCCTTGTCATATAGGTAAATTCACCACTAGTTGCACTATCTAGAGAATTTACCTTCTTGTCAAGCCTAAAACTTAGAAAAAATTAAAATTGGTCGTAGCACCTATTCACCCCCCCTCTAGGTGCCCATACTTTACTTTCAATTGGTATCAGAGCCTCGGCTCTTCTATCGGGCTTAACCGCCTAAGAGTTTAAGTATGGGAGATGATTTGGTCGACGCTCCGTCCGTTAACAATGTGACCATGGATGATCTCAATGCTTTGAGAAATTCATTGACCTCATCCATAGACACAAAATTTGATGAGTTGCGTCAACTCATGGCGCAACTCCTCAAAGGCAAAACACCGGAGGTTGTCGAATCATCCCTTCCGGAAGAACCGGAGGGTGCCAAGAATGGGGTAGATGGTGATCCACATAAAAATGCTTCCGCCGAACAATCCGCTAAGAAGGGTGCGGGTGGAGAGGAAAGATATAATGCCGTTGATGGCCGATATTCTCCCGATCCCCCCATCCCTCATCCTCATATAATTCCTAGGGGAGATCCACCTAAAATTGATGCTTTTTCGTTTCGTGAATGGCAGTACTATATGGAGACTCACATGAATTCTTCTTGTATAGATCTTTGGAGGGTCACTCGTGACGGATACAAACCATTTGACCCCAAGAATCTCACAAGAAGAGAAGCCGTAGATTGCCAACTAAACTACACTGCATTGTCCATCCTTCAACAAGCCGTGGGTCCTAACCACATGCCACATCTTCAACATTTCTCCACCGCCAAAGAAACATGGGATGCACTAGTCATCATGTTTGTTGGGAATGAGAGCATGCAAAGAAATCGCTATGACACCTTGACTAATGAGGCCGAAGGATTTTTCATGCGTGATGGAGAAGATCATGTTGACATGTATCAAAGACTCAAAACTCTTGAAACCGCCTTCTCTAGTGCAGGTGCAACGTATATTGACGATGCTTGGATCAAGAGAAAGTACATGATTGCCGTGATGCCTTTTGAGGGCACGGATTTGAAGAGAATTCAAGGAAGACATGATTTCTCCTCCATGACCTCAACTCAAGTGATGCAAGAATTGTGCTCCTACAAAGTGCAAACCAAGAATGCTCTTGACAACCGTGCTAGGGCCATTGGAATGCATCAAGGAGCATCCGTTGCTTTGAAGGCCAAGGTTTTGTCAAGAGAGGTTGAGAATGAAGAAGTTGGAGAAGAGGCATTGCCTCCTTTGAAGGAACAAGACTATGATCCCGTTCTAAAAGATCTCATTGCTCTTACCGTGCAAAAGTTTTGGAACAATCCCCCCAAGGGCAAGAAATTTGTTGAGGAGAAGACCAAGTCTCGTTATGGTAATGATGGGGCTCAAAAATTTAGATCTTTCTTCAATTGCCAAGATAAGCATCATTTCAATGCGGAGTGCCCCTACGAGAATAGAGAGCACCATAGTGGCAAGCTCATTCGCAAGGACAAGTCCAAGGTTGAGTACAAGAAACCTCATTTCAAGAAGAAGCCCTTCAACAAGAAGTCTCCCACCAAGTTTGTGCTCTTGAGTCAAGAGGAGTATGATTCCGGGAATGATGAAGAAGAAGAAACCACAAGTGAAGTGGCCGCTCTAGATATTGCTTCCACTCCATCATCTTCATCCCTCTTTGAATCCCCCAATGAAAATCTTCCTCAACGCAATTCCAAGTGCTTAATGGCCAAGGCCACAGAGGTATCATCTTCTCCTAACTCTAAGACCCCTAGTGAACTAGAACATATTGCTAGTCTTAGAGAAGAAGATGAAAGGGTTTCTTTGGACCGTTTTATGTCTAACATGCAAGGGGAGACCAAGAAGTACTTTGAGCATCTCATGAGGCAATTGGGAGAGGCCCAAGAGGCCCTTGAGAAGAAAGGTGAGGTTGATAGAAGGGATGCGGATGAAATTGCATCCCTCTCAATGACTCTTGAAGAAGAGCATGATGATAGAGTCTCTCTAGAGGATGAACTTGAATCTATTGAATTAACTCATAATGAACTTGTCTCTAAAATCATTAAGGAACATGATCTTGCTATTGCTAAATATAAAAAGGCTACAAGGATAAAGTCGAGTTTGGGGTTGGTCATGGTAAACTAACCGAGGAGTTTGAAAAGCTTGCCGATGCCCACAAAGCTTTGGAAAGCCAACACTCATCCCTCAAAGAGTTGCATGAACAACTTCAAACTCAACTTACTCAATCTAACCATCCTAGCACCTCTACTTCTTCTTGTGATCATGCAAATATTATTGAGGAAAATGCTAGGTTGAAGGATGAGCTAGCAAGGATCAAGGGCAAGAGCCCTCAAGTCGAGAAGGTTGTGTTAGCCACCCCACAAGTGGTTGCCCCTAGCTCTAATGCGGTCATTGCAAGACCACAATTGAGTGCTCCAAGGCAACAAGTGGGTAAGCAAGGTCTTGGCTATATAGCCAAGAAGAAGAACCAAAATGGTGTTTCGGGTAGCATTGTCATTAGGGACACTACTACTCGTAGAACCTCCACGGGAACTAACAATCCACACCATTTCTTATATGTTGATTATTATGGTGTTGTGCAAGCTAAATATGTTGGTCCTATTGAGGGTTTCATTGACTACACTAGTTGGGTTCCAAAGACCCTTGTTGCTAACATGAAGGGACCCAACTCGGGTCCTAACTCTAGTCAATGATCTCGTGCAGGACTATGCTTCTGGTGGGACTAAATGGATTCTTGATAGTGGATGCACTAATCATATGACCGGAAGCAAAGAACTAGTGACGGAGTTGCGACCAAATGACATCCAAGCAACCGTCACTTATGGGGACTCATCCAAGTCTAAGGTATCCGGGTTCGGCAAGGTTGTGGTGGCTCCCGATATAACTATCGTGAACGTCATGCTTGTCGAATCCCTTGGTTACAATTTACTTTCCGTCCGCTCTCTTGGAAAGATGGGTTTTTCCGTCTTTTTCGATGGTGATATTGTGGTCCTTTTGAGGAGCAAGACTCTTGACGTCGCTCACGTGGGACATGTTGAAAATGAGTTGTTCGTGGTGGACTTTTCGAAGTCAACCAACTCTCAAGCAATGTGTCTTTTTGGAAAGGCGGACTTGGGATGGTTGTGGCATCGCCGCCTATCCCATGTCAACATGAGAACTTTGCAAAGTCTTCACAAAAGTGGCCTTATTGTCGGGATTAAAAGAAAATGTTTCCTTTTCAAAGGATCGCGTTTGTAGGTCGTGTGTTGAAGGGAAGATGCATGACATCGTGCACAAGGCCAAGACTATTATCTCATCAAAGAGGATCTTGGAGCTTCTCCATGTTGATCTCTTTGGTTCCGTGCCCGAGGCTAGTCTTGGTGGCAAGAAGTATTGCTTGGTGGTTGTCGATGATTATTCAAGATACACTTGGGTTTATTTCTTCAAGTGCAAGAGTGAAACTCAACAAACCATCATCGACTTCTCCAACAAAGTGCAACGTCAACACAATGTGCAAATCATGGCTATTAGGAGTGATAATGGATCGGAGTTCAAGAACTATACATTGAATGAATTTCTTAGTGAAGAAGGCATTCACCATCAATACTCCGCCACTTATACTCCTCAACAAAATGGTGTTGCCGAAAGGAAGAATCGCACTCTCTTGGATATGGCAAGGACCATGTTGGCGGAGTACTCTTCTCCCCAATATCTATGGGCCGAGGCCATATCCACCGCATGCCACTCCTCCAACCGCCTCTACATCCGCAAAGGCTTGGTCAAGACCCCATATGAGATCCTCACCGGCAACAAGCCCAACGTCTCCTACTTCCGAGTATTCGGTTGTAAGTGCTTCTATTTGATCAAGGGTATTAGGTTGTCTAAATTTCAATCCAAAACTATTGAGGGTATATTTGTTGGTTACGGTGCCGAATCCCACACTTTTAGAGTCTATGACAAGACTTCTAGGATTGTCATAGAATCTTGTAGTGTGGTGTTTGAGGAAAATGATGGCTCCCAAGTGGCGCAGTTTCATGTTTCTAATGTAGATGTTGAAATACCTCAAGAAGCCATAGGAAGGATGGGTGTGGGATTTTTCCGCCCCATTGAGGGACACCTTATGGCGACTCGAGAAGGACTATGCTCTACACAAGTGGATCCCTCCTCTAAACTAGAAGAACAAGCCAAGGAGCCAACTATTACTCCTAACCAAGAACATGTTCAAGACCCTCCTCTCATTGACCAAGTGACTCCGCAAGTTCGAGATGTCTATGATGGGAGAGCTTAAATTCTTCCTTGGCTTTGAGATCAAGCAATTGGCCAATGGGACTTTCATCTCTCAAGCCAAGTATACCCAAGACATGATCAAGAGGTTTAACTTCCAAGATGCAAAGATCAAAACCACTCCTATGCAAGTCAAGTGCCACCTATCACGCAATCCAAAAGGGAGTAAGGATCTGGATCAAAACCTTTATTGTTCTATGATTGGTTCTTTGCTCTATCTTTGTGCATCTAGACCCGATATCGTTTTGAGTGTAGGTGTGTGTGCAAGGTATCAAGAGGCTCCTAAGGATTGCCACTTAGTGGCGGTTCATAGGATCTTTCGTTATTTAGTTCATACCCCAAGATTTGGTTTGTGGTACCCAAAGGGGGCACAATTCTCTCTCAATGGTTATACGGATTCCGATTGGGCGGGTGATCAAGATGATAGGAGGTCAACTTCTGGGGCTTGCCAATTTCTTGGTAGGTCCCTTGTAAGTTGGTCCTCGAAGAAGCAAAATTGCATATCTCTTTCCACCGCCGAAGCCGAGTATGTTGCCGCCGCAAGTGCATGCACTCAATTGTTATGGATGAGGCAAACTCTCAAGGAATATGGTGTTCATTTGGATAAAGTGCCTCTTTTATGTGACAATGAAAGTGCCATCAAGATTGCATACAATCCGGTGCAACACACAAGAACGAAGCACATTGAGATTCGCCACCACTTCATTCGTGATCATGTGGCAAGAGGGGATATTGCACTATCTTATGTGCCCCCAAGGACAATCTCGCGGATATTTTCACGAAGCCACTTGATGATGCAAGATTCTTGTTCTTGAGGAATGAACTAAATGTGATTGATTCAAGGAGTTTGACTTGAAGATCTTGCACACACCCCTATAGATGGAACGTGTTCGAGTTTAGATGTAGGCATGGACATAGGGGGAGTGTTATCCTAACACATTGGGTTCTCCCTCCCCCCATTATGCCCAAAGCAAAAATTCATTGTGATCTCTCTTTTTCTAATGTTGAATTGTGAGCTTCAATGTTGAGTAATGGCAATGCCCCCAAGATATATCTTCGCGGTTGCATACCATGAACTCTTACATGGTGGCCTAGGCCACCAACCTCTTCCGTGAAGAGTTGGTTCTTATTTGCGAGTTTTTGGCATTTTTGTTGAGGGATGTACTCACTATTTGATTTTTCCTTTTTTCTCAGTGTTCTTGAGTACAAGTTCCCTCCCTGTTGTTGCTCCTATCTTTTCATGCCAAAATCTCATTTCTTTCTAGTGTTGAGCACTTCATGTCCTCTTGGGGAAGTTTTTCTGGCGAAAGACCGGAGACTCCGATGTGCTGCACGCACTATAAAAGCTAGGGGTTGAGGGAAGTTAGGGTTTCATTCCCCACTTCCCCCACGCCCCCCATAGCCGTGTTGCGCCGCCGCCACCGCCAGAAGCTCTCCCCGGCCGATTTCCACCACCGGAAACCGCCCCCCCCCCCCCCGCCTCCCCTTGCATCTCCCATCCGTGGGAGGCACTATGGCCGGCCAAGGAGACAAGGGTACAACTTCTCCCCTCCATTTTTGCTTGTGTTTGATCTAGATCTGAAAATCTAGGTAGTTTCTTTTGGGAGAAGTTGCATTTTTTGTTGGTAGCATCCCCTTGGCTAGTTTACTTTGTGTAGGAACTGCTAGATTCACCAGTAGTACATCTCTGATTAGAACCATGCTCACTGCTGTCGACTAGTTCGGAGACTCCGGTGTATCAGACTGGAGACTACGGTGTGTCTGTCCGGAGACTCCGGTCTGCCAGACCGGAGACTCCGGTGTGGATCTTCCAGATATGTCTCCTGTTGCATCTATCTTGTTCCTGCACCCTTTTTGGATATGCTTGCTCATTATGCTTTCTCTGGTGTTGTATTCTCTGTTTTGTGTATGCTTTCAGGAAAGAGGGTGAAGTCCTTAGCCAAGCGTGGTCCCCGTCCTCACTCCCGCAACTACATGGTCACTGATGAAGCTACCGGTCTATATGGTCAGAGGGGTGCCTTTGAGAGTGAGAGGCGTCAGAAGAAGAAGCACGAGAACAGGAGGAATGCTGAAGCAGCGAAGAAGGCTAGATTTGATGATATCTCCTCGGTGACATCTATGAGCAAGAAGGAGTACAGGATCATGAGGGCTCGTCCTTTCTTCTCCATGGCTCGCACTGCTATTTCTGCTCACTATTGGAGGAGGGAGTATGAGTTGATCATGGAGGAGATATACACCCGTTTCAGGCAGCCTGTGTGTCCACAGAAAGTCCTTGACTTAGAGGCACTTGGAAGCTCTCAATACTTTGAGGAGGCAGTCTGGATCACGAAGAAACTGGGTCTTGAGCATCTTGTGAGCATTCAGCAGAACTACAACCCTCCTATCATTCAGCAGTTCTTTGCCACTGTCACCCTTGCTGATAATGACGAGGTCACTATGAGGTGGATGTCTGGGACTGTTGAGTGTGTGTCTTCCATGAGACGTTTTGCTGAGCTTCTTGATTACCCTTGGGGAGAAGGGAATGGTGAGCGCATGCACGTTCACGGAGTGGCTTATGACAAGAAGCGCATGGCTCCTATGTATGAGAAGCTCTCCAGTTGCGGCACTGCCAAGGATCTGAGGAGGGTATACAACATATGTCTTCGCCTCTTTCGCTGCAACATTGCTCCCAAGGTTGGGAATGTAGATGCTATTCGTGGTGGACTCGTGAACCTCCTCTATCAGGCCTTCCAGTGTCACCTTGCTGGCCCTGATGGAGAGGGTTTTGAGATTGATGTTATGCACTTCATTAAGGAGGAGATATACTCTGCTATGATCGAGATCAAGAAGGTTCCCGTCTATGCTCCCTATGTGATGAATCTCATACTTGATCAGCTTCCTGGTTTGGCTACCGAGACTGTGCACCCTGTTGGCTCTCTCCAGATATTGTCCTCCCACCTTCCTGATGATGACACTCCCATGGGGGACGCTGAGGCGCCTCCTCGCTCTAGGAGGAAGAATGCTGATCCTCCCTCTCGCCGCTCTAGCAGGGAGGAGACTCAGGATGAGATGAAGAAGCTTACTTGGTTCCAGCGCAACATTTTGTGCATTACTATTGCAGTGCACAAGGAGAACCATGTGGCCTACAAGGAGAGACGCGAGCTGAAGAATATGGTCGCCAAGCTGCATGACCATGCGGGTATTGGAGCTACACCTCCTATGGGTACTCCTCCCACTACTCCACACACCCCTCCCACTGCTTCTGTGACTATGTCATATGAGGGGTGGAACACTGATCAGTTTCCGTGGGGTGACTTTGAGGATGTCACCTCGGCTCCTTCTTCCTCAGCCCACCATGCTAGGACTCCTGAGATTGAGGAAGAACATGTTGATGATCAGCGTGAGGATGAGGATGAGGACCTTGACTGCTTCAACAATGGTTCTGGTGCTGCTGATGATGATGAGGGAGCTGGAGATGATGATGAGGGCACTGGAGATGATGGTGATGATGAGAGTGACGCGGCCACGGACCCGGTGGATGATGACGAGGATTACGAGGATGATGACTGAGCCCTTGGACCGTGTTGTGCTCTTTGCCACTTTTTGGTGTCTCGGTGCCAAAGGGGAAGAAGTAGCTTTGTCTTCTCCACTTTGCATAGGTTGCTTTGCTTTATTTGCTTCGGAACACAAGTCTTTGAACTTGATTTGCCTTTTATGGCTTGTGTTCCCACTATCTTAGTTGCTTTGCTTGTTTAGTGAACAATGGTTGTGTTTATGTGAGAGACCTTGTGGAAAAGCTATCCTTTATTATTATTCATTGTGCTTTATCTATTGTCTCTACATGCTTGTACTATTGTTCACTAATGTTTGCTCTAGAAGGGCTTTGTTTGTAAAATATAGGGGGATCTCACTCTGTGAGTGCTCTATCTTTTACGAACTTAGCTTAGCTATGATTTAATTGCCAAAATATGTGTGTTGTCATCAAACACCAAAAAGGGGGAGATTGAAAGTGCAAACGCGCTTAAATCATCTTGTTTTGGTGTTTGTTAACAACACATGTACTTCTAAAAGGTGTTGGTGTATTTCAGGGGTTATTCCAACTTATTAACTATGGCGGTGCATTGGTACAAAAAGGAGCAAGCCGTCCAAGTCCCTGTTTGCTGGAGTTTTCTCCAGGCCGGAGTCTCCGGTCCTACCAGACCGGAGTCTCCGGTGTGGAGATTTCTCCCAGGCCTTTTCCTCTGGATCAGATGGTGTCGCGTACTGTACCCACACCGGAGAGTGTCCGGAGACTGTCCGGAGTCTCTGGTGTGGAGCCTTTTCTCTCATAATCGCTAAGGAATTATTGGTGTCGCGTACTGTACCCACACCGGAGACTTACCGGATACTTATCGGAGTCTCCGGTGTGAGTGAATATTTTCTACATCGCAAGACCACAGACATTCTCTGTGCCCTCCCGAAGCGCCAAGACCGGAGTCTCCGGTCCACCTGACCGGAGTCTCCGGACTGTATATTTCCCGAAGAATATCAAGTGTGCCAGGGTGGTGTCCAGTACTGCATCCAGTCCGGAGGGACACCGGAGAGTGTCCGGAGTCTCCGGACCAAACCGGAGTCTCCGGTCTTTACACCGGAGTCTCCGGTGTGATTTCGCCAGATCTGCTCCAACGGCTCTTCGTCTTTATGAGGGGTATAAATACCCCCTCCCCTCCACCTACCTCCAGCTAGCTCGGCCAGAATTAAAGACACCATTGTTGGAGCTCACCCACCTTGCTAGATCTCCCAATCCCTCCACCCAAAATCCTAGATCTTTGGAGGATTGAAGGAGAAGGCCCCGATCTACGTCTTCACCAACCGGATTTCATTTCCCCTCTCTTTTGCTTGAGGGATCTTTGCCTAGGGTTTCCTCTTGTGGAGAAACTAGGATTCTTGCTACTCTTGGTGATTTGTGAGTGTTGGGAGCCCCCAATTAAGTTGTGGGTGTGTGCCCTAAACTTGTTTGTAAAGGATTCGATCCCCGCCTCAAAGGGGTTCAATAGTGGAAGGTGAACTAGGCCTTTGTGGCGGAGTTCATCGGAGAATAGGGTGAGGCCTTTGTGGCGTTGAGTAGGACTTCGTGGCGAGCTCACACCTCTCCAACGAGACGTACTCCCTTAACAAGGAGGAACTCGGGAATACATCGTGTCTCCGTGTGCTTCTATCGGTTACCTCGTTCCCCTCTCTTTACTTACTCGTACTTGTAGCATTTATTGTTGTACTAGTTGTTTTAAGTATTGTACTAGTTGCATTAACTGCTTGCCTTGTCATATAGGTAAATTCACCACTAGTTGCACTATCTAGAGAATTTACCTTCTTGTCAAGCCTAAAACTTAGAAAAAAATTAAAATTGGTCGTAGCACCTATTCACCCCCCCTCTAGGTGCCCATACTTTACTTTTAGCCGGCCAGAGGGGTGCGGCTTAGGATGCGCTTGATGACGGCCAGCTCCGCAGATGCTCCCGGCGATAGGCGCTGACGCAGGTTGAGCCGAGATATCCCCATGTAGGGCTGACCTAACGGTCACATCTCGCGCTAGGGAGTGCGAGTATGCAACGGGTAGGGAGGTTCCAAGCGCGCCAAACGACGTCTAGTTGTCATGCCAGAAGGAGGTGTTCGCACCGTCACCGACAACGACCAGGGACAAACGGCGGAGGAGAGGGATGAGGGAGCTTTAAACACCTCCAGGTGGGGGTCGGGGGCTGGTTCCTGGCAGCACCAAGGTACCACCTACGGACCCACACTGTCCAGGGGTTATTGGCACCGGTCAGGATCTTGTGGACGACTTTAAGGAGGAGGCACCTATTCTGGACACCAAGGTCAATTAGACCCAGGCCGCCCTTGGTCTTGAGGCGACACGCCGTGTCCCAAGAGACAAGGCATTCCCCACCTGAGTAGGCCTCGGAAGCGGTTCAGAACATGGCGCAGTGAGGTTGATCCATCTTGGCAATGACCCTCTTAGGGATCTCCAGGACCGACATGGCGAAGGAGGGGAGAGCCGAGAGGACTGCGGAGGTGAGGGTCAGTCGACTGCCGGGATCGAGAGTGCGAACTTTCCACCCGAGGATCTTCCGCGCAATCCTGACAGGCAGGTGGTCGAAAGCGCTCGCCGGCAGTTTGTGGTCCAAGAGCAGCAAACTGAGGTATGACTGGGGGAAGGTGGACATGGGACATCCCAGAATAGCAGCGAGAGACGCGGCCTCACCGGGGGAGACACAGATGGGGACGAAGGTACTCTTGTGATAGTTGATGGCTAGCCCAGTACCAGACGAGAAGGCATCCATCGCACGCCTCAGGAGGGTTAGTTGCTCAGGGTCGGCACGCACTGGGTCAAGGTGTCATCGGCATACTGAATAACGGGGCACGGAAGATCGTCCACCAGCGGGTGGAGCAGATTGCCATCCGGGTAGCTCTCCACAACTCTCTGCCGGAGCAAGCCGGCGACGATCAGGAAGAAGTAGGGTGACAACAGGTCGCCCTGCAGCAGCCCATTCTTGCATTTGATCCAGCTCCCGGGAACGTCGTTTAGAAGAACGGCTGCTTGGCCGGTCTGCAGGATGTCGCGGATCCAAGAGCGGAAGAGATCCCCGAAACCTAACACTTCCAAGAACGCGTCTAGGGACCGCCAATTGACAGAATCAAACACCTTCCGGAAGTCAAGCTTTAGGACGATCATGAGGGTTTTCCGGAGGCGGCAGCACTGGACCAATTCCGCAGCTTATAGGAAGTTGTCTGAGATGCACCTCCCGGCGGTGAAGCCGGAATGCTCGAAGCAAACAAGCTGGTCGATGAAGCACTGCAGGCGGGTAGTGAGGATGCGAGTGATCATCTTCATGACACAGTTCTGCAGGGAGGTGGCCCTGAAGCCATCCGGGGTTCCTTGCAAAGTAAAACTTTCTTTAGCGACAAGGTGGCAGCCATGAAACATCAATCCGTGCTTGTTGTACCTACTTCGAAATATGTCTACCCACGAAGGAGCATGGCGGCGCGGGCATCGCAGAGTGCATGCGTACTGGGCCACCGAGGTGGTCAACTAGGAGGCGCTGCAGCAGAAGCAGCAACAACAACACGGAGCATGGCGACGTCCTAGTCCAACTTGAGTGCCCGGCCACCAGCAAGTCCCTCGACGACATGTGGCCCTCAAGCAATGCTGGCCCTTATCTGCCTCCACCAAAAAAATTGCAGCGTCCCTAGCGAGCTCGAGTACGATACCGGGCAATAGTATGTGAGGAGCAAGGTTACCGGTCGGGAAATCCGATTACCATCCCGTAAACCGGTATCTCGAGCACCCACGGGAAATGGTCTCACTTAGGATCATAGCGGCGTCTAGGGAGATCTCGAGCATGGTGGGAGGTGACCATATAATAAATAGCTCGTGATGGCGGCGCTCCTAGGCGAGCTCGACACCGGCAACTTCTTGTGCATGCCCCTCATCCGGTCTCCAGCGAAAAAAATTCGTCGAAGTATCGTTCAAATTTCGTGAAATATACGATTCTCGGAGTGGGGCAAAAAATATATTATCGGCACAAAATTTTGGTAGAGTTTGAAAAAAATGAAATACGCAATGATTATAAAATGCAGTAGTTATAGTATATGAGGAAACATGCTTTCGTCTCGCTTTATAAATAAAGCCACACGGTCGAACCGATACAAAATGATGGGAAAATACTCTTACAAAGCAGATAAAGAATAAACACAAAAACACGGGATAACCAAACTTGCCACCGATGACACAATATTGATACCGAACGAACCGGAGCCCAACGACAAAGCCCCCAAGAGAGTAACAAGCTAACGACGCCTCATGCCACCATTCTCGAGACCGCGGTCAATGGTTTTCACCCAGAGCCCTGATGTGTAGAAGGTAACCGCAACGGTGCCCAAAGAGGGTTACGAACCAGCAGGCATCGGCACCGCTGGCGCCGAAGCGCTAGGCTTTCGCCCGGAAAAACCTTCGACCACACCCAGTCCTTCGTCACGTCCAGCGTCATTGAGTCAGATTTCCAGAACACGGTCTGGGAGCTGCCTTTGTCAAAACACCGCGAGCGCCAGGGTCCCCCGTCGCCCATCCCTCGTCCCTCGTCATCCACATGACCAAAGGGTAGGGCCATCACCACTGTCGTGCCACTCTCCGTAGAGCCGCCCGGCGTACGAGATCTCTCACTCGCAGTGTGGCAGAACACCACCACAACACGAACACTGGAATAGACACTGATGTTAAACCAGTCGGACGCACCCGCCGGTCGAACCCGTAGAGCCCGTACTGGGGCTGCTAGGCGGCTGCCAAATCTAGGCCCTCCAGGCCCGAATCTGGCGGCCCAACAACTCCATGGTCAGGGGGTGGGCTCCCAGAGCGGAAGCCCCGGAAACCAATCCACCTGTGGGGTCCGACCAGCCCGATCCAAGCCCACAAGGCCCAGATCTAGGCCAAGGACGGACGCACCACCATCGGTGGCCAGCTCCACCCCGTGGTCGTCTAAGGATCGCTCCAGCCTCTTCCTCTCCATCGCAGGCTCCAAAGCTATGTTGACTCAATGCCAAACCAACACAATCGTCCAGGATCTCACACCTCCATGGCTCACCGTCGCCGGCCAGCCCGCGAACGTCCGCGGGAGATCCGTGCTACCCAATTCTCCGTAGACGCACTGGAGACGACGCCTGCAGCAAGGGACGGCCGGAGACCCGTCGGTGAAGACCGCCGCCGCCACGAGCACACAGCCGACAGCCGCGTTTGCCCCACGAAGGCGCCCTCACGCGTTGGGAAAGGAGATCCCGCCGCCGCCGGAACCACGCGGGCCTTTCCCGGTGGCCTGCGCCAGCGGCGGAGGAGGAGGGTGGGAGAAGGAGTGGGGGACGGGAGCGGAGCTAGGGTTAGCGCCCGGTCGCCCGTTGGGGGAGAGAGGAATTTTCTCGAGGCACAATAATTAATGCTTTGTTCCGATGGTTGAGTGTCCAGTCAAAGGACTGCATGGTTGGGAGTTCGAATCTCCTTTCTTCATTTAATTTTTCTAAATAATTTTAAGCATTCAAATTTGAATCTGACCAAAATGTTTGAATTTTTTCTTCGAAATTTGCGAAACTCTGACAGAGGTGATCCGCTCGCTGGGTGTGTGTGCACGCGTGTTGTTCGATGAAATGCGCACAACAAACAATATTAACTCGACAGTGCATTCGTGGCGAGAAACTTCGGTATTCTGAATCCCTACGCACCTGCTACTCTGCGAGCTGATTTTTTTTTAGGGCAACTCTGCGAGCTGATGGAAAGGAAGGAAGAGCAGCCATTGCTTGAAACTACTACTCCCTCCGTATCACAGTATAAGATGTTTTAGCATTTTCTATAAAAAAACGTATCTAGACATGCTTTAGTGTATAGATTCATTATGCATCTTACACTAAAACATGTCTAAATTCGCTTTGTCTAAGAAATGCTAAAACATCTTACATTTCGATACGGAGGGAGTAGAATACTAGAAAGAATAAAGGCCCATTAACCGGCCATCTTCATGGCCCTCGACTCGAAACTGTCGAAGAGAGAAAAAACGCTGTGATAACGCTCCACATCGCGATAGCGATGCCATCGCCGGTGGCCGTTCGTCGGCGTAAACGAAGGGGCCGAGCCAGGAAATCCCCGATGTTCCATGTTTCGGTGTTCAACTGCATGCCCGTGCCGTTGAGAGGAACTGGGCGGAGCTGCCCGTGGACACCATCTCCTGCGTCCTGCACAAGCTGGATCACGTGGAGCTCCTTCTGGGCGTCGTGGCCGGTGTCTGCCGCTCATGGCGCCGCACCGCGCGGGAGGAGCCCGAGCTATGGCGGCGCATCGACGTGCGCTACCTGCGGGACGTCCCACCCTTCACCTTTCGGGCCAGTTTCTACAATATCATGTAGGCCCTCGTGCAGCTCTGCGTCGGGCAGCGCCACACCTTCCTCGGCGAGCACCTCAACGACCGCACTGATAGAAACCCCCTCCCCTCCCCCTTAATTCCGGGTTTTTTGAGCCATTTGTCCCGGTTGCCCAACCGGGATGGGGCCGGTGGGACAAATGCCCCCCCCCTTCATCCTGGTTGTGTTAAGAACCGGGATGAATGGGTCGTCCACGTGGCCGCTGAGGGCTGGTCCCTAGCCAGGTTCATTCGTCTAGGTTCTTAACAAGAACTGGGATGAATACCTACGCTGCCGCAGCAGTATTTTGGCCATTTCTCTGCCGCGGCAAAAAAATAGTTTTTTTTTCTATTTCTTGTTTTCCTTTTCGGGTTTGGTCTGTTATATCCCATTTTATTAGTGGGCACCGGGAGAAGAAAGTATTCTTTCCCACCTGTCGTTGCTCTCCAGGATCAAGAATATGTACGAGGGCCCCCGAGCGATGCAATCGGGGCAACCTCCGCCGTAGTGGGCACCGGGGGAGAAGAGTCTGCACCCACCGATCGGGAAGCGGGCACGACACTCTCTTTCTCAGTGGCGCGGGGGTCCTGAGCCACCATGATTTTTATTGTGTTCCATTTTATTAGAATATACAAGTATATATGGTGATCGCTGATGGCTAGGTTGAGACTCCAAGTGCAGAGTGTGTAGCTAGTTGCAAGCCTTCTTCCCCACGAGGGTGACTCAAGGGTTTATATCGAACTCTTGGGGAGCCAGTATTTCAGCAGTTGTCTTCCAAGCTTCCTCCAGGATTCTGCAAACAAGTAGAGAATTTTGTGCCCTCAACCTCACCAAGTGGTTGTCAAGCACAAGGTGTGAGACTTCTAAATTGCAATGCAAAACTGAAAGTAAATGTGCAATAATTAAATCTACTACTAAATACAAATGAGAAAATAAATATGCAATGGATTGTTTTTGTATTTTTGTGATGCAAGTGGTGATGGAGATAATGTAAATTCGAATTGGAGATGCAAGTAAAGTAAAGTGCAAGTAAAGTAAATTGCAGCAAAGTAACTAGAGTGTTTTCTTATAATTAAAATAGGACCGGGGTTCATGGTTTCACACTTGTATTCTCTCAAATAAAGTGGTAGACGGTGGACATAAAAAATTACATGTGAGATTACAATAACATGTTTAACATTGAGTACTTTCATATGGGCATCACGTCCTAGCATAGAGATCTCTACGGTCATATTGATCCCTCTTATACTCCACCAAGATGCGAAATAAATCATAACACCTCGATAATTAAGGAAAAACCATAGTAAAGCTTTAAGCAATGTGACATGAAGTTGAAGTAAGAACTTGCTAGATCTAGTCATGGAGATTGATTAGTGTCACTTCAAATCCCCGGTAACAAGGTACTCCTTTTTATCCCTAGTGAGGTAACTAAGAAAGGTTTAACAAAACCTAAGTGGATCGCTGAACTTCTGTCACTTTCACAGCACTAGCCACCCCCCCGTTACTCCAACTAATGCACTCATCACCCCACACACGCTCTCAAGAACTAGATTGATCAAAGCTAGCAAATAAGAACGGTGTACATAAGATACATCTACTCAAATAACTCAAGAAAAACAATTGCAATCTCAGATTCAATAACTCATAGAAAAGATCCACCACATAGGAATTACAACGGTGCCCGTAATCATGTGAGGCAGCTCATACGGATCTAATTAGTGAAGCACATAGAGAGAGAGAGATACAAGTGCTACTTCCACAAACCCATAGCCCTGGGGTGTACTACTCCCTCTTCATGGAGATGTCGATGGTGATGACGTTGGAGGGGTAGGAGATCACACCGGCGGCGCCCGCCGGAGTTTTCCCCCTCCAATCTGGAACTTCTGATCTCTGTTTCGGTGTTTCGGTGTTTCGGCGGCGATCTCCTCCGTAAGGGTAAGGGGGACCCTTTTTATAGTCGGTTTTAGGTCAAGACGGAGTCGGTAAGTCGAAGATGGAAGGAATTGGGGCCATAGGGGCCAAAAGGGGGCCTCTCACGCGGCCAAGGAATCTGGCCGCGTGGAGGGTCCTCTTTTGGGCCTCCTTTCCCAATTCTCGTGGATCCTTTGCCCGCAAGTCTTCTCCTTCCAAGAAAATGACCCCGCAGATTTTCAGGTGATTTCGCGGAAGTTTGCCTCCTGAAACGTCAAAAATATAGAAAACGGGGTTTCTGACAGGCAGGGTTAATTCCATAAAAGTTGGGGGACTTTGTAATTTAACCCCAAAATACTATAAAACATTGAATTATACCCTTATATGATGCAATATGTAATAGAAAACCATGTGAAAATATGCAAAATTCATCTATGCATTTTACATGCATCAATCGCATTAGAATATACTTGAAGAATATACAAGTAAGTATGCACCATGACTCAAATATACAAGTAAGGAGTGACGAATATACAAGTAGGTACTCTTTCTCATAAGTACTCGAATACACCATCACATGCACGATGACTCGAATATACAAGTAAGTACTATGCATCTAAGAATTCGATTCTCAAGTTCATCCAAGACGGTTGAATGGGCGATAGTATTCTCCTCCTGGGTTTAGGACATCTGCATCCAAGAATCCGCAAATTTCCTCTTGAATTGCTCGTATGCTAGAAGACCGTCCCGAAGTAGTTCGATCTAATATCAAGAAGAGTGATCAATATATAAGGGACTGTCAATAGATGGTAATAAGATAAAAGTTATGGTTGACGTACACGAAGTTTGTCAAAATATCTGCCCTTGTCGCAGGTCGTCTGAAGAATGAACTCACAGACATAGTATCCACATAAGTGGTTCCCGTCTCCCTGGTCCAAGCACTTTACAAGAACATGGTTTCAATCAAAATGATAATCAAGCATTATAATGGTATCGAAACTAGAATCAAGGAGATGCGTGGATCTAGCTAGTAGTACTTACTTGTAGATGTTCAAATGCAAGCTTCTCCTTCCATTCACCCCTAGCCTTTCTTGTGAACCAGTGGCGATGCGTGTGTGGCGGCGGCATGCAGCGGTGATGGCTGGCGGGGTCCTGCGGTCCCATCTGGGTTTGGGCGGGTGGGCCTGACCTGCCACATGCTCTGCACCTGAAGGTGACAATGCGGATGCAAGGGATAGTGGTGACGGCGGCCAGCCTGTTGAAGCGTGGCAGTGAGCTTCAAGGGCTCGGACTTGACCCGTTAGGACCCTATTAGGACCGGTGTGCCCCTTCGGGGCTTCAACGGCTTTGTTCGGTCGACTACCGTCTTCGGCGGTGGAGGTTGGTTGCTCCCGTCGGCCATGGTACAGCTCACCCGAAGCCATTCTTCTCCTCGCCTTTAGATTACAGACCTCGTGGCAGCTACTTCGGTGAGACAAGGATGGTGGATTCGGGATCGTTGGCGCATGTTGGTGGGAGGCTAGTGGGATGGGGTCGAGGCTCGGCCTCACGGGGCTTCTGTTCTAGGATCATCCGGGGTTGTGGATGGAGTGTTTTAGGAGAAATCCTTGTCGGCTTGTCCGACACCGACGCGGTGCCACCTCCGGGTGGCATCTTTTCTTCTTTAAGGGCATCGTGGCTACCCCCGTCCGCTTCCCTTTGTGCCGGTGAAACCCTAGGACCGGTGTGCTGGTCCGCGCAACAGCATGGTGATGTCTACGCACGCTTCTATTCTTGTAGACAGTGTTGGGCCTCCAAGTGCAGAGGTTTGTAGAACAGCAACAAGTTTCCCTTAAGTGGATCACCCCAAGGTTTATAGAACTCAGGGAGGAAGAGGTCAAAGGTATCCCTCTCAAGCAACCCTGTAATTACGATACAAGAAGTCTCTTGTGTTCCAAACACACCTAATACAATTGTCAGTTGTATAGGTGCACTAGTTCGGCGAAGAGAGAGTAAAATACAAGTGTTATGTATGATAATAAGTGATAATAGCAATCTGAAATAAAAATGGCAGCAAGCAAACATGTAGAAGAACAGGTTGTAAATGGTGTTTCAATGCTTAGAAAAAAGGCCTAGGGATCATACTTTCACTAGTGCACACTCTCAACAATAATAACATAAATATGTCACTTCACTATGCTACTCAGAACCACTCTCTGGTTGAATACGAACACCAACACTACAAAAAATATGTTGATACATGACCCTCAATTTTTGTCACTAGAAGGTCACGTAGTTTCATTCATGACCCCTTTTTGACCAAAAATGAAAAGTCACATACCAAGCGTCTTATTTGATCGTCAATGACTAATTGAATGGAATTGTCATAGACTCTATGACCCAATCAGAGGGGTCATAACCCTATGACCAATTGATTTGGTCATGTGATATCCTGCCATAGCCACGTCAGATCCTACGTGGCCAATCCTACGTGGCAAAATTATGACCAACTGAGTGGGTCATGGAAGAGATTCAGCCCAGTCCATGCAGCTCCTCCATACGGGCCAGGCCCAATAATTAAGCCTTTTTGCGATTTTTTCATGTATTATTCGGCCCAACAATTAAGCCTTTTTACGATTTTTTCTGACTTACTTTTTTGCCTAAATGGACCAGGCCGAATATTTCTAAGCCTTTTCCTATCCTGGGCCTTTGTTTTTACACGATTTGATAGTTTTTTTTTGTTTATTTGGGCCATGGCATTCTCGGTCCACGATCGTTTGGGCCATAGACTTTTTAGATCCCAAATACTATATGGTCCACTAAAGGTTTTGGTCTTATTAATTTACAGATTTCATTTTTTTCACATTTCTACAGCAAACAATCAATAATTCTATCAGAAAATGTGAAATCCAGAAATGATTTGATCAAATATTCACAACAGTAGATACAAATCCGCATCAACAGAGCAGGAACAAGTCTAATTACAATAGATCAACAAGGTACATACATCAGAACAGATACATAGGCACAAAAAACGTGGTGGCTACATTATCTAAACTGTGGCTTCATCTAATCTTCTGTCAACGAGGCAGCAGCCTCAACAACGGATATTGCACCCTGACAAGATGAATGTCACAGCAGCAGCCACCTCAACAACAAATATTGCAACCTGACAAGATGAATGTTCGATTCAAACTCCAGTCAAACCGTTTAACTCAAATTAATAACCGCATGTCCAATAATACAATAAAATTAAGGTGCTTAAGATCAATAATCTATGGTAGAAATTAGATACTTCATTTCCTTCACAAACAGCTTACAAAAGGAAAAGAACGGGAAGAAATTAAACCGCATACAGTTCTGGTTGGTGAACATAATGAGTTCTTTAAAGAACACTACAGCAGTCATGGATATCCACAAAACTGAAGAAATACACTAACTGAATTTATATACAGTTGTGTTCTTTCCACTTTCCACCAAGCACAAGTTTTCAGCGTTGTTGCATCAATAAAAAAGACTTGTGTAATGATGAATGAAATTCCTTATGTGAAAAAAATTCTAAAAGAGCTACATAGAGTGCATATTTGTGTTTCTGCTATCACAAACATAAATATCTATAAAGGAATGTAATTTCCAATAGAGCAAGCTAATATGCTTATCAATGTAAGCTGACAACAGATGGAAGGTACAATTTGCAGAATCTACCTATCAGTTGCAAGATGGTTATTTGCAACTAACCTAAGTATTATTTGTGCACCATGTATCGATGATACTTTAATCATAATGTATGATACAACGTCATGATGGGATGAATTGCTACCTAGGCATTTGGAGTTTGTTGAACAAACTTCTTCAAGCACGTAACTCCCACAGGTTACCACACTAGTTCCTTCAGGTCTGCATGAGCAAGAGCAAGGTGGGGGGTAGTAGGCATGAAGGATGCCGCTGATGCGAGTCAAGCTAAGTAAAATAGCAATGGCATGACAGATTCAAGCCCAGCTTGAGTACATAACATATTCAAGCCCAGCTTGAGTAAATAACAGGCATGATATTCATAAAATACAAATCTGGTTTTAGAGTAATATGGACATGAACATGTCTACAAACTCTGGTATAAGTTCACAGTCAAATGTAACAATCAACTTCTATGACAAATAGATCAATGAACATTCAAAGATAAATCGGCACCGGATCAAGACTGCATGGCACAATATTAGTACATCTACTAGCAGAAAATAAATCCCATGGTACCCAACAAGACTGTGCTACTGGACCAATAAGAGCATTGCCTTAAAGCAAAGCATGCAAAGCAGTTACATTTCTTATCACATAAACTAGGTAATACAATAGCATTTCCCTACCAGGCTATAAGATCTGCAATTGAGAAGTCAAGAACAAGCCTACTAAAGCAAAACCCAGCAGGGATAACAGTGAAAGCATAAACTATTCCCTGGAATTAGCAACCGAGCCAAAATCCTTCTCTATCTGCTGCAGCAAGCCTCCCTCGGGTGAGCCACCGCCTTTCGGCTGCATCGATTCCAAGATAAGTAATGGTTGCAGACCTACATATCATAGGACACAAGTTGCAAACATCAGTGACATATGCAAGCATAACCACAAGACAAACCATATACTTCTTGTGTGGATATATACAAAAAATCATCATTGTATCTTGCAAGTTAATAGTTACCAGAAGAAACTATGACAATATAGCATAAAGCCAGTGACACCACTCGAATTCTAATCTCACATAGACTAAATTTAGCCATAATAATAGTTCATCTAGGGAGTCCACTTAGATATAAAGTAGTCAAGTTGAATAGAAATCAAGTATTCTCAGCTTAGGATTAACACCATGCCCTAGCACAGTCTAATAATGTTTAAAAACTACTTACTTTGCATACAGATGACATGCGAAATCGTACAAGATACAAGGACAAAAATAATCTAGAAACACCATGATCCATTCAAGATTCAACCGAGGGGGTCTAGTAATACTGGTCTGCCATCCAGAACTACAAGGTCAGAGAGGAGGAGGGGAGACGGTTTATACTTGTACGTCCTCGAATGCCTGGTTGAAGAGGCAGTAGTTTGAGTCTTCCTCGTAGATTTGCATCGAGATCTGGACCATCGGTTCCTGCGCATAAGAGAAAGGTTTATTGGTGAGCTCTGCCATTGCGGCTTGTGGCATCTACTACGATTAAGTGAGAGCATCTAAAAGAGGCATACCGAGAGACAGAGGGAAAGGAGGAGTTACCGGATTCGAAGTTCCTTGTGGTCTCCGATGAAAGGGTTGTCGGGGAGGTGAGGATTCGGGAGACCTTGCTGTCGGAGAGGGGATTTTGCGGCGGCCTTCTTAGGATCCAACGCTGCCCGACCAGAGCAGCATGGACTTGAGCACAGGCTCATGGAGGTGGCGGCCGTGTAGGCACCCGAGGGTGGCGCGAGGAGGCGACGTTGGGACGCTCCTCTGCGCAGGATGGGCGCGCCGGAGACCGGTCGCTGCCAGGACCGCGATCACGGCAGTCGGAAGCACGGATCCTCCTCGCCATGGATCGATGGCCGAACTAAGAAGGGGTTGGCGATGGGATCTCGCTCGATGAGGTGCGGTGTGGGATCTGGCTCGATGAGGCCTCTGCTGCGCTCGGTGTGGGACGAGAGGAGGCAGTGTGGGATCTGGCTCGATGCGCTCGGTGTGGGATCTGGGGATCTGGCTCGATGCGCTCTCGGTGTGGGCTGAGAGGAGTGGGAGGCTGCGGCGGCTGAAGGGAAGGAGGGGGGAATAGAAGGGAACTAGGTTACGGATGGAGTTTCCCGGGCGGGCGTGTAAAATATTTCGCTACGTGCGGCGGAGACGAAATTGGTATTCTCTTACCATGGAGGGAAATTTCTAACTCGATTATTGTATTTAAAAAACCAAATTCTAATTTATAATTTTCAAAAAAACTGAAAAATCCTTTTAACGTAATATGGATAATAGGAATAAATGTTTTGTGCCTCCAAATGCATTTGAAGGTGAATTTACAAAATAAAATTTATATTTGGAGATTATTCGGTAGTTGGGATTATGATGGAATGTGTTGTGCGTCTTTGAAAGGTGAATCTTGTCCCCACACTTTCGCCCATCGTGAATATCTCTCCTCTATCTCACAGGGATATAAAACCTAGTATCCACCAAAAATAATAAACTTGGAATACGACAATTTGGCCACACCCATGGCATAGTTTGTTTAAATGTGACCATGTTCCACACAAAGATGTATATTGGTACAACTAACAATGTTCACGAACAAAGTTTTATTTTTCGTTGAATAAAAATACCATTTTCCATTTCCGGAGTGTCAAAACTGGGTTTTTTTGTGAAGCACATACACAAAATATGTTGCAAAAATGTACAAAGTAAAATTCTAAATATATTAGGTCATATTTGATATACAAATAAAAAATTTACTACCTCTCAATAGCTCAAAATACACCTCTTTTGAAAAAGACAAATTTCAGCCGATTCCGTTGAAACCGGGCCAAATTTGAACTACATCTGCCTTGTAGTTTTCTCTTTATTTTTTGAAAAAATCATTTTTAGGTACCCAAGTACCTATTTCAACATAGATACACCAAGAGTTCATCAAGATTCAACCCCTAGGTACTAACGGTCATGTCCCCCGTTTTGACCGTTTTCCGAAACCGGCTTATAAAATTCCAGAAAATTCAAAAAAACTCGAAACGATGCAAGACCTTCGCGTGGTGTTATTATATATGTTCTAGTATCCACCAAAAATAATAAACTTGGAATACGACAATTTCGTTGAAAATGTGTTCACAGAAATGAGCTATCTCGTACGAAGATTCATGGCTTTCGGGCGAAATGACGGATGTTTTGGCCACATCCATGGCATAGTTTGTTTAATTGTGACCATATTCCACACAAATATGCATATTGGTACAACTAACAATGTTCACGAAGAAAGTTTTATTTTTCGTTGAATAAAAATACCATTTTCCATTTTCGGAGTGTCAAAACTAGGTTTTTTTGTGAAGCACATACACAAAATATGTTGCAAAAATGTACAAAGTAAAATTCTAAATATATTATTTCATATTTTATCTATAAATAACAAATTTACTACCTCTCAATAGCTCAAAATACACCTATTTTGAAAAAGACAAATTTCTGCCGATTCCGTTGAAACCGGGCCAAATTTGAACTACAGGTGCCTTGTAGTTTGCTCGTGATTTTTTGAAAAAACCATTTTTAGGTACCCTAGTACATATTTCAACATAGATACATCAAGATTTCATCAAGATTCACCACCTAGGTACGAACGGTCATGTCCACCGTTTTGACCGTTTTTCGAAACCGGCATAGAAAATTCCAGAAAATTCAAAAAAACTCGAAACGATGCAAGACCTTCGCGTGTTGTTATTATATATGTCCTAGTATCCACCAAAAATAATAAACTTGTAATACGACAATTTGGTGGAAAATGTGTTCACATAAATGAGTTATCTCGTACGAAGATTCATGGCTTTCGGGCGAAATGACGGATGTTTTGGCCACATCCATGGTATAGTTTGTTTAAATGTGACCATATTCCACAAAAAGATTAATATTGGTACAACTAAAAATGTTCACGAAGAAAGTTTTATTTTTCGTTGAATAAAAATACCATTTTTCATTCCCGGAGTGTCAAAACTGGTTTTTTTTGTGAAGCACATACACAAAATATGTTGCAAAAATGTACATAGTAAAATTCTAAATATATTATGTCATATTTTATCTACAAATAACAAATTTACTACCTCTCAATAGCTCAAAATACACCTCTTTTGAAAAAGACAAATTTCTGCCGATTCCGCTGAAACCGGGCCAAATTTGAACTACAAGTGCCTCATAGTTTGCTCGTGATTTTTTGAAAAAAAAATCATTTTTAGGTACCCAAGTACATATTTAAACATAGATACACCAAGAGTTCATCAAGATTCACCACCTAGGTATGAACGGTCATGTCCCCCGTTTTGACCGTTTTCCGAAACCGACATAGAAAATTCCAGCAAATTCAAAAAATCTCGAAACAATGCAAGACCTTCGCGTGGTGTTATTATATATGTACTATTATCCACCAAAAATAATAAACTTGGAATACAACAATTTGGTGGAAAATGTGTTCACATAAATGAGCTATCTCCTACGAAGATTCATGGCTTTCGGTCGAAACGACGGATGTTATGGCCACATCCATGGCATAGTTTGTTTAAATTTGACCATATTTCATACAAAGATGCATATTGGTACAACTAACAATATTCACGAAGAAAGTTTTATTTTTCGTTGAATAAAAATACCATTTTCCATTTTCGGGTTGTCAAAACTGGGTTTTTTGTGAAGCACATACACAAAATATGTTGCAAAAATGTACAAAGTAAAATTATAAATATATTATTTCATATTTTATCTACAAATAACAAATTTACTACCTCTCAATAGCTCAAAATACAACTCCTTTGAAAAAGACAAATTTCAGCCGATTCCGCTGAAACCGGGCCAAATTTAAACTATAGGTGCCTTGTAGTTTTCTCTTTATTTTTTTCAAAAATAATTTTTAGGTACCCAAGTACCTATTTCAACACAGATACACCAATATTTCATCAAGATTCAACACCTAGGTACTAACGGTCATGTCCCCCGTTTTGACCGTTTTCCGAAACCGGCTCATAAAATTCCATAAAATTAAAAAAAACTCGAAATGATGCAAGACCTTCGCGTGGTGTTATTATATATGTCCTAGTATCCACCAAAAGTAATAAACTTGGAATACGACAATTTCGTTGAAAATGTGTTCACAGAAATGAGCTATCTCGTACGAAGATTCATGACTTTCGGGCGAAATGACGGATGTTTTGGCCACATCCATGGCATAGTTTGTTTAAATGTGACCATATTCCACACAAATATGCATATTGGTACAACTAACAATTTTCACGAAGAAAGTTTTATTTTTCGTTGAATAAAAATACCATTTTCCATTTCCGGAGTGTCAAAACTAGGTTTTTTTGTGAAGCACATACACAAAATATGTTGCAAAAATGTACAAAGTAAAATTCTAAATATATTATGTCATATTTGATATACAAATAAAAAATTTACTACCTCTCAATAGCTCAAAATACACCTCTTTTGAAAAAGACAAATTTCTGCCGAGTCCGTTGAAACCGGGCCAAAAATGAACTACAGGTGCCTTGTAGTTTGCTCGTGATTTTTTTGAAAAAATCATATTTAGGTACCAAAGTACATATTGCAACATAGATACACCAAGATTTCATCAAGACTCACCACCTAGGTATGAACGGTCATGTCCCCCGTTTTGACCGTTTTCCGAAACCGGCATAGAAAATTCCAGAAAATTCAAAAAAACTCGAAACGATGCAAGACCTTCGCGTGGTGTTATTATATATGTCCTAGTATCCACCAAAAATAATAAACTTGGAATACGACAATTTTGTGGAAAATGTGTTCACATAAATGAGCTATCTCGTACGAAGATTCATGGCTTTCGGGCGAAATGACGGATGTTTTGGCCACATCCATGGTATAGTTTGTTTAAATGTGACCATATTCCACAAAAAGATTCATATTAGTATAACTAAAATTGTTCATGAAGAAAGTTTTATTTTTTGTTGAATAAAAATACCATTTTCCATTCCCGGAGTGTCAAAACTGGGTTTTTTTGTGAAGCACATACACAAAATATGTTGCAAAAATGTACATAGTAAAATTCTAGATATATTATGTCATATTTTATCTACAAATAACAAATTTACTACCTCTCAATAGCTCAAAATACACCTCTTTTGAAAAAGACAAATTTATGCCGATTCCGATGAAACCGGGCCAAATTTGAACTACAAGTGCCTCATAGTTTGCTCGTGATTTTTTGAAAAAAATAATTTTTAGGTACCCAAGTACATATTTCAACATAGATACACCAATATTTCATCAAGATTCACCACCTAGGTACGAACGGACATGTCCCCCGTTTTGACCGTTTTCCGAAACCGACATAGAAAATTCCAGAAAATTCAAAAAAACTCGAAACGATGCAAGACCTTCGCGTGGTGTTATTATATATGTACTATTATCCACCAAAAATAATAAACTTGTAATACAACAATTTGGTGGAAAATGTGTTCACATAAATGAGCTATCTCCTACGAAGATTCATGGCTTTCGGTCGAAACGATGGATGTTATGGCCACATCCATGGCATAGTTTGTTTAAATTTGACCATATTTCACACAAAGATGCATATTGGTACAACTAACAATATTCGCGAAGAAAGTTTTATTTTTTCGTTGAATAAAAATACCATTTTCCATTTCCGGAGTGTCAAAACTAGGTTTTTTTTGTGAAGCACATTGATGCATGTAAAATGCATAGATGAATTTTGCATATTTTCACATGGTTTTCTATTACATATTGCATCATATAAGGGTATAATTCAATGTTTTATAGTATTTTGGGGTTAAATTACAAAGTCCCCCAACTTTTATGGAATTAACCCTGCCTGTCAGAAACCCTGTTTTCTATATTTTTGAAGTTTCAGGGGGCAAACTTCCGCGAAATCACCTGAAAATCTGCAGGGGTCATTTTTTTGGAAGGAGAAGACTTGCGGGCGAAGGATCCACGAGAATTGGGAAAGGAGGCCCAAAAGAGGATCCTCCACGCGGCCATATTCCTTGGCCGCGTGAGAGGCCCCCTTTTGGCCCCTGTGGCCCCAATTCCTTCCATCTTCGACTTACCGACTCCGTCTTGACCTAAAACCGACTATAAAAAGGGTCCCCCTACCCTTACGGAGAGGACCGCTGCCGAAACACCGAAACAGAGACATGGAGTTCCAGATTGGAGGGGGAAAACTCCGGCGGGGCGCTGCCGGTGTGATCTCCTACCCCTCCAACGTCGTCTCTGTCGACATCTCCATGAAGAGGGAGTAGTCCACCTAAGGGCTATGGGTTTGTGGAAGTAGCACTTGTATCTCTCTCTCTATGTGCTTCACTAATTAGATCTGTATGAGCTACCTCACATGATTACGGGCACCGTTGTAATTCCTATGTGGTGGATCTTTTCTATGAGTTATTGAATCTCAGATTGCAATTGTTTCTCTTGAGTTATTTGAGTAGATGTATCTTATGTACCTCGTTCTTATTTGCTATCTTTGATCAATCTAGTTCTTGAGAGCGTGCGTGGGGTGATGGGTGCATTAGTTGGAGGAACGGGGGGTGGCTAGTGTTGTGGAAGTGACAGAAGTTCAGCGATCCACTTAGGTTTTGTTAAACCTTTCTTAGTTACCTCACTAGGGATAAAAAGGAGTACCTTGTTACCGGGGATTTGAAGTGACACTAATCAATCTCCATGACTAGATCTAGCAAGTTCTTACTTGAACTTCATGTACATTGCTTAAAGCTATACTCTGGTTTTTCCTTAATTATCGAGGTGCTATGATTTATTTCGCATCTTGGTGGAGTATAAGAGGGATCAATATGACCGTAGAGATCTCTATGCTAGGACGTGATGCCCATATGAAAGTACTCAATGTTAAACAATTTATTGTAATCTCACATGTAATTCTTTATGTCCACTATCTACCACTTTATTTGAAAGAATGCAAGTGTGAAACCATGAACCCCGGTACTATTTTAATTATAAGAAAACACTCTAGTTAATTTGATGCAATTTACTTTACTTGCACTTTACTTTACTTGCATCTCCAATTCGAATTTACATTATCCCCATCACCACTTGCATCACAAAAATACAAAAACAATCCATTGCATATTTATTTTCTCATTTGCATTTAGTAGTAGATTTAATTATTGCACATTTACTTTCAGTTTTGCATTGCAATTTAGAAGTCTCACACCTTGTGCTTGACAACCACTTGGTGAGGTTGTGGGCACAAAATTCTCTACTTGTTTGCAGGATCCTGGAGGAAGCTTGGAAGACAACTGCTGAAATACTGGCTCCCCAAGAGTTCGATATAAACCCTCGAGTCACCCTCGTGGGGAAGAAGGTCTGCCACTAGCTACACACTCTGCACTTGGAGTCTCAACCTAGCCATCAAGCGTTTTTCTGGCGCCGTTGCCGGGGAGCCATAGGTGAAGGAGTTGTCCAAGGGAGCTCACAAGAAGTCTTCATCACCAACAAGGTGTGCAAACACCTAAGCTTGGGGAGGTTGCACCTACGCGAGTACCGTCCTTTCTATCTCCACCTTCTTTCAAGTAGATTGTTTTGTTTTTTGTCTTGTTCTTGTTTTTGTTTTGTTTTTGTTCTTGTTTTTGTTTTGTCTTGCATATTTTATTTTAGTTTGCATTTTAGTTTTGCATTTAGTTATCTAGTTTGGTATTTCGAATTTTCCTATTACTTTACTTTTCAGTTTTGCATAAAAAATTAAAAACTACATAAAAACTGTTAAAATGGGTGATAGAACTAAATTAAGTGACTACACAAATACACCCAATGACCAATTCATTGCTAGGCCAATTACTACACCTGAAATACAAGCTGAAAGCTATGAAGTAAGTCCTAGTTTATTGAATTTAATTACTAGAGAGCAATTTGGTGGTAGTGCTATGGAGGATGCCTCTATGCATCTTCATGATTTCATGGAAATATGTGATATGCAAAAAAAATTAAAATGTGGAAAGTAGTGTTTTAAAACTGAAATTATTTCCTTTTTCACTTAGAGGAAAGGCTAAAGAATGGTTACTTTCACTACCTACAGCTAGTATAAAGTCTTGGGATGATTTAAAAGAAGCTTTCATTAAGAAATATTATCCTCCCGTTAAAATTTTGCAAAATAGGAATAATATCCTCTCATTTAGGCAAAATGATAATGAACATGTAGCCATGGCATGGGATAGAATTAATGCTTAGAACATGCCCATCACATGGAGTAAATGAATGGACCATACTACACTCTTTTTATAATGGTCTAAACTACATGTCTAGAAATATACTTGATTCTGCTGCTGGAGCATGTCTAAAAACTGTAGGTGAGGCTAAGAGCATATTAGGATAGAATTAAATTAATGCTTAGAACATGCCCATCACATGGAGTAAATGAATGGACCATACTACACTCTTTTTATAATGGTCTAAACTACATGTCTAGAAATATACTTGATTCTGCTGCTAGAGCATGTCTAAAAACTGTAGGTGAGGCTAAGAGCATATTAGAAAGCATATTGCAAAATTATAGCCAATGGAATACTGAAAGAGCACCCAGTACCACTAAGAAAATAAACTGAATTGAAGAAACCAATGATTTTTCTTCTAAAATGGACACTATTCTTGCTTTTATTAATAAACAAAATATGGAGAATGTGCCTTTGCAGGAGCTAGTTGGTAGTAATTCTAAAAGTGTGGATGCTAATTTTGTTAGGAATTATGGTAGAAATGGTTTTGGTAATGCTTACAATTCATATAGTAAACCTCCTTATGTGCCAAATAAACCTTTTGTTCCATATCCTAATGCTAATGAAAATAAGTGGAAGCCTTCTAGTGAAATTTCTGAATTTGATAAATTGCTTATGGAACAAGTTGCCAGTCACAATGTTATGATACGTGAGTTAAATAAGTCTATTGCATCCATTAGTAGTGATATTAAAGGATTGCAACTTCAATCTTCGAATTTAGATAAAGCATTGTCAAAATTAGCTGATAATCAAGCAACTCTATTAAGCATGTCAGCAGGAAAGCCACAAGCACAACCTAGTGTAGGAATGAATTCTATTACTATTGCTGCTCCTATTATTGAAAATATTGATCATATTGCTGATAATACAAGTTAGCATGTCCCTACTAGCTTAGAAGAAACTTTGAATGAAATAGTGAAGTACCCTGAATATTTACTTCCATATATGTCTTATCTTGCTAGCAAAGATGAAATTAGTCCTCATGAATCAAGCATGCTAGCTAAATTAGAGAGTAAAGTAGAGGAAATTATGATGCTTACTTAAATTAAGGATCCATTGCTTGATTTAGAAAAAAGTAGCTTGCAAGAACTTATTGCTACTCTACAAAAATTTGCTAGTGATCCCACTATAAATGTTAATCAACCTGGCTTTGGATCTTATATTGCTAATCATGTGTCGCACCCGGACTTCTAGAGGATACTCGCAGTTCCGTTGAACAGCAGATGATTGGATTACGGGGCTTACCTGCACCCGCATCTCTTACGAGTAGGCCAACACACGTATGTGTGACAACCAACCCCTACTGTTCATCGTCTACGCAAACCATCCCATAGAAATCCAGATACTTCCATTGACGTACTTCAAAACATACACACATGGTACATCAACGGCATTTGAACAATTGATATCACAACAGATCTCTAAGACACAAAAGATGGAAATAAGTTGCAAATAGCTCTCACTAGAGCAGAGATATCAAATACAATCATCCAGAGGACACATGTCCCAACAATTCATCATTACATCACAGCGGAAGCATCCAAAGTGTCTGAGTACAGACAAGATCCAAATAGGCCTAAGAGGTCGGAAACGAAAAGACGGAGCCCATCCACGAAGTCTCGGATCCTGCCAGGGTCCGCTATCTACTCGTCAGCAGTCTCGTCATACTCCACGTAGTAGCCACCATGGGGATCCTCGTAAGCGTAGTCTGCGGAAACCACAGCCCCAAAGGGGTCAGTACATAAACGTACTGGCAAGCAAGACTCACAGTTCACCAAAGTGTACCCGGCAACACCAAGTACAGATGCTTTGGGTTCAACGGAAGGAAAGGGTGATACAAAAGATGCGGCAGCGGGCTGCACTAACCAACTACAGATACATGCTAGAACTTCCGGCTAACAGAAAGGAGATAAGATAGCGTATCGTAACCAACTAACAACTAACTCCAAACAAACCCATCCTGGATCTCGCCCCTTATCCAAAGAAGCAATCCGAGGATAACTCACACAGTTGGATTAATGATGGTTCAAGTTATTGTGTCAATAAGACTATTACTAGTCAAGTTATTATTAGTTAGGTGTAAGTTGTTCTGAGTACTTGTTAGCCAGTACTTTCACCAAGTCATCCATAACCGCGGAAAACACGGCTTCTCGAGAAGATTTAACCCTGCAGGGATGCACCAATTTGGCCGTACACGTAAGAATAACCCGCCAGATGGAATGGCCTTTCCACCAAGCGGGGCACTCAACACAACTCAACTCTTCTTCGCATCAAGCCCAAAGAACCCCGTGCAATTGAGCGCACGGCTAATCAAGCCCCACGAAGAAAAGGGGACCCTCATAGCACTCTAAGAACGTGTCTCCCTAAATGCCGACTTCAAAAGTTCCACCCTGGCGCCAAGGGTTCGCACCTGCATATGCATGCGGCAAATGGAAAACCCGAACTAAATGAGGCGATTTGGACGAGATGCGAATCGAATCAAATTGAGGGGGGCGCCCATACACGCTTCCCACATGCGGTTAGTGCGCTCATCATGGATCAGTAGACAAGACCCTTTTCCTAATTAGGGTCGACACTAGCAGGCCTCAAAACCACGCCGGGCCTCCTGCCGGTGCCTTATCATCAAATTATTATTACCTCAAACATTAACAGGTTGATTGTTTAACATCGAGCCCCAGAACATAATGAAATATGGTAACAGAAAGTAACGGGCAACAGACTCGAGCAAAACAACCCTAAGCATGCTAGTAAGACACGGGCAACAAGCAAAAAGGTTATAGGTGTGGAGGTGAGGCTATATCAGGGTTTAAGGATAACATGTGATAGGATCGAACAGAAGCAACGATTCATAGGGCTAGCAGAATAGACAACGGAAAATATCGGTATCCAATGTTGAAAGGAACACAATGGTTCATGTGAGTGAATACTTGCCTGCAAACTCAGCAGCCTGGCACTGAGCTAGATCCTCAGAAGGGGTGTCGTAAGTATCGTCGGTCTCAACGTCGTCGTATATCCGAGAAGAAGCAAACAAACAACGCAGAGAGACAAACAATCAATACCATGGCATAGTGCACAAACATGGGATGATGCATGACCATTTAATTGATACATCAAAAATAAACTAGTTGACATGGTAACATAACATAATTAAATGGACCCACATGCAATTTGGGATTGCATATGGAAAGCCCATGAATTAAGGTTGGAATAATTGTTTTACAACTAACCAACAGGTGAAAGTGGATTAGCATGATGCATGGATGAGGAAAACAGAAAGAAAACAACAATAGGATCAATTTGAAATAAGGTTTACCAAGTTTGGAATTTTATTTATTAAGTTATGGAATTTTGGTTCCTTAAAGGTGTTACACAAGCATTTGTTGTTTTCACCAATTTTAATTGTTCAAAATAGATAACAAAGTTCATATTTGAAAAGAACACACAATTTTGGGTGGATTACATGTTTCACTTGTTGAAAAAGGATTTAGAATAATTTACTTATGAATTAAACAAGTTTAAACAAGATTTAAATGAATTTAATTCAAGTATGAATTTATTTGAATTTTTATTTGTTCAAAACATTAAATCAAATTCATATTTCAAAAGTTTATACTTTTATGGTTGGAAAACATATTTTATATGTTCAAAAAGAAATTAATTTGACCAAGTTATGAATTTAACAATAATAAATGATTTAAACAAGTTTTAAATTATTTAACCAATTTTAATTGTTCAAAACATGAAACAAAGTTTATATTTGGAAAGGTGATTTAATTTAGCATGGAAAACATATTTTATTTGTGGAAAATGGATTTAAAATGAGCAAGTTATTATTTTGGCAATTTTAAATGCATTAATTAAGAAACAGTTGTTTTCAGCAATTTAAATTATTTAAAACAGCAAACAAAGTTGATATTTGGAAAGTACATGAAAAGTTGATTGGAAAACATATTTAGTTTGTGGAATTTGGAATTTTTATGCCCAAGTTATGAATTTTGCAAAATTAAGTGAATTAAACAAAGATTCAAATATTTCACCAATTTAAAATATTCAAAACAGTAAAAAAAATTTATATTTGGGTAGAGAATTTAATTTGGTATTGAAAACATATTTAAAATGTTGAAATTGGAGTTAAAATGAAATAGTTATGCATTTTAGAAGTTTAGTTATTATTCTGCCATTTTTTTATTAACTAGGGACTTAGGAAAAAGTTACAGGGGCCTAGAAGATAGTTAGCAGGGACTTGGGTGCAATTCTGTGAAGTTTCTGTATCAAAACAAAAAGAAATAAAAAGTTGGGTTTTATTTGCGGGAGGGGGGACTTGAACCCGAGAGCTCCTGCTGTGCGCTTGTGTGCTGCTACCAATGCGGTAGTGTGCGTTTGTTGACAGGTAGTGGGTCGCGAGGAGGATAACTTTCAGTTAAACTGTTAACTGAATTTTGTGTGCAGGTTCAGAGATCGCACCAGCGACAGAGGAGGCTGCCGGCGGCAGTTGTGCTCGCGTGGGGCGCCGTGGTGCTGCGGGCTCGCGGGTGTGCTGGTGCTGCGCGGGTGCAGAGAGGAGGGAAGGAGATAGGCGACGAGGGGGGAGGCTCACCGGGAGGGGAAGGTAGCGGGCGGAGGAGGCGTTCGTCGGGGCAGCGGTGGTTGGCCGACGGGATAACGAGGATGGCGGCGGCGCCTCGGTGCCTCCCGGCCCGCGCCGAGTGGTCGAGGAGGAAGCTGGGGGCGCGGGGGATCCATTCCCGCGCCTACCTTGGCCGGAGGGGGACCAGGTCGCCGGCGATCGCCGGAGGGAGGAGGAGGTTTTTTCGGTGGGGTTCAGTTAGCTACAGAGAGTAGCAGAGCAGAGAGGAAGAGAGGTGGGAGGAGAGGAAGAAGATGGCGGCGTCGAGGGAGAGTGGAGGGGAGAGAGGGCAGAGGGGAGCTAGGGCATCGAGCTAGGTTTATAGGGGGAGGGGGAGAGTTGCAGCCGTTCCTCCATCTTTCTGTCAACGTGGACATCGTGGATGTTGAGCCGTACGAGGAAGACGATGACCTCGAAGGGGTACGGGCCTGAGGGGGAGTTGGGCTGGGCCTGCTGGCCTGCCCCTCTCTCTCTTGCTATGTTGTTATTTTTTTCTTTCTTATATTTTTTTTTGGCATATTGGAATAGGAAAGAAAAAGGGAGGTTTTTAGGATAGGAAAATTAGTAGAAAAATTGTATGAGTTATTTATAGTAACAACAACAATTTTGCAAACTTTGGTTTTCAAAAACTTAATTATGTTGCTGTTTGCAATTGGTTTGAAATTTGAGTGAATTTTGAGATGAAGTGATTTATTAAAAGGAAACATTTAATTAGTTTGGACCCTCAAGTTGATTTGAAACAAAAATGATTGGAAAAGTTTTGTAATTCTCATAAATTCAACATGGTTGCTGTTTGGAAGATTAAATGAATTGGAATGCAATTTAAATGAATTTTGAATATTAAGTGAAATATTGAAAGCAATGATTTAAATAGTTTGAACCTTAGTTTAATGGAAACAAATGATGGAAGTGTTTTGTCATTTTCATAATTTTCAAAAGGGGTTGCTGTTTGTAAAATGCAATTGAATTTTGAAAGGGATTTGAATTAAGTGAATTTGCTATTAAATGAATTATGGAAACTTAAACAATTTGATGGTTTGAAATTTACAGTTTAATGGAAACAATTAATTGGTTTGATTTGAATAACTCATTTTGGAAATTGTAACATCACAAGTATGTAACAAAAGGTTTGAAATTTGAGTTGAAATTCAAATAGAAAACAAAGGAAAACAAAGGAAAACAGAGGAAAACAATTGGAAAATAAAGCAAAACAAATGCAATGAACATGATGTCATGATGCAAAACATAAAATAACATAGAGCAAACATTCTAATGGCTATTTTTCATACTTGGTATGTTACATCATGCCTTGCAAGAAAAAATTGCTAGGTACAAGAATGAGGCCATGATACCTCCTAAGCTTGGGGATGCATGGATCCCCAAGGTTCTAGTTTCAATTGGAAAAGAAATTTACCATGCTATGTTAGATCTAGGTTCTAGTGTATCGGTACTCTCTAAAGAATTATATGAATTGCTAGAACTAGAAAATTTAGAAAAGTGCTCAAGTGAATTTGTCCTTGCTGATAACTCTACTAAACATGCTATAGGACAAGTAAAATATGTTATGAGTGAATTGCACATGACTTTCGTACCCGTTGATTTCATTATTATGGATATGGGGGATAAATCCCCTAGTCCTATTATTTTGGGTAGACCTTTTCTTCGTACTACAGGTGCAATCATAGACTCCAAGGAAGGGAATTTCAAGTTTCAGTTCCCTCACAAGAAAAGCATGGAGCACTTCCCAAGGAAGAGGGGCACGCTGAAGAACAAGCTCCCTCATGAGCTTTATCCCTCTTGATTATCAAGTAAGTAAAGCCTAGCTATATGGCTATAAAGAAAGCGCTTTACGGGAGGCAACCTGGTTGTTTTTGTTTGGATTTTTCTAGTGTCCTATTTCTGTCTCAAGAGATTAGTTTTTTTGTTTTAATTCTGGAGTTTTCAATAAAGAGTCAAGTCAAACCCATTTGGAATTATAAGTTGCTATCCTAGTGCATGAAATTTCTGTTTCAGCACGAGTCTACTCACCGTATGATTTTACGTTTTTCATTGGTATGTCGGATTGAGCTAATTTTCTAGTATGTTCTGCAACTTTTCGTCCTCTGTAAGCAGAAAAATTGGCTTAGTTTTTTGACGAGTCTAGCTTAGGGAAAAACGTTAGTTTTTCTGCTGTTGCTTTTCTGGACAGATTCTGCCTTCTTTTGTTTTATGCACTCTTTGGGCTTGGGAATCGAATTTCCATGATTCTTTCAATTAAGAGAGTGAACATACAACATAACGAACCTTATTTTCTATCTACTGGAGCATTTGGTTTGGAATTTTGCACAGCAAGCATGTGATTTGTTTGTCCTTGCTAATCTCACCCCAGAGAAAAAGAATGGGAGAAACATGTTTTGTGAAGTTTTTTCACAGGGAATAGAGATGTTGCGCCTCAAGACATCCAAGAATGGTGAAAGCCATAAGCTTGGGGATGTGATGAACACCCCACTGGAGCTACACTCTTTTGGTTAGCACACGTCTACTTTCTGTTTTTCTAAGCAAAGCATTTATCGTAGAGACTTGAAGCGTCTAGTTTTTGTTTTTATTTTTGTTTTGATAAGACCACCACCATCATTTTATATGAGATTGAGCTACTGGAGTTTGGGGTTGGAATGTATTGGATGCTAGTATTATGACTTGGAATAGGGATGCCATGGTTGATTTGAAGAGCTACATATGTTTGCATGATTTATAGGCTTTTTATGTGTAGAAATTTGTAATAATGTTGTCCTGAGCTATCTCTTATTCATGTCCTTGATGTTAATTGTTGGTTTATTTAGTTTGTCATGAAATGAGTAGTTCTATGGACATATGCATGAATAGTAGCTGGTCAACTAACTCCCTCTTGCTAGCCCAAAAATTTAAAAATTCCAACAAGTAAAAACTTGTTTCCAACACTCCTTAGCCAAGTATTTCCAGTGTGTCCACCATATCTTCCCATTAGCTTCATTGTTATTCCGATTATGTTCACCATGTTATTGTGTTATTTATGTTCTAAATTAATATATTCACTTTATTAATTGTCATGGGTTGAACTTGGGATAGGACTCTCACGAACTTTTTAAGGCACACTTTACTTTTTATGCATCTAATAAACATGACCCAATAATGGGAGCCACAAGTTTTGAGTTTGAAAAGTGTGTTGTTGGGAGCTAGCTATAAACGTGTATCACCGGAAAGCTTTCAACATTGCACAAAATTTTTTACATTTGGTTGATATCATGTACTTTTGTTTTTGGACTCCTGCCATGCCAAAATGAAATAGAGGAATAGTAAGTTTTGATGAGTAAGTATCTATATGACTAGAGAAACGCATTGGGACGCTAACCCAAGCCATGCTTTATCATGGTGGAAATTTACTTACATCTTGAGTGACTCTACAACACATCCTATAATAAAATAAGAAGCTATGCACAATAGTGAATGAAAATAAAAAGGATGATGAGTCTACTCCATTTGTTCATCTTGTCATTGTAACATGGGCTTGTTTCCATGTCATGGGGCAAGAGGTACCTCTTTGCGGTTCTCTATGATGTCATTAATACTTATTATGATTGTACAAAGCTTATTAGGAATCTTAAGTTGAGTAATCATGGAGTAGGTTTTCACACTCACGGGGCATGAGGCTTTCAACCACCTTGTCATTCTCATTACTTCAATACTCACAATTTTAAGATGCTAGTGATAAAGGGGCAATGAGAGTCCTAGATCAATGGATACCACATTTCAATTAGTAATTTTAGTTGAATAATTTAGAGGCTAGATAAGACTTGATCATGTTTTACCTCTACTCAGTTTTCTCCAAAGTGTCCACCATATTTTCTATTATCCATTATGCTATTCTTTGACCAATATAGGATTTTATTTTTTATTTTGTGTATGCATTTGGTCCATAGTGCTTTTATTTCATTATACACTTTGTGAACTTTCATGAAGCATCTTTGCTTGCATATTTGATATTTCTTACAACATGAATTGTATATTGCTACTCATTTCTAGTATTAATCATTTGATTATATGTAGCATGAATAATCCTCCTTGATATCCCATGATTGTTTCAATATGCAAAACCTATCTTAGTTTTATCACCTTCATACCCGAGGACGAGCATGGGTTAAGCTTGGGGATGTTGATGCATGTAAAATGCATAGATGAATTTTGCATATTTTCACATGGTTTTCTATTACATATTGCATCATATAAGGGTATAATTCAACGTTTTATAGTATTTTGGGGTTAAATTACAAAGTCCCCCAACTTTTATGGAATTAACCCTGCATGTCAGAAACCCCGTTTTCTATATTTTTGACGTTTTAGGGGGCAAACTTCCGCGAAATCACCTGAAAATCTGCGGGGGTCATTTTTTTTGGAAGGAGAAGACTTGCGGGCGAAGGATCCACGAGAATTTGGCAAGGAGGCCTAAAAGAGGACGCCCCACGCGGCCAGATTCCTTGGCCACGTGAGAGGCCCCATTTTGGCCCCTGTGGCCCCAATTGAAGGGAATATGCCCGAGAGGCAATAATAAAATGGTTATTATCTTATTCCTTGTTTATGATGAATGTTTATTTCTCATGCTAGAATTTTATTAACCGGAAACGTTGATACATGTGTGCTTAATAAACAAACAATGGTTCCTAGTAAAGCCTCTCTTTTAACTAGCTCGTTGATTAATAGATGATCAAGGTTTCCTGATCATGAACATTGGATGTTATTAATAACGGGGTCATGTCATTAGAAGAATGATGTGATGAACATATACCCAAAGAGAATATAGCAATGCGATCAAGTCATTTAGTTTACATTGTTATATCAAACACACGAAGTAACTTATTCCTTATACCATGAGATCATGTCAATCACTGATACCGGAAGAGTGCTTTGATGGCATCAAACGTCACACCGTAACAGGGTGACTATAAAGGTGTCGTTGAGTATTCGGAAAGTATTAGTTGAGGATCATGGATCAAGAGTGGGATTTGTCCATCCAAATGACGGAGAGATATACTCTGGGCCCTCTCGGTGATATCACATCGAAACCGCTTGCAAGCACGTGATATGATCACAAAGGATGTTATATCACGGGAACGAGAAAAGAGTACTTGTCGGTAACGAGATTGAACAAGGTATGGTTGATACCAATGATCGAATCTCGGACAAGTAAAATATCGCGAGACAAAGGGAATAGTTCACGGCGTTGTTGGTTCACACGATCACGAGAGTCATCGTTGAATATATAGGAGTCATCACGGATCTCCAAATCCCGCTGTTGATTATTGATCGGAGAGGAGTCTCGATCATGTCTATCTTATTCGCGAACCGTAGGGTGACACACTTAAGGTTCGATGACGCATTTGAGAGGATACGGAATATTGGAGAAAAGTTTGGACAGCACCGAAATTGTTTCGGGGAATATTGAAATAGTCACCGAAATTGTTTCGAGTAATTTTGAAATAGTTCAAGGAGATTCTTATCAAATGGTTGTTAATAGATTTAACAACTAACTCAAGGGTTTATATGTTAATGTTTGTTAATGGAATTAACAAATATTAAAATAAAGAAATAAAATTGTTTTATTTATTTATTAAAGAAAACCCTTGGGATTTTGAGTGGGAATTCATGGAAGAATGAGTGGGTTGAGTGGAGACTCCACTCACATGATGAGGGAGAGGTGGAGGCAGCCAAAAATTCGTGGCTGCCATCCCCTCCTATAAAAGGAGGGGTGAGAGCTCCCTCTCCCCCCCACACACACTTGTGTCATCTCTTCCTCCCTCCTGCCGCTGCTCCACCACTTGTTCGTGCGCTTGGCGAAGCCCTGAGCAATGTTTTTCTCCACCACACCACGCCGTCGTGCTGCTGGAGTTCCGAGGGATCCTCTACTTCCGCGCCCCGCTGGAACGAGGGAACGGAGGTCGTCATCAACCGTACGTGTGACCGATCATGGATGCACCGCCGGATTGCGGTGCCCATCTTCTCGCTATCGGGATCGGTGTGAGTACGACTACGCCAACAACGAGATTTGATCTCGTACCACTTTGAGTCTTCGAGGGTATGTGTTCTCCTTAACCCTCTCGTTGCCCGTTACACTTCGTTGTCACATCCCAATTTTGGAATACCTGATAACACTATTGTTTTGCTAATTGCTTGACAATTAAACTTTGGTTATGTTTGTTTGAGTGCAACTAAACAAACTAATTATATAATCTTACATGGCTAAGAAATTGAAAACAAACTTAATAAGATAGCAAAGCTGTAAACTAAAAATATTCAACATATTGTTCCAATGACCTTGGCAATATTTTCTAAAGTAAATATTGATCAAAGAGTTTTCCAAAAACATCTTATGAATCTCATACTTGTTGAATATTATTCCAAGACCTAAATTAAGAAAGAGGAAACACTTAATAAAATTTCCCTAAAAGATTATCAGAAAAAGAGGCATTCTTAAATGCTTCACCAAAATATTATCAAATGTTTTTCCAACCTTGCAAGATTAAAAACAAAGTTATTGGAGAGCATTGACTTGCTATCTCTAGTCACATAAATATTTTGGCAAAGCATTGTTAAAGAAAAGCCAAGTGCCTTATTAAATAGAAATTCCAATATTTCCAGAAACAGAAAACTAAAACAAGTTACTATTGGAAACTTTCTTAAAATTATTTGAAATTCATACCATTGCTTCCTTATATCAAATAAGGAACACACACAAGAGGAGACCAAAAATTGATTCCATTAAAGCCCTGAAAACATGGTTTTTCTTCACAGCAACAATTGGGATTTTGAACAAGTTTGTTCTACAAACTTTTTCCAAATGCCATGAATTAAATACCACATTCTCTATAGCATAAATAAGGATGAAAACCAAAAGGGCACAAGTTTTTGAATAATTTAAGTTGCCAAAAACCCCTGTTTTCTTGACAGCACCTTTTTGAAATTTGAACAAGTTTGTTCTATGAAGTAACTCTAAATGACTTGAATTTTCTACCACATAAGGAACACATCAAATAAGGAATGTGTGCCAAAAATTATCATTTTTGGAAGCTCCTAAGTAGGTTAATAAATTCAATGTCCATTTATGTAAGAATTCAAATTTGAACAACTTTGAATTATCAAGTTTATCTAATTGAGCCAATTTTCACATATGTTGTGTATCTTAACTAATTAGAATTTTGGGCAAAATGATTTAAAATTTAAACCTTGTTTGCTTAGTGAAAACATCCTTTTTCAGAGAAGAGAAGGACCTAGTTGTAAATACCCAGGGACTAAAATGAAATCTGAGTCATCTTCTACCTCTAGCTCTCTGTAGCAAACAGCACCCCTACTCCATTGCTTCGATGAGAAGGAATTGAGGAGGATAAAGAGGCCCCCCATGTGCACTGGTCGGCCACATGCCCCCCTCTCTCTCCCCTAGAGCTCTCCCTCTCTCTCTCTTCAAGGAACCCCCAAATCGGAACCCTAGCCGAAACCCTAGTTTTTGGGTCGCCGTCGATTGGGTCGATGGAGAGCTCGCCGCCGCTCTCCGTTGATGCCATTAGCTCCGCCTTGTCGCGCTGACCCTCCCTGAGGAAGGAATCGAGGCGGAAGGTCGCCTGGTGCCCGCGCCGTCCGATTCCCTTTTCGGGCACGGCGCACTCCGGCGAGCCATTCCCGCCGCCACGAGTCTCCTCCGCCGTCTCCGTTTGGTCCAGTGGGTTCACGGTGAGGATGTGGTCCTCCCCATGCCTTTTCCCCCCTCCCTCTCACTCTTAATCGCCGCCGCGCCGTGGTGGCCGTCCGGCCGCCGCCACGGGCCGTTGCCGCCGGTCTCCGGTGGGTTCCCCGGAAACGAGACCTCGATCTTTTGATTCCCCGCGTCGAGAGCAACAGGTGGTAATTTTTAATCGCGAAATGGTGGCAGTTTGGCGCCGGATTTCAGCTCGCCGGAGTATCCTCCCGCCGGCGTGACGTCAGGGTGACGCCTGCGAGCTGGACCCGCGCTGGTACGCTCAAACCTGCAGGTGGGCCACGGTTTCGCCCGCGTGGCTGCCCGCGTGGAGCGCTGGCCCGCTGGTCAGCGACTAGAGGCTAGATCTGCCGCGGTAGAAATTGACCTGGCCGGCCCAACAGTTAGATCTGGCCCATTCTAGTTTTATTTTCCAATTTATTTTTCCAGAATGATACATGTTTGCTTTTGGCTCTAAAAACCTACCTAAAAGATGTTTTTGACCAAACCAAAAATCACAGTTGTACCTCAACTAAATCTAAACCACCTCCAACTTGTAGATATACATTTGGATGTATATTTTAAGAACTAAAAATGATTTGGTAACAGGTACCAGAAACACCAAAATGAGCACCATTTTTATTTTACAACTCAGAATGAAGTGAGGCAAATTGCATTGGAAAGCCCTTGAAATTTCCTAACAGTAGCAATTAACCTTTCTTCCAAATTCCTAGTATTTTTGAAATGGCATGCAATTTGGTAAAACACCAGAGAGCACTTTGGTGATTTTTATAAAACTATTAAAAATGAATTTTTATGCAAACTAAACTGTATGGTCTTGTATATGTTTAGGGCTATCCAAACCTAGAAGGGTTTAATTTTTAGAGCATCCTAGAAAATTTTGTGGACAGATCCTTGTTTTGCATATTTCTGCCATTTTGGCATTTTAGGTAATTAATTGTTGTGATTATATTTTTGTGTTGCAATAATGTTTTCTAGCATGTATAAGTGGTGTGAACTTGTTTTATAAGTGTTACTTAGCTATTTTTAGCATGTTAGATTGTGTGGACTTGAGTTGAGAAGAAATATGATTTATGGGAATAGAATATGTTTTACCTCTAGTTATTACTTGCATAGTATTTTTGAGTGTTAAATATATGTGCAAACACTTGGTTTGTTGATTGAATCCAGTACCATGTTGGTACTTATATTTTGTTAGTATCACCTCTGCAAGACTGCATTTGAGTTGGTAGAAAAGCATTATTAGCTTTGTCATGACTATGAGGATGGTTATGGAAAAATTCCCTCATGTGTGGAATTTTGACATAATCATTTGTGGTTTTGTGACCACATATTTTGGTATTGTGTTCATAGGACCAGTAGCATTTTTATTATGTTATTATGAGTACTTGACCCCTAGATTTTTCACATGTGTGAAAACAATAGCATGAGTAGCATTACCTTGCTTATTTTTGCACCCTATTATTTTCTACTAGTATGGTTATTGCACTAGATGCTAGTTTAGTTTTTTGCTAATTGTTGTCAAGTGTGACCAGAGGCTTTGTGACCTCTTAAGGCTTTGTTATGCTAGTGGAACACCCACTGGTTTCATTGCATTTTTGGTGGAAACATTATTTCCCCAAACTAGATGCATTTCTTTTATATAGTTCTATAACTAATGAGTGCCTAGTATTTTTGCTTTGGGAATTTTTGTGCTAAACAAAAATGGGTATACTTGTGTTTGTAAGTGGTTATAATCATGTGTGGCTTGCTAGGACAAATCCATCTTTGGAGTGTTGTTTGATTCCTCTAGTAATGCCCTTTTTATTACTACTAGTATGTAGGAGTTGCCCTGCAAATTGATGCATTGTTTTATTAAATGGGATATTTTTGTTATAGCAAGTATAGATAATTTTTCACTACTGTTTTTGTGACATGGAACCTCTGGTTGTATTTCAATTACTTGATTGAAATGCATCCATTGATTCTTCATGTTTGAGTAGTACTAGTTTCCTTAGCAGTTTTTGTGTTGAATTATTTTTCCTGCCAACTTGTGTTTGGTAGATGTTTGTGTATCCTTGCATGAGGACATGTTTTCATTTCCATTATGATAACATGGTTCCTTGTTTGCATTTTAGTACTTTACTTATTATGTTTGCCTGCATAGCAAACTTTTAGTAGAAACATGTCTATAAGGATTCCTCCTTTTTAGTCATTGTTTCTATTGTTCTCACTATGAGAAATTGTGTGTTTTGTGATGAGTCTATTACCTTGTTACACTTATGTAGGCTCACTGATTTGTAAAAGTAACTTTTGCAAATCATGTGTCTTATTTATTCTTGATGTGAATTTAGGCTTAATAGATTAGCTATCTTGTTCTTTTTGTGGTGTGGTTGATAGACCCCTTTGCCATGATTATTATTGTGCATGTTTTATACACTTTTAGTAGTCTCACCCTTGTGAAACTAAGTGTATTTTGGGTTTATTAATATCTTGGTATGAGAGTGGCACACCCACTGAATCCATGATATTAAGGTTGTGAGATATGTTCCTCCAACCTTGAGCTGTTTGTTAAATGGCATTTCTGCCAAGTAGTTTTGTTTGATTGTTTGCCTCCATTAATAATGGTGTGATTAGTTATTTTTAGTTTCCTTGCTGTATGTATTGTTATGTATGGTTGCTTGCCTTGATTGGTTCTGAATGTGTGTCCTTTATTCTTTTTACGACGTTAGAAAACGAAGAGGAAGGAAGTGTCGTGAAGCGCTGTTTCAAGTTCCAGTCACTCCAAAACCAGGGACACAAGGAGATACCAGGCAAGCCATCCTGATGCTTGCTGATACAATACTTATCATTATCTATCATGCATGCTTTACCTCTGAAGTTTTACCAAAAACTTGATTATCAAAACTATTTTTGAGGTGGAAATTACTACTATACTATTATATAGGTTACTATCATGCCAGTAGTTAAACTTGGTAATACCAAGCCCATAAGCCACCATATGGTATTTATTACCATCAAATATACTAGTCCCTAAGTGGACACCCTAAAATTGTGATTCTACAAAACAAAGGCTTTACGGAAAAACCCGGAGAAAAGGCGGATCCTTGTTCTCCGGAGGAATGTGGAAGTGGTCATTTTTGAGAAAGTGGTGTTTTCAAAAATGACACATAACCTAGTCTTCGCCGGACAACCTTTACCGTACTGCCACCCTACCCCAACATGGGCAAGGGGCTTAACTTGAAGTTTGTTCTTATTAGTGTGTGCTATCTCAATGTGCTATAGGGGATGCGATCCTCTGAACCGAATGTCGTGGAGACATATAAAGTGTGGGATTAATTTTCCCTCCGGATGCATCAGTTGAGACATCCTGGCTTGGCGGGGATTAGCTCGGTGCCGGGGATGTGGTAAAACTCAACTGAGAGATAGGCATATTCTAGCTTGAACATAGTGGATGGTTATGATCAGATACCTGATGTTTACATACTGTTGTTACAGTCCGTGATTGTTCACGGGAGGTGTACTGGATCTGGTGGATGTGTACACCTCTGCAGAGTACAACTTTTTCGAAGAAGCCGCGTCCTCGGATATGGACAGTTGAATGGCCATGTAGCTAGCATTGTGTCAATGTTTTCAAAAGAGGAAGTTTTTGAAAAGGAACTTTGGAAAGGAAGTATTGAACTTGTGAAGTTCGGAAAGGAAGGAAAACGTATACCGTGGAGGTATCGTCGATGATGAAAAGCCAGATGATGTTATACAAAACAAAATGTTTTGCAAAGAAAACCTTTTCTACTCTAAGCAAGAATTCTGGAAACTGATTCCAAGAAGTTTTGCAAAGAGAAAACATTCTTTAACAAAGTTTTACAAAAACTCTTGTACATGTGATATCTACAAGAGAAATAAAACTATATTATTTTCTTCTGAAGTATCTTCTCCAACGAAGATACAGATTAAACTGACTGCAACTGTGGTGTCATCATATATGAACACCATCGGTAGTGAACCCTATGTATAACCTACCTATTCCACCATATAAGCATAGTTGCATGTTTGGTAAGTGACATGATGGATGTCTTGCTGAGTACATTCAAATGTACTCATTATGGTTTCGCCCCTGGTATCTACTTATCAGATTTGGAGAAGGAGCCTCCAAAGGATATCTATGAAGAGAAGTACGGAGTTGACGGCTTTGCGAACTAGGATCGTCTCCGGGTCAGCAGCCTGTAGGTTAAGGCGTGACTTGGGCTCAACTACGTTGTGTTTTATTTGTCTTCCGCTGTGTTTGATAAGTTGCCTGCCCCATGTGGCAGTTGCGTTAAACTTGATCATGTGATCTTTTATGTAATACCCTTATGTATTCGTGTAATGGATGATGTATTTCTGTGTGCCAACTGTGTATGTTGTTCACGACTGATCTTTCTGGGATCGTGAATGTATGCATACGGAGGGTTTCAGACTGCCGGTCTGGGGTCCTTACATTCGTCTCCTAGATTAGATCTTGGCCTTTCGGGTGTCTCTCGCGTAGGAATTTTTTTTGTTTTCTATGCAACGAACCCTTCAGTGGTATCAGAGCCGGATCTATGCGTAGATGTTTTGTACGGGTAGAACACATAGGTGTATGTGGGCGTTGATGATCATGTTATTGCCTCCTTGAGTATTTTATGATCTTAGTGGCATAGTAGGATGAAGCTGCCCCGGACTAAGTTTACGTGTACCATGTACGCGAGAATTGTCTCACTTGTGACTGAGGGGGTGTCCGTTTCTCCTACTATAGTTAAGATCTAATCTACGAAGGGTAGCTAAAAATGTGTTTATCAACGTTGTGGTTGATGTTCGTAGGTATGAACGGTTCTATCATCGAAAGCCCTAAGCCACGTAAAATATGCAAAAATAAATTAGAAGCGTCTAACTAGTTTTTGTTGGGCATGTGATGTGATATGGTCAATATTACAAATTTGATTATGAGATGATCTATTTTGTAAATTATTGATATACCGTAAGGTATCCATATGATTGTCTTCTTCTTGATGGACAATCAATATTGGGTGCCATGGTACTTGGTACCACGCCGGTGGAATGATGGAGATCATACCATGATGCACATGATGGAGGTCAAGTGCAAGGAGGACCATATCATATCACGTTATCCTTACATGTGATGTTTGTGATGTTAATCCTTTTTTGAATCTTGTTTTGCTTAGATAGCGACGGTAGCATTATAAGATGATCCCTCTCACTTAATATCAAGATAATAATGTGTTCTTCCTTAAGTATGCACCGTTAAGAAAGTTCGTCGTTTCGAGACACCACGTGATGATCGGGTGTGATAGACTCAACGTTCGCATACAACGGGTGTTTTCAAGCCTAGCATGTACAGACATGGCCTTGAAACACACGCAATACTACGGTTCTACTTGGCGAGCCTAGCATGTACAGACATGGCCTCGGAACACGTAACCGAAAGGTAAAGCATGAGTCATATGGATGATACGATGAACATGTCGATGTTCGCCTTTGAAGCTACATCATCTCACGTGATGATCGGTTTTGTTGTAGTGAATTTGGTTCGTGCAATCACTAAAGACGACTAAGAGGGATGTTGTTTTTGAGTGGGAGTTCATGGTTTAATTTTGAATTAACTTGAACTTATTTATCATGAACAACAAATCAAAGTGAATTTGCACAACTTGTAGTAGTCATTGGCATCCACATAACTACCTTACACTTAGATTGTTAATTGAGATATAACTGTTATGATCTGGTAAATACCTTTTAAGATTGGTACCGTATTAGTGAAATTTAAAATTGAGTCCTATTGTAGATTTTTGGTATTTCCTACCTAGCTCCATATGGTTAATGATTGATTAATATAGAGAGCAAATAATTCCTACTTAGAATCCAGAGTCATGGTTGCTTCCTTATTACTTTATCTTTAAAAGAATGTTTTGTTGATCAAGGTGATTTAAGAACTGAAAAGAGTTGTTTTCAGAAACAATCAAGTGAAAGATATAATGATATCTAGAAACTTATTTTTTTGGCAACATGACTGAGTATAATTTAGCGTGACAATATTTGCTTATATTATCTGAATATATGCAAATTTAGCATGACAATGTTTGCTTATATTATCTGAATATATGCAATGATTGAAGACGCTAGGAGTTTGAATATTCCAAGAAGTTGGGCGCTAAAAATTATCCTCTAAATTCCTTCCTTCGAGCTATAGTAGGTTAATCATAAAATTGTTATGATGGGATGGATTAGAAGTATGGGTAAAGTAGTTTACCTTACTTGGAAATTGCTAAGAGTGGAATATAGAAGAATGCTATAATATGGTGATATTAGTAGAACAAATCAAACTCAAAGTATGACTCAATGGGTGATAGTATATGACTAACACGCCAAAGAAAATGAGCTAGTACGACTAGCATTGTTTGATGTTGAATGATTCTTCTATAAAGGAAAGGGAATATTGAAAATAGAATTACAAAAAGATATATGGCAGAAAAAGAAGATAACTGGAAAGTCCAGCTCGGGAGTATATGCTTGATATACAAGTTATAGATGTATTACTAGTTAACAAAATATTTTTGGGTATTTTGATACCACATTGGTTGGTATGAGTTGTCATACAAAGCAACGCAATGCAAGAAATACAAGGGCCTAAAAGGAACTAGTAATAGATGTGGAATCGATTATGACAAGAACATAAATAAAGTGTTATTGTGTTCATTGTAGTATCGAACCAAACATTCAAGATTTATTTTAAGAACTTAATAAGTTGTTATTTTGTTCTAGTCTTTTGTGAGAACAAATGAGATTGTTCAAACTATAACCATATTCCATAATTGATGGATATGTTAGTATAAATCGTGTTGGTAAAGTAAACATCTATAAAACTAAAAGCTAAACGTTGCAAGACGTGGAAGAGTTTCACTTAAATTGTGACACCACCATTTTAGTTCATATCGGAAAGGAAAACATGAAGGAACTCCATATTGATGAACTTCCAGAGTCATTTTGTTTTGAATAAATTGACGCTTGTGAGACCTCTTCCAAAAGATGACTAGAATTCCGTTCATAGGCCAAAGTAGAATGGAGGACTAATTTAGTGGAGATTATACATATTGATGTATATAGTCCATTATGTGTAGTCATGTATGGTGGATTAATTTTTTCCTTCATAAAATTTTGTCGATGTTTTGAGTAGATATGTGAGTATATCTATTTAAAGGGAACGGAGTTTGACATTTTGAATTGGTTCAAAAGGTTGTTAATATGAAGTAAAAATCATTGTAACAAGATAATCAAGTATTTATGATTCGATCATAAAGAATAAATTTTGAGTTACAAGTTTAGCAAAACATCTGAGAAGTTGCAGAATTGTTCTACAACTTATGCTTCACGAATACCCCACATTAGATTGGAGTATTCAAGAGACAAAATCAAACCTTGTTTGACATGGTAAGATTAATATATAAAAATGCCATTATAATTTTGTAGTTTATACATTAGTGACAACCGTTTTTCCACTGAAAAGAGCACCATCATGATCCGTTGAAATTGACAACATATAAGATATGGTTTGGGTAGTGACCCGAATTGTCACTTTCTTAAGTTTTGGTATGCATAGCATGTGTAATATGTTTACAACCAAAATAGGATAAATGTATGTTTATAAGGTTATCCCAAATAAAACATTGGGTACTTCTCCTATCACCGAACCAAAACACAAATGTTGTTTGTCAGAAAGGGTTGATTTCTCGAGAAAGTAGTTCTTGCGAAACAAGTGAGTGGGAGCACAGTACAAACTCAACGAGATTAGAGAATCTTCGTTATCATGTCAAGAGTAGCGCAGCACTGGAAGTTGTTCCGGGGTTTACTATTTTGACTAAGTAGAAGACACTACAAATGTTGTAGATACTTCAAATGAGTTTGCGAACTGTACCAGAAAAGTCCAAAAACTTTGTACTTAGAACAACTTGTGGTTTAAAGTGTAAAGTGTTGTTTTGACAACAAAAGGACCTGGACCTTATAAAGGAAGCAAATGATGGGCCCTGGCTTCGTAAAATTGACTATGAGTCATTATATCCGCCATAGTATCCTTGTATGAATATCAAGTATGTGACTTGGTAGTCCTTTCGATAGGCATGATGCCTAGCGATAGCAAAAGGGTCTATATAGCGACAAAGACATGGATTTTACATCTTATTAAAATTGTACTTATCGAAAAGTTGTTTTCGACGAAGTTCAAAGAGTTAACTACTACAAGATTTTGATCTTCCGTAGTGATGCTTTAGTCTTTGCGGATAGTTCTAGCAAAAGGTTACATATTATGATATGGAAGTTGAATAACAAAACCAACTCTCCTCTCGAGGAAGTTTGATCAAGGATGTGTACTTGACACAGTCTGAGAGTTTTTGTAAAATTCAAAAGGTTTCTAGAAAGGTATGCACACTTCAATGGTTGAAGTGAGCATAACGAAGTTGAAATCTTTACCTTAATGAAGTTATCAAAAGAGTTTGATTCCATCATGAACGATAAAGATGCTTGTAAAGTTACAAGAAATTAAGTGGGAGCGCTATGACATATTTCCAATACTTTATGTAGATGACATATGGTTGATTGGAAAATATGTATTTTAAATTAACACGGTTAAGATTTTCGATTTCATATTGATGAAAGGCTTAGAAGATATTGGGCTTCGATATCTATAAGAGATGGATTGAAGCGCCTGATATGATTGAAGCCAAATTACATAGATGAAATATTGAAGTAAGTCAATATAAAAATGATAAGAAGGAGTTCTTGTCACATGGAAAATAATTGAGCAAGATTCATGTGTTTTGACACATGATGAGCATCATTGAAATTAAGATTTCTAAGTCATGTTTCCATGCTATGTACACAACCAGATGAGTCCTATGCTATAATATGTTATAGCAGGATAATTCATATGATGATTAGACAACAGTGGGAGAGATCCTTATGTCATTTTAGAAATGCTAAGGATATGTTTTCCTATGTAGTAATGACAAAATATTAGTTGTAATATGTTACACTAATAGTCTTGTCATTTATTCAAGAAGTTTTATCTCAATTAAAATGTGTGATGAAGGGTAGCACAATAGGATGGAAGAAAGTTCCATGCTGGATTTGAAAGAGTTTCAAAATTGAAATATTGTGACAGATACTACAACAAAGGCTAAAGTATATCGTTGTGTTGACAACTGATTATAAGCGTATTTTGTGTCAAGTAGTTCTTTATTGAACTTGGTGAATTTCCAAGAATGCTGAAACTATGAAGCTACATTTTCACAATGTTAGTAACATCAGTTTAAGCTGAGGAATTAAGGTACCACCGGAACTTGGTGAATTTCCAAGAATGCTAACACTATGAAGCTACATTTTCACAATGTTAGTGACATCAGTTTAAGCTGAGGAATTAAGTTTTCACAAATTGACCATATATATACAAAGCCATCTCATTAGAGAATGAGTGATGCGTGTAGACGCAAAGAACATGCAAATACAATAGGACCTGAACAGTTCAGATCTTTTTGATAATGTTTACCACATGCGAAGCATGGTAATAACACTGGAACGCCATATGTGTTAAGTGCTTACAGACTAGATTATTGACTCTAGTGCAAGTGGGAGACTGAAGGGAATATGCCCGAGAGGCAATAATAAAATGGTTATTATCTTATTCCTTGTTTATGATGAATGTTTATTTCTCATGCTAGAATTGTATTAACCGGAAACGTTGATACATGTGTGCTTAATAAACAAACAATGGTTCCTAGTAAAGCCTCTCTTTTAACTAGCTCGTTGATTAATAGATGATCAAGGTTTCCTGATCATGAACATTGGATGTTATTAATAACGGGGTCATGTCATTAGAAGAATGATGTGATGAACATATACCCAAAGAGAATATAGCAATGCGATCAAGTCATTTAGTTTACATTGTTATATCAAACACACGAAGTAACTTATTCCTTATACCATGAGATCATGTCAATCACTGATACCGGAAGAGTGCTTTGATGGCATCAAACGTCACACCGTAACAGGGTGACTATAAAGGTGTCGTTGAGTATTCGGAAAGTATTAGTTGAGGATCATGGATCAAGAGTGGGATTTGTCCATCCAAATGACGGAGAGATATACTCTGGGCCCTCTCGGTGATATCACATCGAAACCGCTTGCAATCACGTGATATGATCACAAAGGATGTTATATCACGGGAACGAGAAAAGAGTACTTGTCGGTAACGAGATTGAACAAGGTATGGTTGATACCAATGATCGAATCTCGGACAAGTAAAATATCGCGAGACAAAGGGAATAGTTCATGGCGTTGTTGGTTCACACGATCACGAGAGTCATCGTTGAATATATAGGAGTCATCACGGATCTCCAGATCCCGCTGTTGATTATTGATCGGAGAGGAGTCTCGATCATGTCTATCTTATTCGCGAACCGTAGGGTGACACACTTAAGGTTCGATGACGCATTTGAGAGGATACGGAATATTGGAGAAAAGTTTGGACAGCACCGAAATTGTTTCGGGGAATATTGAAATAGTCACCGAAATTGTTTCGAGTAATTTTGAAATAGTTCACGGGGATTCTTATCAAATGGTTGTTAATAGATTTAACAACTAACTCAAGGGGTTATATGTTAATGTTTGTTAATGGAATTAACAAATATTAAAATAAAGAAATAAAATTGTTTTATTTATTTATTAAAGAAAACCCTTGGGATTTTGAGTGGGAATTCATGGAAGAATGAGTGGGTTGAGTGGAGACTCCACTCACATGATGAGGGAGAGGTGGAGGCAGCCAAAAATTCGTGGCTGCCATCCCCTCCTATAAAAGGAGGGGTGAGAGCTCCCTCTCCCCCACACACACACTTGTGTCATCTCTTCCTCCCTCCTGCCGCTGCTCCACCACTTGTTCGTGCGCTTGGCGAAGCCCTGAGCAATGTTTTTCTCCACCACACCACGCCGTCGTGCTGCTGGAGTTCCGAGGGATCCTCTACTTCCGCGCCCCGCTGGAACGAGGGAACGGAGGTCGTCATCAACCGTACGTGTGACCGATCACGGATGCACCGCCGGATTGCGGTGCCCATCTTCTCGCTATCGGGATCGGTGTGAGTACGACTACGCCAACAACGAGATTTGATCTCGTACCACTTTGAGTCTTCGAGGGTATGTGTTCTCCTTAACCCTCTCGTTGCCCGTTGCACTTCGTCTCCTAGATTAGATCTTGGCCTTTCGGGTGTCTCTCGCGTAGGAATTTTTTTTGTTTTCTATGCAACGAACCCTTCACCAATTCCTTCCATCTTCGACTTACCGACTCCGTCTTGACCTAAAACCGACTATAAAAAGGGTCCCCCGTACCCTTACGGAGAGGAGCACCGCCGAAACACCGAAACACCAAAACAGAGACCAGAAGTTCCAGATTGGAGGGGGAAAACTCCGGCGGGGCGCCGCCGGTGTGATCTCCTACCCCTCCAACGTCATCTCCATCGACATCTCCATGAAGAGGGAGTAGTCCACCCCAGGGCTATGGGTTTGTGGAAGTAGCACTTGTATCTCTCTCTCTACGTGCTTCACTAATTAGATCTGTATGAGCTGCCTCACATGATTACGGGCACCGTTGTAATTCCTATGTTGTGGATCTTTTCTATGAGTTATTGAATTTGAGATTGCAATTGTTTCTCTTGAGTTATTTGAGTAGATGTATCTTATGTACCCCGTTCTTATTTGCTAGCTTTGATCAATCTAGTTCTTGAGAGCGTGTGTGGGGTGATGGGTGCATAAGTTGGAGTAACGAGGGGTGGCTAGTGCTGTGAAAGTGACAGAAGTTCAGCGATCCACATAGGTTTTGTTAAACCTTTCTTAGTTACCTCACTAGGGATAAAAAGGAGTACCTTGTTACCGGGGATTTGAAGTGACACTAATCATTCTCCATGACTAGATTTAGCAAGTTCTTAGTTCAACTTCATGTCACATTGCTTAAAGCTATACTATGATTTTTCCTTAATTATCGAGGTGTTATGATTTATTTCGCATCTTGGTGGAGTATAAGAGGGATCAATATGACCGTAGAGATCTCTATGCTAGGACGTGATGCCCATATGAAAGTACTCAATGTTAAACATGTTATTGTAATCTCACATGTAATTCTTTATGTCCACCGTCTACCACTTTATTTGAGAGAATACAAGTGTGAAACCATGAACCCCGGTCCTATTTTAATTATAAGAAAACACTCTAGTTACTTTGCTGCAATTTACTTTACTTGCACTTTACTTTACTTGCATCTCCAATTCGAATTTACATTATCTCCATCACCACTTGCATCACAAAAATACAAAAACAATCCATTGCATATTTATTTTCTCATTTGCATTTAGTGGTAGATTTAATTATTGCACATTTACTTTCAGTTTTGCATTGCAATTTAGAAGTCTCACACCTTGTGCTTGACAACCACTTGGTGAGGTTGAGGGCACAAAATTCTCTACTTGTTTGCAGGATCCTGGAGGAAGCTTGGAAGACAACTGCTGAAATACTGGCTCCCCAAGAGTTCGATATAAACCCTCGAGTCACCCTCGTGGGGAAGAAGACTTGCCACTAGCTACACACTCTGCACTTGGAGTCTCAACCTAGCCATCAATAACGAGTACATATTTATAAAAATACATAACGAGTACATATTTATTACAATGCATGTGGACTAAATATTAAATCATGCGTTGTTGATGTCGCGATAGGAGCACTCCCGTTGCGGGTGCCCCGGGCATCTGTAAACGCGACACCGACGTGGTTCTCCTGATTGACTATGGTCCATGTCGTTTCTATGACGCCGAGACCGACGTCGACCTTTTGCGGTTCTCTTCAATGCCGGGTTCGGAACCCATCTTTCGATTCTTTCCGGAAACATGTGCTTATAGTGGCCATTCATACCCAGAGTCCAGAACTCGGCACTCCAGGTGTTGAATAGGTTGGACATGTTGAAGTAAGGAGATATGTATTGCTCAACACTTATGTTATGTTCGGCAGCCGCCCTCAGAACATGGCTACACGGGAAGTGCAATAGTTTCGGCTTGTTGCACGTGCAGTCACACGCGGATGGCCCGAGGGTAACAACTTGCTTTCTTGCTCCTCTATGGTGGCCTTTCACCCACTTTGCTCGTACGTTGATTTGCCACTTATTGCCTAAGAGCATTTACTCGCGTGCAACCATGACTTCGAGATTTCTCTATCTTCTCATTCATATGGCGTTGAATCTTTTCAGACCATGCCTTGCTCATTGCAACTTGTACATTGGCGACCATGACTCTGTCTCCAAAGTATGACATAGTCCGCTTCCAAGTTTCTTCAATAAGGGCGGTGATTGGGAGGGCTCGAACACATTTAAGCACGCCATTGTACACCTCTGAGATGTTGCTTGTCATTATGCCGTAGCGAGCCCCAGTGTCGTGAGCCAGTGCCTACTTATGTAAAAGAGGGCAATTCTCACCAATCCACTGGGACAAAATCATTGCCGGCCTACTACCCCTCCGGTCTTCTCCTGCATCAATCTCGATCTGTGAATTGATTGCCGCCCAGATTGCATTCATCTTTGCAGTTGTTTTGTGCATGCACATCCTCTTGAATTGCTTGAACCAATCCTTGTTCTTGAACTTTGAGTAAAAATTAGCAGCCAAATGCCGCATATACCGTCTTGTCTCTAGATCGGGCCACCCCCAGGCAGGGTCCATTGACTGCTTGATTGCATCGAGCGCTCTCAATAGGCCCGTGTTTCGATCAGAGACGATGCAAACATCGGCACGATCTTGCACGAATCCCATCTTGACGCAACCCAGGAACCACAACCAGCTATCTCTGTTCTCGCTCTCTACCAAAGCATATGAAATAGGAAGGAGCTGGTTATTTGCATCTGCTGTAATTGCCACCATGAGTGTCCCCTTGTACTTTCCAGTGAGAAAGGTCCCATCAATTGATAGTACCGGACGACAATGACGGAATGCTTGTATAGTCTGGGGGAATGCACAGAATATATGATCAAGGATAATTGAATTTTTCTCCGTTGGGTGTCCACGAGTTTTCATGAATATTTGAGTCCCAGGGTTAACATCTGCTATCTGCCGTAACAGTTTGGGGTCCAGGTCATAGGCCTCCTCATAAGTGCCATACAATTTCTGAAAAATGGCCTCTTTGGCTCGTCTAGCCTTACCACAGCTGACGGGGAAGCCAATCAGATCGGCCGCAGTTGTTTGCAGCGTCTTAATACTCATATTTATATCTGTTGTCACCGCCGCTAACATGATTTCTCCCACATATTTAGCAGTCACATTGCGGTGCTCCGCAAGAGTCCCTACTAGCTCGCAGCTATGGGGTGCTATTTTTGAGATATGCCAAGGCTGACATACCCCAGGGCTCTGGCGAGCGATCACTCTTCCCTGCAACCATCAGCCAAAAAGATGCATACGACCTTCAAGACAATTCTATCGGAATGCTTCACTTTATGTTGGCGAGATATGCCAGTGCATACCTCTTGATTGCCGTGTCAGCAGAGGCCTTGTCTGGAAAAGTATGCCCTTCCTGCAGACTATCCTCTCCCAGGCCCGGAACCGAGTGAAATTCATTGTTCATGGTCATTGTCGTCAAAAACTGATGCACGCGCTGATAGATGATACGCAATAAAGACATGATACCGACTACATGAATTTAGTAAGTAAGACTTCTGGGGAAATCGAAGCAGGGCCTTCACCCTACCATGCCAACAACTATCAGTGTGCCCATTCTTTTTCCCATCGACAAGTAACTGATATACGATGTCGGAAAAAAATGATCAAGATATCAAAAAAAAACTAGAGAGAAAAAGGAACCCAACCTCACTAGCCTTCGGCCTGTGAGCTTTTTTTAGAATTGCCAAATTCCAAAAGAAAAAAAGGAATTGTATGTCATAAGTGCCATACAATTTCTGAAAAATGGCCTCTTTGGCTCGTCTAGCCTTACCACAGCTGACGGGGAAGCCAATCAGATCGGCTGCAGTTGTTTGCAGCGTCTTAATACTCATATTTATATCTGTTGTCACCGCCGCTAACATGATTTCTCCCACATATTTAGCAGTCACATTGCGGTGCTCCGCAAGAGTCCCTTCTAGCTCGCAGCTATGGGGTACTATTTTTGAGATATGCCAAGGCTGACATACCCCAGGGCTCTAGCAAGCGATCACTCTTCCCTTGCAACCATCAGCCAAGAAGATGCATACGACCTTCAAGACAGTTCTGTCGGACTGCTTCACTTTATGTTGGCTAGATATGCCAGTGCATACCTCTTGATTGCCGTGTCAGCAGAGGTCTTGTCTGGAAAAGTATGCCCTTCCTGCAGACTATCCTCTCCCAGGCCCAAAACCGAGTGAAATTCATTGTCGTCAAAAACTGATGGTCCAGCGGTGCTGCTACCGCCCTCAGACAAGGACCAGGCCCTTCTTCATCTGAGGATGATGACGACAAAGAATGTCCATCGTCGTCATGGTCCAGCGCCTCCGCCAGACCCTCCACATGTTCGCTGATGTCAACGACATCAGACCAATATCCTGGGTTAAGGACACCCTGAGACACATTATGGCCGCATGTTGCCTCCGATGGGCCGGTGCTGGCAGCTGTGGTGATGGCCAGCTCGACCTCACCAGCGCCGCTACTGCATCCGAGACCATCATCGCGAGGAAAAAACTGGACATACACCATCGGCTTTCCATACATGGCGGAACCAGCAGTGGTTGCGAAGCTCATGTACATCCTCCAGTTCCCTTCCGATTTCACCTCCTTCAGTCCCCATCGGGGAACCCCATCATTCCCTTCTACCACGATGAAGGCCTCAACCCTCATCGTGTTTCCATGCTCGTGCTTAAAGAATCTACGGATCGTTTTCGGACATCCCCAAATTCTTTATTGACAATATTTTTAACTAATACTTGCAACGAGTCACAATTTGACACGTCGACACTGGATATATCGTCCCGTACGATGTCCCCATAGAACACTTCCAATATTTCCATCGTACCTACCGAACAATCATATTTAAAAGAACAAGATTAATAACTTCGCAACTTAATTATTTTCTACAATTTTACCTATTAAATTTTATATGCGTGCAGTTAATACATTATCACAATTTTTATATAGCAACTGAGATTTTTTTGGAGCTTCGTCATGGCTCTCATGCAAATACGATATCCATAAATATTTCCGGTTAGCTAATTTATTTTATACAACTTTAAAAATAATTACCGACCGTACTAATTCTGACTTAACGATAGCACGGACAAGATTTATAACATCATACTTTTTTATACAATTTTACATATTAAATTTTATATTGCATGCGGTTATTTTATTATCACATTTTAATATAGCTAACCCGACTAGGATTTTTTTTAGCTTCGTTACGGCTCACATTTTAAATAACTGACCGTACATATTATGACTTAATGATAGCTTTGTCACGGCTCCCATGAAATATATAACATCACAGTTTAATTATTTTGTACACTTCTACTTTTTTGACATAAAATAAACCATTATCACATTTCTAAAAATATCACCGCTCGTTATGTACGTGTGAGTATGGTACCCATTAATATCTACTCTAACTATGGCTATTCTGCACTTTCCTACACTGTAACCAACATTACTAAATGACTTAATGACGGCCTTAACAATATCTTCTACAAAAAATATAATACTATACACTAACTGTAACATATCTAGTCCGACAATATCTATCAACTTTCTCATTACTACATGTCATAGCTAAGTACGAGCTGTAGTACCAACTAATATACATTCTACAAACGGATACTATAAGTGTACACAAAATCTGTCAACACATCAGAAAGTCGTACCTTGTTAATGTGCCTGTTAGTTCACAAAATAGTGAACAAATGTCTTCAAATCGCAGCCACTCTACGATAGTTGGTGGCACACGTACGAGAGAGCAGCACACGTACGAGAGAGGAGCACACCAAAGCTTCTACTTGTAAGCCACCTATGTGCACAAACCAATGTCCCCTTGTTAGGACTAGCTAACTCAGAAACCACACCCAGTGTTTGAGAGGAGTAGATAGCTGAAAAGAGCAGAGAGCAGAGAGGAGTAGATAGCTGAAAGAAGTAGAGAGCAGAGAGGAGTATATAAGGAGGCTGCTCTCGTTCGGCGCCGTGTAAATCAATCCTCCACCGTTTGTCTGCTCTCATTGGAATCAGTACCGAATACTTGAGTACTAATCACAACAGTGCCGAAATTTGCCCCGATCGGAAGAAATCTGGGCACTTTCCTTCGTTTTCGCGTCGCAGAGCCAGCACCTGAAAATCAGCGGCGAATAAAGCGTCGCCCGGGAATCAGCGCCCACAGTCACTCCCACCCGTGCCGAATAAAGTTGTCGGGTGGAGAGCGTGCCGCCACCGCACGAGGCGGCATGTCCCACAGTCACTCCCGCCCGTGCCGAATAAAGCTACGCCGGGAATCGCCAGGGAATCAGCGCCGCGAGTTCGTCGGCTGCAGAGGGTGCCGCCAGCACCCGAGGCGGCATGGCCCACCACGATACACGCCCCTGCAGATGAGACAGACGTGCCACCTCTGGCCGTGGCGGCAGGGCCTGCCGCCTCCGACCGTGGCGGCATGTGCCACGTGTCGGCTGGCCTGCCTGCCGCCACGATACTTTTGGCTTTTCCACTCAGAGGTGGTCCTTTGTGGCATTTCACTTTTTGGGGTGGTCTCTTATGCCAAAAATTCCGTTCTGGCTATCACATGTTTTCGGCTGTTTGCTTTGATGTGCCGCCTCCAATACGTTATGGAGCTTCGTGGTTGACATGGTACAATCATGGTGCTGCTGCGGATTGTAGCATGGTATAAAGGGGTCCCTTTTGGTTTTAGTAAGCTCGTGAAATAAAAGCGCTTACCACTGGGACAAAGAGAATAGCAGAATCAACAAAAGGACAATACTCAAGAAATTCTAGAACGAGCTCAAGGTTCTAGTTGGAGCAGATGCCCTAATTTAAGAGCCCGGCGGAAAGGGTACGGTGCACATCATTGATGCGGATAAGATAAATCGGAGCACGTCTTTTGGGGGTGAGACCGCATGTCACCTCTTCCATTGATCTTCTTTCAATAGGCTATATCTCGGTAAATTACAGTATGGGATGGGGTATATTTGTTAGGTTTCAAATTGACATGTATCAATTTGACTATTTGAGGCAGGGGCGGCGCCACAAGGGGGTCGAGGAGGGTCCGTTGACCCGGCTCGAATCGAACCAAAAATAAAAAGGTACCAATCGTTTCCGCGACCAGTTGAGCGAGCACCGAGAAAAAAAGGGGGAAGAAAAGAAACAGCCCCGACGCTCCTGTCCCCGACCTAGCGCCGCCGTCCCCATCCCCAAGCTGACCGCGCCCATCCTCGCCGTCCCCATCCCCAAGCGGACCGCCGCCCGACCATCCTGGCCCCCGCCCGGCTGGCCGTCTCCGTGCAGGGGCAGCCACCGCGCGGCCATCCCGGCCCCCGCCCGACCATCTTCGCGCAGGGACAGCCCCCGCCTGGGCATTTCTGCGCCGCCCGGCCATCCCCTCGCGCCCCTGCCCGGCCATCTACGCGCGCCGCCCGAGCCTGGACATCTCCGCGCCGCCCGAGCCCGGCCATATCCGCGCTGTCTCCGCTGGTGGGCGGCGGAAGCGCCCTGGGAGCCTCTGACCCCTCCAAAACGGGGATTTTTGGGTGTGACTCCCTGCCTCTGATTCGCGAACATGGAAGCGCCACTGGGAGCGGAAGAAGAAGCCGAGTTGGCCGAGTGGATACGGGCAGAGGAGCAGGAAGAAGCTGCAGCGCACGGCCAAGATCAGAAGAGGGCACGCCACGCCAACGAGCATGTTGTTTTCCCTTTCCTCTATGAATTTCAGATGCCCAATTGTGTAGTAACCAGGGCAGTAGATCAGTATGAGATTGCTCAGAAGTTGATTTTTTATTTCAATGTTGTAGGAAACTCAACAAGCAAATACTGAAATCTTTGATTTAGCAAATATTGTTGCCGGCCCTGGAGTTCGTAGACCAATTGATGAATTTGGTACTCCTGAAATCAGAGATAAAATGAGATGGGAATATTTGTCAAGAGGTCGTAATCGTTTAGTTGGTTATAATTTTCCCAAAACAAAATTTGGTCCGAATTGGCGGTCATTTCTAGATGTATGGTATACCAAATATGATTGGTTAGAATATAGCTATGAATATGATTGTCTCAGTTAAAAGTCTATTGCAGAAACTGAGAGATGATGGATGGGAGCCTCTATTGCTTGCTGCTACTAACTTTTGTGGTGGAAGAAACATTATTGTACTGAACATGGATGATAACATTCTGGCTAGAGGTTATTCAAGGAGCTCACGCAAGATGGTTACTAGCTACCATGATTACAAGGTACAACTCTTTAATGAGGTTCTTGACAGAAACATAAGTGAGATAAATCATAGATTTTCTGAAACTTCTACACGCCTATTATTGTGCACTGCATGTCTTGATCCGAGAGACTCATTTAGCAGTTTTGATAATGCTAACCTAGTTGAGCTTGCAACTATGTACTCGGCTGATTTCACTTCACATGATTGCTGTCTCTTGGTTGACGAACTGTCTCTTGGTTGACGAACTGGACATATATGTTGATGTGATGAAAAGAAGTCCTGAATTCATAGCTTGTGATAGTCTGAGTAGTCTTGCTCTCAAGTTGGTTCATAAGAGACAGCATTTGACATTTCCATTGGTATATCGTCTTACTACACTTGTGTTGACATTACCTGTGGCAACAACATCAGTTGAAATAGTTTTCTCGGCCATGAATATTATAAAGACGGATTTTCGAAACAGGATAGGAGATGATTGGCTCAATAATTTGATGATTTTCTATGTTGAGAAAGAGATATTTGCAAAAATGATGTTAAGAAGATTATCCTACGTTTCCATTCCTACAACGACCGTAGAGGTCATCTTTCTCGACACTTTCATCTTGCCAACATGGATTCAACCTAATGGTACTATCTTATCACAATATAGCACTACTTTTGACGTAGTTTTCTTCTTCTTTGTAGCCAGTTTGTACTTGTGCTTGATGAAATATGAAACTGAATTTTGTTGGACCTTTCTTATGATGAATACACTTGGTTTTTTTCCTAAATTTCTTTAGACCATATTTGTTCGACCCGGCTCGGTTCAATTCCTGCCTCTGCCACTGATTTGAGGTGCGTCTTCGAGTGGACCTGGAATAGATCTGCCAATGAATTTACAATTTATCTAACTAGGACAATATATCAACATGAACTAGCTAGATCTCAACACTTACAACAACATGATTATCATTTGTTATGAATAGAGATAAACTTCAATTTAGAACCAAAAAAATGTGTACACTTTATCTATGCAATCATGGAATACTAATTTATCAAGCAATGTCTTGCAAAGTAAAAGGAAATACACTTATTTGTAAAATCTAAAGTCACTTCTCTACCAACTACCAAGACGAGAAATGAATAGTGACACCCAGTCCATCTCAAAAGACACGGGCTCTCCATAACTGAGGTAGCTAACAGGCCAGTTCATCACTTTCTCCATCACCCCGGTTTCAAGGTGGGCAATGTACACGCGCCGCCGGTGACAATCCGTGAGAAGGATCGTTCCACACTTTTCTCCTAAAACGTTAAAATCTCCTCCTTGAATCTCAAATGCGACCAACCGAGTGCACTGCCACACTGAAGAGGTATTGTCATCATCACTAGCGATATCATGTTGGCCCTCTTGCCGTTTCCATATCTCTACCTGAAGACGTTTCCTTTTCAGCCAGAGCAACGATAGTTCTCCACCACCGTCAACGAAGAGGATGACACGCGGAATACAATAAGCACGTTGAGAGAAGGATTGTCGCTCGACCATCGTGATCTTCTTCGTGGACACATTGCCCGTCCCGGCGTCCACGTCGGAGTGAAAAGCCACATGGCAACTACTTGGAGCTAAAGATGAGTGTGTGGCGTGGATTTTGCGTGAACTCTTCGCTAGTACGCATTGGTGGCGCCTCCTGCGCCCGCGGGTGAATATATGAGGAACTAGTGTGGTTTGCGAGATAAGGAGGAGTTTTTTTCTTCGGCGGGATGGAGGGCGCAGCTGTAAAAAACGTGGGCCGAATTACATAAGGTGTGAGATAGATAATTCATTCAAGAAAAAATGGAAAAGAAGCCGCGAACCCTATATATCGCTTATAGCGAGCTATATAAGGACTCGCCCGTGTGCACTTCCAAATGGGCCGGCCCGTTAATTAACTCATACAGAGAAAAGAAGAAGGCGTGGGAAGGGTTCGATCCAGCGACCTTTTGCCAGCGTGCGAGGAGAGTCAACCACAGCGCTATGTGTAAATTCAGTCTTTCGTCTTTTTATTCTCTCATTGTTTTCAATTTTTTTCTATTTTCTATTTTTTATTTCTGTTTTATTTCTTTCTTTTTCTGTTTTATTATTTGTTTTTAGTTTATTTTTCTTTTATTCGAAAATATTCGTTTTGAAATTTGTTCTAATTTGAAAAATGTTCAAATAAAAATATGGTCAGATTTGAAATTTGTTCACACTAAAATCTGTTTAAAATTGAGAATTGTTCACATTAAAAAATTGTTTAGATTTAAAATGTTCACTTTTTTATCTGTTTAAAATTGACAATTTGTTCATTTTCAAATATTGTTCACCATTTTCAAAATTTGTTCTCATTCGAATTTTTCTCAATTTCAAAATTGTTCACCATTCTAAAAAGTTGTTTATTTCCAAAAATTGTCCCTGATTCAAAATCTGTTCAGATTCAAAATCTGTTCCTTTTTAGAAATTATTCACCGCTTAAAAAAATAGTTCACCTTCAAAAAATGTTCTGATTCGAAGTTTCTTCATTTTCATAATTTGTCATGTATCATTCAAAATTTTGTTCATTTTCAAAATTTGTTTCATCATTTGAAATTTTAATTTTTAATCTAGAAATTTTTCATTCTGTGAATATTTAAAAAAAATTGAAAACATTTTCACGACTTCATAAAAATTGAACACAGAAAATATAATTAAATAGAAGAAAAAAGCGCTAGCCTTTTCAACTCAAGTACGTACCAGTGCAAAAAGAAACTAATATAGATACAGTACACGTGTGTTTTCAACTAACGTAGGTAGTAAGGTAGCTACCCAGGGCATAAGAAAACTAACGAGTGCGACGTACCTAGTACCAGCTTTTCAACTAACGTAACCGGGAACCCCTATGTATCTTTACTATTAAGGTTGCTGTGGCGGTGAGGCGGTGTCACACTTCAACATATTTACTTGAGATGCCACCGCACTAAATTTTTTTCTAACCGTAACCCGTTGCATGGAGCCTTATCTTTGTTAAGTTTGTTAGATTTGTTCGCTGCATGCAGCCTTATCCGTCTTCGCCCACTCCGTTGTATGATTTGGTCGCGCTTTGTGCTTTCTTCGTCCCTCCCACTGACATATTTTTCATTTTAACCATTCATATTTTCTGAATTAGAGCCTGCACTCCCGTGCACACGGTTAAGGTTAACTCCCTAGATCCTTCCTCATGCGCCGCCGTCACGGGCCTTGGACCATCGTCACCGGCAGCACCGATGCATTGGCCGTGCCCTCACCTTTCGCCTCGCAACCTGGACAAGTATGCCGCACCGTAGAGGAGGGGCTGGAGCTGGACGATGGGTAGCCGTGGAGAAGGAGTGGAGGTCACCTCTTCGGCACGTCGGCTCTTCGAAGCTTCAAAGACGGCGGCGCCGCCGTCAAGGACCTCCGCCTCCGCCATGTCGTCCTCCCGGCCTCTGCGCCGCCCTACTCCTCCCCCCGACTACGTCGCCACCAAGCCCGAATAGAGACGGTAAGGACAGGGACGCCTTCCAAAATCCCCTTTTCTCGCAGCGCCTCGGTGGCTCGGTCAGAGGAGAGGATGGGGGTGAAGATTATTTAATCGGAGGTCGATGGCAGCACCGGCCTTGATCGTACGAAGCACAGGTCGTTGAGCACGTCGTCGGCTGCGGTCTTCTTTGAGCTCCTCTGGGAGAGCACGCCGTGGACCTCGGCGCCGGGTGCGTCCTCATGGGAGTTGTGGCGGCACTCTTGGACCACAATTTGCTGTCTCCGCTCGCATCCCTCACGAAGGAGCATCAATCCGGCGGACGGAGGCATTGTCGCCACCTGAATCTCGAACCGTCTAGGGCGACGACCACAAAGGTCTCCTGTATCTCCATCTAAATCTACAAGCAGGAGTTCACCGGGATGCAATTTTATCTGGTACAGGGGTCCTCGCCGCTATCTGCCGCCACCGAGGCTGCCATGAAGGTCGTCAGGTAGCAGCAGCGGGTGGCCAGCGTGCAGGGTTGTGTTCTACGCAGACAAGAACCACCAGAACCAGACATGAAGCATTGAGGGCATGGATGTCGCCCTCCACGATAGTGCCGTCCTCTGTGCTCTCCTCTTCTCGAACGCGGCCTCTGTGTGTGCTCTCTGTCCTCCCGGGATCGCCATATGTACGCCAGCTGGCTCACTGATTCCGGTTCTTCTTCTTTACATGATCAGTTCGGGGAAGGCCGCCGGCAAGGCGGTAACTCCTACTGCACGCTGTTTGTCAGGCACCTCTCCCGCCTCACCAACGACGAGACGCTCCGGAAGTGCGCTTGTCTCGGTTGTGCCTCTATGCTGGGATGTTGTTGTACGTCTATCTTTCCTGTCTTATGTTTGGAGTTGTTTGTTTGGTCAATTTGGTGTGTCGAGCAGACGGTAGGCAGGTAAGGGAAGGTAAAGATTATGCGACTGGTGCGTGATATTTGTGAGTTAAGCATTTGTTGTCTCTTTTAATTCTAGCAGTGTTAGTCGAAAATAAATCAGTATGGTTCACCTTGATGCTAAATTGGAGTGTTCTATGTGGCATCAATAACAGAGATTAAAAACCAGAGTGCTACTTTCCTGTAATCTATGAATTGTTGCATGCGTTTTCCAATTTTCAGATCAGCTAGCTAATGTCGCGGGATGTTTCATTTTGTCCTTGACATCGGACAACAGATAGAATGCATGATTGGTGGCAACTGATCACACACCTAAATATTTACCTTCTGCAACTTTTTTTTTATAATGATCATACATTTCATTTGCAGTTACTGGGTGCTTCTCGTGGTTATGCATTTGTAGAGTATGAAATGGACAAAGAGATGTGTCATGCCTATGAGGTACCAACTGTATAGCATTTTAAAGTTCTTTGCCTATTTATTTTCCGTTGCATTCTAGGTATATCTGAAATCTAAAAGAAAACTATTCCTGAATACCAAGGATTTGATGGAAGTGAAGTGGTTGCAGACTACCACAGGCATCAGCTTCTGCCTGGATGGCCAAGGAGTCTAGGTATGTTCCCTACTGCAGTATAATGTAGAACTCAGATAGAGTACTTGAGACAAACTTCATACTAATTTGAATTATCCTTTTATAGGAGGTGGACTTGGAGGAAAGAAAAAATATGGACAACTAAATTTGATGGTTTGGAACTCCCTAACATAAGCCTCCTATGCTACTGAATAGCCTGCATGTTGTCGTTGCCCATTTGGTGTATGGCTGTACTTAATATAAATAATTTTCAAAGACTCGGTTATGATTGATTACGTAGACAACTCAGATGATTGATGTGCTCTTAGGAGAATATGTTTGAAATTTATATTATCCTTTTCTATTACACATGTTAGGTTGTTAAATATTGTAATAATCTGTTTGGTAGTGAAGTGTTCCTACACTTTGTACATGTATTGTGTGTCAGCCTCAATCTCATCGGTTGCACGTGAGCTGACTTCCATTTGCAATCTCGTAGATTCAGGAGATTTTTTGTGTGCAGTTGGAAAATTAGGTTAAGTGCAGCCATCCAAAGGAATTGTAGTAGGGCAAGGGTTTCATGGCAGAAAACAAATGTGAATAACCGAAAATTGTGGGATGATAGTTCCTATTTTGAGCAGTTTCTGGTTCTCATATTTTTTTGCACCACAATACGGAAATTAATCAGAATTGTATGGGTTTAGACGTATGATTGCTGGAACCTGATGCATCTTCATCGCCTCCGGCTGACATCGATGCCGCCTCCAAGGTTCGCTGCCTACTGCCCTCTCCAACGGAGTGTCCACTGCTCGCCCACTGGTGTGCTTCTCGGGAGGTCTCATCCCTTCAATTTCTTTTCATTTGTTTTATGTCCATGAATTGGATGTCATATCAGATGATATATCCCCGGTCCTAATCTTATACTTTTTTGTCTGATGCAAACATGCAGATCAGTAGATGACTTCAAGATGTTGTCCTTAGAACAATACTACATCTAATATGTTTTATGGTCTTACGAGGAGATTTGAGCACAAAGTACATTTATTGTGAAGATGGTTTTCTGAGCTAGCTCTAATTGATCTCAAAATTTATTTTGTTGGTTATGTAATTCGTGTATGTTCCTTGGGGAAATGTGATTTTTTCAGTATATTTAGTGGAGACTGGAGATTCCAATGGTATACCAATTAGGTTCAATAAAAAAATGATCTTCTCTCTGGTCCTGAGCAATTTATCATGATGTTTATGAAGCTATAATTTGTGATCAAGTGGTTTAAAATAGAATAGATGTATTTTAAAATAGAACTTGAATTTCATTCTGTAGCAACGCACGCGTATATTTCCTACATGGTTAAAAGTTAAGTTCCTTGGAAGTAACTCTTAATGCACGGGCACGCGAAATATAGCAATTTTTTTATAAATGCTTCAAATTATGTCATACTATCCCGTTGCAACGCACGGGCATTTAACTATTTAACTAGTCGTGAGAAGATTCGTGCTCCAGCCCGGGGCCATGTACGCTATTGAGCGAGGCGAGCGTGTCCTGCTCTGGCCCAGGCCCATGTAGCGCTCCCTACGTGAGCGAGGCGAGAATTCGGGCTCGCCTAAAGCGCTATATAGGGGCTCCCAAAGAAGCTACGGCCAAATCACGTTCGTGGGCAGAATGAAACGTGGGTCAAAGCCCATAACTAAATGAGGTCCAATATACTATCTTCGGAAGAGCTGGAACCCTAAAACCATTTCCCCTCCACCCCTGGGGGCGACTTCCTTGGCCACCACCGCCGCCCAGCCCCTCCGCCACCGGCCTCCTGCCTGCTCTCCTGGACAAGGTCCACCGCCGCCATTTCTCCTAGTTCTGTCCGCCGCGAGAAAGGCAACGACGCCCCGACGGAACCGTGGCGGCGCGACTGGCTTGCGTCGATTCGACGATGCACGCGCCCCCGTCGAGCTTGCCTTCCGCGTCGTGCTCATGGCGGCTGGAGGGCTGTCCTTCACTGCACACCGGCAAGGGGGCGGCCATACGGACGCGGCGGCGCAGCTTCGGGCCCTTCTCCCCCATCGATTCCCTCGTCGTCAACAACCCTTCTCCACCGGTGGATGACAGTGTCCGAGGCACGGCCGCTCTACGTGCTCCTGGCGGCGGCTTTCTTCAACGTCACCTTGCGGTTGAACCGAACCTCTGCAGCGGCCGTGCCGAAGCTGACAACCTCGCCGGTCCTCGTACATCTCCAGCGCCCACTGATGCTCAAGGTATGAGCTCGGCCCAAATCCTCTTGTACCGAAAATGAAAAATCGCATCCTTTCTAGCAGCCTGAGGAGTGGACGGGTCCAGCGCCATCTTCTGGTCTGTCACCGCGTCGTCAAGAAGGTCCGGTTCCTCTCCAGGTTCCTCTTATGTGAACCTAGTTTGACCCCGTGTGTCTTGTCTCTAGCTGCAACTATGATTTCCCTGCACAACCATAATGTTGGTTTTAGTTACATGAAAACAGAATTCGTCTTGTAATAGTGAGTCTGAGGATTGGAAGTTACGTGACAGTGAGTCGATGTAATAGTTTCCTACGAGGTCAATTCATCTTTGTTGTCTCCAAATGTCAAACTCTATAGTGATGCTCGCAAATGAATGACCTTTTATATTGTGTTCTTTGTTGCTGCTAGGAATATCTCGTGATACAGGGGTCACGATGCCTGGCACTGATGCTGTTTCCCAGAATGACTTACTGATCGTGGGCCCAGGTGTGCTTGGACGACTGGTAGCCGAGAAGTGGCTAAAGGTATGCATGGCTGTAGCTGATACGGCTGGTAGCCAAGTCAGCCTCTTTCGACATCAACCTTTTAACCGCAATCTTGCCTGTCTAAAGGAGCGACATTGTAACATCTCTTACAATAATGTTTTTCTTCCTTGGATATGTTTTGCAAGGCAAAGATGGAAAATTGAAAAAACATTGTTAATTTGTCTAATCAAGTACTCAACTTCATTTTCTATAGGAACATCCTGGCTGCAAAGTTTTTGGCCAGACTGCAAGCACAGATCATCACAGCGAGCTAACCGATATTGGCATCATTCCCTCCTTGAAGGGATCCACTATTTCTCAAAAGGCTCCATATGTTATTTTCTGTGCTCCTCCATCTCGTTCTGATGATTACCCCGGCGATTTGAGGTAAGTGAGTGTGATTGTAATGATGATTTCATGCAATTGATTTGGTACAATCTAGAAAAATAAGATTGAAAGCATTGATACCTATCTCCAGTTTGTGGTTACTGCTCGTTTTCTGGGCTGTTTGGGTTGAGGTCTCATATCCGAACCAAACTTGTGTGGAAACTATTTTTTTACAAGTACGGAAGTTTAATTTATGATCAAACCTTAGGGCACAGGAACCATAGTGAACATTGGTTAATATGAACACATTCACACAATGGCATTAATGTTGATGGATGGATGGATGGTCGGAGATGGTGGCATCAATAGTGACTCAGGCTGGTAAGCAATCTGAGATGAAGGCTGGTCAAGTGGACAGACATCATAAAGATGGTCACGGTAGTTCAACTGCAACTGCAGTCTGTAGGAATGGATGTGTCAGAGTACTAGCGGCAATGTTGGTATCATAGTGCTATGCAGAGTAGCAGCGGGAAATGTCTGGTGTTACATGGTTGAGCCAGGACTTTCTGGTCTTTTGGTTTTATAAAATAAATTTAGTGACTTTATTTGGATTCTAATGCAGTTATATGTGTACATACTGCCTTGGGACTTCATATTGTCAATTTTTGGTATAAGTTAAGTAACTCCACTAGACTCCATATTGGAACAACCAACTCCACTAGGCCCTTAAGATTTTATATTTTTTACCGAATAAAGTAGCATGCATAAATATGGATAGTTTCTTGTGTGTAACCTGTGAAGGACTTGTTATTACCAGTATTATTTGTTGATGGGTGCCACCAGCCTTTTTATTTGTCAACACACTCCAGTCACCCTGTGGATCACCGATCCAGTTGGTAGATTTTTTCCATTGCTCATGAATTACACTAGTTCGATGAGAAAACACAAAGGTCTGTCTCTTGATGAACTGATAGAAATTAACTAGAGTAGTTTCACTACAATATTGTGCAATATGCATCTATCTAATCCTAAACAAATTGCATATCATGGACATGTGATGTATCCTCATTTCAGAAAATGCATGCAGACTTGCGGCCTCAAATTGGAGTGGCGAAGGTTCTTTCCTGTTTACATCGAGTACTGCTCTCTATGACTGTAGTGACAACAGATCGTGCAGCGAGGTATTACATATTCTGCCGAGACCATAGGTGTCTACAGTTTTTGTTCTTTTGGTTGATATAAGTTCTGGTATATGTAGTAATAATAGTATGCAACTTTCCACCCAAAAGAATTAGTATGCAACTTTCCATCCAAAAGAATAAGTATGCAACTCCAGATTTATTATAGTTACAGTAGAAGCATTTCTTATTTTAGTTTGCAGTAGAATCATTCCTTGCCTAGAACCTCACGATTACTTCCTATATTTTGTGAATTTTATTTCATTGTATTGACCAGTTTTTTTCTCTTGTTTGGGCAGGATTGTCCATCTATTCCAGCTGGCAGGGGTCCTCGTACTGATGTCCTTCTTAGAGCAGAAAATGTCGTTTTGGATGCAGGAGGCTGTGTTCTCAGGCTAGCAGGACTTTATATATCCTAATCTTAGGAATATTACTTGCCCAAAAGTACAATAATAACACAGATTTTTTATGCAATATAAGATGAATAGAACTGGTACATATTTTTCTTGACTTCGACACACAAAATAGATAGAGGTGCTCATTTTTTCTGGTTAAAAAAGGGTACGCTGGACTCGCGACCTGATCATATTATCAATCAGATCCATTATGAGGTTAAATGAGCTTATGAATTTATCTCTGATTCATATCTTTGTACTCTTTTTTTACCTGTATTATGGTGGTGATGTGGCGTGTTGTTCAGTCAGCATCTTGTGAGCTGTAATCTTATGTTATATACTTTTTTGTTTTCAGGATGCTGCATCTCTTGCAATTGCCATAATGAAAAAGAGACCTTGGGGTCGTATCTTTTTGGGCTGTGACAATAAGCCTCTTTCCAGGTTAGAGCTAAGCTGCTCGTTTAAACCAATTGTTCATTCATCTAGCTCGATTCTATTTGTGTTCGTGGATGTACTGATAGCCAAACGGGCAACTCATTCTTTTAGCTAAAATGAATAAATTTAAACCTCGCAGGCAAGAAATAATGGACGCAGTTAACAAAAGTGGAAAGTTTGACACGGAATTTCAAGGTTTTACTGGTTAGTTTTATACCTGCTCCAGTGTGACATGTATTGCTGAGCATACATTAACCATTTATCAGGTAATATTAAATCGACCTTCACTTCAGGTACCGATGGTCCACTGGGGAAGAGGATGGAGAATTCGAAAACTCGGGCCGAGATTGGATGGGAGCCCAAATATCCGAGCTTCACAGAGTTCCTGGGTGTCAGTTAATCGCCGCACACACGTTGAACGATTTTTCTTACCCTGAGTGAATAGCGATGTCAAGAGGAATGTAATGCCAGCAGTTTTGTTGCCCCAGAGAAGCACTTCTATAGACTATGCAAACGCTGCACGATGTTATGGTGTATACTAGTAGTATTTCTTTTGGTCGGTGGTCCTCCACTTTTCAACTTTCTAACCATCGATTCACAGGCAATATAGTCACACTGTCTATCTCATTTTGGTTCAGTCATCCATGTTTTCAAGTGCATTTGTTGTAAAAGCTTTACTGGTTCTGGTTTCCAGCTGTTCCAGCATAGCTTAATCATATTTGGTTTACTCTGTTTTGAGTTAGTGTATGCCCACATGCCAATGAACCTATCCATCATCACCACTATCCATGTGTTGGAGGATTGGTATCTTTTTGTAAAAACTTTTAACTACTCCCTCCGTCTCATATTAATTGTCTCAAACTTGGACTGTCTAGATACATCCATTTTTCTCTAACTTTGAGATGATTATTTTGAGATGGAGGGTGTACTTATATTATATAAAGGAGTTAATTACACTGGGCACACACAAACTCTACCTCAATTTCATACAACAACTCAATTTATGTGTCAAAATGATACACGAACTCCCATGCGGATTCGTTTTATGTCCATTGCCTACCGTGAACTGACACGTGTACGTCCAGGTGGGATTGGGGCCACGACACATCTTTCTTGATCACCCCCTATACTCTTTTCAGTTCGCAAATAGATCCTTTTCAGAGGGAGAGAAGAATCTCCAAATTCGCATCCCCGCGACGGCGACGGAACCCCCCACTCCTCCCATACTCGCACGCCACTAGCCTCACCACCCCCCCCCCCCGAGCCACCCCCTCCCGTCGACCCTCACGTCGCCGTCGCCGCGCCGCCAGATCTCCCGAGGGCACAGACCAAGCGCCTCGCTGGGCTCGCATCGAATCAACTTCGATTCAAAGCTGGAGAGTCGCAGTCATGGGAGATCCAGCCCGAAGCAGCCCCGACGCGGATTTGAGGTCAGTCCAAAGTCGTTCGGAGTTGGAGGGCGCAAGTGCCTTGCTCTCGCTGGCGGAGGTCATCCCGGGGGAGGATCCAGTGCTTTCGAGCAACCACTTCCGGGATTTGACGACGGCGGCAAGGCAAGCGCTAGCGAGGGAGAGTTCGCAGATTGCTTTGGCAGAGATCTCGACGGCCTGCACACTCTGAGGTTGGACCCTGCTTCTACTTCGTGGAAGCCAGGGCGAGATCCATAGAGCGATGGCAGTCCGAGCGGAGGTTCTGGCACACATCGAGCGGTCGATCCCCTCCAGCTCCCCCGGGAATATGATCGTGGTTCTCCAGGACAGGGTCACAGGAGCCAGGCACATCGCCGGCATTTCGAGGGAACATGCGCTTCAGATGATCAGCCATGGCTTGGTCACTCCGCCAGCTCCCGAAGCCCAAATCCAAGACCCCGACAGGGCGTCCATTCGCCAATTCGAGTTCATCAGAGAGCTGCAACTCGGGAACATCCGTTCGAGCATCCTCCATCATCGCGGGGGGCGTACGCCTCCGTGCAGAGCGAGAGGGAGACACCGCCGAGGCTAGTCGTCTTCCCGACTGGTCCACTGCAGGCCCGCTTTGCTGAAGCAGGCGGGTTCGTTCTCAGTGACGCAAAAGAGGCCGCTGATGCTTGCTGTTCTCCGTCAGTTAATTTCAGTTGGAAACTCCCAGCGCAGAAATGGAGGGACAAGAAGGAGTCCATCTTTTTACTAGCTGTAGTTGGATGTGTATTAGTGTACTGTGTGTGTGCTTTGTTAGTTAGATTGCAGTAGTGGTTCACTGCTAGTATTAGTGTACTGTGTGTGTGTGCGCGCTTTGTTAGTTAGATTGCAAAAATTGATGGATTCATGATTTATGCCAAAAACCTGTAATGTTCTGCAATCATTATAATAAAATCAGACAATTGAGTACAAATGAAAATTGCAGTAGTGGTTCACTGCTAGTATTTTATTGGTTTTGAAGTACCATATTATTACACACTTGTTTGTCTCATAAGGTGCACACAAGAGCAAAACATGAAAGTAGTATCAAAATCTGATGAATTTAAACACTAATAAGTGATAAGCAGAAGGTATGACATTTATAATGTTTAAGTAATGTCACAGTTATTTATAACAAACAATGCCCCTGTTATTTATAATGCCACTGTTATTTATAATGTTTAAGTAATTTCACTGTTATTTATAATGTTTCCTTCTATTATTTTTAGGGTCTCTTAAAAGCAGTAAGCAAAGTATTCCCAGATGCAGAGCATAGATTCTGTGTAAGACATTTGTTACAAAATTTTCAGAAGGCAGGAAACAAGGGAGAGGTGCTGAAGAAGAATTTATGGGAAATTGCTAGATCCACTAACCTTGCAAAGTACAAGCACAACATGAACAAGATGCTGGTTGCAAGTAAGAAGGCATTTGATTGGGTTGATGAATTGGTTCCAACCACTTGGATCAAAGCATTTTACAGTGAATTCCTTAAATGTGACATGCAGTTAAACAATCACTCTGAAGTATTCAACATGTAGGAATTATTTTCATGATTAAATTACAGTAATTCTTCTGCCTTACCAGAGTGTGACATTGTGTTCTTGTTGCTTCCAGCTACATTTTGCAGGCAAGAGAGATGCCGATCTTGTCCCGGCTAGAAACAATTTTCTATAAGCTGCTCAATAGAATAGAAACCAAAAAAAAAGGAAGCTCAAGGCTGGCCAGGGATAATTTGTCCCAAGATTAAGAAGAAGCTTGACAAATTCACAGAATGGAGTGCAGGTTGCATGGTCACACCAGCTGAAAATGGCCTTTTCCATGTTACTTCTGGTGAGTTTGAGGTTAGCTATGCTGTGGACTTCAATGCAAGAACTTGTGATTGCAAAAGGTGGCAGTTGTGTGGAATTCCATGTCATCATGCAATAGCATGTTGCAGAAGTGAGAGAATAGACCCAGAAACAATTGTTCACAGTTGTTACAACATTGACACATATTTGCAAGCATATGGCTTCCCCTTGGTGCCACTCAGAGGCAGAGTTTTCTGGGAGAAGAAAAATGGAGTGAAGGTACATCCTCCATTGTACACTAAGGTCATGGGCAGGCCTAAGAAGGCTAGAAGGAAGGCACCAGAAGAGAAGAAGAAAGATGGCACAACTATACTATCTAAGCATGGTGTGATCATGCATTGTTCCATCTGTAGAAAGACTGGTCACAACAAAACGGGGCATGCAAAATACATTGAAAGCATCCAACATTTGGAACAGGAAGGTGGTCCACAAGTTGAGCACAATGAAGCAGTAGAAGATGATGAACAGTTTGATGATCCAAGTTATTTGGATCACATAATCCAACAAGATCAAGACCCAAGACTGGACCCTACCCAACAATTAAATTCCATGGTGCACAGATTAGGCCAGGAGGTATGTTTAATGCATTTTATGACAATGGTAATGAGAGCTCAATGGTTGTCGACAACCCTCGAGGATTGTCGACAACCATAAATGATCATAGTAATGAGAGATCAATGGTTGTCGACAACCCTCGAGGGTTCTCGACAACCATAAATGATCACAACAATGAGTCCTATTTCATTTTAATACATTTAAATGCAAAGGCAATGATTTTAAGTGGGCAATTAATCTTTATGCATCAGGTTCATCTCCCTCCCAATAGGTCACATGGACCTTTGCCACAGGAGAATTCATTTGTTGAGGCAGCTAGAGAAAATCTACCACAAGCCAGGGCAAGAGTAACAACGACAACATTGAGAGGGAAAGGAAGATTGGGGGGTAGAGGAAGAGGAAGGAACACACCTGATGAGGGGACATCTCATGGACAACAACCATCAACAACTGGCAGGGGTAGAACTATGGAAGGGGATGCTGAGCAACCAATCAGTGGTAGGGGAAGAGGAATAAAAAGAAAGAAATAAACAGATGCAACCACTTCAGGAAGAGCAACAGGAAGAGGAACAGGGAGAGGTGCATATTACCTTCTTTTTTGGTGATGATGGGCAGCAACAGATGGAAAACATGCAACAGCAGGTGCATCATCCAATAGGAGAACAAATTCCTGATCTCAACTCACAAGTGCTACCTGATTTGAATGCAGAAGATGTGTAATTTGGAGATAGTGTTTAAATTCATCAGATTTTGATACTACTTTCATGTTTTGCACTTCTGTGCACCTTATGAGACAGACAAGTGTGTAATAATATGGTACTTCAAAACCAATAAAATACTAGCAGTGAACCACTACTGCAATTTTCATTTGTACTCAATTGTCTGCATTTTATTATAATGATTGTAGAACATTACAGGTTTTTGGCATAAATCATGAATCCATCAATTTCTGCAATCTAACTAACAAAGCGCGCACACACACAGTACACTAATACTAGCAGTGAACCACTACTGCAATCTAACTAACAAAGCACACACACAGTACACTAATACACATCCACCTATAGCTAGTAAAAAGATGGACTCCTTCTTGTCCCTCCATTTCTGCGCTGGGAGTTTCCAACTGAAATTAACTGACGGAGAACAACAAGCATCAACGGCCTCTTTTGCGTCAGTGAGAACGAACCCGCCTGCTTCAGCAAAGCGAACCTGCAGTGGACCAGTCGGCAAGACGACTAGCCTCGGCGGTGTCTCCCTCTCGCTCTGCACGGAGGCGTACGCCCCCCGCGATGATGGAGGATGCTCGAACGGATGTTCCCGAGTTGCAGCTCTCTGATGAACTCGAATTGGCGAATGGACGCCCTGTCGGGTCTTGGATTTGGGCTTCGGGAGCTGGCGGAGTGACCAGGCCATGGCCGATCATCTGAAGCACCTGTTCCCTCGAAATGCCGGCGATGTGCCTGGCTCCTGTGACCCTGTCCTGGAGAACCACGATTAGATTCCCGGGGGAGCTGGAGGGGATCGACCGCTCGATGTGTGCCAGAACCTCCGCTCGGACTGCCATCGCTCTATGGATCTCGCCCTGGCTTCCACGAAGTAGAAGCAGGGTCCAACCTCTGAGTGTGCAGGCCGTCGAGATCTCTGCCAAAGCAATCTGCGAACTCTCCCTCGCTAGCGCTTGCCTTGCCGCCGTCGTCAAATCCCGGAAGTGGTTGCTCGAAAGCACTGGATCCTCCCCCGGGATGACCTCCGCCAGCGAGAGCAAGGCACTTGCGCCCTCCAACTCCGAACGACTTTGGACTGACCTCAAATCCGCGTCGGGGCTGCTTCGGGCTGGATCTCCCATGACTGCGACTCTCCAGCTTTGAATCGAAGTTGATTCGATGCGAGCCCAGCGAGGCGCTTGGTCTGTGCCCTCGGGAGATCTGGCGGCGCGGCGACGGCGGCGTGAGGGTCGACGGGAGGGGGTGGCTCGGGGTGGGGGGTGGTGAGGCTAGTGGCGTGCGAGTAGGGGAGGAGTGGGGGGTTCCGTCGCCGTCGCGGGGATGCGAATTTGAGGATTCTTCTCTCCCTCTGAAAAGGATCTATTTGCGAACTGAAAAGAGTATAGGGGGTGATCAAGAAAGATGTGTCGTGGCCTCAATCCCACCTGGACGTACACGTGTCAGTTCACGGTAGGCAATGGACGTACAACGAATCCGCATGGGAGTTCGTGTACCATTTTGACACATAAATTGAGTTGTTGTATGAAATTGCACATAGAGGTAGAGTTTGTCTATGCCCAGTGTAATTAACTCAATTAAGTACTATGCATCAAGGTACTCTTTCCCATAAGTACTCGAATACACCACCACATGCACCATGACTCGAATATACAGGTAAATACTATGCATCATAGAATTCGAGTGTCAACTTGTGAAACTTTAATAGTATTCTCCTTCTGGCTTTATGACCTCTGCATCCAAGAATCCGCAAATTTCCTCTTGAATTGCTCGTATGCGATTCTTTGGGAGAAGACCGTCCCGCATCCGTTCGATCTAATATAAAGAAGAGTGGTCAATAGATATATAAGGGATTGTCAATAGCTGGTAATTAATAAGATAAAAGAGATTGTTGACGTACACGAAGTTTTTCGAAATCCCTGCCCTTTCCGCAGGTCGTCTGACGAATGAACTCGCAGACATAGTGTCCACATAAGTGGTTCCCGTCTCCCTGGTCCAAGCACTTTACAAGAACATGGTTTCATTAAAAATAATAATCTAGCAATATAACGGTATCGAAATTAGAATCAAGTAGATGCGGCGATCTAGCTAGTAGTACTTACTCGAATATGTTTAAATGTAAGCTCCTTTTTCCATGGTCCAGGTTCCTTTCTTGTGAACCGTTTCCAAGCGCTGCCCGACAAAGAAAATGAACAAAGAGAGTTATCGAAAAATGAACAAAAGTTGTCGATATAGTGTCAAAGATTGAAATTACCGTTGGATCGTTTTCTGCATGTCGGCCCACAGCTCAAGGGGTTTATTTTTCGAGTCGATTACCGATACTATTCCTTTGTCGGTTTCAAATATGAGCAGAATATAGTGGAAGCTGCGCAAACATAACTCATCAGTTATACACTTATCATAGACTAAGGAAAACATAATGTTTGCAAGACAGTAACACTCACTTGAAGTTGTAAGGAAAAAGAATTTCCCTCTTGTGAGCGTGAAACCTTAACGCCATCACAATACCATCTTCTGTCTCCTTGGGATTTATTTCCAGAGTTTTATGATTAACCCAATATGGGTCAATGAATTCAATGTCATATATTCGTCCTCTTTTGCATTCGGGAATCTTCATTCTGCAATTATAATATAGCGAGTGTTATTATAAATACAATGAACAAGGTGAGCTAGCTAGAGACTTAATTAAGTACAAAAATAAATACTTACAGACAATAGACACTAACGATAGAATTGTCGAGGGTCTGCTGCTGGAATAGCTGAAATAATTCATCAAATTGAATAAGGATAATCCTCTCTTCGTACCCGTGATGCTCGTTTCTAACTCCCATCGGTAGCCAGTCCTCTGATTTCTTCGAGGCTTGCATGTACCAATTATGCACTCCACGCATTTTTGTTGAGAGATCATTTTCCTCCCCAGGTCCGACTAGAGGATGCCCGTGCCGGTATTTGTAGGCTAATTCATAATCGACGAAGTTTGATAAGGTCAGCATATACTCCTGAATAGACAAACCCGCAACAGCGGCTGCTTCTCCGTACAGTGCGATAAACTCCTCGGTAACTTGCTCGCCTGCGCCCGTGCTCGGCCCCACCTTATATTCGTATGCACTATGAGCGGGCACATGGATTGATTCTTCTGTTGTCCGACCTGGTCAACCGATTTCCCGCACTTTCCGCTTGAGCTACTGCTCTTCTTCGATTGCACTGCTTTCTTACCCCGGTTACCCCGGTTTGGCACGGATTACCCCGGTTCTCACGGTTCGCCCAAACATAGCCTTACAGTTAGGCAAGTTTTCCTTCTTGCCAATACTGGGCCTCTTTTGGGCCTGTTCTTATTTAGCTCCCTCATCGCTGCACACCACTGGTAGAAAATAGTCCTTCCATACGCCCCCATTAGTCCCCAAAATAATCGAACCGCGACCAAAGGGGTCTTTAGTCGCGGTTCGGGAGGAGACCCGCGACCAACTATCTGGGCCCAGCGCGCTGGGTCGACAGCTGGCGGACGGGAGGGGCTTTAGTCCCGGTTTGCCAGGCCAACCTGGACTAAAGGTCCTCAGGCTGGCCCGAAGGCCTTTAGTCGCAGTTGGCCAGGCCAACCAGGACTAAAGGACCATCCCTATATAGGACTTAGCTCACTTCCCTTAGCCACATTTGGTGTCACTTCTATTCACAATATTCACAAGGGGGTGGTGGGTTTGCTTTTGGTTCCTCCTATGCACACAAGGTGTTCGATGAAATGCCCGAGAGCATGAAACAAACATGATATGAAGTGTCCGAGCCACACTTGAGCTTTCTCATTTATTTTTCCTCCGCGATCGCGGTTAGCAACTTGAACCTTTCATGATTTGTATTATTTCTAGCTAGTTAGTTTAACAAATGCATGATGGTTAATTATATACTTTATATAATAATAATGCAGATGAATCGACAATGGATGTACGGTAACCGACTCTCCGGCGAGTTCACTACGGGTTTGAAAGATTTCCTCGCAGTGGCAAATGCGAACAAGCAGCGAGGATTTATTATCTGTCCATGTGCTTTCTGTAAGAATCAGAAGGGTTACTCCTCCTCAAGAGACGTTCACATGCACCTGCTTCGGCACGGTTTCATGCCAAGCTATAATTGTTGGACCAAGCATGGAGAAAGAGGGGTTAGAATGGAAGAAGATGAAGAAGGGGATGATATCGATGACAACTATCATGAGGCTTTCGGTGATACTTTCATGGAGGATGATTCTGAAGGTGGGGAAGGGTTAGGTGAAGGTGAAGAAGAGGCACATGATGAGCCCGCTGATGATCTTGGTCGGACCATTGCTGATGCACGGAGACGCTGCGAAACTGACAAGGAGAGGGAAAATTTGGATCACATGTTAGAGGATCACACGAAGTCGTTGTACCCAGGATGCGACAATAGTCTGAAAAAGCTGGGCTGCACACTGGATTTGCTAAAATGGAAGGCACGGGAAGGTGTAGCTGACTCATCATTTGAAAATTTGCTGAAAATGTTGAAGAATATGTTTCCGAAGAATAACGAGTTGCCCGCCAGTACGTACGAAGCAAAGAAGGTTGTCTGCCCTCTAGGTTTAGAGGTTCTGAAGATACATGCATGCATTAACAACTGCATCCTCTACCGCGGTGAATACGAGAATTTGAATGAATGCCCTGTATGCACTGCATTGCGTTATAAGATCAGAGGCGATGACCCTGGTGACGATGTTGAGGGCGAGAAACCCAGGAAGAGGGTTCCCGCCAAGGTGATGTGGTATGCTCCTATAATACCACGGTTGAAACGTCTGTTCAGGAACAAAGAGCATGCAAGTTGTTGCGATGGCACAAAGAGGACCGTAAGTCCGATGGGGAGTTGAGACACCCCGCTGATGGAACGCAATGGAGAAAGATCGACAGAGAGTTCAAAGATTTTGCAGCTGACGCAAGGAACATAAGATTTGGTCTAAGTACTGATGGCATGAATCCTTTTGGCGAGCAGAGCTCCAGCCATAGCACCTGGCCCGTGACTCTATGCATCTACAACCTTCCTCCTTGGTTGTGCATGAAGCGGAAGTTCTTTATGATGTCAGTGCTCATCCAAGGTCCGAAGCAACCCGGCAACGACATCGATGTGTACCTAAGGCCATTAGTTGATGAACTTTTACAGTTGTGGGGCAGACCTGGTGTACGTGTGTGGGATGAGCACAAAGAAGAGGAATTTGACCTACGAATGTTGCTTTTCGTAACCATCAGCGATTGGCCTGCTCTCAGTAACCTTTCGGGACAGACAAATAAGGGATACAAAGCATGCACACACTGCTTACATGAGACTGAAAGTGTATATTTGGATAATTGTAAGAAGAACGTGTACCTGGGTCATCGTCGATTTCTTCCCCGAAATCATAACGTAAGAAAGAAAGGCAAGCATTTCAACAGCAAGGCAGATCACCGGCCGAAGCCTGCGGAACGTACTGGTGCTGAGATATTTGATATGGTCAAGGATTTGAAAGTCATCTTTGGAAAGGGTCCTGGCGGACAATCAGTTCCGCTGGGAGTTGACGGGCACGCACCTATGTGGAAGAAGAAATCTATATTTTGGGAGCTACAATATTGGAAAGTCCTAGATGTCCGCTCTGCAATCGACGTGATGCATGTTACGAAGAATATTTGCGTGAACCTGCTAAGCTTCTTGGGCGTGTATGGGAAGACAAATGATACAAAGGAAGCACGGCAGGACCAGCAACTTTTGAAAGACCCAGATGACCGGCATCCGGAATGGTTTCAAGGTCGTGCCAGCTACGCTCTTACAAAGAAGAGAAGGTCATTTTTTTAATGCCTGAGCAGTATGAAGGTCCCGTCTGGCTTCTCGTCGAATATAAAGGGAATAATAAACATGGCGGACAAAAAGTTCCAAAACCTGAAGTCTCACGACTGCCACGTGATTATGACGCAATTGCTTCCGATTGCTTTGAGGGGGCTCCTACCGGAAAATGTTCGAGTAGCCATTGTGAAGCTATGTGCATTCCTCAATGCAATCTCTCAGAAGGTAATCAGTCCATAAGATCTACCACGGTTACAGAACGATGTGGTCCAATGTCTTGTTAGTTTCGAGTTGGTGTTCCCACCATCCTTCTTCAATATTATGACGCACCTCCTGCTCCACCTAGTCGAAGAGATTTCCATTCTCGGTCCTGTATTTCTACACAATATGTTCCCCTTTGAGAGGTTCATGGGAGTATTAAAGAAATATGTTCGTAACCGTGCTAGGCCAGCAGGAAGCATCGTCAAGGGCTATGGAAATGAGGAGGTAATTGAGTTCTGTATTGACTATGTTCCTGACCTTAAGCCGATTGGTATTCCTCAATCGCGACACGAGGGGAGACTAAGTGGAAAAGGCACGATCGGAAGGAAATCAACGATATGTATGGACGGTCATTCTATGACTGAAGCACACCACACAGTTCTGCAAAATTCCAGCTTGGTGGCTCCGTACTTCGAGCAACACAAGAATATTTTACGCTCGAACAACCCGGGGAAGCATGAATCCTGGATTAGAAAGGCCCACATGGAGACTTTCGGCAGTTGGTTGCGAAAACATTTAATGAATGACAATGATGTTGGAGATCAGCTGTACATGTTGGCCAAGACACCATCTTCGACTATAACGACTTTCCAAGGGTACGAGATAAATGGGAATACATTTTACACGATCTCCCAAAATAAAAAGAGCACCAACCAAAACAGTGGTGTCCGCTTTGATGCAGCAACCGAGAATGGGAAAAAGGTCACATATTACTGTTACATAGAGGAGATATGGGAACTTGACTATGGACCCTCCTGTGACGCCCCGAGATCGGGCACTATGCAGATTTCAGCATTCCCGCCAAATTCCACATAATGACCGATTCCAGATTGCCACTTGTGATAACATTACAACAGTTCACGAATAATCCACAACAACAACGGAAAAGAGATTTACAAAATGACTCAAACGAGTCAGGGATACAACTGATACAATACAAAGATCCAAATAACAGCGGAAGAAACAACATAGCATCCGGCTACGGACAAGATACAAATTGGACTAAGAGTCCTGAAGATAACCGAGAGCGTCCAATCCCTGCCCAGGCCAAGCCGGAGGGATTCCCAAGCTAACGTCGTCAGACTTCAAACCTGTTGACTGCAATATTGAATATGCAGCCACGAAAGAGATTCGTGGGTCAGTACGGTTAAGTACTGGCAAGTGGATAAACCATACTCACAAGATACCGGCGTAGCCAGTCATCACAAGATACAAATACTTGGGGATCAACGGAAGGGAAGGGGTTATTGCAATTAAGCGACAGCGGGCTGCACTAACCAACTACAGAAACTCAATACAACATCCGGCTAAAAGAGGGGGGATAAGATAGCGTATCGAAACCAACTACAACTACTCACCAAACAAACCCATCCAATGTTACCCCCTACTAAGGAAGCAACCCAAGGATAAACTCACACTGTTGGATTAAGGATGGATCAGGTTATTGTGTCAATAAGACTATTACTAGTCAAGTATCATTAGTTAGGTGTAAGTTGTTCTGAGTACTTGTCAGCCAGTACTTTCACCAAGTAATCCATAACCGCGGAAAACACGGCTTCTCGAGAAGATTTAACCCTGCAGGGGTGCACCAATTTGGCCGTACACGTAAGAATAACCCGCCAGACGGGGGATCAACCCACCAAGCGAGGTACTCAACACAACCCAACTCTGCTTCGCATCAAGCCCAAAGCACCACGTGCTGTGCGTGCGCGGCTAATCGAGCCCCCACGAAGAAAAGGGGGACCCTCATAGCACTGGAAGACCACGCCGCCCTAAATGCCGACTACAAAAGTTCCACCCTGGCGCCAAGGGTTCGTACCTGCATATGCGTGCAGCAAATGGAAAACCCGAACTAAGTGTGGCGATTTGGACGAGATGCGAATCGAATCAAGTTGAGGGGGCGCCCATACTCGCTTCCCACATGCGGTTAGTGCGCTCATCATGGATCAGTAGACAAGACCCTTTTCCTAATTAGGGTCGACACTAGCAGGCTTCAAAACCACGCCGGGCCTCCTGCCGGTGCCTTATCATCAAATTATTATTACCCAAAACATTAACAGGTTGTTGATTGAAATGAAACCCAACTATCAAACTAAACAGGTGATAAGACGGACAACAAGACTTGAGCGCAAACAACACTAAGCATGCAACTACGACACGAGGGCCAACAGAGTAAACAAACAACAGTTAATAGGAAGTGGAAGGAAAAGACTATATCATGGCTGCAAGGTAAACGATATGATAGGATCGAGACACAAGCATCGTATCAACAGGCTAGAATAAGAACAACGGAAAGAATCGGTAACAAGTGATGAAAGGCAGCCATATGGCAGCAAGTGAGTATACTTGCCTGGAATCCAGCAAGTAGAGGTACATCCACAGAACTTGTCGTTGCTCACACCATCTCAACGTCCTATCCGGGAAGAAGCAACGAACCTCGAACAAACACCGGATGCAACAATTACTACTACGGCAAAAAGATCCAGCATGATCAAAATATGGATGCATGACAAGTTAATGGATGCATAGAAATAAACTAGTTGACATGATAGCATGTTTAAATGGACCCATATGCAATTTGAGTTGCATATGAAAAGCCCATGAATTTTGGTTAGATTATTTGTTTTCCAACTAATCAACAGGTGAAGGTGGATTAGTATGATGCATGGATGATGAAAACAGAAAGATAACAACAATAGAACCAATTGGAAATAAGGTTTACCCATTTTGAAATTCACTTATTAAGTTTTGGAATTTTTGGTTACTTAAAGGTGTTACACAAGTAGTTGTGGTTTTCACCAAGTTAAATTGTGCAAAATAAATAACAAAATTCATATTTGAAAAGAATACAAAATTTTAGTTGGATTACATGTTTCAAATATTGGAAAAGGAATTACAATGATTTAATTATGAATTAAACAAGTTTAAACAAGATTTAATTGAATTTAATTCAAGTGCGAATATTATTTGAAATTTATTTGTTCAAAACACAAATTCAAATTCATATTTGAAAAGGTTATGTTTTTCTGGTTTGAAAACATATTTTATTTGTTGGAAAACAATTTCAGATGATTTAATTAAGCATGTTACCAATTTAATTGCATTAAATAAGAGATGAAACAATTATTCAAATTAATTGTTGCAAACCAGAAAACAAAGTGGATATCCAAGTGTGGCATGTGATTTTGGATGAAATTCATGTTTTGGGTATTTAATTTGGAGCAACCATTTGCAAGTTATTAATTATGCCATTTAATTTGTCATTTTTAAGAATTATTAAATAACAATAATTTTTAATTGCCCAAAATGCAAAACAAAGTTGATAAACAGAAAGTACAATGAATTTGGACTGAAAAACATATTTTATTTGTGTTATTTGAATTAATTATGAATTAATTATGGAATTAACCAAAGTTGAGATGAATTGTTTAAATTTGAAATTTGAAACAATTTGAATTGTGCAAAACAGAAAACAAATGTTATATTTGAAAAGTTCATAAAATTTTGATTGGGATACATACAAAATTTGTGTCATTTGGATTTGTGGTTTGAAAGTTGAGGGCATTTGAAATTTTAGGTTTTATTTGCGAAAGACAGGGACTTGACTGTGATGAAAACAGAGAAAAGGAGGGCTTAGGTGCAAAAGGTAGAAGGGCAGGGGCCTCGGTGCAAAGATCTGGATCCAGATCTGGATCTGGGACGGGTTTCACCGAGGGCAGAGCCAGCCACAGCGGCTGACTTGCGGGCCCTAGCGCCACGCGGGCGCTGACGAGGCGCGGGGGGACCACGCTGGCCACCACGGTCGCTGACCGGTGGGGCCAGCTGCGGGCGCGCGGAAAAGGACCAAAAGGTGGGGTTTTTGCCTTCCCCAGGGTTCGATCCCGCGAGCTGGGACGGGAGCGCGCGCGTCCGTGACCACTGCGCCTCGGCTGGTTTCGTGATGGGTTACAGGTGCGACTGAATATGAGGCAACCTACGGTGGTTAACTAAAACTCGACACCGCGGTCGCTAACTGAACTTGACGGAACGAACGGCGATCGATCGGACAGGCCGCGGCCGGCGGTGACATACGGCGCACGACGGGGGGTGGGGTGCTCGCGAGGGGTGCGCGTGGTGCGGTGTGCTCGAGGGGGAAGCAGTGAGAGAGGGGACGGACAGGGGAGGCGCTCACCTCGGTCTGCTGTCGAGGAGGCGCTGTCGATGGAGAGGAAAGCGACGGTGGCCGGCGACGGCGCGGCCACCACAGGGACTCCCAGCAGCTGGCGAGGGGACGGGTAGCTTCAGGGGATCGCCGCGGTTCCATTCCCGGCCGCGGTGCATCCTCGAGGCGACCATGGCGGTGGGGGCGACGGGAGGCAGAGGTGGTGTTCACGGGTGGTTGCAGGTATGTTCAGAGAGAGAGGGAGGTGGAGGAGATGGAAGATGGCGGTGATGGGGAAAGGGACTAGGGTTTGCAAGCAGAGGGGTGGCTGTGGATGCTTTATGGGGGGGAAGAGGAGCTAGTACGGCAAGCATCCAGGAGGGGAAGGTGAGATCCTGCGGTGGTGACTGCGACCATACTGAAGGAAGAAGACGACAAGCAGGAAGGGGGTCTGGGCCAAAAAGAGATGGGCTTGGGGGAGAAAAGGGGGATGGGGTGGGCTGCCCTTTCTCTCCATTTTTTTTGCTTGTGATTTTTTCTTTCCAATTTTTTTGTAAATGATGAAAGGCAGAGAGAGAGAGAGAAAAAGGAATAAGGATTTGGGGGGGGGGGGGTTTATGGTTTTCTTTTATGAATTATTTGTGTTAATGTTCAAAATTGAAATTTAAGCAAATGTTTACATTATTTCACAAGTTGGAAATTTTAATTTGATTAACAGTTTTTAGTTGAATTTTCCAAATAGAGTTTGGGGTGTTTATTTGATAATTAAATTTTATTAATTTGCAAAACAATAATTAAAGTAATTGGGAATATTAGGTCCAAGAGTTTGAAAGATTCAGTTGAGTTTTTAAGTGGTTATTTGAATTTCCAATAATGTTTGATTTGGGAATTTTGGAAATGAACAAACTCTACTTAATAAGCCCAAGCAATTTTGCAAGCATTATTTAATTTAATTTGTTTGCAAAATTTTAATTTTTAAACCCATATTGAAATATGATAAGTAGGACTGATTTGCTTTGAATTTTTGAATTTGCCATTAGGGTTTTAATAACAGGGAAAATTTTATTAACAAGCAATTTGATTAAAACAACTTCAAACTATTGAAAAACAAATGAGTGGTTTAGTTTGCAATTTTGAAATTGGAAATTTTGAGCAAGGTGTGAAAGTTTAAATTGTTTTGAATTTTGGTTTGTTTTGAAAACAGAATGCAATGATCATGTGATGCATGTGATGCAAGCAAAAGAAAACAAACAACTTTCTATTAGGGTAACACCCCAGGTGTTACAGACGACACCACTAACAAGGGATTGCGCCCTCGCAATCCACCTGCTAACCCGGGAGGGGAAATAAGTTCGACTATCGATTCTTCGTGCTTCCAGTTGATCTCCTCGACACCACGAACAAGGGCTTCTCGACACCACTAACAAGGGCTTCTCGACACCACTAACAAGGGATTCTTGCTCGGAGTGACGACGATGTTCTTCCACCAGGAACCTTCCGAGGATCGAACCTATTAGGTTAAGGGCTCAGAAAACGTCCACCCACGTAGGATCCTAACACTTTGAAAGATAGACAAGGGGGGAGACTCCAGAACAAACAAGATGGGAGGGGAAATAGAATAGGGATAAGGAGAAAAACAAGAATCCTATTGAGAGGTTTTCCAAAATAGTTTAGCAGAAATAGTTTTCGACACTCTAGAAACAACGACCGTTAGTGAGGTTATCCTACAGGCTTTGCGGACCCGTTGCTTCGATAACCATTCGTATCGAAACAATCTCGGGAATCGGAACCAAGGCTCTGATACCATTTGTGACGCCCCGAGATCGGGCACTATGCAGATTTCAGCATTCCCGCCAAATTCCACATAATGACCGATTCCAGATTACCACTTGTGATAACATTACAACCGTTCACGAATAATCCACAACAACAACAGAAAAGGGATTTACAAAATGACTCAAACGAGTCAGGGATACAACTGATACAATACAAAGATCCAAATAACAGCGGAAGAAACAACATAGCGTCCGGCTACGGACAAGATACAAATTGGACTAAGAGTCCTGAAGATAACCGAGAGCGTCCAATCCCTGCCCAGGCCAAGCCGGAGGGATTCCCAAGCTAACGTCGTCAGACTTCAAACCTGTTGACTGCAATATTGAATATGCAGCCACGAAAGAGATTCGTGGGTCAGTACGGTTAAGTACTGGCAAGTGGATAAACCATACTCACAAGATACCGGCGTAGCCAGTCATCACAAGATACAAATACTTGGGGATCAACGGAAGGGAAGGGGTTATTGCAATTAAGCGACATCGGGCTGCACTAACCAATTACAGAAACTCAATACAACATCCGGCTAAAAGAGGGGGGATAAGATAGCGTATCGAAACCAACTACAACTACTCACCAAACAAACCCATCCAATGTTACCCCCTACTAAGGAAGCAACCCAAGGATAAACTCACACTGTTGGATTAAGGATGGATCAGGTTATTGTGTCAATAAGACTATTACTAGTCAAGTATCATTAGTTAGGTGTAAGTTGTTCTGAGTACTTGTTAGCCAGTACTTTCACCAAGTAATCCATAACAGCGGAAAACACGGCTTCTCGAGAAGATTTAACCCTGCAGGGGTGCACTAATTTGGCCGTACACGTAAGAATAACCCGCCAGACGGGGGATCAACCCACCAAGCGAGGTACTCAACACAACCCAACTCTGCTTCGCATCAAGCCCAAAGCACCACGTGCTGTGCGTGCGCGGCTAATCGAGCCCCCACGAAGAAAAGGGGGACCCTCATAGCACTGGAAGACCACGCCGCCCTAAATGCCGACTACAAAAGTTCCACCCTGGCGCCAAGGGTTCGTACCTGCATATGCGTGCAGCAAATGGAAAGCCCGAACTAAGTGTGGCGATTTGGACGAGATGCGAATCGAATCAAGTTGAGGGGGCGCCCATACTCGCTTCCCACATGCGGTTAGTGCGCTCATCATGGATCAGTAGACAAGACCCTTTTCCTAATTAGGGTCGACACTAGCAGGCTTCAAAACCACGCCGGGCCTCCTGCCGGTGCCTTATCATCAAATTATTATTACCCAAAACATTAACAGGTTGTTGATTGAAATGAAACCCAACTATCAAACTAAACAGGTGATAAGACGGACAACAAGACTTGAGCGCAAACAACACTAAGCATGCAACTACGACACGAGGGCCAACAGAGTAAACAAACAACAGTTAATAGGAAGTGGAAGGAAAAGGCTATATCATGGCTGCAAGGTAAACGATATGATAGGATCGAGACACAAGCATCGTATCAACAGGCTAGAATAAGAACAACGGAAAGAATCGGTAACAAGTGATGAAAGGCAGCCATATGGCAGCAAGTGAGTATACTTGCCTGGAATCCAGCAAGTAGAGGTACATCCACAGAACTTGTCGTTGCTCACATCATCTCAACGTCCTATCCGGGAAGAAGCAACGAACCTCGAACAAACACCGGATGCAACAATTACTACTACGGCAAAAAGATCCAGCATGATCAAAATATGGATGCATGACAAGTTAATGGATGCATAGAAATAAACTAGTTGACATGATAGCATGTTTAAATGGACCCATATACAATTTGAGTTGCATATGAAAAGCCCATGAATTTTGGTTAGATTATTTGTTTTCCAACTAATCAACAGGTGAAGGTGGATTAGTATGATGCATGGATGTTGAAAACAGAAAGATAACAACAATAGAACCAATTGGAAATAAGGTTTACCCATTTTGAAATTCACTTATTAAGTTTTGGAATTTTTGGTTACTTAAAGGTGTTACACAAGTAGTTGTGGTTTTCACCAAGTTAAATTGTGCAAAATAAATAACAAAATTCATATTTGAAAAGAATACAAAATTTTAGTTGGATTACATGTTTCAAATATTGGAAAAGGAATTACAATGATTTAATTATGAATTAAACAAGTTTAAACAAGATTTAATTGAATTTAATTCAAGTGTGAATATTATTTGAATTTTATTTGTGCAAAACACAAATTCAAATTCATATTTGAAAAGGTTATGTTTTTCTGGTTTGAAAACATATTTTATTTGTTGGAAAACAATTTCAGATGATTTAATTAAGCATGTTACCAATTTAATTGCATTAAATAAGAGATGAAACAATTATTCAAATTAATTGTTGCAAACCAGAAAACAAAGTGGATATCCAAGTGTGGCATGTGATTTTGGATGAAATTCATGTTTTGGGTATTTAATTTGGAGCAACCATTTGCAAGTTATTAATTATGCCATTTAATTTGTCATTTTTAAGAATTATTAAATAACAATAATTTTTAATTGCCCAAAATGCAAAACAAAGTTGATAAACAGAAAGTACAATGAATTTGGACTGAAAAACATATTTTATTTGTGTTATTTGAATTAATTATCAATTAATTATGGAATTAACCAAAGTTGAGATGAATTGTTTAAATTTGAAATTTGAAACAATTTGAATTCTGCAAAACAGAAAAAAAATGTTATATTTGAAAAGTTCATGAAATTTTGATTGGGATACATACAAAATTTGTGTCATTTGGATTTGTGGTTTGAAAGTTGTGGGCATTTGAAATTTTAGGTTTTATTTGCAAAAGACAGGGACTTGACTGTGATGAAAACAGAGAAAAGGAGGGCTTAGGTGCAAAAGGTAGAAGGGCAGGGGCCTCGGTGCAAAGATCTGGATCCAGATCTGGATCTGGGACGGGTTTCACCGAGGGCAGAGCCAGCCACAGCGGCTGACTTGCGGGCCCTAGCGCCACGCGGGCGCTGACGAGGCGCGGGGGGACCACGCTGGCCACCACGGTCGCTGACCGGTGGGGCCAGCTGCGGGCGCGCGGAAAAGGACCAAAAGGTGGGGTTTTTGCCTTCCCCAGGGTTCGATCCCGCGAGCTGGGACGGGAGCGCGCGCGTCCGTGACCACTGCGCCTCGGCTGGTTTCGTGATGGGTTACAGGTGCGACTGAATATGAGGCAACCTACGGTGGTTAACTGAAACTCGACACCGCGGTCGCTAACTGAACTTGACGGAAAGAACGGCGATCGATCGGACAGGCCGCGGCCGGCGGTGACATACGGCGCACGACGGGGGGTGGGGTGCTCGCGAGGGGTGCGCGTGGTGCGGTGTGCTCGAGGGGGAAGCAGTGAGAGAGGGGACGGACAGGGGAGGCGCTCACCTCGGTCTGCTGTCGAGGAGGCGCTGTCGATGGAGAGGAAAGCGACGGTGGCCAGCGACGGCGCGGCCACCACAGGGACTCCCAGCAGCTGGCGAGGGGACGGGGAGCTTCAGGGGATCGCCGCGGTTCCATTCCCGGCCGCGGTGCATCCTCGAGGCGACCATGGCGGTGGGGGCGACGGGAGGCAGAGGTGGTGTTCACGGGTGGTTGCAGGTATGTTCAGAGAGAGAGGGAGGTGGAGGAGATGGAAGATGGCGGCGATGGGGAAAGGGACTAGGGTTTGCAAGTAGAGGGGTGGCTGTGGATGCTTTATGGGGGGGAAGAGGAGCTAGTACGGCAAGCATCCAGGAGGGGAAGGTGAGATCCTGCGGTGGTGACTGCGACCGTACTGAAGGAAGAAGACGACAAGCAGGAAGGGGGTCTGGGCCAAAAAGAGATGGGCTTGGGGGAGAAAAGGGGGATGGGGTGGGCTGCCCTTTCTCTCCATTTTTTTTGCTTGTGATTTTTTCTTTCCAATTTTTTTGTAAATGATGAAAGGAAGAGAGAGAGAGAAAAAGGAATAAGGATTTGGGGGGGGGGTTTAGGGTTTTCTTTTATGAATTATTTGTGTTAATGTTCAAAATAGAAATTTAAGCAAATGTTTACATTATTTCACAAGTTGGAAATTTTAATTTGATTAACAGTTTTTAGTTGAATTTTCCAAATAGAGTTTGGGGTGTTTATTTGATAATTAAATTTTATTAATTTGCAAAACAATAATTAAAGTAATTGGGAATATTAGGTCCAAGAGTTTGAAAGATTCAGTTGAGTTTTTAAGTGGTTATTTGAATTTCCAATAATGTTTGATTTGGGAATTTTGGAAATGAACAAACTCTACTTAATAAGCCCAAGCAATTTTGCAAGCATTATTTAATTTAATTTGTTTGCAAAATTTTAATTTTTAAACCCATATTGAAATATGATAAGTAGGACTGATTTGCTTTGAATTTTTGAATTTGCCATTAGGGTTTTAATAACAGGGAAAATTTTATTAACAAGCAATTTGATTAAAACAACTTCAAACTATTGAAAAACAAATGAGTGGTTTAGTTTGCAATTTTGAAATTGGAAATTTTGAGCAAGGTGTGAAAGTTTAAATTGTTTTGAATTTTGGTTTGTTTTGAAAACAGAATGCAATGATCATGTGATGCATGTGATGCAAGCAAAAGAAAACAAACAACTTTCTATTAGGGTAACACCCCAGGTGTTACACCTCCTTTAAGGTCCCTTTGTTCCGGTGCAAGTGGTTCAAGATAACAGGAGGTGGGGTAAAGGTGGACGAGCAATACGGAATGACAATGGTGGACTTCAACAATCTTGGTTACCTTGACGAACCATTCGTCCTAGCCAAAGATGTCGCTCAGGTTTTCTATTTGAAGGACATGAGTAGCAAACCGAGGAAACGGAAAGATAAGAAAACGATCAGTACATCATGCGATGATCCAAAGCGCCACATTGTTGTTTCAGGGAAAAGAAACATCGTGGGAGTGGAGGACAAGAAAGACATGTCAGAAGATTATAATATGTTTGGTGAAATTCCGCCCTTCAAAGTGAACACTGACCCAAGCATTAAGTTAAATGATGAGGATGCTCCATGGATACGGCACAATCGTAAGCAAGCAGGGACACAAGGGAAGAATTGATGTGTAATAATTTATTGTACCAAACTTTGTTGAATGGATCATGTGAATTATATTATCTCTGATGTGTTTTGGGGCTTCCTTGGGCCCACCCTAGCATGATGTATCAAATCTTAAAGGGAGGGTGTACTTAAATGTCTCAAAACCTTGTGAGAGAAGAAGACTAATGAAATGGCTCAAATAAAACCAGGGGTTAAAAAGGACATGATGCATTCATAAGGACTGGAAAACAGACGCGCTAGCGCTCCGCAGTGTCGCCGGAATACAAATTCTTTTGTTAAAAACAGAAAACAGACGAACACTACTCCTTGTCGGCATCGTCGGGGAACTCGTCGGTGACGTCCTCCGGGTCATCGTCGTCGTCGAACTCGTCGGTGACCTCCTCGTCGTCGTCGGAGGTGCATGATGGTATGTCCGAGTTAGGCCCCCACCTCGGATCATCGGAGGCCCAGACTTCGCCAGCGTGGTCGGCCCGATGAAGCTCTTGCAGCGCCTTCGTCCTCGCCTCCCGAGCGGCATCTAACGCGAGGTGGCGTTTGAGGCGGCGCTCCGCCCGCTCAGCCGCGCGGGTCTGCCAGAGCTCCTCGTCAGCGCTCTCCTCCCCCGGGTTGTTCCGGTAATACTCGCGGACGACGCGGTCGTCCCTGGCGTCGACTAGGCCTTGAAACGCGCGGTGGTGGAGGTGGAGGTGGTCGGCGGCAGTGACGATCTGCGGCTTTGACGCCCTGGCCTCCGCTTCCCAGACGGTGTGGCAGTCATTGAAGTTCATCAGCGACCGCGGGCGGTTGAGGCGCCAGGCCGCCGCGTCCCAGGCGCGGACGGCCTCCGCCGCCGTCGCAAAGGAGCCGAGGGGGATGCGGTCGTCCCCCCAGCGGATATCTGCGCTGAACATTCCGTTCTGCCGTGCTCGGACGCCGCGGAAGCCGGTGGTGTTGTTCCTCCTCGGAGGCATGGTGGAAGCGCGACGGTGCGTTGAGAGGAGAAGACGCGCTCGAGGCGCGGCAGTTTATACCGCGCCCTCCTGGCCACGCGTCACAACTCCCGCGCCACGCGTCACAAATACCCACTCCGGGCTCAAAGTGAACACTGTCCCAAGCATTAAGTGAACACCACTGTTTTGATCCAACGGTTAAGAAACACCTTGATCCAACGGCTCACAACCGCTCGAAAGAAAAACACCGTAGCCATGATCGAACGGCTCACAACAGCTCGAAAGAAACACACCCCTGATCCAACGACTCACAGGCGCTTGAAAGAAACACACGATCCGTGTGATTCTTTCTGATTGGTCCAAACGAAACCCTAACCATTTCGTCCCGGTTGGTAAAACAGGCCGGGACTAAAGGGACGATCCGTTTCCCAACGAAACCCGAACCATTTCGTCCCGGCTGGTAAAACAGGCCGGGACTAAAGGGATATGTTTTCTTCTCACTATATATATGTATGCATTGCCACACCATTGGCATAAACACATATAAACTCATCACTCTCTCATGGCTTCTACCGTACCCACTCTAACCTTCATCCAGGCGGAGGCACTTTCCGCCTCGAACTACCCCTGCCCGCCCGGCTACAGCGTTCCCGCCGGTTGGATGCTGAGCGCCGGAGGAGTGCCGGTCGACCCTCCTCTTCCTCAAGGTGTGGCGCGTCGGGCGGCCATCACGAACCACTACTACCACGAGCTCACGCCGGAGCAGCGGAGGAATCCCAGTTGGAATCCTGACTACCGCCCTACTTGGGACGCCTTCTTAATTAATCGGCGTGAGAGTGCACTCGCCAGGTACGAGGAGAACGGTCCGCCTCTTTCGAACTTCAACGAGGCCGGTCGTCGGCTGTGGTGGGGCGGTGGACGGACTCTTCAGAGCGTCATGAACTACATCAGGGCTGGCGATAACCCCCGTCTGCGCTACCCTCACGCCCAGTCCTGGAGTCGTGATCCTCCGAGGGAGTCCAGAGCACCGTCTGACGATAGTGATGACGACGGCGGCGACTACGACGACTACGAGTCGGAGTACTATAGGCCTAGGCAGGAGTATGACTAGCAGATATCAGATCCAGTCTTGCCATTATGTAGTATCTATGCTCTCCGTTTAGGTTTAGATCCACTCTTGCCATTATGTACTGCATTTTTTATCTATATATCCAAGATGCATGTTTGTGTGCAATATTTGTGTTTTTAAGATTTTAAAATGAATTAATTTTATTTTTCTGAATTTTATGATATATTACTTGTATTTTTAAGATTTTCAAATGAATTAGTTTTATTTTTCTGAATTTTTTGATATATTATTTGTATTTTTAAGATTTTCAAATGAATTAGTTTTAGTTTTCTGAAATTTTTGATATATTATTTGTATTTTTAGATTTTCAAATGAGTTAGTTTTATTTTTCTGAATTTTTTGATATATTATTTGTATTTTTAAGATTTTCAAATGAATTAGTTTTATTTTTCTAATTTTTTTGATATATTATTTGTATTTTTAAGATTTTCAAATGAATTGGTTTTATTTTTCTGAATTTTTTGATATATTATTTGTATTTTTAAGATTTTCAAATGAATTAGTTTTATTTTTCCGAATTTTTGGATATATTATTTGTATTTTTAAGATTTTCAAACGAAAAGAATTTGAAAAACTACCTTTAGTCGCGGTTCGTGACACGAACCGCGACTAAAGGCTCTTTCCGCGCGGGAACGAAAACGCCGTGAAAATCCCTTTAGTCGCGGTTCGTCACACCAACCGCGACTAAAGGGTATCTTTAGTCGCGGTTGGTGTCCCCAACCGCGACTAAAGGGTGCCCTATATATTCGCGCTGTCTTCCTGCCCCGAAAATTTCTAAGGACCAAACGCATCTCTCTGCCCTGCTCGTCTTCTCAGCGCCTCCCTCGCCGATTCCGTCTCCGGTAGCTGCCTGCCGCCCTCGCCGATTCCGTCTCCGGTAGCTGCCCGCCGCCCTCGCCGATTCCATCTCCGGTAGGTGCCCGCCCGTGCGTGCTTGAGGGATAGAGGAGACGACGATGACGGAAACGAGACGACGATTAGGTGCCCGTGCGTGCGTGCGTGCTTGAGGGCTAGGTGCCCGCCCGTCTCCGGTAGGTGCCCGTGCGTGCATGCTGGAGGCGCAGCGCCGGCCTGTGGCGGTTCCCGCGCACGAGGTGGCCATGGAGGTGGCCATGGATCGAAGGTGCCGCGCACGCCTCTGCCTTCACGGGAGGAAGACAAAACAGAGAAGGGGCGTCACCCTGACGTCACCCTGGGCGTCACGCTGACGTCACGCTGCGCGTCACACAGGGAAAAAAAGGGCTAGCAATTGGGCTGCCTGGCTGCTGGCAGTTTGGGCTGGCTGCACTCTTTTTTTGCTAAGTCAAAAAAATTCCTAAGTTTTGTTAAAAAAAAATTCCTAAGTCAAAAAAATTCCTACTAACCCTAAGTCTAGTAACCCTAAATATATATTTGTACTAATATTTGCTAAGTCTACTAACCCTAAATATTCCTAAGTCAAAAAAAAGCTAAAAAAAATCCGAAGCACTACTAACCCTAAATATATATTCCTAAGTCAAAAAAAAGTACGGTCATTTCACTAAGTAAAATATTTGTACTAATATTTGCTAAGTCTCATTTCTACTAAAAAATCACCGTCAATATCTCCTCTATACCGTACCCCCTAAATCCCCTCCGCCCCCGAGCGGCTCCCTAACACCGTACAACCATCGCTGCTCCTCCTCTATGTCCCCTTAATCTTATTTTTTAATTTCGTTATACTTAATTAATTTTTACTACATGCAGGAGCATATGGCGGACGATAGAGCCGAGCCGCTTAGGGATCCGGAGGCTGAACGTTATTTAATGGGCATCATAAACAACGATATTCCTTATGTGCCGGGCTCACAAGATGAGCAAGAAGACGATGTAGTCTCTTCTTTTCTGAATCTTGACGGTGGAACAGACATTGTCGATGATCAAGAAGGTGAAGGTACGGACATTGTCGACGGAGGTCAACCGTCGACAAACGACGATCTCGAATTGCAAGTAGCAACCACCTCCGGCGAGGTATATATATATACATTGAGACTCTCGTGATACAAACTTACTGAAATGTGAATACATATGTATTAACGCGCGCGACTCTCTTTCTTTTTTTAGCCCTCGGCCGGATCGAGTACGACAAAGCGTGGCAAATCCAAGGCGATGAAACAAGGAGAAACATATACAATCGAATTAGTCGGTGAAACCGGAAAGCCCCTACAGCACACCACAAAGTTTATCAACCAATACGGAGTCGTTGTTAGAGACAACGTCCCGATCACCGTCTAGGAATGGAAGGAGCCAAAGAAGGCACGTCTTGGTTTTAGTTTTGTCGACAAGAGAACGAAAAAGGATTGCTGGAGAAAGCTAATGGAACATTTCATTCTACCTATAGAATACAAAAAAGTCGATGAATTCAGTAACGAGGTTCCGGGTGGACGTGAGAGGAGGAGGCGCGTCAAAGAGTTCGCTCTTCAGAAGATGGCCGAAGCATTCCGGAACTTCAAGAAAAAATTAATCCGTGACTATGTCAAGAAGGGCAAGACTCCGGATTTCACTGGACAACATGAGAGACTGAAAGATGATTGGCCAAAATTTGTGAGGCAAAAGAAATCGGAGCATTTCAACGAAATATCGAAAAAATAAGGTTAATGCGGATAAGAAACAGTACCATCATGTTATGGGGCCAGGAGGATACCGCCTTTCGGCGCCTAAGTGGGCGAAGATGGAGGAGGGCCTGAGGGTGCGAGGAATCCCTCTAGGTACAGAGGGATGGGACGAAAGGGCCAAAAGCTGGTGGTACGGGCATGGGGGATCGCTAGACCCGGAGACAGGGGCGTGTGTTCATCGGCAGAAAACGTTTGCTCCCACCCAAGCCCTTATTGACGCAATGACCCAAGATCAAGAGGGCTTGATCAAGTTCAACAGAGAGAAAGACGCACTGACAAAAGCCCTCGGGAATAATGAACACGGAGGACATGTATGAGGCAAAGGCAGAATGCCGTGGAAAGTAGGGTTTTCCCAGGACAATGACCCATACTGTTACAGATGCCGTAAGAGAAAGACGGACCGGGATGCAGATCTTTTGGCGAAGGTTGCATCGGAACTTAGTGAGTTGAAGCAGACCGTGCATGGACTTGTACTGAAAGAAAGATCGGATGTAGGGCCGCATGAAGATCATGAAGCGGATCTCGGAAGCCAGCATCGGAGAAGCAGCGTGGCTTCCACGGAGGCCCTGCCTGCAGGTGCTAATGCACCGACGATCGAGATTCATGCACCGGAGCCTCACTACCCCGTGGATGATGTAAAGGAGATGAAAGAATGTGATCTGCATTATCCCGTGGGGAACATTTCCACGAAGGTAGCTACCGGCAGTGCTTTACCCTATACACCTGGAGCACTCCACCACAACAACCACATTCCATATGGCTATGCTCGTGTCACGGTGGAAGACATAGTCCAAGTGTTTGAGGACCTGGAGATTGACATAGCTACACCCGAAGGGGAGAGAAGACTTGAAGATGTCAAGCGCCAGATCATTCTATGGAAAAAGAAGTACATAGTGTTTCCAGGCGAGGCGCCAAGGCTAACAAGTCCACCCCCCTCCGATGGTGGTGGTGGTGGTGGCGGTGGTGGTGGTGGTGGTGTTTCACCTACACCTGCTTCACGCCATTCGACGCCGTCCCCGATCCACAATCTCCGGCGGGTAAGCATCCGCCGCCCCCCAATCCTCCTCCGGCGGGTAAGCAACCGCCGCCCCCCAATCCTCCTCCGGTGAAGAAGCAGAAGCAGGCGGACAACAAGGAAACCCGCTCCTGGACTATTAACCCGGACCCTTATGTACCTAAGACCACACGGGTATCGGAGCTATCACTGAAGCCTATCCTCCCAAGGGCTTGGGAACTTAGTGAAGCTGAAACCAAATTGGCCGCGTCTGCTGATTATGAGAAATGGAAGGCGGATAAGAAGGCGATAAAAGAGCCTGAGCCCAAGCAAGTATTCACTAAGAAGCAAAAAGAAGTGGGCTAAGGATTTTTTGACGACACCGTCCCAAGCCGAGCTGAATATGCCTGACGACTATGGACGTGAACTTCGTAGGCAAGCAGAAACATTGAAGGAGGAGAAAGAAGAAAGTAAAAAAAGCGGGAAACAAGTTGACCAGCTCGGGATGCAGAATAAACAATCGATCCCCCCGCTCATAGTGAAAGCCCGTCCGGAAGAGGACCCCGAGATCATAGCAGCTGCGGCAGCAAATGGATTGACTGTAGCGAGTGCCATGAAACAAGCAGCCGAGATGTGTTTGACTCTTCGTGCCTCGTTAGGCCTTGAGGATGCGCCAACTAGTGAGGTAGCATTACAATATGTGCGGAATGGGCCTCTCGTCGAGTCTACGCAGGAAAAGAGTCTAGCACTACAAATGCGAAATCTGCTACGTTGGTACAAGCATTTCATAACATGGGCAGACAAAGAATATGTTTATGCGGATGTTACAGAGGAGCATCACACCAAACGGTACTCTGTAGAAGTTCATATGAATGAATTGTTCCAGCTGTTCAATCTGCGCGAGCTCGACAAATCTATGCTGAGCTGCTACGTTCTGTAAGTGATTTATTTCTACCTCATCTCGTTCTTCATTGCCTGCACAGCTGTTCAATCTGCGCGAGCTCGACAAATCTATGCTGAGTTGCTACGTTCTGTAAGTGATTTATTTCTACCTCATCTCGTTCTTCATTGCGTGCTATATATATATATATATATATATATATATATATATATATATATATATATATAGGAAGCCCAAATGGGGCACCTAGGAGCATGGGCACCGGTATCAAATACCATACATTTTAGGTATGTAGACATCATGAATACCTCGGGTATGTAAACCTTGGGTATGTAGTACGTATATATTCCCCTAGGTATGCACATAGTAGGGTATACATACGTAAAAAAGTATATATATACTTATACATATATATACATACCTGACAGGTATGCTTACACTTGTGCATACATATTATAGGTATGTAAGCTATGTAGATACCTTGGGTATGTGTACCCAAGCGTATATATACGTCATACAAATCGAAGTTCCAGGTATTCAAGGTATCCATAATGTACACCTGTACAAATTGAACAGTATTTTGTACAGGAGCATGGGTATATATATATATATATATATATATATATATATATATATATATTGTCCTAACTATATTGTTGCGTACGCTATTATGCAGATTGAAGATTTGGAAATGCAAAATAAGAAACATCCATGATGTTGGATTCATTGACCCACATATCGTTAATGGATATGTGTTACAACGTCACCCCGAAGACGTGGAGAAAGACTTGTACATGTTTCTTACAAAGCATCAACTCAAAAGTCATATTCTATTTCCTTACCATTTTGGGTGAGTGTTTCTCTCTTGTGCCCATTCTCTTTTGTTTACTCCATGCATGGTATGTCTAATCGATGATTTATGCATGACTGTGCATGTAACTTGTCCACAGGTTCCACTGGATTCTGCTAACGATTGAACTTCACACCTCCAGAGTTCTAATCATGGACTCTATGGATTCGGATTCAAAGCTTTGGGACGACATGAGAAAAATGCTACAAAAGTAATTATTTTCAATCATTTGCGCTCTATATCGATCGGTCTCTTTCGTTCATTTCCTAATATCAAGTAACTAATAACTCCCTTGTTCATTTAATTTTCTTTGCCCTCTAGGGTTTGGAGACGGTTCTCAGAACAAATTGTCGGTGAATTCAAACATGAGCTAGAATTTAGAAGCTTAGTTAATGTGGATAAGCAGCCACCGGGGACCAATCTATGTGGATACTATGTTTGTGAGAACATCCGGAAACACACCTCTGAGCGGAAGGCGTCGGATAGCGTGCGGAAGGTGACGGATAACTTGCGGAGGAAGCTTAGTCCAGAAGCTCGCTTCCGACCAATTCAAGAGGAATTGGCAGGATTTTTCATGAGGCAAGTCCTCGATCCTAAAGGGGAACACTATACCGAGGACGAATCAAATTATATGCATCTCCGAGATTGAAACTTGTTCGAAGTTGTGTATGGTCATCCATCTTAATTGTGTATGGAAACTTGTTCGAAGTTGTATATGGTCACCCGAGATTGAATATATATTATATATTCCTATTGAATTCTTCTTGTTTGAAATTTCATATGCATGTATATAGTAGCGTATAATATATATGTGTACTGAAACTTCATCAAAATTAAAATAAAACACAAAATAAAATATAAAAGAAATAAAAACAGTACAAATTAAAAAGAAACCAGGTTTAGGGGGGGCTAAAACCCTAAACCTGCGGAGGAGGCCTTTAGTCCCGGTTAGCCACGAGAACCGGGACTAAAGGTCCTCCGCCCCGACGGACTCCTGGCGCCCACGTGGACGGGTCTTTAGTCCCGTTTCGTAAGAGGCGCGACTAAAGGGGGCGGGGGGGCTTTAGTCGCGCATATTTAGTCCCGGTTGCACAGCCGGGAATAATGGCCTTTGCGAACCGGCACTAAAGGCCTATTTTCTACCAGTGCACGTACGCAGTTGCATTCATGCCCTAGGTGGTCTCACCTGCACGTGAAGTCTGTTTCCAGGCCGGGTGAGCTCCAACAGGAGCATGCATGCCTTGCCGAAGGTTCACTTCAATTCCTCGGTTCCTCTTGTATCGGGACTTATTCACGGTCAAAATTATTGTCCGCCACGGAGATCTCTAGGCGCCCAAATTACATCGCCGCAGCCCGCACGTGAATTTTGTTTCCATGTCGGGTGAGCTCCAACAGGAGCATATGATGCATGTAAAATGCATAGATGAATTTTGCATATTTTCACATGGTTTTCTATTACATATTGCATCATATAAGGGTATAATTCAATGTTTTATAGTATTTTGGGGTTAAATTACAAAGTACCCCAACTTTTATGGAATTTACTTACAGCTTGAGTGACTCTACAACACATCCTATAATAAAAATAAGAAGCTATGCATAATAGTGAATGAAAATAAAAAAGATGACGAGTCTACTCCGTTTGTTCATCTTGTCATTGTAACATGGGATTGTTTCCATGTCATGGGGCAAAAGGTACCTCTTTGCGGTTCTCTATGATGTCATTAATACTTATTATGATTGTACAAAACTTATTAGGAATCTTAAGTTGAGTAATCATGGAGTAGGTTTTCACACTCACGGGGCATGAGGCTTTCAACCACCTTGTCATTCTCATTACTTCAATACTCACAATTTTAAGATGCTAGTGATAAAGGGGAAATGAGAGTCCTAGATCAATGGATACCACATTTCAATTAGTAATTTTAGTTGAATAATTTAGAGGCTAAATAAGACTTGATCATGTTTTACCTCAACTCAATTTTCTCCAAAGTGTCCACCATATTTTCTATTCTCCATTATGCTATTCTTTGACCAATATAGGATTTTATTTTTCATTTTGTGTATGCATTTGGTCCATAGTGCTTTTATTTCATTATACACTTTGTGAACTTTCATGAAGCATCTTTGCTTGCATATTTGATATTTCTTACAACATGAATTGTATATTGCTACTCATTTCTAGTATTAATCATTTGATTATATGTAGCATGAATAATCCTCCTTGATATCCCATGATTGTTTCAATATGCAAAACCCATCTTAGTTTTATCACCTTCATACTCGAGGACGAGCATGGGTTAAGCTTGGGGATGTTGATGCATGTAAAATGCATAGATGAATTTTGCATATTTTCACATGGTTTTCTATTACATATTGCATCATATAAGGGTATAATTAAATGTTTTATAGTATTTTGGGGTTAAATTACAAAGTCCCCCAACTTTTATGGAATTAACCCTGTCTGTCAGAAACCCCGTTTTCTATATTTTTGACGTTTCAGGGGGCAAACTTCCGCGAAATCACCTGAAAATCTGCGGGGTCATTTTCTTGGAAGGAGAAGACTTGCGGGCGAAGGATCCACGAGAATTGGGCATGGAGGCCCAAAAGAGGACCCTCCACGCGGCCAGATTCCTTGGCCGCGTGAGAGGCCCCCTTTTGGCCCCTGTGGCCCCAATTCCTTCCATCTTCGACTTACCGACTCCGTCTTGACCTAAAACCGACTATAAAAAAGGGTCCCCCGTACCCTTACGGAGAGGAGCGCCGCTGAAACACCGAAACAGAGACCTGGAGTTCCAGATTGGAGGGGGAAAACTCCGGCGGGGCGCCGCCGGTGTGATCTCCTACCCCTCCAACGTCATCTCCATCGACATCTCCATGAAGAGGGAGTAGTCCACCCCAGGGCTATGGGTTTGTGGAAGTAGAACTTGTATCTCTCTCTCTATGTGCTTCACTAATTAGATCCGTATGAGCTGCCTCACATGATTACGGGCACCGTTGTAATTCCTATGTGCTGGATCTTTTCTATGAGTTATTGAATCTGAGATTGCAATTGTTTCTCTTGAGTTATTTGAGTAGATGTATCTTATGTACCCCGTTCTTATTTGCTAGCTTTGATCAATCTAGTTCTTGAGAGCGTGTGTGGGGTGATGGGTGCATTAGTTGGAGTAACGAGGGGTGGCTAGTGCCGTGAAAGTGACAGAAGTTCAGCGATCCACTTAGGTTTTGTTAAACCTTTCTTAGTTACCTCACTAGGGATAAAAAGGAGTACCTTTTTACCGGGGATTTGAAGTGACACGAATCAATCTCCATGACTAGATCTAGCAAGTTCTTACTTCAACTTCATGTCACATTGCTTAAAGCTATACTCTGGTTTTTCCTTAATTATCGAGGTGTTATGATTTATTTCGCATCTTGGTGGAGTATAAGAGGGATCAATATGACCGTAGAGATCTCTATGCTAGGACGTGATGCCCATATGAAAGTACTCAATTTTAAACATGTTATTGTTATCTCACATGTAATTCTTTATGTCCACCGTCTACTAATTTATTTGAGAGAATGCAAGTGTGAAACCATGAACCCCGGTCCTATTTTAAATATAAGAAAACACTCTAGTTACTTTGCTGCAATTTACTTTACTTGCACTTTACTTTACTTGCATGTCCAATTCGAATTTACATTATCTCCATCACCACTTGCATCACAAAAATACAAAAACAATCCATTGCATATTTATTTTCTCATTTGCATTTAGTAGTAGATTTAATTATTGCATATTTACTTTCAGTTTTGCATTGTAATTTAGAATTCTCACACCTTGTGCTTGACAACCACTTGGTGAGGTTGAGGGCACAAAATTCTCTACTTGTTTGCAGGATCCTGGAGGAAGCTTGGAAGACAACTGCTGAAATACTGGCTCCCCAAGAATTCGATATAAACCCTCGAGTCACCCTAGTGGGGAAGAAGGCTTGCCACTAGCTACACACTCTACACTTGGAGTCTCAACCTAGCCATCAAGCGTTTTTCTGGCGCCGTTGCCGGGGAGCCATAGGTGAAGGAGTTGTCCAAGGGAGCTCACAAGAAGTCTTCATCACCAACAAGGTGTGCAAATACCTAAGCTTGGGGAGGTTGCACCTACGTGAGTACCGTCTTTCTATCTCCACCTTCTTTCAAGTAGATTGTTTTGTTTCTTGTCTTGTTTTTGTTTTTGTTTTGTTTTTGTTCTTGTTTTTGTTTTGTCTTGCATATTTTATTTTAGTTTGCATTTTAGTTTTGCATTTAGTTATCTAGTTTATTTTAGTATTTCGAATTTTCCTAGTTACTTTACTTTTTAGTTTTGCATAAAAAATTAAAAATTACATAAGAACTGTTAAAATGGGTGATAGAACTAAATTAAGTGACTACACAAATACACCCAATGACCAATTCATTGCTAGGCCAATTACTACACCTGAAATACAAGCTGAAAGCTATGAAGTAAGTCCTAGTTTATTGAATTTAATTACTAGAGAGAAATTTGGTGGTAGTGCTATGGAGGATGCCTCTATGCATCTTCATGATTTCATGGAAATATGTGATATGCAAAAAATTAAAAATGTGGAAAGTAGTGTTTTAAAACTAAAATTATTTCCTTTTTCACTTAGAGTAAAGGCTAAAGAATTGTTACTTTCACTACCTACAGCTAGTATAAAGTCTTGGGATGATTTAAAAGAAGCTTTCATTAAGAAATATTATCCTCCCGTTAAAATTTTGCAAAATAGGAATAATATCCTCTCATTTAGGCAAAATGATAATGAACATGTAGCCATGGCATGGGATAGAATTAAATTAATGCTTAGAACATGCCCATCACATGGAGTAAATGAATGGACCATACTACACTCTTTTTATAATGGTCTAAACTACATGTCTAGAAATATACTTGATTCTGCTGCTGGAGGTGCCTTTATGAGTAAAACTGTAGGAGAGGCTAAGAGCATATTGCAAAATTATAGTCAATGGAATAATGAAAGAGCACCCAATCCCACTAAGAAAATAAACTCAATTGAAGAAACCAATGATTTGTCTTCTAAAATGGACACTATTCTTGCTTTTATTAATAAACAAAATATGGAGAATGTGCCTTTGCAGGAGCTAGTTGGTAGTAATTATGAAAGTGTGGATGTTAATTTTTTTAGGAATTATGGTAGCAATGGTTTTGGTAAATCTTACAATTCATATAGTAAACCTCCTTATGTGCCAAATAAACCTTTTGTTCCATATCCTAATGCTAATGAAAATAAGTGGAAGCCTTCTAGTGAAATTTCTGAATCTAATAAATTGCTTATGGAACAAGTTGCTAGTCACAATGCTATTATACATGAGTTAAATAAGTCTATTGCATCCATTAGTAGTGATATTAAAGGATTGCAACTTCAATCTTCGAATTTAGATAAAGCATTGTCAAAATTAGCTGATAATCAAGCAACTCTATTAAGCATTTCAGCAGGAAAGCCACAAGCACAACCTAGTGTAGGAATGGATTCTATTACTATTGCTGCTCCTATTATTGAAAATATTGATCATATTGCTGAGAATACAAGTGAGCATGTTCCTACTAGCTTAGAAGAAACTTTGAATGAAATAGTGAAGTACCCTGAATATTTACTTCCATATATGTATTATCTTGCTAGCAAAGATGAAATTAGTCCTCATGAATCAAGCATGCTAGCTAAGTTAGAGAGTAAAGTAGAGGAAATTATGATTCTTACTGAAATTAAGAATCCATTGCTTGATTTAGAAAAAAGTAGCTTGCAAGAACTTATTGCTACTCTACAAAAATTTGCTAGTGATCCCACTATAAATGTTAATCAACCTGGTTTTGGATCTTATATTGCTAATCATGTCTTGCAAGAAAAAATTGCTAGGTACAAGAATGAGGCCATGATACCTCCTAAGATTGGGGATGCATGGATCCCCAAGGTGCTAGTTTCAATTGGAAAAGAAATTCACCATGCTATGTTAGATCTAGGTTCTAGTGTATCGGTACTCTCTAAAGAATTATATGAATTACTAGAACTAGAAAATTTAGAGAAGTGCTCAAGTGAATTTGTCCTTGCTGATAACTCTACTAAACATGCTGTAGGACAAGTAAAAGATGTTATGATTGAATTTCACATGACTTTTGTACCCGTTGATTTCATTATTATGGATATGGGGGATAAATCCCCTAGTCCTATTATTTTGGGTAGACCTTTTCTTTGTACTACAAGTGCAATCATAGAATCCAAGGAAGGAATGTAAAGTTTCAGTTCCCTCACAAGAAAAGCATGGAGCACTTCCCAAGGAAGAGGGGAACGCTGAAGAACAAGCTCCCTCATGAGCTATATCCCTCTTGATTATCAAGTAAGTAAAGCCTAGCTATATGGCTATAATGAAAGCGCTTTACGGGAGGCAACCCGGTTGTTTTTGTTTGGATTTTCCTAGTGTCCTCTTGCTGTCTCAAGAGATTAGTTTTTTGTTTTAATTCTGGAGTTTTCAATAAAGAGTCAAGTCAAACCCATTTGGACTTATAAGTTGCTATCCTAGTGCATGAAATTTCTGTTTCAGCACGAGTCTGCTCACCGTACGATTGTACGTTTTTTATTGGTATGTCGGATTGAGCTAAATTTTTAGTATTTCTGCAACTTTTCGTCCTCTGTAAGCACAAAAATTGGCTTAATTTTTTTGACGAGTCTAGCTTCGGGAAAAACGTTCGTTTTGCTACTGCTGCTTTTCTGGACAGATTCTGCCTTCTTTTGTTTTATGCACTCTTTGGGCTTGGGAATCGAATTTCCATGATTCTTTCAAGCAAGAGAGTGAACATACAACATAATGAACCTTATTGTCTATCTACTGGAGCATTTGATTTGGAATTTTGCACAGCAAGCATGTGATTTGTTTGTCCTTGCTAATCTCACCCCACAGAAAAAGAATGGGAGAAACATGTTTTGTGAAGTTTTTTTCACAGGGAATAGAGGAGCTGCGCCTCAAGACATCCAAGAATGGTGAAAGCCATAAGCTTGGGGATGTGATGAACACCCCACTGGAGCTACACTCTTTTGGTTAGCACACGTCTACTTTCTGTTTTTCTAAGCAAAGCATTTATCGTAGAGACTTGAAGCGTCTAGTTTTTGTTTTTATTTTTGTTTTGATAAGACCACCACCATCATTTTATATGAGATTGAGCTACTGGAGTTTGGGGTTGGAATTTATTTTATGCTAGTATTATGACTTGGAATAGGGATGCCATGGTTGATTTGAAGAGCTACATATGTTTGCATGATTTATAGGCTTTTTATGTGTAGAAATTTGCAATAATGTTGTCTTGAGCTATCTCTTATTCATGTCCTTGATGTTAATTGCTGGTTTATTTAGTTTGTCATGAAATGAGTAGTTCTATGGACATAGTAGCTGGTCAACTATCTCCCTCTTGCTAGCCCAAAAATATAAAAATTCCAACAAGTAAAAACTTGTTTCCAACACTCCTTAGCCAAGTATTTCCAGTGAGTCCACCATATCTTCCCATTAGCTTCATTGCTATTGCGAGTATGTTCACCATGTTATTGTGTTATTTATGTTCTAAATTAAGATATTCACTTTATTAATTGTCATGGGTTGAACTTGGGATAGGACTCTCACGAACTTTTGAAGGCACACTTTACTTTTTATGCATATAATAAACATGACCCAATAACGGGAGCCACAAGTTTTGCGTTTGACAAGTGTGTGGTTGGGAGCTAGCTATAAACGTGTATACCCGGAAAGCTTTCAACATTGCACAAAAAATACATTTGGTTGATATCATGTACTTTTGTTTTTGGACTCCTGCCATGCCGAAATGAAATAGAGGAATAGTAAGTTTTGATGAGTAAGTATCTATATGACTAGAGAAACACATTGGGACGCTAACCCAAGCCATGCTTTATCATGGTGGAAATTTACTTACAGCTTGAGTGACTCTACAACACATCCTATAATAAAATAAGAAGCTATGCATAATAGTGAATGAAAATAAAAAGGATGATGAGTCTACTCCGTTTGTTCATCTTGTCATTGTAACATGGGCTTGTTTCCATGTCATGGGGCAAGAGGTACCTCTTTGCGGTTCTCTATGATGTCATTAATACTTATTATGATTGTACAAAGCTTATTAGGAATCTTAAGTTGAGTAATAATGGAGTAGGTTTTCACACTCACTGGGCATGAGGCTTTCAACCACCTTGTCATTCTCATTACTTCAATACTCACAATTTTAAGATGCTAGTGATAAAGGGGCAATGAGAGTCCTAGATCAATGGATACCATATTTCAATTAGTAATTTTAGTTGAATAATTAGAGGCTAAATAAGACTTGATCATGTTTTACCTCTACTCTATTTTCTCCAAAGTGTCCACTATATTTTCTATTCTCCATTATGCTATTCTTTGACCAATATAGGATTTTATTTTTCATTTTGTGTATGCATTTGGTCCATAGTGCTTTTATTTCATTATACACTTTGTGAACTTTCATGAAGCATCTTTGCTTGCATATTTGATATTTCTTACAACATGAATTGTATATTGCTACTCATTTCTAGTATTAATCATTTGATTATATGTAGCATGAATAATCCTCCTTGATATCCCATGATTGTTTCAATATGCAAAACCCATCTTAGTTTTATCACCTTCATACTCGAGGACGAGCATGGGTTAAGCTTGGGGATGTTGATGCATGTAAAATGCATAGATGAATTTTGCATATTTTCACATGGTTTTCTATTACATATTGCATCATATAAGGGTATAATTCAATGTTTTATAGTATTTTGGGGATAAATTACAAAGTCCCCCAACTTTTATGGAATTAACCCTGCCTGTCAGAAACCCCGTTTTCTATATTTTTGACGTTTCAGGGGGCAAACTTCCGCGAAATCACCTGAAAATCTGCGGGGGTCATTTTCTTGGAAGGAGAATACTTGCAGGCGAAGGATCCACAAGAATTGGGAAAGGAGGCCCAAAAGAGGACCCTCCACGCGGCCAGATTCCTTGGCCGCGTGAGAGCCCCCCTTTTGGCCCCTGTGGCCCCAATTCCTTCCATCTTCGACTTACCGACTCCGTCTTGACCTAAAACCGACTATAAAAAGGGTCCACCGTACCCTTATGGAGAGGAGCGCCGCCAAAACACCGAAACAGAGACCTGGAGTTCCAGATTGGAGGGGGAGAACTCCGGCGGGGCGCCGCCGGTGTGATCTCCTACCCCTCCAACGTCATCTCCATCGACATCTCCATGAAGAGGGAGTAGTCCACCCCAGGGCTATGGGTTTGTGGAAGTAGCACTTGTATCTCTCTCTCTATGTGCTTCACTAATTAGATCCGTATGAGCTGCCTCACATGATTACGGGCACCGTTGTAATTCCTATGTGGTGGATCTTTTCTATGAGTTATTGAATCTGAGATTGCAATAGTTTCTCTTGAGTTATTTGAGTAGATGTATCTTATGTACCCCGTTCTTATTTGCTATCTTTGATCAATCTAGTTCTTGAGAGCGTGTGTGGGGTGATGGGTGCATTAGTTGGAGTAACGGGGGGTGGCTAGTGCTGTGAAAGTGACAGAAGTTCAGCGATCCACTTAGGTTTTGTTAAACCTTTCTTAGTTACCTCACTAGGGATAAAAAGGAGTACCTTTTTACCGGGTATTTGAAGTGACACTAATCAATCTCCATGACTAGATCTAGCAAGGTCTTACTGCAACTTCATGTCACATTGTAAAGCTATACTCTGGTTTTTCCTTAATTATCGAGGTGTTATGATTTATCGCATCTTGGTGGAGTATAAGAGGGATCAATATGACCGTAGAGATCTCTATGCTAGGACGTGATGCCCATATGAAAGTACTCAATGTTAAACATGTTATTGTAATCTCACATGTAATTCTTTATGTCCACCGTCTACCACTTTATTTGAGAGAATGCAAGTGTGAAACCATGAACCCCGGTCCTATTTTAAATATAAGAAAACACTCTAGTTACTTTGCTGCAATTTACTTTACTTGCACTTTACTTTACTTGCATCTCCAATTCGAATTTACATTATCTCCATCACCACTTGCATCACAAAAATACAAAAACAATCCATTGCATATTTATTTTCTCATTTGCATTTAGTAGTAGATTTAATTATTGCACATTTACTTTCAGTTTTGCATTGCAATTTAGAAGTCTCACACCTTGTGCTTGACAACCACTTGGTGAGGTTGAGGGCACAAAATTCTCTACTTGTTTGCAGGATCCTGGAGGAAGCTTGGAAGACAACTGCTGAAATACTGGCTCCCCAAGAGTTCGATATAAACCCTCGAGTCACCCTCATGGGGAAGAAGGCTTGCCACTAGCTACACACTCTGCACTTGGAGTCTCAACCTAGCCATCAGGTGCGCCACAGAAACTGGATGGGGCCCGCCTCCCCCATTGCATGTGGAATTCTATGGCGCATGGGCATCGGTGCGCCACAGAATCCAACATTTCTGTGGCGCACCAACCACACATGGCGCCACAGATTTTTTTTTCTCTCCACACACACCCCCCTCCCCCCGTGGGAACGCCTTTTCTAGTTTTTGACGGAAGAGTTGCCGGTCTAAAAAGCATCAAAAAATAAATCTCTTATAGATGCACGGAGAGTTTAAAGTCTACTTTTTTTATCAAATTTTGAAATATGAATTTCGACTTTTTGATCAAAAGTTTGTTAAAAAAGGTAAAATGGGCATAACTTTTGCATACGATGTCGAAAAAAAATGATACGCAATAAAGACATGATACCGACTACATGAATTTAGTAAGTAAGACTTCTGGGGAAATCGAAGCAGGACCTTCACCCTACCATGCCAACAACTATCAGTATGCCCATTCTTTTTCCCATCGATAAGTAACTGATATACGATGTCGAAAAAAAATGATCAAGATATCAAAGAAACTAGAGAGAAAAAGGAACCCAACCTCACTCGCCTTCGGTCTGTGAACGTTTTTTAGAATTGCCAAATTCCAAAAGGAAAAAAAAGTTATGGCCGTTTGAAGATTTTTGACTAGAAAATATAAAAAAATGGAAAAAAAAAATCTGTGGCGCACCCCTACTTGGTGCGCCATATAATTGTTGATTTCCGTGGCGCACGCCTACTTGGTGCGCCACGAAATTGTTGGGCAGGATTCGAAATTTGAATCCTGCCCACCAACCCTTCTTTTATCCCTCTTCTTTCTCCTCCACTTCTCAACTTCTCCTCCACTTCTCATCTCCCCTTCTCTCCCAACTTCTCCTCCACCACCACCTCTCCTCCTCCTCCTCCGTGGTGTGGACTGGAGCAATAGAGTGGCTAGGGATTGGCTTGGCCCTCGAGCCCATATCCATAACTCCTCTTCACCTCGTCGCTATCCAATCCAATCTTCGTCAGATGGCGGCGAGCACCTTCCTGGGGTCGCCGTCGTCGCTCCGCATCACGCTGCTCCCGTCCGCGCCCCCGCGCGCCAGCAGCCGCGCGCTCTCCGCCTCCGACGCCGTCCCCGTCCGCGTACGCTTCTCCCGATGCATGCCTATCGCCGCCTCTCTCGGTAACCTTCTAGCTGGCGCTCGTCTCAATTTCTCTTCCATTCCTTACGCTGCCCGCCCGCCTAGCCTAACGCATTTACCGTCAATTGACCTCGTGGGACTGGATACCAATCTGTTTCCAACTCTGCTCTGGTGACAGTTGAACACTGCTGTCCAATTCTGGATTCCCTGTCAGTTTTAGTTTTACCCAGTAGGTGATTCAGTTGCATACCAATCTGTTTTACCTCGTAGTACGTAGTTGCATCCTCCTGCTGATTCAGTTGCACCCAGCAGGTGTTACTTTTTTGTATCAGTAAAATTACAGTGTTGAAGAAAGTTTAGACTTCAGACCAGTTAAAGTCTAGCCCAATGTAACCAGCGATATGCATGACGATGCTGTTGTGTGTAGGTGTGTATAGCTTCAGCATTGTCTTTTTTTTGTATGCACGCGCTGATAGATGATACGCAATAAAGACATGATACCGACTACATGAATTTAGTAAGTAAGACTTCTAGGGAAATCGAAGCAGGGCCTTCACCCTACCATGGCAACAACTATCAGTATGCCCATTCTTTTTCCCATCGACAAGTAACTGATATACGATGTCGAAAAAAAATGATCAAGATATCAAAAAAAACTAGATAGAAAAAGGAACCCGACCTCACTAGCCTTCGGCCTCTGAGCTTTTTTAGAATTGCCAAATTCCAAAAGGAAAAAAAGTTATGGCCGTTTGAAGATTTTTGACTGGAAAATAAAAAAAATGGAAAAAAAATTCTGTGGCGCACCCCTACTTGGTGCGCCATAGAATTGTTGATTTCTGTGGCGCACGCCTACTTGGTGCGCCACAGAATTGTTGGGCAGGATTCGAAATTTGAATCCTGCCCACCAACCCTTCTTTTATCCCTCTTCTTTCTCCTCCACTTCTCCACTTCTCATCCACTTCTCATCTCCCCTTCTCTCCCAACTTCTCCTCCACCACCACCTCTCCTCCTCCTCCTCCGTGGTGTGGGCTGGAGCAATAGAGTGGCTAGGGCTTGGCTTGGCCCCCGAGCCCATATCCATAACTCCTCTTCACCTCGTCGCTATCCAATCCAATCTTCGTCAGATGGCGGCGAGCACCTTCCTGGGGTCGCCGTCATCGCTTCGCATCAGGCTGCTCCCGTCCGCGCCCCCGCGCGCCAGCAGCCGCGCGCTCTCCGCCTCCGGCACCGTCCCCGTCCGCGTCCGCTTCGCCCGACGCACGCCTATCGCTGCCTCTCTCAGTAACCTTCTAGCTGGCGCCCGTATCCTTTTCTCTTCAATTCCCTGCGCTGCCCGCCTGCCTAGCCTAAAGCATTTACCGTCAATTGACCTCGTGGGACTGGATACCAATCTGTTTCCAACTCTGCTCTGGTGACAGTTGAACACTGATGTCCAATTCTGGCTTCCCTTTCAGTTTCAGTTTTACCCAGTAGGTGATTCAGTTGCATACCAATCTGTTTTACCTCGTAGTACGTAGTTGCATCCTCCTGCTGATTCAGTTACAGCCAGCAGGTGTTACCTTTTTGCATAAGTAAAATTATAGTGTTGAAGAAAGTTCATACTTCAGACCAGTTAAAGTCTAGCCGAATGTAACCAGTAATATGCATGACGATGCTGTTGTGTGTAGGTGTGCATAGCTTCAACATTGTCTTTTTTTGTATGCACGCGCTGATAGATGATACACAATAAAGACATGATACCGACTACATGAATTTAGTAAGTAAAACTTCTGGGGAAATCGAAACAGGGCCTTCACCCTACCATGCCAACAACTATCAGTATGCCCATTCTTTTTCCCATCGACAAGTAACTGATATACGATGTCGAAAAAAATGATCAAGATATCAAAAAATCCTAGAGAGAAGAAGGAACCCAACCTCGCTAGCTTTCGGCCTGTGAGCTTTTTTTAGAATTGCCAAATTCCAAAAGGAAAAAAAGTTATGGCCGTTTCAAGATTTTTGACTAGAAAATAAAAAAAATGGAAAAAAATTCTGTGGCGCACCCCAACTTGGTGCGCCATAGAATTTTTGATTTCTGTGGCGCACGCCTACTTCGTGCGCCACAGAATTGTTGGGCACGATTCGAAATTTGAATCCTGCCCACCAACCCTTCTTTTCTCTTCTTTCTCCTCCACTTCTCCACTTCTCCTCCACTTCTCATCTCCCCTTCTCTCCCAACTTCTCCTCCACCACCACCTCTCCTCCTCCTCCTCCGTGGTGTGGGATGGAGCAATAGAGTGGCTAGGGCTTGGCTTGGCCCTTGAGCCCATATCCATAACTCCTCTTCACCTCGTCGCTATCCAATCCAATCTTCGTCAGATGGCGGCGAGCACCTTCCTGGGGTCGCCGTCGTCGCACCGCACCAGGCTGCTCCCGTCTGCGCCCCCGCGCGCTCTCCGCCTCCGGCGCCGTCCCCGTTCGCGTCCGCTTCGCCCGACGCACGCCTATCGCCGCCTCTCTCGGTAATCTTCTAGCTGGCACTTGTCTCCTTTTCTCTTCCATTCCCTGCGCTGCCCGCCCGCCTAGCCTAACGCATTTACTGTCAATTGACCTCGTGGGATTGGATACCAATCTGTTTCCAACTCTGCTCCTGTGACAGTTGAACACTACTGTCCAATTCTGGATTCCCTGTCAGTTTCAGTTTTACCCAGTAGGTGATTCAGTTGCATACCAATCTGTTTTACCTCGTAGTACGTAGTTGCATCCTCCTGCTGATTCAGTTGCACCCAGCAGGTGTTACTTTTTTGTATCAGTAAAATTACAGTGTTGAAGAAAGTTCAGACTTCAGACCAGTTAAAGTCTAGCCCAATGTAACCAGCGATATGCATGACGATGCTGTTGTGTGTAGGTGTGCATAGCTTCAGCATTGTATTTTTTTTGTATGCACACGCTGATAGATGATACGCAATAAAGACATGATACGGACTACATGAATTTAGTAAGTAAGACTTCTGGGGAAATCGAAGCAGGGCCTTCACCCTACGATGCCAACAACTATCAGTATGCCTATTCTTTTTCTCATCGACAAGTAACTGATATACGATGTCGAAAAAAAATAATCAAGATATAGAAAAAAACTAGAGAGAAAAAGGAACCCAACCTCACTAGCCTTCGGCCTGTGATTTTTTTTAGAATTGCCAAATTCCAATAGGAAAAAAAGGTATGGCCGTTTGAAGATTTTTGACTAGAAAATAAAAAAATGGAAACAAATTTTGTGGCGCACCCCTACTTGGTGCGCCATAGAATTGTTGATTTCGGTGGCGCACGCCTACTTGATGCGCCACAGAATTGTTGGGCAGGATTCAAAATTTGAATCCTGCCCACCAACCCTTCTTTTATCCCTCTTCTTTCGCCTCCACTTCTTCACTTCTCGTCCACTTCTCTCCCAACTTCTCCTCCACCAACACCTCTCCTCCTCCTCCTCCGTGGTGTGGGCTGGAGCAATAGAGTGGCTAGGGCTTGGCTTGGCCCCCGAGCGCATATCCATAACTCCTCTTCACCTCGTCGCTATCCAATCCAATCTTCGTCAGATGGCGGCGAGCACCTTCCCGGGGTCGTCGTCGTTGCTCCGCATTAGGATGCTGTAACATCCACCTTTCTGTAATAAAGTGTTTGTGTGTTTGTGTTGGTGATCATGTCATGCATGCATTTCAAACCCCTGGTTGGTTTTAAAACAAGTGCACTAAAATTTAATAACGGAGTTTATTAAAATCACTTAAAAGTGCCACACTAATAACGGAGTTTATTAAAATTCCATGAGTCGCTCCCCGCCGGCGATACACCCTTCCCCCGCGCCCTCCGAGCTCCCCGTCGGCTCCACCATCCCCTCCTCGTTCGCCTCGAGCACGCAGGGCAGCCGAGGAGCCCCGGGAGGCCTCAATTTCTCACCGGGATACCTCCACGGTCGCCGCCGTCCTCCGCTCGCCGCCGGCGATAGCCGCCGCCCCTCGCCTCCCCGACAAGCGCTACACCTTCGCGGTGAGCACCCGAGCACGCCGGTGCCTTCCCTTTTCCCCTCCCCCTCTGTAGCTCGTCGCCGCCGGTGCCCGCGGTCGGCCGCCGCCGCCCGAGCTCGCCGGCGAGCATTTCGGCAACCTCCAGGTCGACCGAGACCACCTTCGCACTCCCCTCGGTCTCCTCCGCCTCGTGGGAAAGATCAATCCTTGAAATTTCGAGTAGATTCCTCAATTGCATCGGTTCTGTGAGATTTTGGCCACGGGTGACGTCACCACAACGTCATGCCCACGTCAGCGCAGTTTTCTATTTAATTTTCTTTTAAATCAAATGTACTGCCACGTGGACCCCACCCCATTTAAAATTACAGAAAAATAATGATTTTTGTAAATGCAATATCTTTTGTTTCATAACTCAGAAAAATGTGTTCAATATACCATTTTGTTCAGAAAAATATAATCTACATGTTTATGTCATTTTCACACATTTTTGACAAAGTTGAATTTTGAACATTATTTAAATCATTTAAAATAAAGAAAATAAGTTTTTATTCAAGAAAATTAGAAAATTAAAAGTTATATGTCAAAATGCTTAGAATGACAAATGCAACCTAGTTATGGTGTTCTCAACCCTATTTGAGCACTTTAACTTGTCACACTTCTAGTTTTTCCCGAATCGGCCTCCGAGGTCCACTTCGGGACTAAATTCACTAAAACTGTTTTCTTAACATATGAACCCTAGCAACTCATGAAACATGTTTAGGGCTTATCTTTAATGCATTCAAATGTTCATGCATACATATTGAGCATTGCATCGATGCCTGTGTTGAGTGTTGTTCTCTTTCTTTCCGGTGTTTGCTCTTATCGGTAGACCTCGAATCCGGAGAGAAGTTCAACACCCCCTGTTGACGAATACTTGGTCTAAACAGCCAAGTCAAGCACTTATTCCTGAAGATTTATCTAGTTTTCTTGAAGCAAGGCAAGCATAACCTCTTATCTGCCCATATATGTTTTCGAAGTGTTCTCCTTCTCGTACGATGCATGTTTTTACAAAGTATCTCAAGTCAGTAGATAGAGTTATCCTATCTATTTGCATAACCCAGATATCATGATTCAATGCTCCTAGCAGACATAGGATTTGTTTGTGTGTATCGCCAAAGCCTCAAATATGCCATGCTTAGTCATACATGTCTGTTTATCTCTGCTCCATCCGGTTGATGAATCAGAGTTACGAAATGAATCTAGTATGACAGGATGACGTGGTAAGGTTTGAGATGTGTGCTTAATATGATTAAAGGCTTGGATGATTTGCCACATGGGATGTGGTTATTTGCCTCGTTCATGCCCCTAGGAGCGAGTTCTCGCCTTTGAAGCCAAGACTGACCGTGCAACCACACGGGGATTGGATTCCCCTCGGTTTCAACTTGTCTAGTTTGTTCCATGAGTTGCCTAGTTCGGGAGTTCCATTTGGATTTGCGGGGAATGTTAAAAACGTTTACAAAACTAGGACGTGGCGGTGTAACAGCTTGTGGCGAGACAGTAGTTGAAGCACCGCTCACAACGATAGAGACCCGGCAGGAGATGGCCACTCCCTATTGGCGGTCCATCTCTACTCGGAGCGACTCATGGAATAGGCGAAGCAAGGGAAACATCGTGGTCAGCCACCCTCTGCCGGCACATCGTCGGAATTGTGCCAATAGCTTGGCATTAAGAGTCGGTTGATACGTGTGGGTAAAGTTGTACACCCCTGCAGGGTTTAATCTTTTCGAAAAGCCGTGTCCACGGTTAAGGACGACTTGGTGACGGATCCTGAGATCATAGATAACTTGAACATGACGTAAAAGATGTTGCCAATGAATGTCTAGTTTTAAGAGGTGGTTCCGGTTATCATGTGATGGATGATGCTTCGAAGGTTCTGAAGACAATACCCGAGGGATGGGTGCTCTTTTAAAAGATTTGTGAAAAATTTCTCAGTCTCCCTCTATTCAAAACAAAGTTGGCTTTACGCAAAACAACCTTCATAAACCCTTTATGAACAAGCAGATATATAATAGGTTAGTTAAGTCTTGTTGAGTACCTCCCGTACTCATGTTTGCTTCAATTTGGTTCAGGTGGAGTTCCATACCTTTCGTGGTGTATCAACATGGACATCGATGGATAGTTTGGGGTTTCCCAGGTAGCAGCCTGGAATCTATGGGCTGAGACGTCGCCTTATGTTGCGGCCTCTTAGGACATTTTGGTTCTTGTTGAATAGCAACATAATTTGCTTTCCGTTGTATGATGTAATGTTGGGTCGTGTGACCTCTGCTTGTAAGCTTACTCTAGTATTACTTGCTTAATAAAGCTTCATGTCTAGAGTGCTGCTTGGATCGATTGTTGGTTTCGAGCCCGTTGTTATACAGTTTTGGCTATGCCTGCATAGTTGTCGTAGTCGAGGGGTTGTGGAGCCGATGATCCATGTCCGAGCCCGCCTGCCGATGTGATTCGGCCTGGGGCAAGGTAACCCCAGTAACCCTCGATTGTTGTTGCACTTTCTGGACACATAGCAGCTCTGTATAACTTTGGTCCCGTTCCTTCAGTTCCATCCGACTCGTGGACACTTGGGTATGCATAATTGGTTATGTCTAGCATGGATACAAGGAGCAGTAGACCGGGGATCCGGACTACGTGCCGATGAATCCGGTCTGCCTGCCGTTGTTTGTTGCGGCCGGGGCTGGTAACCCTGAAGCCCTTGTGAGGCCATGGCTAGGAGCACATAACAGTATGTATATCTCTGGGTCCGGGGTCTGACAGGTCATGGTATCAGAGCAGGACTGCCTGTAGGAAAACCCTTTCTATTGGTCGATGTTGAGTCTAGAGTTTGTGAAAACTATTTTCGAAACGACAAATGCGTTGTGAAAACCTTCTTAGGGTTCTTTTTACTCCTTACCTGGTATCGCTCTAACTCTGAGTCACCGTATCTCATTTGGTTTCAAATGTTTTACCTCTCACCTGTTAACTTCAAAGTTAGGAGCAAAATCGTTGGGTGTTTTCCTAGTACTCCGTGTCAGGTTGCTAATGTTCTCAGAGTTTCCAAGTTACCTCCTTTGGTCTAAATTGTTGATTCCTTTTGACTTCAATTAATCCATATCAAGTCATCAATCTTTCTGTTGCATTCTTTCCCATGGGAGTGTTTCTCATGGTTCCGTTTATTTGTGCTCAGGATGTCCGGGAGTACTCGAGATTCCGCTGAAAGTGGTCATGTTGAGGGAGAGTCGTCATCTTCCTTAATGACGCAAGTTCTTCGGGATACCGAGACCAACCGCCTGAGAAATTAGCATCTCCTTGAGCGTGTGGCGCAAAACACTGAAAGTCGTCATGACGAATGTGTCACATTTGGGGATTTAGTTCATGCTAAGCTTCCATCTTTCAGCAGTCTCAAGGAACCCATTGATGCTGAAGATTGGCTTCGTACCATCGAGCGCAAATTTAATGCTCTCCATGTTCCAGAAAGTGACCATGTCAACTTTGCCGCCTACCAGCTAGAGGGTGAAGCTGGTTCATGGTGGGAAGGTTTCTTGGCGTTGCAATCGCCGGGACATAAGGTTACTTGGGAGGAGTTCCGTGCTGCCCATGTTCCTGTGGCAGTTATGGACTCCAAAAGAAAAGAGTTCCTGGATCTGACCCAGGGACAGATGGATGTTGAAACTTACGTGCGTGAATTCACCCGTTTGGCTCGTTATGCACCCCGAGATCTTGCAGATGATGTGGATAAGCAAGAGTTTTTCCGCAAGGGTCTGGATTCCGGAGTTCGCTATGAGCTATTGTCTTTCAAGTTCCCAACCTTCCAGGACCTTTATAATCATGCTCTTACCTTGGAGCGTGGAAAAAAGGAAATGGAAATTTCTTTGAAGCAGATTTCTGGAGAGTCATGTGCGTCTTCTTCTGGTTCCAAGAAGCATCATGTGTTCATTCCATACAGTGCTATTCCATATCCACCAGTTTTTCAACAAGGCCACCTCGGTGGGCGTTCTAGTGTTGCTGGTAATAAGAAACGACTGGTGACATGTGACGTGTGTGGTGAACTTGGACACTACTCCAACAAATGTCCTCAGAGGAGACTTCCTGCACTTCAGCATGTTCCTACACGTGTTGTTAACCGTGGTCGTTTGAACCATGTTCTTATTGAAGAAGCTCAGAAAGCACCTGATGTCGTGTTGGGAATGCTTCGTGTCAATTTAGCTCCAGCATCAATTCTGTTTGATTCTGGAGCATCACATTCATGTGTATCAAGAGCTTTCGCGGGATTGTTAGACATACCCTTTGTGAAAGTGGTCCCTCCGTTAATAATCTCCACCCCAGGGTCTATCCGTCAGATCAATCATTGTTGCCCTGGTGTGCCAATTGAAATAGGAGGTTTGGTGTTTCTCAGTACACTTGCCATCATGGACCAAACTAATATCAATGTCATACTGGGCATGGACTGGTTGTCAACACATCATGCCATGATTGACTGTGCAGCCAAGTCTGTTACCCTAATTCATCCATATGGTCAGACAACTCGGTTGTTGTTCCCTTGTGGGACAGTTCAACCACAGTCATGTCCTCAGCTTAATGCAATCAAAGTCCGACCGTCTCTCGAGATTCATGAGGTACCAGTAGTGTGTAAGTTTTCGGATGTCTTCCCGGAAGAGCTTCCTGGTATGCATCATGATTATTCAGTGGAGTTTGTTGTTGAACTAATTCCTGCAGTGGCTCCTACTTCCGAAAGACCATACCATATGTCTCTAGAAAAGTTGGTTGAGTTGAAGAAGCAAATAGAGGATTCAGAAGGGAAAGGTTTCCCTCATGCCAACACATCTTCTTGTGGATGTCCTACACTCTTTGTCATGAAGAAGGATACCACAGTTCCCCAGCTGGTCAGTGAATATTGTCCGTTCAATGATGTGGCAATAAAGCACAAGTGTTCTCTTCCTCGGACAAATGATTTGTTTGACCGTCTATTTGGTGCCACTATTTTCTCCAAGATACACTTAAGTCCGGGTTATTATCAACTTCAGACCAGGTCCGGGAATGGTTCTAAAGCGATTGTCAAAACTCGTTTTTGTCTTTACGAGTACACTGTTATGTTTCCCGAACTCTCCAACGCTCCAACCATGTTGATGGGGCTTATGAAATCCATTTTCATGGAGTACCTTGACAAGTTCGTTGTGGTTTACCTCAACGATGTTATAATCTACTCCAAGTCCGAAGAAGAACATGCTGAACATCTTCGGCTAGTTTTGACAAAGCTTCGGGAGCATCGTCTCTATGCCACATTCTCCAGATGTGAGTTCTGGTTGAAAGAGATCATATTCCTAGGCTATGTACTATCTTCTGAAGGAGTTGCAGTGTCCCCTAATAAAGTTCAAGCCATATTGGACTGGGAGTCACCTAAGTCCATCAAAGAGGTTCGAAACTTCCTCGAACTTATCGGTTGTTATCGCCGCTTTATTGAAGGTTTCTCCAAAGCTGCCAAGCCAATGACTGATCTTCTTAAGAAAGATAAACAGTTTGTATGGTCAAGAATGGCAGAAGAGAGTTTCCGGTTGTTGAAAACCAAGCTGGCTAATGCTCCTATGCTTTTCCTTCCGGACATGTGCAAGGACTTCGTCATCTTCTGTGATGCCTCTCGTCAAGGTATCGACTGCGGTCTATTGCAAGATGGACGTGTGGTTTCTTATGCTTCTCGACAACTGAAACCACATGAACTCAAATATCCAACTCATGCTCTTGAGTTAGCAGCTGTTGTGTATGCCGTGAAACAATGGCGTCATCATCTGTTAGGAAATCAATGCGAGTTCTACTTCCACCAGCAGAGCTTCAGATATCTTTTCACCCAACCAGATCTGAGTATCAGACAAAAGAGATGGTTGGAACTAGTCAAAGAACCCAATGTGGAGGTCAAATGTCAAGTTGATAAAGGTAAAGTCGTGGCTGACACGACAATCCAGAAGTCTTACTGTAACAGCTTGATGATACAGCAAGATCAACCTTCTCTCCACAAAGAGTTCTCGAAGCTTAATCTTGAGGTTGTTCCCTCTGGTTATCCGGTTAATCTAGAAGTGAAACCATCCTTTGAACATCAAATCAAAGATGCCCAAAAGCGGGATCTAAGCATTACCTTGGTCAAGAGAAAGATTTCTCGTGGAGTTCCTACATGTTTCTCTGTTGATAATCAAGGTACCGTTTAGTTTGGTGAACGTCTTGTTGTGCCGAAGAAACGGAGTATGAAACAACTTATCCTCCGTGAAGCTCATGAGTCACTTCTCTCTGTTCATCCTGGTAGCACCAAAATGTACCGTGATTTATGTCAAAGGTTCTGGTGGACCAAGATGAAGCGAGACATCTCTCAATTTGTGGCTGAATGCGACGTTTGTCGTCGTGCTAAAGCTGAACACCAAGGACCAGTTGCTACTCTCTACCCCACACCTATTCCTGTTTGGAAGTGGGATGAAGTTGAGATGACTTTCATTGTTGGTCTTCCAAGAAATGATCAGGGACACACCGCTATATGGGTAGTGATTGATCGTCTGTCAAAGGTTGCTCATTTTGTTCCTATCCATCAGAGCATCATTGCTAAACAACTAGCAGATTTATATGTCTCCCGGATAATACCTCTTCATGGTGTTCCTAATAAAATCCTTTTTGATCATGGAAATCTGTTTACTTCCAAGGGCTGGGAAAGTTTCAAGCAAGCTATGGGAAGTCGTCTACACTCCACCATCATCTATCAATCATCCTGTAATGATCACCTCGGAAGTCTGAATCAAACTCTTGAAGACATGCTTCGAGCTTGTGTTGTATCCTTCGGTAATGATTGGGAGAAGTGTCTTCCATCTGCCGAGTTCGTTTATAACAACTGTTTTCAAGTTATCTTGGCCAAAGCTCCGTTTGAAGTTCTCTACAATCGAAGCTGTTCAATTCCGTTAAATTGGTCAGAAACCGGTGAAAGGCAGTTCTTTGGACCGAAGAACCTGATCAATGAGACTGAAGAAACAGTTCGTATCATCCGTGGACATCTGAAAGCGTCTCAGTCTCGCCAGAAGAGTTATGGTGACCGTCAACAAGATATTCGTTATGATGTTGGTGGACAAGCCTATCTTCGAGTCACACCTTTGAAAGGTGTTTGTCGTGATGTCATGAAGGGAAAATTACCGCCTCGCTATGTTGGTCCTTTCCTTGTTCTTGCAAAAAGTGGAAATTTTGCTTATCATCTCCACCTACCTTCAACGTTCCCACAGGTTCATGCTACATTCCACGTCTCAAAACTTCATCATTGCTTCAAAGATTCCAACCGTGGTGTTGATCATGAAACCATTGATCTTAAGAATGATCTGAACTACCGAGAATGTCATGTCCGTATCCTCGAGGCAGCTGAACAAAAGATTCGATGCCGAAGCATCAAGTGCCTCAAAGTTCCGTGGTCTCATCATTCTGAAGCTGAAGCTACCTGGGAACGAGAAGATCGTTTACGATCTGAGTACCCGTCCTTCTTTGCTAAAACCTAGGAATCTCGGGACGAGATTCCTGTAAGGGGGGTAGACTTGTAACATCCACCTTTCTGTAATAAAGTGTTTGTGTGTTTGTGTTGGTGATCATGTCATGCATGCATTTCAAATCCCTGGTTGGTTTTAAAACAAGTGCACTAAAATTTAATAACGGAGTTTATTAAAATCACTTAAAAGTGCCACACTAAAATGATGGTTTGAAACGGTATAATTTTTGTCAAACAAAAATATGTTGAGGTTGCCTATGTAATAAGGATCTCAAAAATATTTTTTTGTCAATTTTTACCTTTTATAGAAAGGCCCTCAAAACTGTTTTCAGTGTGCTGTTTTTAAAAAGAGCAGGACCTTTTTGCAGTTTCTGGAAATCTCGGGGGGGGGGGGGTTCGGAAATGTTCCTTTTGTCATCTTCTACCTCCGGACAGTAGACGAGAAGGTCCATGACGCCACCCTTCCCCGCCACCTCCTGCTTTCCCTCCGAGGGATAAGGCCCAGGGAGCCCTCCTCTATCTTCTCCTCCCCCCCCCCGGAGCCCTCCTCTTCTCTGTAGCTCTCACGCACAGAAGCCCACAACCGAACCCTAACCGCCGGCTTCCGTCGCTCCCCGCCGGCGATACACCCTTCCCCCGCGCCCTCCGAGCTCCCCGTCGGCTCCACCATCCCCTCCTTGTTCTCCTCGAGCACGCAGGGAAGCCGAGGAGCCCCGGGAGGCCTCAATTTCTCGCCGGGATCCCTCCACGGTCGCCGCCGTCCTCCGCTCGCCGCCGGCGATAGCCGCCGCCCCTCGCCTCCCCGACAAGCACTACACCTTCAAGGTGAGCACCCGAGCACGCCGGTGCCCTCCCCTTTCCCCTCCCCCTCTGTAGCTCGTCGCCGCCGGTGCCCGCGGTCGGCCGCCGCCGCCCGAGCTCGCCGGCAAGCATTCCGGCAACCTCCAGGTCGACCGAGACCACCTTCGCACTCCCCTCGGTCTCCTCCGCCTCGTGGGAAAGATCAATCCTTGAAATTTCGAGTAGATTCCTCAATTGCATCGGTTCTGTGAGATTTTGGCCACGGGTGACGTCACCACGATGTCATGCCCACATCAGCGCAGTTTTCTATTTAATTTTCTTTTAAATCAAATGTACTGCCACGTGGACCCCACCCCATTTAAAATTACAGAAAAATAATGATTTTTGTAAATGCAATATCTTTTGTTTCATAACTCAGAAAAATGTGTTCAATATACCATTTTGTTCAGAAAAATATAATCTACATGTTTATGTCATTTTCACACATTTTTGACAAAGTTGAATTTTGAAAATTATTTAAATCATTTAAAATAAAGAAAATAAGTTTTTATTCAAGAAAATTAGAAAATTAAAAGTTATATGTCAAAATGATTAGAATGACAAATGCAACCTAGTTATGGTGTTCTCAACCCTATTTGAGCACTTTAACTTGTCACACTTCTAGTTTTTCCCGAATCGGCCTCCGAGGTCCACTTCGGGACTAAATTCACTAAAACTGTTTTCTTAACATATGAACCCTAGCAAGTCATGAAACATGTTTAGGGCTTATCTTTAATGCATTCAAGTGTGCATGCATACATATTGAGCATTGCATCGATGCTTGTGTTGAGTGTTGTTCTCTTTCTTTCCGGTGTTTGCTCTTATCGGTAGACCTCGAATCCGGAGAGAAGTTCAACACCCCCTGTTGACGAATACTTGGTCTAAACAACCAAGTCAAGCACTTATTCCTGAAGCTTTATCTGGTTTTCTTGAAGCAAGGCAAGCATAACCTCTTATCTGCCCATATATGTTTTCGAAGTGTTCTCCTTCTTGTACGATGCATGTTTTTACAAAGTATCTCAAGTCAGTAGATAGAGTTATCCTATCTATTTGCATAACCCAGATATCATGATTCAATGCTCCTAGCAGACATAGGATTTGTTTGTGTGTATCGCCAAAGCCTCAAATATGCCATGCTTAGTCATACATGTCTGTTTATCTCTGCTCCATCCGGTTGATGAATCAGAGTTACGAAATGAATCTAGTATGACAGGATGACGTGGTAAGGTTTGAGATGTGTGCTTAATATGATTAAAGGCTTGGATGAGTTGCCACATGGGATGTGGTTATTTGCCTCGTTCATGCCCCTAGGAGCGAGTTCTCGCCTTTGAAGCCAAGACTGACCGTGCAACCACATGGGGATTGGATTCCCCTCGGTTTCAACTTGTCTAGTTTGTTCCATGAGTTGCCTAGTTCGGGAGTTCCATTTGGATTTGCGGAGAATGTTAAAAACGTGTACAAAACTAGTACGTGGCGGTGTAACAGCCTGTGGCGAGACAGTAGTTGAAGCACCGCTCACAACGATAGAGACCCGGCAGGAGATGGCCACTCCCTATTGGCGGTCCATCTCTACTCGGAGCGACTCATGGAATCGGCGAAGCAAGGGAAAGATCGTGGTCAGCCACCCTCTGCCGGCACATCGTCGGAATTGTGCCAATAGCTTGGCATTAAGAGTCGGTTGATACGTGTGGGTAAAGTTGTACACCCCTGCAGGGTTTAATCTTTTCGAAAAGCCGTGTCCGCGGTTAAGGACGACTTGGTGACGGATCCTGAGATCATAGATAACTTGAACATGACGTAAAAGATGTTGCCAATGAATTTATAGTTTCAAGAGGTGGTTCCGGTTATCATGTGATGGATGATGCTTCGAAGGTTCTGAAGACAATACCCGAGGGAAGGGTGTTCTTTTAAAAGATTTGTGAAAAAATTCTCAGTCTCCCTCTATTCGAAACAAAGTTGTCTTTACGCAAAACAACCTTCATAAACCCTTTATGAACAAGCAGATATATAATAGGTTAGTTAAGTCTTGTTGAGTACTTCCCGGACTCATGTTTGCTTCAATTTGGTTCAGGTGGAGTTCCATACCTTTCGTGGTGTATCAACGTGGACATCGATGGATAGTTTTGGGTTTCCCAGGTAGCAGCCTGGAATCTATGGGCTGGGACGTCGCCTTATGTTGCGGCCTCTTAGGCCATTTTGGTTCTTGTTGAATAGCAACATAATTTGCTTTCCGTTGTCTGATGTAATGTTGGGTCGTGTGACCTCTGCTTGTAAGCTTACTCTAGTATTACTTGCTTAATATAGCTTCATGTCTAGAGTGCTGCTTGGATCGATTGTTGGTTTCGAGCCCGTTGTTATACAGTTTTGGCTATGCCTGCATAGTTGTCGCAGTCGAGGGGTTGTGGAGCCGATGATCCATGTCCGAGCCCGCCTGCCGATGTGATTCGGTCTGGGGCAAGGTAACCCCAGTAACCCTCGATTATTGTTGCACTTTCTGGACACATAGCAGCTCTGTATAACTTTGGTCCCGTTCCTTCAGTTTCATCCGACTCGTGGACACTTGGGTATGCATAATTGGTTATGACTAGCATGGATACAAGGAGTAGTAGACCGGGGATCCGGACTACGTGCCGATGAATCCGGTCTGCCTGCCGTTGTTTGTTGCGGCCGGGGCCGGTAACCCTGAAGCCCTTGTGAGTCCATGGCTAGGAGCACATAACAGTATGTATATCTCTGGGTCCGGGGTCTGACAGATGCTCCCGTCCGCGCCCCCGCGCGCCAGCAGCCGCGCGCTCTCCGCCTCCGGCTCCGTCCCCGTCCGCGTCCGCTTCGCCCGACGCACACCTATCGCCGCCTCTCTCGGTAACCTTCTAGCTGGCGATCGTCTCCTTTTCTCTTCCGTTCCCTGCGCTGCCCGCCCGCCTAGCCTAACGCATTTACCGTCTACACCACCATGCCCGCCTCCGGAGTGATGCGTGAGTAGTTCATCCTTAGACTATGGGTCCATAGCAGTAGCTAGATGGGTGTCCTCTCCTCTTTATGCATCATGTTTAAATCTCGTGAGCTGCCTCACATGATCGAGATCATCTTATTGTAATGCTACATGTTGTGTTTGTTGGGATACGATGATTATTGCATGCTATGTCTCTTGATTATCGATCTATCATGTTGTCTTCATATGTATGTTATTTATGATCTTGCATGCTCTCCGTTTTTAGTAGATGCTCTGGCCAAGTAGATGCTAGTGTCTCCAAGAGGGAATATTTATGCTTGATAGTGGGTTCATGCCTCCTTTGCATCTGTACTCGATTGACAGAAACGTGAAGGATGGAGAATGTGTTGTTGCCATTAGGGATAAAACAACGGTGTTTACTTAGTTTACATTATTTACATTACACACTTTGCTTACGGCGGTAACCTGTTGCTTGCAACTTAATACCCAACGTTTGTTCGGATGATATTCGGAGGGTGGATTATTAATCATAGATGTTGTTGGATGACAGTCTATGTATGTTGTTGTAATGCCCGCATGAATCTCATAGTAATCATCATTTCATGCATTTTCAATATCTATCAATTGCTCATCTTTAATTTGTTCACCACACATGTTAGCTATCTTTTATGGAGAGACACCTCTAGCAAACTGTGGACCCAGGTTCATTTTCTCATACTGATAATACACACACTGCTTCCACTGTTTTCACATTGTTACTGCTGTTTTAATATTGTTCTCATACTGTTTACCACACCATACGTTTAACCTCTTTGTGTTCAGCAAAACCAGTGAGATTGACAAACTCACTGCTTCGTTGGGGCAAAGTGAATTGATTGTGTTGTATAGGTTCCACGTTGCTGCTGAACCGGTAGTGCGCCCTGCCACCTCGGCTGCATCAACCTTTGGAAGTTGCTTGTCCTCCTACTGGTTGTTTCAACCTTGGTTTCTTTTCTGAGGGAAAACTTGCCGCTACACTCTTCACAACCTTTCTCTTGGGGTTTACCAACGTCAGCCTTCAGCCATCAGTTGCAGCAGCCTCTAGACCGCCCATCCGTGGAGAACCTGCCCACCAGCTTGCGCAGCCTCCCTGTCCAGGAGTTGAGCGGCCCGACCAGCTGAAGAACCAAGCCCAACATCCAGAGCAACATGCGGATTTTCCTTTACAAATGCTCGCACTAAAAAAGGGCAATGTGAAGAGTGCCGAATCAACTACGGTGATGATATACGGATACTCTCCACAATCTCTATCCCCCTAGGAGTCCGAGGGTTAGGAACTTAGGATTATAGGAAGTAATCACCATAGTCGGAAGATGCGTAGACAAGATATGCGAGGCTACTGTGTTGCCAAAATTGGTATCCTCTGTCAACTTCCTTGAATTAACCTCCATACTAGATGTTTGTGAGTTTTGCATGCCCCTCTCATTACCCTCCTCATCATCAACATCATCACCTTTACATCGCCAAAAATAAGGGACGAAGTTGGGATTTCGGACAAAATCCGCAGCCTCGCGGCAAAAAAAGAACTCATACTCCCTAATCTTAACCACACAAGTAGCTCCAACATATGGTCTGTTTGCATTCGTGCTCTTCTCAAGTGCTCGCGGATTAAGCATGCCCACAAGAATACGAACTATCCCACAACTTCGGTAAGTGGCAAGATCCACATCAAGAGTATTCCCAACGAGATAACAAACAACCCAAAAACCAAGGAAGTGTCTCACTTGATAAGGCACCCCTGTCACATGCACCCAAACCTTCTCCAACACCCTAGACGGAGTAACATTGTAACATCCAAGTATGAAAACTACCTAGTTGTTTTGTTCTTTGTTTAATTTAAAGCAATGCATCATGTCATCATCTCATTGCATTTGTTTTATTTCTGTTTGCATTGTTTTCATAATGAAGTTCAAACATTAATCAAACTTTTGTTTTCATACTTGCCTGTTACAATCTTTTCCAAATAAGAAATGCAAATCAAAACCTCATTTGCTTCCAAATAATTCATTAATAATCACTCATTAAATTGTTGCTTTTTAATCAAACAAGTAATTCAATCAATTAATTCTAAATCACTTTCAAATTCAAACCAACTATTCAAATCAGTACCCATTTGAATCTATGAAATTCACCAAACAATTATACTCATTTAATCAAATTAAATCATAGGGGCCACCCTATTAAAATGCTTGTTTTCATAATGTTTAATTAATATTACAATTCTTTCAAATATTGGTTCAAATACAAACAGCAATTTAAATCTCAACTTTTTGCAAACCAATCTTGGCATTTGTTTGCTAATGTTCTAAATAGCTTAACCTAATTTTTCTAGAATTTTTGCTAAGCTAAAACCTATCCTTTTCTTCCAAATTTGTTTTCTGCAAAAAAAAATATAAAACAGAAAAAGAAAAAGGAGAAAACTACACAGCGCGCAGCACCTAAGCCTCTACCCAGCCCACTTACCTCTCGCGCGCGCAGCCCAGCCCGTTATTTCCCTCGCGTACCGCTTCGAATCGCGTGCATCCTTCTGTTCTAAGTACGGCTGCTCATCGGGGCGAGCCACGTCGCCGTACGGCGGCGCCCGACGGCCAGGAGCAGCCCTAGGGCGCTATAAGTACCCCCCTAGGCCCTGGCGCCGTGCCCTAAGCCTAGGGTTCCTGTTCCCCCTCGAATCCGCCGCCACCTCTTCCTCCCTCGCCGGAAATTTTCCTTCTGTATCCACCTCGCCGGAGTCGCTTGCCTGAATCCGCCCACGCCGCCGTCGCCATGAGCCACCTCCACCTCAACTAGCCCTGGGAACCAACTCACCACTCTACCCTCTTCCTGTTGGACACAGTAGCTTCCCCGGAGAGCCACCACATCTGCGACGCCGTCAACGACATCGTCGTCGGCCGCGCCACCCCGAGCACCTGCTTCCACGGCCAAATCCCGGTGAGCTAGCCACCATCTCCTCTTTTCCTCTCCTTCTGCCCTGCCTCGCAACCGTGCACGATTCCAGTACCTCCTCACAGCAGCGCACCATCAGCTCGAGCCCGAGCACGTCGGAGAACGCCGCCGTGCCGCTCCGTCTCTATCAGTCGTGGTTGTTTCAGCGCGTCAGAAAAAAGTTCAGTTAGCACCTTATAACCTTTTCCTCACCACGCACCTGTTATCTGACAACGAACGCGAGCAGCTGAATTGGTTCAGAGCGAACGCTTGCAAGCGCGTGGTCGCGAGTTCGACCCGCAGCCTCGCGGGATAAAAATCCCGTCTTTTTTTTGGCTGAGTACTGACAGGGAGGGCCCCCTGTCAGTCACTCGTGTGGCCACGCCAGCACAGCGAGATTTGGGTCCCCCCTGGCAGTGACTGGGTGTGTCTCCTGTGCGTATAAAACGATTTCAAACAATTTCTGTATTCAAATCTAGTCCTTTATTTTAACAGTTTGGTCCCTGGAATTAATATGGCAATAACTTTAGTTTTACAAGTCCAAATTACAAAAATAAAATATGTGTGCTAGTCTAAATTAAATTCTCTATCTCATGGTATCATTTGTTTCCTGTTTTGGATTTTCAAAAATGCAATTCAAATTTGAATTCAAACAATTCAAATGCAATTTGCTAAATTCAATAACTAATTCATTATGAATCCAATAAATACAAATAAAATATGTTTTCCATACCATTTTGAATATCATATTCAAATAAAAATTTTGTTTCATTGTTTGAATAATTTAAATTGCCTAAATAATTTAATACTTGTTTGATTCAATTAAAATTAATAAAATCATAACTTGCTCAAAATAAAATATTTTTGAACATGCAAAATATGTTTTCAAACCATCAAAGTGTCAACTTTTCAAATGTGAATTTGAATTTATGTTTTGAACAAATAAAATTCAAATAAAATTCACACTTGTTTTAAATCCAATTAAAACTTGTTTAATATTGTTTAATTCATAATAAATTCATCCTAATTCCAATTTCAATATTTGAAACATGTAATCCAACTAAAATTGGATGTTCTTTTCAAATATAAATTTTGTTAATTGTTTTGCACCCTTTAACTTGATGGAAACAACAATTGTTTGTGTGACATGTTCAAGTAACCCAAAATTTCTAAACTTAATAAATGATTTCCAAAACTTGTTAAATCCTTTTATCACTTGCATCTTTTATTGTTATTTGTTGTTATTTTGTTGTTAACATCATGCATGCATCATGCTAACAACTTTCACATAATAATTAGTTGTAAATCATTTGTTCCACTTAATTCATGGACCCTTTCACATATGCAACTCAAAATTGCATAGGGGTCCATCTTAATTGTGTTACATGTCACCTAGTTTATTTGATGCAACCATTAACTTGTCATGCATCATCTTGATTGTGCACAATGCCATGATAATGATTGTTTATATTTCTGCCTTGTTTGTTTGCTTCTTCTCGGATAGACGACGATGTTGAGACAGACGATCTTTACAGCACCCCTTCTGAGGATCTAGCTCAGTACCCGGCTGCTGAGTTTGCAGGCAAGTTATCACTCACATGAACCATTGTGTTCCTTTCAACCCTGGTTACCGATACTTTCCGTTGTCTATTTATGCTAGCCTTAGTGGTAGTTGTTTCTGTTACGAACCTATCACATGAATCCTTTAACCCTGATATTGCCTCACCACCATTCCTACAACCCTATTGATTGAGCCAGTGTCTTACTAGCATGCTTAGGTTGTTTTGCTCGAGTCTGTTACCCGTTATTTCAGTTACTATATCGTTATTATGTTCTGGGGGCTCGATGTTTAATCAATCAATCAATCATGATAATGTTAATGTTAATAATAATTTGATGATAAGGCACCGGCAGGAGGCCCTGTGTGGTTTTGAGGCCTACTAGTGTCGACCCTAATAGGAAAAGGGTCTTGTCTACTGATCCATGATGAGCGCACTACCCGCATGTGGGAAGCGAGTATGGGCGCCCCCCTCAATTTGATTCGATTCGCATCTCGTCCAAATCATCTCATTTAGTTCGTGTTTTCCATTTGACGCATGCATGTTTTTGCGAGCCCAGCGCAGGGTGGAACTTTCGTAGTCGGCATATAGGGGGACACGGTCTTAGAGTGCTATGAGGGTCCCTTTTCTTCGGGGCTTGATTAGCCGTGCGCCCAAGGTGCTTTGGGCTTGATGCGAAGAAGAGTTGAGTTGTGTTGAGTGCCCCGCTTGGTGGGAGGCATCCCATCTGGCGGGTTATTCATACGTGTACGGCCAAATTGGTGCAACCCTGCAGGGATAATCTTCTCGAGAAGCCGTGTTTTCCGCGGTTATGGTTAACTTGGTGAAAGTACTGGCTAACAAGTACTCAGGACAACTTAAACCTAATGATTCACAATCTCACACCCCATGATTAACAACTTGACTAGTAATAGGATTATTGTCACAATAACTTGATTCATCTTTAAGCCAACTGTGTGAGTTATCCTCGGATTGCTTCTTTGGATAAGGGGCGAGATCCAGGATGGGTTTGTCTGAAGTTATCTTTCAGTTGGTTACAATACTCGATCTTATCTCCTTTCTGATAGTTGGAAGTGGTAGAATCTCTGTAGTTGGTTAGTGCAGCCAGTTGCAGCATCTGTTATATCCCCTTCCTTCCGTTGAACGCAAGTCATCTGTGCTTGTGTTGACGGGCTATACTTTGGTGAACTGTGAGTCTTGCTTGCCAGTACGTCTATGTACTGACCCCTTTGGGGCTGTGGTTTCCGCAGACTACGCTTACGAGGATCCACGTGACGGCTACTACGTGGAGTTTGACGAGGCTGCTGACGAGTAGTTAGCGGACCCGGGCAGGATCCGAGACATCGTGGATGGGCTCCGTCTTTATTTCAGTTTCCGGCTTCTTAAGCCTATTTGGATTTGTCTGTACTCAGACCCCTTTGAATGCTTCCGCTGAGATGTAATGATGTTATGTTGGGACATGTGTCCTCTGGATGATTGTATTTTCTATCTCTGCCCTAGTGAGGGCCAATTGCAACTTATTTCAATCTTTTGTGTCTTAGAGGCATGTTGTGTTATCCTTTTGTTCAAAGCCGTTGACGTACCATGTGTGTATGGTATGAAGTACGTCAATGGTAGTGTTCTGATTTCTACGGGATAGTTTACATCGACGGTGAACAGTAGCGATGGGTTGTCACACATAAGTGTTGGCCTACTCGTAAGAGGACGCGGGTGCCGGTAAGCCCCGTAATCCCATCAGAATACTGTTCAGTTCGTACGGTGAGTATCCTCTAGAAGTCCGGGTGCGACAAACATCCTGGGTCTTCCAAACCGAAACTTTGCCTGACCATTATGCGAAGGAATATTCAACACCAAACCAACCACCCTGTTGAGGTCCTCTGCTGTCGGTAACCCAATCAAAAAAAGCTTCATGCCCATGAGGTAGGGCCTCCCATGACCACTGAGAACTCGAGGGGCACATCCTAAACATCGAATTTTGTTTCATTGTTTGAATAATTTAAATTGCCTAAATAATTTAATACTTGTTTGATTCAATTAAAATTAATAAAATCATAACTTGCTCAAAATAAAATATTTTTGAACATGCAAAATATGTTTTCAAACCATCAAAGTGTCAACTTTTCAAATGTGAATTTGAATTTATGTTTTGAACAAATAAAATTCAAATAAAATTCACACTTGTTTTAAATCCAATTAAAACTTGTTTAATATTGTTTAATTCATAATAAATTCATCCTAATTCCAATTTCAATATTTGAAACATGTAATCCAACTAAAATTGGATGTTCTTTTCAAATATAAATTTTGTTAATTGTTTTGCACCCTTTAACTTGATGGAAACAACAATTGTTTGTGTGACATGTTCAAGTAACCCAAAATTTCTAAACTTAATAAATGATTTCCAAAACTTGTTAAATCCTTTTATCACTTGCATCTTTTATTGTTATTTGTTGTTATTTTGTTGTTAACATCATGCATGCATCATGCTAACAACTTTCACATAATAATTAGTTGTAAATCATTTGTTCCACTTAATTCATGGACCCTTTCACATATGCAACTCAAAATTGCATAGGGGTCCATCTTAATTGGGTTACATGTCACCTAGTTTATTTGATGCAACCATTAACTTGTCATGCATCATCTTGATTGTGCACAATGCCATGATAATGATTGTTTATATTTCTGCCTTGTTTGTTTGCTTCTTCTCGGATAGACGACGACGTTGAGACAGACGATCTTTACAGCACCCCTTCTGAGGATCTAGCTCAGTACCCGGCTGCTGAGTTTGCAGGCAAGTTATCACTCACATGAACCATTGTGTTCCTTTCAACCCTGGTTACCGATACTTTCCGTTGTCTATTTCTGCTAGCCTTAGTGGTAGTTGTTTCTGTTACGAACCTATCACATGAATCCTTTAACCCTGATATTGCCTCACCACCATTCCTACAACCCTATTGATTGAGCCAGTGTCTTACTAGCATGCTTAGGTTGTTTTGCTCGAGTCTGTTACCCGTTATTTCAGTTACTATATCGTTATTATGTTCTGGGGGCTCGATGTTTAATCAATCAATCAATCATGATAATGTTAATGTTAATAATAATTTGATGATAAGGCACCGGCAGGAGGCCCTGTGTGGTTTTGAGGCCTACTAGTGTCGACCCTAATAGGAAAAGGGTCTTGTCTACTGATCCATGATGAGCGCACTACCCGCATGTGGGAAGCGAGTATGGGTGCCCCCCTCAATTTGATTCGATTCGCATCTCGTCCAAATCATCTCATTTAGTTCGTGTTTTCCATTTGCCGCATGCATGTTTTTGCGAGCCCAGCGCAGGGTGGAACTTTCGTAGTCGGCATATAGGGGGACACGGTCTTAGAGTGCTATGAGGGTCCCTTTTCTTCGGGGCTTGATTAGCCGTGCGCCCAAGGTGCTTTGGGCTTGATGCGAAGAAGAGTTGAGTTGTGTTCAGTGCCCCGCTTGGTGGGAGGCATCCCATCTGGCGGGTTATTCATACGTGTACGGCCAAATTGGTGCAACCCTGCAGGGATAATCTTCTCGAGAAGCCGTGTTTTCCGCGGTTATGGTTAACTTGGTGAAAGTACTGGCTAACAAGTACTCAGGACAACTTAAACCTAATGATTCACAATCTCACACCCCATGATTAACAACTTGACTAGTAATAGGATTATTGTCACAATAACTTGATTCATCTTTAAGCCAACTGTGTGAGTTATCCTCGGATTGCTTCTTTGGATAAGGGGCGAGATCCAGGATGGGTTTGTCTGAAGTTATCTTTCAGTTGGTTACAATACTCGATCTTATCTCCTTTCTGATAGTTGGAAGTGGTAGAATCTCTGTAGTTGGTTAGTGCAGCCAGTTGCAGCATCTGTTATATCCCCTTCCTTCCGTTGAACGCAAGTCATCTGTGCTTGTGTTGACGGGCTATACTTTGGTGAACTGTGAGTCTTGCTTGCCAGTACGTCTATGTACTGACCCCTTTGGGGCTGTGGTTTCCGCAGACTACGCTTACGAGGATCCACGTGACGGCTACTACGTGGAGTTTGACGAGGCTGCTGACGAGTAGTTAGCGGACCGGGCAGGATCCGAGACATCGTGGATGGGCTCCGTCTTTATTTCAGTTTCCGGCTTCTTAAGCCTATTTGGATTTGTCTGTACTCAGACCCCTTTGAATGCTTCCGCTGAGATGTAATGATGTTATGTTGGGACATGTGTCCTCTGGATGATTGTATTTGCTATCTCTGCCCTAGTGAGGGCCAATTGCAACTTATTTCAATCTTTTGTGTCTTAGAGGCATGTTGTGTTATCCTTTTGTTCAAAGCCGTTGACGTACCATGTGTGTATGGTATGAAGTACGTCAATGGTAGTGTTCTGATTTCTACGGGATAGTTTACATCGACGGTGAACAGTAGCGATGGGTTGTCACACATAAGTGTTGGCCTACTCGTAAGAGGACGCGGGTGCCGGTAAGCCCCGTAATCCCATCAGAATACTGTTCAGTTCGTACGGTGAGTATCCTCTAGAAGTCCGGGTGCGACAAACATCCTGGGTCTTCCAAACCGAAACTTTGCCTGACCATTATGCGAAGGAATATTCAACACCAAACCAACCACCATGTTGAGGTCCTCTGCTGTCGGTAACCCAATCAAAAAAAGCTTCATGCCCATGAGGTAGGGCCTCCCATGACCACTGAGAACTCGAGGGGCACATCCTAAACATCGAACTCTCAATAGCGGTCGCCGGAACCGCATCACCCACAACTATGACCAGCGTGGTTGGAGAACTCGTCGGTACCAGATGGGGGCTTATAGACACTATCAGGCAGTATGCAATTAACTTTAGCTTGTCATATTGGAGTTCTCATGCATACATCATAAGCTTAAGAATAGAGCTAATTTGCGGTATAACAGTATTTACCCTAAGATAATTCCTTTTGACTTGTACAATTTTGTTAGCAAAGATATGATTATCTTCGAGTTATAGGCACAAGACTGTAATAATGTCGACCCTTGCACATTGGAATTAAATGGTATGAGGCTAGCAGCGTGTGCAAACTGAACTGGGCTAAGCAATCCTTCAAAAGATATTAAAATATCTTCACATTAAATCTAACAACCTCCCGGTCCGGCCATATAGTAGGTGTAATGTAGTAATGGGTTAAATAAGCCTTTTGTGGTTGTGATAAGAAGTTGCAGATTTTGTGTAACTAGGACTTGCAAAACCAGCACTAGACTGCCCACAACAAGGTGATTATTTTGCCGTACTTAACTAGATAATATTATGGGGTTTAATTGATGATTAGTCGATGTTTTCGTTTAGGATTAACACTTGCAATAATAAAATTTGTTGTGAAGTAATGATAAATTTTGTGTCAAGCTGCTCTCGTAGGACTTGACAGATTAAAATTTCAAATAGTTAATCAAATGCCGATTTATCCATATCTGAACCATGTGATTTTGGTCTTTCTCTTTTACTCGACAAATGTAAAAGACGAAGAAAACCAGAGCCAATGCACACCAGCTTGGTCTTCAGGTATTTTCTCTTTTACTTGATTTGAAGCTCCAATATCTTTATTTCAATTAACACAATCTATTACATCGTATATTATGCGATTCTATAGGAATCCTAACGAACGGTTTACAGAAAGTTTAGTCATTTCTCAAACAGTTATGCCTTCATAATTGTGCTGGTGCTGCCTATACCTTGCATTAATGTCCAGTCATATGGTGGTGATATCAATTTTTCATCTAAATTGTTGACAATGTGTGGATGCTGGTGATTTTATAGAATTGATAGCATGGTTTCCATGTTCTACATGAACCTTGATGCATAAATTTTGCATGAGGGGCGCATCAATACTCTGCTGCGGTTATATGATGCACTTTATAAGAGCTTGGTCGTAGGTTCGAAAATGCTTTTAACAGGGTCACACCATGATCCAAGAATTATTAGTTAACTTCATCTGAAGAACTATACAACCCAAATCATTTAACATGTAGGATAAGATATATGTAAATCGACATTGTAAGTTAAGTTTTGTTCACTCGAACTTGACACGTGCATGTGCATGTGTGCCAGTTTAGAAAAAAAAAAGGGACTAATACCAAGCAAACAGACTAGCATCGGACTACCAATTAGAAGCCTTTCCATTTAAACGAAATTAGTATGAACAAGTACATACAAATCGGAAACTTTTCTCTTCAACTCAACCTACATTTAACGAAAAAAATATAATTAAGGCGTGTCTCCGTCTTGTACTGTTTCCTCTCCGTATCAGGGAATCTAGCATGGCACGATCAACCCTTTCTTGGCGATCAAAAGATACAGAGGGCTCTCATGGCAATAGTCCTTGCCGAAGAGGCGAAAGTAGCGCTCCTTGAATGCCCAGATCTCGACGACGTCGTCCACCTTGAAGCTGCAGTTATGGATGAAATCCAGGTACCCTTCTCCCTTGATGACGGTGCTGCCGCTGCTGTCCCACCGCGCCAGCTGCAGCTCCCGGACGCCTGCGCGGGGCTCGACCACGAGCACGGGCAGGCCTCCGTGCTTCTTGCCCTTTCTCTTGGTCGCCTTCTCCCCTGGGACCTTGGGCAGCTTCGGCAGCCTCGGCGGTCTCGGAGCTTCCTCTTGCACCAGGTTAGCAGCCTTGAGCTCCAGGGCCGAGAGCATGGGCCAGAGGTTGCGCGCCACGCCCTCCCTCGGCAGGCGGAACCGGTTCTGGTGTGGGACGAGGTCGGTGGCGGTCACGGTCTTCTCGTCGATGAAGTACACCGGCAGGTCTTTGCGGAACTTCAGGCGCGGGAGCAGCCTGCTGCGTAGCCACGGCGGCTCGACGCGGACGGCGTCGCGGGGAGCCAGCTTCGCCCTCTTGGGATTGGGGGCGACGGCGGAGAGCGGGACCGCGTCTATGGGCTCATCCACCCGCGGCGATGGCGCGAATGGCACCAGAGCGCCCGCGTTCTCCCGGTGCTGGTCTGCGGCGGAAGGGTCGTAGAGAGCCAGCGTTGTCGTCGTCATCTCCTCGCGCGGCCGCTTGCAGCCGGCGTGGTGCGGCGACGGAGTCTCCGTGGCGAGGGGACGCCTGGGTCTGTCGACGAAGCACATGGTCGGCGAATGCGTTGTTCGTGGATGGACTTGGTTCGCGGAAAGTTGTTCCCGCGGGTTCGATCGAGGCGTGCGAGCGATGGAGCAATGGCTGGATGCAGAGCAGGAGGAGCGCCGGCGTATATATGGATGGAGCGATCCGTGGAGCGTCTGCAGTCGGAGCCCGCCTCGGACTGGAAGACGAGATGGAGGCCGCATGCAAACCCAGCTGAGCGCGAGCCCGAGTTCGTCTGTGATTCCAACGCGCATGAAACTTGCCTAGGGCCTAGGCCGATACGACGCGGTTTCCACTTTCCTTCCAAATTAACTGCAGGGCTGCACGAGTCCGACGCCTACCGTGAGCCAGGTAGTAAGGCTGGTGCCAATGCACCGCCCACTATTCACGGGCTATAGCCCCCGCCACGTCACCTTCTCTCACCACTATCACGCCACTCTCACGGGCACGGTGCCAGTGCACGGGCTATAGCCCGGGCTGTAAGATTCTCTCTCTGCCACATCAGCTTTTCTCTCTCCTCCACGTCAACACATATTTTGAAGATTAAAAACATTGCAAATAATAGAAGAAATTATTTTATTCAACTAAAATTGTACCGATTACATAATAATAAATAAAAATTACATAAAAAATGAGAAAATTACATAATCTAGTTTTGATGAGCCCACACATGCTCAATCAAATCCCCCTGAAGCTGTGTATACATCGGCGAGTCCTGCATTTCGTTGTCCATCTGAATCCTTGCTGCTAGGCTTGGTGGTGCATTGGTATGTATTGGAGGCCCGACGTTGCTCGCAACTGTCTCATAGGTGTTCTCCAAATTGGTACCACGCTCATCGTCGATGATCATGTTGTGCAGAATGACACATGCACGCACGATCAACCCAAGAGTGCGCATGGAGTAGAAGCGTCCGGGAACTGCTAAAATGTTGAATCTAGACTTCAACACTCCAAATGCACACTCCACATCTTTGCGCCAACACGATTGAGCAGCAGTGAAGACACGTTGCTTGTCACTTTGTGGAAGAGTAACACCCTTCATGAACACCGGCCAGGAGGGGTAGATGCCGTCGGCAAGGTAGTAACCCCAGTTGTACTGGTGTCCATTCACCGTGAAGTTCACTGTGGGTGCTTCTCCTCTAAGCACTTCCGTGAACAATGGGGACTGATTGAGCACATTGATGTCGTTGTTGGACCCGGCGACTCCAAAAAAAGCATGCCAGATCCAACGATCATACGACGCAACGGCTTCTAAGATTACGGTAGGGTGTTTGATGTCTCTCCTTGTGAACTGACCGGCATGCGCAACTGGGCAGTTCCTCCACTGCCAATGCATGCAATCTATGCTCCCTAGCATGCCCGGAAAGCCGCGCTCCTCGGCTTTCGCTAACAGACGCTGAGTATCCTCGACGTTAGGTCGACGGCAAAACTCTTCACCGTAACAGTCGATGATGCCCTCACAGAATCGATCTACACAGTCTGACGAAGTTTGTCTAGCTAACTTAAGCCACTCATCTATGGTATCAGCACCGGATCCATAAGCTAACAGACGCAACGCCGTAGTACACTTTTGTAGCGGAGTAAAACCCGTACGGTTCAGAGCATCAACTCTTTGGGTGAAATACGGAGAGTATTCACCCAATCTATCCACAATGCGTAGAAAAAGGGATCGCCTCATCCGATACCTTCGCCGGAAGAAGCTCGGAGGATAAGCGCAGTTGGGGGCGAAGTAGTCGTCGTAGAGCCGCTCGGTGGCGCCAACACGATCACGCCTGATGAACTGTCGACGGCGCCGCGGCGGTCTTGGCACCGCTTGGAGCGCCGCCTCGTACTCGGCCTCCATTGCCGCCTGCATTGCGGCGATCATCTCACCCTCCAGTCCCTCGCTCGAATCGCTGCTGCTTGACGAAGACATGGCGTCGAGAGGGTGGAAATGAAGAGTAGAGAGGATGAAATTGGTGTGGAATGAGTGCAGCATATGGGGGGTATTTATAGGAGGGATCAGCTCCAAATTTCAAATTTTTCGAATTTTTTTTCATTTTTTTTGGACAGCAACGGATACCCCTAACGGCTAGCTGACGTGGACCAATAGGGGGGCGCCACGTCAGCTAGCCGTTGGGAGCCAACGGCTCTTCCCTGCCGCCCCGCCCTACCGCCCCGGCCTGCCATCCCACCGCCCCGCCTACCGCCCCTCTCGCCCCCCCCCCCCTACCGCCCCACCCCGTCGCTACCGCCCCGCCTATGCGGGCGGCAAGCCGGGCGGCAGCCCCTACAGCCCGGGCGGCAGCGCAGCCGCCCGCCGGCACCTACCGCCTCCTCCTACCGCCCCCTCTCGCCCGGCCCCGGGCGGTAGCGCCGCTACCGCCCGCCCCTATAGCCCCGGTTGGCACCAGCCTAATGTTTCTGGGAGTAACATCTGCGACGGCTATATTGTCGCCATGTATACTCATGTTTTTCTTAGGGCAACTAATGGCAGGGCCTGTCGGCGTCAGGCTCAACAACAAACTCCCGGCAAAAACCATCTGATATGACAATTTTATTTATTGAATCACACCAAGATTTGCTTTATATGTTTGGTTTAAAAACAGAAACCGGTTTGAACAACGGCCACACGTATAAACATCCTACAAGATGTACAGTCTGTCTATGCACATCTGTACACCTAGGGACGGGCGAAATCACAACTCAAAACCTCCATCCAGCTCAACAGATAAAGATGGCCTTTCCATGTTATCAAGGGTGCTTCCATGGTGAACCGAACCGCGGACTTAACCATTCGTCGGCGATGGTTGCATTGTGGCCTACGTTGCCATCGTGCTTCTGTATGTGCAAGTTATGGCAGGATGACCTCTAGAGGGTGGCTCAACAACAAACTGCTATAGAAGTTCTCAGGGCCGGTCCTGACATTTGAGGGGCCCAGGGCGAAGTTGAAACGCGGGGCCCTATAAGAAAAACTTATATTGTTATGAAAAAATTTAGCATTTTTATGACAAATGATAGCAATAAACGGGTAAACTGCATACACAATATCCATATATATTGGCATTAAAAGTGTTCTAAAATTACTTGGTGAAGTTGATATCAATCTACCGATTATGACGGCCACTCTGCTGGAACCACGTTATCGCGGTGGCCATGGCGCAACACAAACTCCTATCAACGGCTTGGCTCGGCTCGCCATTCGTCTTTAGCTCCTCCCCAAGAAATGTTGAAATGCGTAGGTTATGGTGCACCTCAATTTTATATTGTAAACCTAATCTAGCCATTAAATTTTCCGTTCCTTGTTTGCAAGGATGAGGCAAATTAATAGTTACGAAAGTGACCCTTTTTTATACCTTGAAAAAGTGATCGACCGTGTGATGCATTCACTTATTGTCTTGGGGCCTAGCCAATCAACCCTATTCCACCTTTTTTTTGCATCACTCGAGGCTCTCTCAATCCATTCAAACTTAACTAGCACATGAATATAAAGCCCAAGGTAAACTTCATGAATATAAAGCCCATGGTAGAAAAAAGGCCGAGCAAGGGCCCTAGTCCACGCTAGAGTGTAACGCTCCATCCTCTCCTGTACGAGAAAACCTTCGTACCTGCTCTAATGGTGCCGCCACATAAACTTCTCTGCGAGACTGCAGATGCCTTAAGCAGTTGCAATTTGGGGCCCCTAGATTTCGGGGGCCCGGGGCGGCCGCGCACCCTGCCCCCCTCAGGGCCGGCCCTGGAAGTTCTCTTTAATAGTAATAACTATACTAATATTACTACATACTCCCTCCGTTCGGATTTAATCTACATCTTGGAAAAATTCAGACAAATTAGGATACCATTTATTAGTACCACTTTGCACAATCTCCTATGCTTCATAATTACTAGAAGGGCCTCGCGCGCTTTGCTGCGCCATCTTCACTTTGGACGTGTTTTTACTTCATTATACGCATTGGAACTACGCATAAGGAGTAGTAAAATGAAACATCAGAATATCAAAAGTTAAGTGAGCTATGACAAAGGATTGCAATTTGAAATAAGATTGTTTTTAGTTTCAAATAAATTATAGACCAAGCACATGGCCCATGGTTGCAGGACAGGTTTTGAAGAATATAACGTGAGGCTAAGATAAAGAGAAGTAAACAATTTTTTTTTTAAATTCTCTTTGGTAAACGGTATTACGAAATAACATGTAAATCATGATGCACACGTCTCAGATAGTTCCACAACCCCTTTCATGATATAAAAAAAATTCAAAATATCTAGATAGTCACAAGCATGGAAATTAACTAAGGCTTTAAGCCTGGTGGCATGCAAGCAATCTGAGGCCATTTGCCCCGATTTCTGTGGCTGCTGGTGGACCCTCTATCCTTGCGTCACACTGCGTGTGGGTCACATGTCAATCTTCCGTGTGGTATGGTGCGGCGCTTTCGTGGCCACGCGTTCACTGCTGTCTATGTGGGTCTGTTGAATAGTGTGTAGTTCCATTTTGGTGGGCCTTGGATTGGAGACCCTTCTCCAGAAGTTGTACCTTGCCTGCGTGGTTATTTTTCTTACTCTGGTTGGGGGCTCGGGGCTCCTTTCTTCGTGATGTTCTACTGCCCTTTGGGGACTGATGATTTGGATCTGCTGTTCTTGGGGCGGTGGTTAGCTCTCTGGGTGTTTTTCCGGCTTGCCGCCCAGCACCACAACCCTGCAGCACAACGGGCAGCACTACCTGCCTACATCTGCTCTCCCAGACCAGATCCATGCCCGTGCTACGTAGGATGTGAAATTTAGCCTACCCCAGCCTACGCACACGGCGAGCGGGTGTTGGAGGCCCTCGGGCAACCTGGACTGCATGTAGGCGCCGTGGAGGAGTGAGCTGGTTCACCGCCGCCGCTAAGAGGGCGCGAGAGACGAGGGTGGTCAGGGTTTTCCTTTCCGAGACACCTAATGGTGGAGGGCTACATGAGTCCGAACATTGACCATTCCATCATCGATCTCAACAAGATCGACCTCAAGCTGTTGTGCTCTCCGCATCAAACCTCATCCTTCTTCTCCTCAGGTCATATCCATCCCTCCTCCCGCTTGCTGTTAGACAATGCACTTGGTGTGTTCGACGAATTGTTTGCTTACCAATAATCAGATCTAATGGAAGAAACTTTTTCCAGGTAATATTTTAACAACATTTTGGTTGTGTGTGCTAATACTGCAAACTAGAAGCTAATGTAAGTATTTTTTTTTATCTGCATTAGTGTTATTTTATACTCCACAGTACTTCATAATCAGCTATATATCTGGATGGAACAGTTGATTTTCTACGAGTTAATTCTGCTAATAATAGGTACCGCGTTGTGTTAAGAAAACTATTGCAATAGACATTAGATGTTGGTGTAATTTTTCAGATATGACGACATAGGTAAAGAGCATACGGTTCGGTTAGTAGCAAGAGAATTAATGACAACATGTCGCCAGACGTTTGCATTTTCTATTCATAGAGTGTAATGATTCCGGATTTTCTAGCACAAGTGTTTCCTTAGCTTGGTTTCATGATGTATTCTACTTAGTGGTTCTCTGCCAATTTCAGAGCTTTATCTTATGAGAATTTGATATTGTATCTGCTTTCTCTTATCACATGAACTCATGTCTTATACTCCCTCCGTCCTGATTTAGATGTCGTGGAGTTTGATCTAAGGTAGTACAACCCCCTATACAATTGTCGACATTTAATTCGGGACAGAGGTAGTACTTGTTTGAAGCAGAGCCTTAAGTGTCTGAAAGCAGATATAATATCAAATTCGGGAGAGGTAGTACGATAACATGACAGAGACCATGGGTGCTATCTGCGCTCAGTACAGCCAATTCCTAGTAGTGTTGGCCAACAAAATTGCAACCCTGTCTCTGCCATGTACAGCAAGAGATGACTTTGCCTTCGCTATCACACAGCTCCTGCACCACAAATAAGTAACAAAGAAGCTCCTACGCCAACAGGTACATCTATAAAAACATGAACATATGCTTGCTTCTCACAAATTCATCTTCATGTTACAAACAACCAAATATTTTGCCGCTAAAACTTGGTCATCTGCTTTCTAAAATCACAGGACTAGAGCACCGCGTCCTCACTGCAAGACACTTTCAGCAGAAACGGCGTCACAAGAAAACACCCAAGATGTTCTGACAGACATACCAGTCAGGCTATGTGCACTCAAATTTTGCGACGAGCCCGCACAGGATTATCGTCGTCACAGTCTTATATCTATGTAGCTACTACCATGGAGAGCAAAGAACCTTGCCATGATGTTAAAGGTCTTTGAATCCTATCTGTTTGATCCCTCTTCACCTACTTATTATCCTGCAATGCAAAGAACATAGCCATAGTGTCTACCAGGTTTTGCTTTCACCTGCCTGCACTCCTGTAAGATAACAAACCTCCGAGTCACATCTAGAATCTCTAATAGCCGCTTTACACAGCACACCAAACCCAAATGCTATCCGTTGCGCGCACAATCAAATACCGCCTGTCTAAGATGACTATCAACAATCTCGGCAAACAGACCCAACATCAGAAAAACATAGACGTTAGATCACTCTTTCTGCCTCCATAAATAAAAGCCGGCTAACCAAATCCAAATCTTACAAACGAGCTTCCTTCAAACAGAATGGAAACAAGACAACAGAGGTGCATTCACCATCTAGTTTAACTTCACTGAACTCTAATAAGAAAAGACACAACTCAACTAAAGAATTACCAGTGTAACAAAGCAGCTACCCCCCAAAAAAGAAAAAAAAAGATAGGCGTACACATGGAAACCTAAATAAAGAAAACTGACTTTTAGACTAGCCTACATCCGTGGAACAGATGCGAGAGATTCAATGGATAAACGTTATAACATAAAGTTAATGCAGAGAAACCAAACATCGCTTTTGCGCTCTACATTTTTGCCCCTTCTACCCTACAGTTTCAGTCTGCTGACCACAACAGTGAGCTTTTTTTAAATGACATCAAGGAAACGAATTCAAAGAAAACCAGCTAGCCATTCTCTTTTTAAACCCACAGCTAAACAAGCAACTGCGTTTACATAAGCTGGACCATCACACAGACTAGCAGTCTTTACAGGAGACCGTACGCGACTAAACAAAACAGAGTGCTAGGCACATACAACACGAGTTCACCTCCTGCTAGGTACAACAACATGTCCTAAACGCTGAAAGCGACACGTCCAATACACACTTCCCATGCAACCGACACGTAAAGCCAAAACAACAGACACACCAACATAGAGAATTAGAGACCCACGTCGGCACAAATTAGACGGGCACGCGGCCGCCGGCGCAGCGAAGCGCGCGGCCGTTTAGTATTATATTATTTACTAATTGGATACTCCCTAGAAGCCTCCACGATTAATCCTACAGGTTAAACCTATAATTACTATCCGAGAAGCCTAAGATCTATTTATAGTCGTCGGATGTCAGGCGCGAGGCACCTACTCCCGCGTGACTTTTCTTGGAGAGAAAACATCTGTAATCCACCCCTCCGGCCCGGTGTCGTCGCGAACGTTTCGTAGGCATAGGCAGCTCACGAACTCCGTGGCACAGTTGATGCCGATGCAGCTTGCATGGATTAGTACTCTCATGGGGATGCAAACCACCGCCGTCTGCCCATGCATCTCCGTGTCATGTACGCCATGCGTCTCCTTGGCACAGAAGTACCTTGTAAAAATAATGAGGACCTTGTAAAAATAATGAGTACACCTGACGAGCATGGAGAAAACTACATGTATATGTTGAAATATAAATACACGCCTAGCCTCTTTCTATCAGTTCGGACTTTTGGGATAATTGGCTAGCACATACAATTCTATATGGTATCAGAGCCACGAGGTCTCGAGATCGAGACCCTGCTCACGCAGTATTAAAAACAAAAGAAAAAAGATTCTGTGTCCCGCACCAATCTCACGCTAAGGACTAAAATAGCCTAGACGTGAGGGGGAGTGTTGAAATATAAATACACGCCTAGCCTCTTTCCATCAGTTGGGACTTTTGGGATAATTGGCTAGCACATACAGTTCTATAGTATAGACATGGTGTTCTCTGTCTATCGAATCGAGGTACTTTTAGAGTATAAAATATAATTGGGAGCGCCTATGTCTCGGTTGGCCGAGATTTCGTTATGTCTCGGTCAACCGGTTTTAGCGCTCTAATCATCTTGCATGGTGAAGTTATTCTATGCTTTCCTCTCTGCACTATAGCCCACCATAGCACTTGGTTGGCAGCACGTAACTGGACGTTGCCCATAAAACAGCATACTTGCAATGATCAGTCTAGCTAAGTGAATATAAAGTTCTATTTAGCCTGTACGTAGGTCTCTTTAGAGATAAAAAATCCTGAAATTTGCAAGTTTTAAACGTCATGTCTAAAACTAATTTCGTTTTGATTTTTGAATTGCAAAGCTGAGACCTTTAACACATGACCACACTTCTAAAAAGGTTCAACTATTGTGTGCCAAAAAAATGCAACATATAAATAACTAGAAAATTATAGAAAAATCCATATAGAAACTCTATTTTGCACCTTTCTCGTAGTTGCATATTATTAAGAAAAGTGGAACTATGATGTGCCAAAAAGTGCAACCTATTGAAATAGCGAGACAAAATTTTGAAAAGATACATATAGAGCATCATAGATCAATATGTTGCATAATAAAAACGTGTATAATTACACATTTTTCAATGGATAGGCGCAAAATAGGATATAATTGCACATTTTCGACTAGAAATGTGCAACTGAGATCTTGTTATACATATCCGAGTGAAAATGTGTAACTCGTACCTAGTTACACATTTCCAAATGGAAAAGTACAACTCAGAGCTTTTACACATTTCCGAGTAGAAAAGTGTAATTTAGACCTAGTTGAATATATCCGAGTGAAAAAGTGCAATTATTTTTAGTGAAATGTGAAAATTGTACATAATAGAAAATATGCATCGATTAAAATAGATTAAGAAAATAAAGGGAAATAGAAATTACATACATAAAAAAACAAGCATAAAAATCCCAAAAGGAAAATAACACACATGAGAAAAGCAATTAATATTGCTCTTTGCGAAAAAACCACAAGACACGAATCATATTACGTGCATAAGAAATCTTGGTTTCACGTTCCCAAGTTGAAAGGTATAATTAGGACCAAGTTGCACTTTTTCGTGTAGAAAAGTGCAACTAGAACCAAGTTATACATTTTCGAGTGGAGATATTTAAGTAGGACATAATTGAAAATATACATAAGGAACTAGCTGCACAAATGTAGGTGAAAATGTGCAGCTTGGGCTTAGTTGCATAAAACGATTGAAAATGTGTAATTTTGACCCACGTTGCACTTTTCTGCTTTAAATGTGCAACTAGGACCAGGTTGCACATTTCGAGTGGAAAGATGCAACTATCATATAATTGTACATTTCAAAGTGGAAATGGTCAACTGTGCCATAATTGCACATCTCCGATTTAAAATGTGCAACTTAAAACTAATTGAACAAATCCGAATAGAAAGGTGCGACTAGAACCGAGTTACACATTTTTCATTAAAAATGTGCAACTAGAATATAATTGCACATTTTCGAGTAAAAAGATGCAACTAAGACCTAGTTGTATATATCGAAGTGGAAACGTGCAACTCGGACCTAGCGCTCATTTTGAATGAAAAAATACAACTCGCACCTATTTGCATATTTTTTTCATGGAAATGTGTAAGTGAAATCTAGTTAAATAATTCTAAGTGAAAAAGTGCAACTACATTTCGGTGAAATATGAACATGTACATAATAGAAAAAATGCTTATTTCTACGCATTAATTTCTTGGAAAACAAAAACCAATCACCTATTTTATATTGCTTTTTTGCCGTATCTTTAGGTGGCATGAACTGCACAAATGGATACAATTTCTGCCTATTATCGGAGATTTCTCTAGCCACTCATAATATCAGAAGATGTGCATGGTCTTCAATGTGATGCTGGATGGACCACATATTCCACAATTACACTATTTAGATAATTTAACATTTACACTGAAAATAGGATTTATGGTTTGTTAGAACCTTCTAGAAATTATGTTTTCCAATACCTTTCTATCACTTACAAGAAATTGCCATATAGTGGACATAACTCCGCTGAACCAAATGAATATCAGCAAAAAAAAAAAAAAATCTGCTGAACACAGAACTGAGTTATACCCTCCATCAAACAAGTATGTAAAATTGGGCTTAATAATTATTTCAAATGTCATTATGTTACTCACAGAAGATAATATTAGTTTTCGTGTGTCATTCTTTCATTTGTTTCTGATAATCATCTCTACAAATTTTACGCATATTTGTAGTGTCCGTGTCGTATAATATAAAAAATGACAAAAAGGTACCAACAAATTGTAAAATAACCTATATTAGTACAAATGATATGGCTTAAATAACAAATTTATACTAGATGGATGAAGCATATAATATATTTTTGGTGGATAGACGGGGATTAGACTTATGATTTCAAATTGTGACATAATTATTATCCTATATAACTAATTAAAATTTTTTAGGAAAAATATGTAGCCCGTGCGGATGTACGGGTTGATGACTAGTGTTTATAATCAAAACTACAAATTACATTTATCTTTAGTGATATTTAGAAGAATAAACTCCATCGTGTCTAAATAAACGAGATTGGTGATCATAAGGGGAACCCTAAGATGAATTATTAAGCCCACTGGTCGCCACCATAGAAGTTGTAGAAATCCATCACATGCGTCTCTGTGTGTGTGATTGCAGATAATAATTGGTTTAGAAGCTAAAGGTGAATACTACTGTGCTGCATTGTAAATCTACCGCCTCGGTTTGTTTTAATTTTCCTCTAATAATAAACTTTTACGGTTTGGTAATATTATTAGCAATAGCAAATGTGTGTCCATTCATCAGCTCCAGGTGGCCTAACAGGTTGAACGAGAGAGAGGGACGAGTTACAGATGCCTCAAAGGTTCAAAGTGAAAGAGCTACGTCTAGGTTTACTAGTTTGATGTGGTCTGCCAAGCATGTCCGTCAAAATGCTAGTCCAGCGGTCCCCGTGCCTCCTCCTATTGCACCATCGATACGTCGACACATCCGCTGCCCTTACAGATTGCCCCCTGTTGCCATCGCCATCTTGCCCGTTGTGTTGCCACCATGATCTAAGGATAATTAGCAAATAATCGCGAAAATTAAACCCTAGTGTCTACGAGCAGCGAAACAGAATCTAGCAACAACAAACACGTATGGCAAATTGGAGTGACTATGCAATAGAGAGCAGCATAAATAGCCTCATGGAGTAAGGAGGGGAGGCGAGCAGGCCAGAAACAACGTCCATTACACCCAAAAAACAAGGAAATGGAAGGGCAGTGGGCGGTGCATAAAATTGCATAACAATGGCGCGGTGGCCTCCATGGCCTTCGGCAGGGGCACATTTAAAACCTAGCCCATATAATTAACAAAGGGTACAGTCATCATCATGAGCCCGGTGAAGGATCGAGAGGTTAACTAGAGGGGGGGGGGGGTGAATAGGTTAACTACAAATTTTAACTTCTTTTTCAAGTTAACAAGGCAAAGCTCAAATATAGATTATCTAGAGTATGCGACTAGATGGACAATCCTATATGTTGAGCAATTACAACTAGCACAAGGTGAGCAATATGACTAAGCTAGTAGTAACAAGTAAAGGTAAGTTGAGGAATAACCGAACATAATGACGCGGAGATTTATCCCGAAGTTCACTTCCCAATGGAAGCTAATCTCCGTTGGAGCGGTGCGGTGCCACCAAAGTGGAACACCGAGTAGGCCTCAAATGCCACACCGTATCTCCTTCGATTCCCTCCACCGATGTGGATAGACTCGAATCACTATGTTGCCGTTGAGGTTGACAACTAGAACCTTTACAAGGATGAGGCACACTCCACAAGATTGGAGGGTCCTCACCAAATCCCGAGAGCCGCCAAGACTCCGAGAAGCAAGATCCACGGGCACAAAAGCACCGGGGATATCAACAAGGCTCCGAGCTCCGATGAACTAAGAGCAACAAGATTCCTAGCTCCAATGAACTAAGAATGACAAGATCCCTATGGGATGAGTGGGTGGATTTCTAATCGGCTCGGTGGAGTTGTAGATCGGGGGTGTCTCCTTCAAATCCCAAAGTATCACGAGCTTTGGTTGGGGATTTGTGGAGATCTTGTTCTTGAGCTTGAGCTTGGTCAATCAATGGTGGTGAGAGAGAGTGTGGGTGGGATTGACAAAGCTAGGAGGTAAGTGGAGACCATGTATTTATACCCACGTCGAAAAACGGCCGTTAGGGGGTCATTTCACCTTTCCTGCGCCCCACCCCGGCCTGGGGTCCGGCCTGGCCGGCCTGGAGGCAACCGGGGCCGGGCCAAACCCACCCCGGCCTGGGGGCCGGCCTGGGGCCGGCGTGGGAGCCTGTGGGGAGGCCGGCGTGGGCGCAGCCAGCCCGGCCTGGGGCCGGCGTGGGGCTGGGGGAGGCCGGACCCCCACCCGGGCGCCCCGGCCTGGAGGCCGGCCTGGGGCCGGCGGGGGCAGAGGAGCGAGGCCGGCCCCCCACCCGAACCGCCCGGCCTGGGAGCCGGCCTGGGGCCGACGTGGGGCTGGCCAGGGGCGCTGCCAGCCCGGCCAGGCCGGCCTGGAGGCCGGCCACCTCCTTTCCTTCGTTTCTTTTTCCCTTTTCTTTGACGTTTCTTTTCTCCTCTTCCTCATCTTTTCCCGTAACTTTTTCTCACTCATTGCTTAGCTTTGTATGATATTTACGGGTCGATGTTTTCTGAGTACACTTAGCAAAGCACATTAGTCCATCTATATGTTGTAATCAAACACTCAAAACAGGATTTAGAACTTATGTTCTTTCAATCTCCCCCTTTTTGATGTTTGATGACAACATGCGGATTTGCATAAGAGATAATTTTGCATGGCTATTTGTGAGAGAATTAACATATATATATTCGTACTCCCCCTATTTGTGTGCCCATAACAATTGACATGTATATTTGATAATCATGATGATGATGAGACTATAACATATTTATGTGAAGTGCAAGAAGTAGTTCAACCATGATTTTACCATTTGAAGATACACATGTATGAACACAAGTGAGCAATAATGTTTACTACTAGGAAGATCTTACCATAGCACTCTTCTTATGAATAATAACTTCCCTCAATATGGCTTCAACACATTGAAATAGTGAGTGGATGAAATAACTTGATAATCTTGCTATGATCTTCAATAACCATTGTCACACGCATAATAGAGAGTACGATAGATAATTAAGGACATAGTCTTACAATAACACCAAGGTTCACAAACCACACAAATAGTTTCAACTAAAAGGATAAAAGCAAATCACGAAGATAAGACGCAAATGAATGCATGAAATGCAATGCTATGCGTGAGTATTTCTCCCCCTTGGCATCATACACCAAAAAGGGAGAAAAATGCAACCCGATCACTCGTCGCCCATCTCATCCTCATCCTCGTCCTCATGGAAGTCCTCTTGAGGAGCCTGACTGGAGCTAGCCTCAGCGGTGGTGTATGGCCCCGCAAAAGAGCCGAGAGAGGTAACATCATCTCCACACCAATAAGTATGCTTAGACTTCCACTTCTCCTCGGAAATCTCGTCGGAGCTGGAAGAACTAAGAGGAATGTGGAGAGCAGTCTGGATGGCGCGCTGACGGCGACTAGAGGCCTTCCCTTTGCGATAAGCCTCATAATCCTGATGTTGCTTATCAATGAAAAAGCAGTTCATCTTCTGAAGAATCTTCTTAAGATTGAATGTCTCAGGAGGAGGAGAAGGTGAAGGAGAGCGGCGAGTAACTGCCTCGGTGCGGGTGCGCTTAGGCCTTGGCTCATTAGCAGTCTCAATAGGAGCATCATACATGAGAATGGACTTCTTGGGAGTCACTTTGGCATAGTTGTTGAGGAGACCTTCGGGGATGCGGGTCTCAATAAGACGCTGAATATATGAGCCATAGATGGGTACCCTCTTCTCCTTAACCACATTCTGCATCTCCTGCCACATGTAGTCCAGTACATCCAATTGCTTCTTTGCGTGCATCCGAGACTCAATGTGGAAGAGGAGGTTGATCATCCACTTGCGTACCTCGCCCTTCTCACCAAATTTGGCGTTGATGGTGTTGCGAAGAATGGCGTGTATCATGTACCAATGCTCAGAGAAGAACTTGATCTTAGGAATATGCATGGAGCCGGTGCCTTCGGGATAGCAATGACGAATCCCCTCCTTGGCCTTCATAATCTTGTTGTACTCCCCATGAATGCGGAAATAGAATGTGTAGTCAAACCGATATTCAGGGATACCCAAGATAGCACCAAACTCATCCATAGTAGCCTCACACTTGGTGCCACCGCTCATCCATATCAAAGTAGGCGGGAGACGCGTGGGGCCGCCAGAGGCAAAGTGAACTGTGGAGTAGAACTCCCTGAGCAACTCTGGAGAGTACGGATGAGCAAGTGTGTCACCCATGAGAGGAGTGAGGTTGTGGTAGTCCATGATGGTCATAACTTCAGGCCACTTGTTGCGAGTATACTCAATGTCAAAGAAGTGTTGATCCACGTGAGTGTGCTGTAGCTTGCCAAGAATAAATTCATGCATGACTTGATGCATCTTGCAATAAAACCGAGCATCCGAGCACGTGCGTTGACCAAACTCATAAGGATTAAATTTCAGCCTAGCTTCCTCAAAATCAGTTGTACTAAGGCCACCCCAGTTTCTGATCACGGGCTCTTTCGGATTGATAGGAATAGAGGATCTCCGTGAGGGAGTAGAGCCAGCAACATCCTGAGTAGTCTTCTTGCGAGAGGTGCGAGGACGGAGAGAGCGAGAGTCATCATCGTGAGGAGGAGAATCACCTGAAAACATATGATGCATGGAGATGAGCATGATAATGAGTGCACATGGTCGTTGTTTTAGGGGGGAAGAAGTAATTAAGCCATGAATCTATGGGACAACGACATGGTAAACGAAATACTAGCCCAATAGTTAGGGAAAACAAAATGAGGGGTGTTTGCATAGTATCATATCATGTGGATAGAATTGTTTGATGTGAAACAAAATATTTGACATTTTAAACATACGAACGACCATGAGGATGTAAAAATATTTAAGTTATATCATACACATTATGTCACAATGATAGAACGATTGGATCAATAATGGGAAAAGATTAATATTTAGTCATGGCCAACTTATGAAAGTGGATGTGCAAAGCGAGGTGAGACATGGTAGCATAGGACTAGGTGAGCATCATCATGGCATAAGCATAGGAATATAGGGAACACATGTGTCGAATCCCTGACTCGACAAGTCCCTTAGGTGACACTATCGGGTTTCGATTAGGAGAACTCATGAGCGCTGGTGAGATCGTCGGCTAGACAGGGGGCGAGATTTACCCAGGTTCGGGGCCCTCGTAGAGGTAAAACCCTTACTCCTGCCTCTTGTCGATCTGTATTGGATGATTAGATCGGTTACAGGTTGCTCGAATCGAGAGTAGATCTCGAGTTCCGAGGCTTTTTGGTCGTGCGGTATTACTTGGTCCTCCCCTTGAGGGCTCTCCTGGCTTTATATAGATGGCCAGGTCTCGAGTCCTACCCGGAGAGGATTCAAACCCTAGCTAGGTCGGTTACAAAACTACCTAACTTAACCCGCAAGTTTAGTGCGGGTGGGCTTCTGGTGGGCCTTCTGGAGTCTTCCAAGGGCGCCTCTTCTTGGGCCTTGACATTGGGCCTGAGAGGGGGTGTCCTTACCCGCAGGGTCCAAGATCTATGTCTTCGTCAGTAGCCCCCGAGCGTGTGCTCGACTGGGATTTATTTCCAGTCGGGTAGACGGTCAGACCTTTTTTTGATCTCCTCTTGGAAGTTCAGCTCGACAGTTGTTGTCTTCGAAGGGTGTGTCCCCTGCATTGTAAGTTATAACGCTCGAGTATCGAGCAGCATAGGTGCCTGTTTTTGCGGCTTTTATTGCAGAAGGATGTGGCACAGTAGCTTGGCTCTCCCGAGAGATCAGGGCCAATTAATTGCGACTAGGGCAAAAACATTCCTGGCCTACACAGATTCGAGACCTCCGACTCGAACCCGATGAGGTGATTGTTGCGACTGGGCCGTTGTGGACTTATCGAGTCGAACTTAACCTATGAGGATACCCGGCGCGTCCGCTAGGATTTTTCTTCGTGTTGTTGACACGGAACTATGCCGGAGGGCGCAGCTTTCGAGTGCGATTCCAGGCCCAAAAGAGAGATCTTTCTGGGTCTTACCTTCATTGTAGCATCCCAACTTTTAATAAAGATGGAATACCTGTGTTATTGTGCTAGTCCCTGGATCAATTGCTAGCACCACAGTACAAAATTAAATATCATGCAAATGCATCAAATTCTATTACATCGCATGATCCAGTCTTTACAAAATAGTATTACAACTTGCATAGTCTTAGAAGACTAGCAGAAAACAAAGACATACAGCGGAAAACATAGTACAACATTGAGCCCATCTTCTTCATGTGCCACAGGCAAAACATGTTGGCGATAGTTTCGAGATCCTAAACGAAATCCTCACTCGTCTTCAGAAATATCTGCAATATGGAATATGCAGCCACAAGGGAGTCAATACAATTTAATGTATTGGCAAGTAACACTATGGTGGATATAAATGGCAAGACTAATACTACATGCTTATTTGGCTGAGTGGAGTTTAGGCTAAGTTTGCATAAAGCTAGTTTTGTCCTATCTCTTTTGTAAAACAAACTTTTCTTTTCAAAGGGGTGGCAACATTGGATCAAGATCCAAGCACCACAATACTGTTCACTTGGTCAAAATTTTACTTATTGAAATTGATGATGAGATTCTTCCGTCAATCCTTGTCCAGCTGCTCATAATTGTCCATAACCGGGGACACGGCTAAGATCTTAGTTTGTTGACTCTGCAGAGGTTGTGCACTTTCACCCTTTGTCTTCAATTAGCCCAAACATCCTATACACCCGGAGTGCATCATGGAAAGGAGAGAATTGAGACGAGATCTTTCAGAAGAAGAAGTCCAAACCCACTGGCAAGACCCGTTCCACCTATAATTTTGCTACATCTGCTTGTCAAGCCTGGGCTGAACCCTCACAACTTAATTGATCAAGACAGAGCCCATATTGTCAAAAGGCTGCACGGGAAGCTACTAGATTTAGAGGGACATAGTAATCTCTTTGTTCCTGGGTGGCCATCCTCAAGTGACAACCTCAAGTGAAATAACCCTTAAACAAGGGCCCTGAGGCAACACTCAACATAACCCAGTCTTACCACTTCCACCCAGGTGGTTCATTCTTTAGTTATACTTAGAATTTTTCCTCAACATCTAGTAAAACAATTTGTAATATTGCATAGCATCCACTAAGTTCTAAGGCTATCAAAATAACAAGGGTAAAAGAGATGGCTACACACTACTAGGATAATAGCATAGCATAATATAACTTAGTAAAATTTCCTATCATGCATGCTACTCAAAATCAACTAATGCATATAGAAAATAATGGGTAGTTGATGGTGTGTTACTTGCCTTGTTGATGTTGGTGAAGGTATCACACTCTCTTCACAAAAGATCGTTGCTCTCCGTACAATCTATTCATTGACAACACAAAACCAAATAAACAAGCATCCTAACAAACAAACATACAAGTGTAGAGATCATACAAAGAAATAACATATCCAAAGGGGCTTAACCAAGTTGGTTAGGACAAGGTCTAGGTTCTAAAGATTCATTCTCTAATGGTCTCATACTTGTTGAGGAAATTCCAATGGTTTACTTGGGAAGGGCTAGGTTGAGCTTGATGTGATCTAACTTTATTATAACCATACTTGTCGAGGAAGTTCCAAGAGTTCACTAAGAATAAACATACTACTTCTTCAACTAAAGTAATACATTGTAAACACTTGGTCATATTCACCTTCAAAAATATTAAAGTGACTATGTTAGTATTTTCCATTGTGGTTAGGGTAGGTCTACTAACTTCATCATCAAAGGGAAAATATTACTAAGTCTTTGGTTTTCCATTTGGGTCAATGGTTGGACAAAAACAACTTGTTATTCTTCAACTTGTATGGATTGCTTCTAGACCTCATGTGATTGCCTTCTTGAAGATCATCATCATGCCATCTAAATTGTTTCCTTCCTTAGTGTGGTGCTTCTCTTGGTCTTGATAGTCTTCATGGTTTTCACTTCACTAATTGGTTTGGTTATAGGATGGGCACATATACCACTAAGTCATTTTGGAAAGAAAAATAAGAAGAAAGATAGAAAGAGAGAGGGAGATGCTTTCTACTGAATTTCTTCACACTTGTACTTCTTGAGTTGCTTCTAGTTGTTGTGGAGTCTAAGTCTTCTCTTCAAAACTTCTTCATTGATCTTCCTTGTAGCTCATGTTGCCACCAGGTTGAAAGGAGAAAAATAGAAAAGGGAAGGAAAAAGACTTAGAGAGAAAGGGTGTTAGTCCTCTAGAAGTTTCTCTGGTTTTCTTCTAGTGCTTCCACTTCTTGGAGATGCTTATGAAGTTTGTTTTATTTTCCAAGTCCTTCAATGGTCTTCTATCTTCATGTTGCAAAATCTCTAGATGGTTAAGTCCTCCATTGCACTTCATGGTTCTCACAAATCCCAATTTGATGAAATCTTGAAGCATGAAAGGGGAGTGGAGAAGTAGATAGCAAACTAAATTTCACTATTTGGTACTATATGTGGTTGACACATTCTAAGGACTTGGCTTGGCTCCACTTAGACATAACATCAAGGAAAAACAGTTGAAAACAATTCCTAAGACATGGTAAAGATGGATGAATCACTAGGTTGGGTTTTTGGTCAAAAACACATGGCCATGGTCCAAGGATGTCCAAAATGGTTGGGCAAGGTTGTTTCTGGTTCAAGGTTGTCAAATGGAACAATTTTGCAAAAGGAACTATATTGAAATTATTTATAGAAATTAAACTATGTCAAAATACTCAAATAGACAACTAAATTCTAAATTCAATTTTAATTTGTTCAATTATTATTTTGGGACAGAGGATATGAAAGTACACATCCTAAGGTTTCCAAATATATTTTATTTACAATTTTTTTATTTGTAGAATTTGAATTATGCCAAATTTCACCAAACAAGCATATTTGAATTTTAACACATTTAAGTTTGTCAAATTTGAATTTGGACAGTGTCAAAAGTTTCTAGATGTCAAGGGCTTTTCAAAAAGTCCAAGATTGCTAAATTTGGCTAAGTGGTTAAAAAGTTATGATGGTTGCAAGTGACAGGGACTATTCTGCAAATCTGCCAATTATTTCTATTCGGGAAAACAGGAAAAATAGAGGGGCTGACGTGGCGGCTGACGGGGCTGTGACTGGGCGCTGACAGGGCACACACGTGGCTAATTTCTATTGGCTCGTACCCCTTCAGTAAGTGATCTAATTTAGGCGGTTGGATTTGAATCAAACGGGCAGGATTAGATCTGGGAGGGCTACGTTTTCTACCTCACCGGCGGTTTGCCGGAAATGGCCGGGACGGTGGCCGGCGATGCAGCGATGGATGGCGATGACGTTCCCGAGGGTCCCTGGCCTCGGGAAGAAGACGACGGCGATCTTCGTAGCGCGACGAAGCGGATGGAGGGGACGGCGTAGTCTCCCGTTTCCTGGTATGACGGCGTCGAGCGGATGGAATTCTCGAGGCGCCGGCGAGCTTTCGGTATGGACCTCCCGCTCGAATCAGCTGCGCCAAAAATTCGAAAAACGATATGAGAAGTAGCGCGAGGACAAGGAGAAGAGGGGCAGACCAAAGAGGGCGGCTAGGACCTGTTATTTCGCCGGAATACGACGAATCTTGGCCGCGGTCAGTGTCAACTCCGGCGAGCAATAACTTGGAATTGGGGGCAGGAAATGGGGTGCTTCCAGAGAGGAAAAGGGGGAGGAGGGATCCATATAAAAAGGGGTGTCTTCATTGCAATTTATCGTGCCTTAATTCTCCTGCAATCGAGCGCGCTAAAATCGGGAAGAAAAACGGTAGTTCAGTTTCTGAACGTTGAAGATGACATGATGTCATCAATGACATCATCATTTTTTTTTTCCTGTTTTATCATTTATTTTATATCTTCTGTTTAAATAGTCCAATTAACATGAAACAAAATTCTAAATTCATATTATTTAAAATACTTTCTAACAGTACCATTTTTGTAAACTTTTAAACACATTTTTATTTTTGAAATTGGAATTTTAAAAATTCCCTAATAGTAACTTAATGTGATATTTAATTTAGAAAATTATAAAATACAATTATTAGTCAAATATAATTTCAGTGGCTTTATAAAGATCAAATACTATTTTCCAAAACCATTTCAAGTAGTTTTCATCTCTTTTATGTTTTGAAAATATAATTAATTCACTAATAGTACTTAATACAATTTTTAAAATATAAAAATAATAAAATGAGGTTTTTGATTAAATAAAATTTTAGAGACATTATACATGTCAAATACTATTTTTAGAAGTCATTTTGAAACCATTTTCATATTTTATAATTTTAACATATCAGTGATTTACTAATAGTAACTTAATTCCATTTTAAAATTTAGAAAATTATAAATTGATGTTATTGTCTAAATAAAAATCTCAGAGACATTTTACGAGTCATATATTATTTTTGGAAAGCCATTTTTAAACCACTTTCACATTTTATAATTTTAGGAGTTGAAGGATCTACTAGTAGTAACTTAATGCTATTTAATTAGTTCATATCAATTAATTATTATTGTTGATCAATAAATTTTAGAATAAAACCATAAGTCATAATATTGTTTTCAAAACCTTTTGTTATGTTATTTTCAAAGCAATGCATTTCATTTTCACCCCTTCATGTTTAAAACTTGGAACAACAACTAAAAGTTATTATTAAAACATTTTATTCTCATCAAATATTTTTGAGGCTTAGGACTTTATTAAGGGTTATAAATATTTTATTGTTGTTGCCATAAAATAATTTCAAGGTAATATTTGAATTGAAAACCTTTTATGTAATAAAGTTTGCTAAGGATAAAATGGTTTTCTTTATGTGAGAAAATTCATTTGAGAGGGTTTTAGGGTTTATGGAATAGAGGTATAATAGGATTAGTAATTTCAATTTCATTGAAATATGCATTGTTTTTGCTTTGTTTCTTGCTTCTCATTTGGTTTTTGGTGACTTACTAAACATGAAAACAAAAAGTTTCAAATTTTTGTGATTTTTGCATTTACCAAAAATCAGGGATGTTACAGACTACAACCCTTAAAAGAAATCTCGTCCCGAGATTTGGGAAGGCTAGAAATAAAGATTTAGGTAACTGGGTTCCAGAACAAACTTGGTGGCTACCACCCTTAAAAGAAACTTTTGTGGGTAGTCTATTTTCATTAGATTAGAGTGTAGATTGATTTGAGATTGGCTTGAGTAGAACTTTCCTTCGTGGTAGAGCTGTAGACCAACATAGTTATGTTGAATTACCTTTGACACTGAGGGGTCACTCTTTGGGTAAATCAAAAGTCTTTGGGTTCCTCTCAACTTGATCTTTTGATGTCCTTGGAAATCTTTCATCCTGTTGTTGTCATCCTTGAAGGCAAACACCATGCTATTTCTAAGGAAACTCTCATGGTAGGAAAACTCACATTGCTTGATAGCTCCAAGGTTAGCTTGATCCTTATTAGGCAGTTGGCATTGATCATGGATGTGATTGTTCCTTCACACAGAAGAAAGAAATTTGATACTAGCATTCCTCAAATGGGATGGCTTGTGTATCAATAGGGTAAAGGTTGTATGATTCCAAATGGTTCTCACTATGGTTGGTGAATGAGTATGGTGTTGGGTTTGATCTAGTAGGAATGAGTAGAGATTTAGAAAGATGGCTAAGGAAGGTTCTTATCCAAAATAGCAAATCAAGGAAACTCATCTTACAAACAACACATAACAAACATATAGCAATACATTCACCACACCAAACAACATGTTTTTTTAGAAAATACTAATATTGTCATACCACACTCATTGATATGATCAATACACTAACACGTTAACGTTGTTCTAACAAAGGAACTAGATTGGTGGTCTCATCTATATCTTCTTGAGATTTTCTTCATATTCTTCTCTCCATGTCTTGAGGTTTTCTTGATTGTTGGGAAGTCTATGTTTTTCTTCAAATTCTTCAAAAATCTTGAGTGTAGGTCTTCATGTGGTGAAAATACTTCTTGCACTTCTTGGTATGGTCATCCACAATCTTGCCTTGATGGTATTCAAGAAGTAGGTCATCTAGAAAATTTTGAAGGTGAATAGTAGATGAGAGGATATGAGAAAGATTAAGATGATTGTTTTGTTTCTAGAAAGTTTGAACATATAAATTTTCAATCCTAGGGTCTTTTCCAAACTTAGGGTCTCGAATCCTACAGACAACACAATGCTCTGATACCATTTTGTAGCATCCCAACTTTTAATAAAGATGGAATACCTGTGTTATTGTGCTAGTCCCTGGATCAATTGCTAGCACAACAGTACAAAATTAAATATCATGCAAATGCATCAAATTCTATTACATCGCATGATCTAGTCTTTACAAAATAGTATTACAACTTGCATAGTCTTAGAAGACTAGCAGAAAACAAAGACATACAGCGGAAAACATAGTACAACATTGAGCCCATCTTCTTCATGTGCCACAGGCAAAACATGTTGGCGATAGTCTCGAGATCCTAAACGAAATCCTCACTCGTCTTCAGAAATATCTGCAATATGGAATATGCAGCCAAAAGGGAGTCAATACAATTTAATGTATTGGCAAGTAACACTATGGTGGATATAAATGGCAAGACTAATACTACATGCTTATTTGGCTGAGTGGAGTTTAGGCTAAGTTTGCATAAAGCTAGTTTTGTCCTATCTCTTTTGTAAAACAAACTTTTCTTTTCAAAGGGGTGGCAACATTGGATCAAGATCCAAGCACCACAATACTGTTCACTTGGTCAAAATTTTACTTATTGAAATTGATGATGAGATTCTTCCGTCAATCCTTGTCCAGCTGCTCATAATTGTCCATAACCGGGGACACGGCTAAGATCTTAGTTTGTTGACTCTGCAGAGGTTGTGCACTTTCACCCTTTGTCTTCAATTAGCCCAAACATCCTATACACCCGGAGTGCATCATGGAAAGGAGAGAATTGAGACGAGATCTTTCAGAAGAAGAAGTCCAAACCCACTGGCAAGACCCGTTCCACCTATAATTTTGCTACATCTGCTTGTCAAGCCTGGGCTGGACCCTCACAACTTAATTGATCAAGACAGAGCCCATATTGTCAAAAGGCTGCACGGGAAGCTACTAGATTTAGAGGGACATAGTAATCTCTTTGTTCCTGGGTGGCCATCCTCAAGTGACAACCTCAAGTGAAATAACCCTTAAACAAGGGCCCTGAGGCAACACTCAACATAACCCAGTCTTACCACTTCCACCCAGGTGGTTCATTCTTTAGTTATACTTAGAATTTTTCCTCAACATCTAGTAAAACAATTTGTAATATTGCATAGCATCCACTAAGTTCTAAGGCTATCAAAATAACAAGGGTAAAAGAGATGGCTACACACTACTAGGATAATAGCATAGCATAATATAACTTAGTAAAATTTCCTATCATGCATGCTACTCAAAATCAACTAATGCATATAGAAAATAATGGGTAGTTGATGGTGTGTTACTTGCCTTGTTGATGTTGGTGAAGGTATCACACTCTCTTCACAAAAGATCGTTGCTCTCCGTACAATCTATTCATTGACAACACAAAACCAAATAAACAAGCATCCTAACAAACAAACATACAAGTGTAGAGATCATACAAAGAAATAACATATCCAAAGGGGCTTAACCAAGTTGGTTAGGACAAGGTCTAGGTTCTAAAGATTCATTCTCTAATGGTCTCATACTTGTTGAGGAAATTCCAATGGTTTACTTGGGAAGGGCTAGGTTGAGCTTGATGTGATCTAACTTTATTATAACCATACTTGTCGAGGAAGTTCCAAGAGTTCACTAAGAATAAACATACTACTTCTTCAACTAAAGTAATACATTGTAAACACTTGGTCATATTCACCTTCAAAAATATTAAAGTGACTATGTTAGTATTTTCCATTGTGGTTAGGGTAGGTCTACTAACTTCATCATCAAAGGGAAAATATTACTAAGTCTTTGGTTTTCCATTTGGGTCAATGGTTGGACAAAAACAACTTGTTATTCTTCAACTTGTATGGATTGCTTCTAGACCTCATGTGATTGCCTTCTTGAAGATCATCATCATGCCATCTAAATTGTTTCCTTCCTTAGTGTGGTGCTTCTCTTGGTCTTGATAGTCTTCATGGTTTTCACTTCACTAATTGGTTTGGTTATAGGATGGGCACATATACCACTAAGTCAATTTGGAAAGAAAAATAAGAAGAAAGATAGAAAGAGAGAGGGAGATGCTTTCTACTGAATTTCTTCACACTTGTACTTCTTGAGTTGCTTCTAGTTATTGTGGAGTCTAAGTCTTCTCTTCAAAACTTCTTCATTGATCTTCCTTGTAGCTCATGTTGCCACCAGGTTGAAAGGAGAAAAATAGAAAAGGGAAGGAAAAAGACTTAGAGAGAAAGGGTGTTAGTCCTCTAGAAGTTTCTCTGGTTTTCTTCTAGTGCTTCCACTTCTTGGAGATGCTTATGAAGTTTGTTTTATTTTCCAAGTCCTTCAATGGTCTTCTATCTTCATGTTGCAAAATCTCTAGATGGTTAAGTCCTCCATTGCACTTCATGGTTCTCACAAATCCCAATTTGATGAAATCTTGAAGCATGAAAGGGGAGTGGAGAAGTAGATAGCAAACTAAATTTCACTATTTGGTACTATATGTGGTTGACACATTCTAAGGACTTGGCTTGGCTCCACTTAGACATAACATCAAGGAAAAACAGTTGAAAACAATTCCTAAGACATGGTAAAGATGGATGAATCACTAGGTTGGGTTTTTGGTCAAAAACACATGGCCATGGTCCAAGGATGTCCAAAATGGTTGGGCAAGGTTGTTTCTGGTTCAAGGTTGTCAAATGGAACAATTTTGCAAAAGGAACTATATTGAAATTATTTATAGAAATTAATCTATGTCAAAATACTCAAATAGACAACTAAATTCTAAATTCAATTTTAATTTGTTCAATTATTATTTTGGGACAGAGGATATGAAAGTACACATCCTAAGGTTTCCAAATATATTTTATTTACAATTTTTTGATTTGTAGAATTTGAATTATGCCAAATTTCACCAAACAAGCATATTTGAATTTGAACACATTTAAGTTTGTCAAATTTGAATTTGTACAGTGCCAAAAGTTTCTAGATGTCAAGGGCTTTTCAAAAAGTCCAAGATTGCTAAATTTGGCTAAGTGGTTAAAAAGTTATGATGGTTGCAAGTGACAGGGACTATTCTGCAAATCTGCCAATTATTTCTATTCGGGAAAACAGGAAAAATAGAGGGGCTGACGTGGCGGCTGACGGGGCTGTGACTGGGCGCTGACAGGGCACACACGTGGCTAATTTCTATTGGCTCGTACCCCTTCAGTAAGTGATCTAATTTAGGCGGTTGGATTTGAATCAAACGGGCAGGATTAGATCTGGGAGGGCTACGTTTTCTACCTCACCGGCGGTTTGCCGGAAATGGCCGGGACGGTGGCCGGCGATGCAGCGATGGATGGCGATGACGTTCCCGAGGGTCCCTGGCCTCGGGAAGAAGACGACGGCGATCTTCGTAGCGCGACGAAGCGGATGGAGGGGACGGCGTAGTCTCCCGTTTCCTGGTATGACGGCGTCGAGCGGATGGAATTCTCGGGGCGCCGGCGAGCTTTCGGTATGGACCTCCCGCTCGAATCAGCTGCGCCAAAAATTCGAAAAACGATATGAGAAGTAGCGCGAGGACAAGGAGAAGAGGGGCAGACCAAAGAGGGCGGCTAGGACCTGTTATTTCGCCGGAATACGACGAATCTTGGCCGCGGTCAGTGTCAACTCCGGCGAGCAATAACTTGGAATTGGGGGCAGGAAATGGGGTGCTTCCAGAGAGGAAAAGGGGGAGGAGGGATCCATATAAAAAGGGGTGTCTTCATTGCAATTTATCGTGCCTTAATTCTCCTGCAATCGAGCGCGCTAAAATCGGGAAGAAAACGGTAGTTCAGTTTCTGAACGTTGAAGATGACATGATGTCATCAATGACATCATCATTTTTTTTTCTTTTTCCTGTTTTATCATTTATTTTATATCTTCTGTTTAAATAGTCCAATTAACATGAAACAAAATTCTAAATTCATATTATTTAAAATACTTTCTAACAGTACCATTTTTGTAAACTTTTAAACACATTTTTATTTTTGAAATTGGAATTTTGAAAATTCCCTAATAGTAACTTAATGTGATTTTTAATTTAGAAAATTATAAAATACAATTATTAGTCAAATATAATTTCAGTGGCTTTATAAAGATCAAATACTATTTTCCAAAACCATTTCAAGTAGTTTTCATCTCTTTTATGTTTTGAAAATATAATTAATTCACTAATAGTACTTAATACAATTTTTAAAATATAAAAATAATAAAATGAGGTTTTTGATTAAATAAAATTTTAGAGACATTATACATGTCAAATACTATTTTTAGAAGTCATTTTGAAACCATTTTCATATTTTATAATTTTAACATATCAGTGATTTACTAATAGTAACTTAATTCCATTTTAAAATTTAGAAAATTATAAATTGATGTTATTGTCTAAATAAAAATCTCAGAGACATTTTACGAGTCATATATTATTTTTGGAAAGCCATTTTTAAACCACTTTCACATTTTATAATTTTAGGAGTTGAAGGATCTACTAGTAGTAACTTAATGCTATTTAATTAGTTCATATCAATTAATTATTATTGTTGATCAATAAATTTTAGAATAAAACCATAAGTCATAATATTGTTTTCAAAACCTTTTGTTATGTTATTTTCAAAGCAATGCATTTCATTTTCACCCCTTCATGTTTAAAACTTGGAACAACAACTAAAAGTTATTATTAAAACATTTTATTCTCATCAAATATTTTTGAGGCTTAGGACTTTATTAAGGGTTATAAATATTTTATTGTTGTTGCCATAAAATAATTTCAAGGTAATATTTGAATTGAAAACCTTTTATGTAATAAAGTTTGCTAAGGATAAAATGGTTTTCTTTATGTGAGAAAATTCATTTGAGAGGGTTTTAGGGTTTATGGAATAGAGGTATAATAGGATTAGTAATTTCAATTTCATTGAAATATGCATTGTTTTTGCTTTGTTTCTTGCTTCTCATTTGGTTTTTGGTGACTTACTAAACATGAAAACAAAAAGTTTCAATTTTTTGTGATTTTTGCATTTACCAAAAATCAGGGATGTTACATTCATATTCGAAGAATACGGCATCCAGATGTGCCTAGTCGGCTGAACAATCCAGGTTCTTATGATGTAGAATTATCATGTATAGGAGAAGCAGGTTTTTCCTACCCGATTTGAGTTATTTGAGCTCCATACGAAAGAAATTTCGCGTCGGAAGAAAAACTACGCCCGTATGAAAAAGTTTTCATGCTCGAGGTGCTGTGCCCATACGAAAGAGTTTTCGTGCATAGGGTATTATTCTCTTGTTCGAAGAGGTCTTGCTTTGTGAATTGTTCATGGAAGAGTTGCTTTTATCCGAAGGAATTGCTATTCATACGAAGATGATTTCGCGTTTGAACTTCCAATCGAAAAGAATTTGGTTTCGAATGACGAATGCCATGACGTCATGGCGCACTCCTCTTCTCCCGATGGGACGTGACGGAGTGGCAGCAGAAAATGGCCCACCTTGTCAGCTTTTTGACCGGGAAACGAGACGCCGTTCCCGGTTTTTACGCGAGACGCGCAGTAAATGCGCACGATCTTCTGTTAAGATCGTGGCACGAAACAGCGCAGGCCGCCGCTTCGTTTCATCCTTACGCGTGGCGGCCGTGATGGGTGCCACGTAGCGCATCGTACGGCTGAGATTGCCTTGCCCCGTGTATAAATACGGGTGTTAACGCTGTGGTAAAACTTTCCCAGCTCTCTGTCTTCATCTTCTTCCTCGCGCCCATCTTCGTCTTCCCCGCGCTCGAGCTCTCGCTGCGAACAATGGCTGGCGGAAAGAAGCGTGGTGCTGCCGGTTCCGCATCCGGCGAACCTTCCGCGCAACCCGCGCCCCGCGCCGGCGACTGGCGTTCTCCCAACACCACCGCAAAATGCATCAAGGAGATGCAGCGGGAGGGGTTGCTGCCGGCGGAGACGGAGAAGCGAGTCCGCCTCGGGAAAAAAGAAGAGGTACCCAATCCTCAGTCGAACGAGCGCGTGGTCTTTGTGGACCACGTGACTCGGGGCCTTTCTTTTCCCCTTCATCCCTTCTTCCTCGGGTTGCTGTGTGTCTATGGCATACAGCTTCACGATCTCCCCCCAAACGCGGTGCAGCACATTACGTGCTTCATCGTGTTCTGCGAATGCTATCTCGGCATTCGCCCGCACTGGGCTCTGTGGAAGGCGCTCTTCAAGGTCCGGATCTTCCGCGAGAAGTCGCGGGTGGAGTCCGAGCTAGGCGAACCGCTTCGCACCGGCGGCTTCAGGATCCAAGCTCGACAAGAAGGCAGCTACTTCAACATGCACTTCGTCGACTCCGCCCAAAGCTGGCGGAAAAGGTGGTTCTACGTCGTCGACAACAGCTCGGGTGGGATTGTAGAGTTCCACCCGTTCGCTGTTTTGACCAGGCGAAAGTCTTGGGGGCACAAGATGTCAACCGAAGAGACCCAGACTGTTGCGCCTTTACTCGCGAGAGTAGCTGCTCTTCGGGACCAGACCGCGGGAGTTGTGCTCAACGGGATGCATCTGGCGAGCATCTTTTTGAAGCGCAGGATCCAGCCACTCCAACAAAGGCCCTCCGCCATGTGGGAGTATCAGGGCTCAGAAGATCCCAGTCGAGTAAGCCGCGAGGAACTTTCGAATGTAGAATTCGAGAAGAAAATCGCGGGTATCACCCGACTGAAGGTGGGAGAGAAATTCCCCGATTGCTCTGTTCAAGCCTTCGCCGCCTCAAATCCTCCCCCAGCCGAGGTTAGTTTCTTTCTCTTCTTTCGTCTTTGTGTTGTTCCTTTTTTCTCCGTTCAGAGTCCTAGTCGATAAGATTTTCCTTGTCTTCTTCTTGCATTTGCAGAGCCTAGCCATGGAGGACTGCTACCCGCCAACCACGGGGGAAGCCGCCTCAGAGCAAGTGTCGAGCCATCAAGACGGCGCGATTGACACCAGCGTCGCCAATGCCTCTTCGAGTTCAGAGCACGATTCTTCGGATGACGTTGCGGACTCGAATGGCGCTCCGACGAAACGTCGTCGGGTAGATGAGGACGAAGCTACTTCCAAGGACAAATCCTTGGAAGCATCGCCCAGTCAAGCTCCTATCCGTGCGACTCCACTTCGCTCCCTTGCTCCTTCGCCTTCGTTCCCAGTGATGACGCCCGCTTGGAACGCGGACTTGCTGGATGACGACGAGGATGACGAGTAAGTGTTTTTTCCTTAATCTTGGTCGAACATTTTCTGTGCTTCAATATCGATTGTTTCTATCTTTCGGTGCAGTCTACAGATGATCAGTCCTCGCAGGTACGCCGCTGCCGTTCCTCCCGAGAAGAGAAATAAGGCCAAGGATGCGGGTGAAACTCCCACTGCGGGCACCGTCCAAAACTCTCCCAGAGCGGCTCCTGAAGCTGCGACTGTGGAGCGTGGAGCCCCCAGCTTCGCCGTCAGGACTTCAGCTTCTAAGGAAGTGACGGATAGCTCCGCGGATCCGCTCTTCCGCGCTTCTGGCCAGGTAAACGTCATCTTACGTCTTCAAAGTTTCTATCGGGTGCACGACAGTGCTCCCGATGGGAGTAGCCCCCGAGACTGTAGTCGATTGCAAGCGATCGGCTACAGGCTCTGAGTCTAGTTCCTTTCTTCTTTATCTCTGTGTTTTTATCCGGTGCACGGCAGTGCTCCCGATGGGAGTAGCCCCCGAGGCTGTAGTCGATTGTAAATAATCGGGTACAGACTCAAATTTAATCCATTTAACTCTTCCGTCTTCGTGCTTTTGCAGTCGCTCGTTGATTCTCTTGCGGCGATTGGCCGCCGCGTCGTTCTCGCTGAATCGGATTGCGAGTCCCTTCGAATGAACCGTAGCCGACTTCAAACTGAAAACGACCTCCTCAAGGGTAAGTTCTATTATTTCTTTGTCTTCACTGTGCTGTGAATTCTTGATTTCTGATAAGCATCTTTTCGCAGCTCAACTTGAATTTTCGGAATCCGAAAGGGTCAAACTTTCTGAGCAGCTAACTGCTCGGGAGGCTGACCTGACGGCCGTTCGACAAGAGCTGGAGGCTTCCCGCATGCAATCAGAAGATTTTAATCGACAGCTTGCGGATGCGCGGAAGGCCCTGAAGGAGCAAGTTGAAGCTGGCAGTAAAGCCGACAATAATATTGTCGAGTTCCTCCGTCCCCTCGCGGAACGTTTTGCGGGTAAGTGCATTTTGCGACTTCTGATATTTTATTCCACTGAACTTTACTAAGTTTGGTCTTCTTTGTTCACAGGTCTTCTGGACGTCCCCCTAGAGATCCCTGGGCTCCAACGGGTGGACGTGCTAACCGACACACTTGCACAACTCAAGAGACATTCCGATGGAATTCTCTCTCTGATTAACGATGCCTCCCAGGCATTGGTGCAAGTGCATGGTCGCATCGTTGCCAGCGGCACTCCTACGCCTGCGCTAGATGATCTGCTGAAGGCTTTTTCGGAAGGCGGTCTTCTGAATGCCTTCGCAGTCGCTCAATCAGAGGCTGGCGCGAAGACTGCGATCCAATTTGCTCTGGCGCACGGAGTCGAAGGGTTGGAGGAGGCTTACTCGTCCATTCCAGTCGATCCTTCCACGGGCAAAAAGGTACGGCTCTCTCGTTTTGGCGAGCAAGCCGCCATTCTTGCTCGGAAGCTTTCTGAGATTTTTGCTCGGAAGAAGGGAGGATCGACTGCCGCTAGTGGGAGCACCAATGTAGCCTCGTAGTTTTTTTATTTCCTTCCTTGAATGTAATGAACCTTGGGATGTATTCCCGTACCTTTGTTGTCCTTGATCGAAGCATTTATCCTTTGGAATTTTTATTCTTTTTGTTTGTGCCTTGTCTCCCGATGGGAGTAGCCCCCAAGCGTGTTTAGTCAGGTGTGCGACTAGAAATAACTCGAGTAGGGCATCTCACTTCTTTCCTTGTGCTTCTTCCAGGCTACTGTGTTTGCCGCGGAAACTTCTGGTGGACGTGGTAATCCAGTAAATCCACTTGTGGCCGCCGTGGGCACTTTTGCTGGCCTCCGTGATAAGGTTCAGGAGGGTGAGCGTAGGCTGAAAGCTCTGCACGGGGTTGCTGATATGGCGATATCCAAACAGAAATTGGCGGCTGAGCGCGAACAATTTCTGATGGACGAACTATCTTCAGTCGCGAGGGAGTTGCTATGTAAGTGGTGCAGCCCCCGTGCATTTTTTCTCCTTTGTATTCTTCAGCTGACTAAGTGCGTCTGCTCTTCAGTTGTTAGACCGGATGACAGGGAGGAAAAGCAGTGGGTGGAAAACCATATTCACCAAGAGGCTAACAGCCCGAAACCTCATGCGAATAACTTCTGGTCTGATCGCAGTCGAGGGTTTGTGATGGCCACCTTGAAATTCCGAGTTCTGCAGGCGAGAATTCTCGTGGGTTCTTTTCACGAGGTCTTGATCGCGATGAATGCAGCTTTTTATCCACTCGAAAGGGGTCCCGAAGACTGGATCTATCTACTCAGGTTGTTTAGCCGGGAAGGGGAGATTCACACGTGCGTACGCAAACAGATGACGTGCGGCGCGGTTGTGGCTCTCTCTTTTGTCCGAATATGGCATCCTGAGATAGATTTGAACTCCGTAGCTCGGCGCCCAGATTATGCAATCGAAGACATCACACCGTTTTATGATGCTGTACGCCCTGCAGCCGAGAAGATTATCCGAATGACCTCTGAAGAGGTAGATAGGGTCTTAGCGACTAAGAATGCTCAGCGTTTTGACTGATTGTCGGATGTGAATATCCTGTAAACTGTTTATAGTTTGTAAAAATTGTTGTAAGGTGTGTAACCTTGTATTTGATGATATTTCTTTGAGATGCTAAGTTTTTAGGTGTAGCCCCCCGTGTGTGCGATGGGGTGTGTACCTGTGACTTTTAGCATGCAGTAAACAAGAAGCTTCGGGTAAATATGATGAGGAAATCATGTATTTTTATTGCAATGACTGAGAAGTCATGTATTCGAGCTACAAAATTGGCTAGTATAGCCTTATTGTTGTAGAAACAAGTAAACCTAGGGGTAGAATTTGCGGAGTTGTGCAATATTCCATGGATTGGAATAGATTCCTCCGGTCTCTGGATTCTTGAGCCTGTATACTCCTCCTGGGATAACTTCGTGTACGATGAAGGGTCCTTCCCAAGGCGGTTCGAGTTTGTGTCCTTCCTTCTGCTTGAGCCGCAACACTAAGTCACCTACCACGAATGACCTGTGGCGTATGCGGCGACTGTGATAGTTGCGTAGCGATTGTTGATAAACTGAGGATCTTGCGAGTGCGATGTCCCGCATTTCGTCGAGTGCATCCATATCTTCTGCAAGTGCTTTGTTGGAGGTTTCTTCGCTGTAGGCCACAACCCGTGGGGCGCTGAATCGAACTTCCTCGGGAAGGACTGCTTCCGCCCCGTATACCATAAAAAATGGTGTGTATTTTGTAGACCTGTTTGGGGTTGTCCGGAGGCTCCAGAGTACGGAGGGTAGCTCCTCTGCCCAATGCCCTGCTGCGGGGTGCAGACGGTCGAGAAGTCGTTTCTTGATCCCAGCCGAAACTAAGCCGTTGGATCTTTCGACTTGTCCGTTCGTTTGCGGGTGGGCGACCGAAGCAAACTTGAAATTGATGCCTTTCTCTTCGCAGAACTGCTGTGTTTCCTTTTCCGTAAAGTTTGTGCCGTTATCTGTAATGATGTCGTGTGGCACACCAAATCTGCATATGATGGAATCGAGGAACTCCACGGCGCATTGGGCGCTAGCCGAAGTTACTGGTCTTGCCTCTATCCATTTTGTGAATTTGTCGACTGCGACCAGCAGGTGTGTATATCCGCCGGGTGTGGATCTGCGTAATGGTCCAACCATGTCTAGCCCCCACTGTGCAAAGGGCCAGGCGATGGGTATCATGTGCAACTCCGTGGCGGGTGCGTGCGGCTTTGGTGCGAATCGCTGGCAGGCGTCGCATCTATCGACCAGGTTTTTTGCATCGGTGGCTGCTGTTAGCCAGTAGAATCCTGCTCGAAAGGCTTTTCCCAATATCGCTTTCCAGCTAGCATGATGTCCGCAATCACCCTGATGTATGTCCCGGAGTAATTCCTTGCCGTCTTCGGGTGCGATGCAACGCTGAAGTATTCCCGAGATGCTTTGTTTGTATAATTCTCCGTTAACCACCCGAAAGGATTTGCTACGCCTGATTAGCTGTCGAGCCTCACGTGGATCGGCCGGGAGCTGTTTGTTTAGCAGGTAGTCGAGATATTTCTGCGTCCAGACTGGTTCGACCAGGAAAACCTGCCGTGATATGTTATGAGTAAGCTCGAGAAGCGCGATTTGCGGGCTGACCTCTGTTTCCATTGCTGCGGGTGTTTCTGCGGCTTTCTTCAGTTTGACCGATCTTTTAATCATCCGCTCGAAATATATCCCTGGCGGTATGGGTGTGTTCGTGGAACCCATGTTGGCCAGTCTGTCTGCTTCTTCGTTGCTAGATCTTGCAATGTGTTTTAGCTCGCACCCTTTAAAGCTTCCTTCGAGTAGGTTATACATGTCGCGATATGCAACCATGTTTTCAGCAATGGCGTCACATTCTTTCATCGTTTGCTGCACTATGAGGTTGGAATCGCCGTAGATCATTAATCGGGTAGCTCCACAGGCGATTGCCATCTTCATCCCGTGCAATAGTGCTTCATATTCTGCGTCATTGTTCGATGCTGGGTCATCGGGTGGAAAATCCAGTCGCAAGACGTACTGCAGTTTGTCTCCTCTAGGTGAGATGAGGACGATTCCTGCTCCTGCTCCTTCGTTTCTCTTGGATCCATCGAAGTACATTATCCAATTGCTCGTATACTCGGGTGGCCCGGGTGTTTGTAGCTCTGTCCATTCGCTGATGAATTCCACGAGAACTTGGGATTTGACTGCGTTGCGTCCAGCATAGGTGATGTCCCAGGCGCCCAGCTCGATGCTCCATTTTGCTATTCTTCCGGATGCCATAGGGTTGTTCATGATTGTCCCGAGTGACGCATCATTAACCACTGTGATGGCGTGTTCCTGGAAATAATGTTTGAGCTTTCGAGCTGTGAGAACAACCCCGTATGCGAGCTTCTGATAGTGAGGGTAGCGTTGTTTGCATGGCGAAAGTACTTCGCTGATGTAATATATTGGTCTTTGAACTCCGTATGCTTTGCCGTCTTCAGGTCTTTCGACTACGATCGTTGTGCTGATGACCTGGTTTGTAGCGGCTAAGTATAGGAAAAGTGGATCCCTTTCTTGCGGTGTCGCAAGGATGCGCCTGCTTTGCAAGGACCACTTCAGATCTGCGAACGCTTGTTTAGCTTCGGGTGTCCATTCGAATTTGTCCGTCTTCTTCAGTAATTTGTAGAAGGGTAATGCCTGCTCTCCCAATCGTGCGATGAATCTGCTCAGGGCTGCTAGTCGTCCTGCGAGCTGCTGTACTCCGCGTAGATTGGTTGGCTCCTTCATAGTCAATATGGCTTGTATTTTCTCCGGGTTGGCTTCAATGCCTCTGGCGGATACCAGGTACCCGAGAAGTTTGCCTGCGGGGACACCGAAAACGCATTTGGTCGGATTGAGCTTGATCGATATGCGTTAAGGGCGTCGAATGTTTCTCTGATGTCCTCGAGGAGTGTGTCCTCCACTCGAGTTTTGATGACGATGTCGTCGACGTACACTTGTACGTTTTTGCCAATGAGATTGGCGAGGCATCTTTGCATGCAGCGCTGATATGTTGCGCCTGCGTTCTTCAGCCCGAAGGGCATTGTCGTGTAGCAGTATACACCGTGTGGTGTGATGAAAGCCGTCTTCTCCTCGTCTTCCTTTTTCATTCGGATTTGATTATATCCTGAATAGGCGTCTAGGAAGGAGAGACGCTGGCAACCTGCCGTAGAGTCCACGATCTGGTCGATTCGTGGTACAGGAAAGTTGTCCTTGGGGCAGTGTTTATTTAGCGACGTGTAGTCGATGCACACCCGAAGGATATCCGTGTTTTTCTTGGGGACCAACACCGGGTTTGCTAACCAGGTGGATATTTTGATCTCCCTGATGAAGTTTGCGGCTAGCAATCTGTTTACTTCTTCTCCAAGCGCTTTCTGCTTAGGTTCTGAAAATCGTCGAGTCGTCTGTTTGATGGGTTTGGCGTCTGGAAAGACTTCGAGTGAGTGCTCGGCAAACTCCCTGGGTATTCCTGGCATATCTGAGGGCTGCCAGGCGAAAATCTCCCAGTACTCACGGAGGAGTTTGACGAGCGCGCCTTCCTATGCTGGCGAGAGGGTTGTGGAAACCATCGCCGTCTTCGCGGAGTCTGTCGGGTGCACTTGGTGCTTGCGAGTGTCGCCGTTGGCGCTGAATTCCAGTTCGGGTGCGTTTTTCTTCGTGAGGGGCATAACGGAGTGGTCCGTTGTTTTTGCTAGCTCTTGAAGTTCTTCTTGCATCCCGAAAGATTTTGCGATCTCATTAAATTCTATGTCGCACTTGTCCGATTTCTGGAAGTCTCCGTCGATGGTGATCACACCGTATTCGCCAGGTAGCTTGAGCTTCAAGTATGCGTAATGTGGCACGGCCATGAATCTGGCGAACGCTGTTCGACCAAGAATGGCGTGGTACTGTGAGGGCCAGTCGACGACTTCGAAGTCCAGGAATTCCCTTCTGTAGTTGCGTGGGGAACCCAGTACAACTTCTAGGTTGATTGTTCCGAGTGGACGGATTGCCTTGCCCGGAACTATCCCGTGGAAGGATGTTTCTGATTCCGTTAGGCCGTCCAGATTTTTGTTCATTCGACGGAGTGTATCCGCGTAGATGATGTTGATGCCACTGCCACCGTCCATGAATACGCGGGCCAGGTCATAATTTCCAATTTGAGCTTGAATGACGAGGGCGGCGTGTCCCGGCCGATAGACTCGTGGCGGGTGGTCTTCTTTCGAGAACGTGATTGGCTGGTCGGCCATCTTCAGGTACTCGGGCTTTGTTGGTGGCGTCTGCACTGCCATGCATATTTGTCTCGAGTTAGTCTTTTGAGCTCTGCGAGAGGGGCATACCTTCTGTATCATCCCGAGGAGTTGTCCATGCGGAGTCGGGTATGTATTTGCTCCCGCGTTTTGTTGTGGTGGCGCTGGCAATGCGGCGAGCGCCATGTTTGGGTTGGTCGGTGGAGGTGGAGGTGGTGGTAGCTGGAATTGTTGTCCCCCTCCTGGCAGTGGTGGATAGTTTTGGGTGGAAGCAAATCTTTGCTTGGCGAGCGCGTCCGAGATTTCGATGAACTTTCGGCAATCCTTGAGAAGGTGCGTTGCCTTAGTCTTGCCCGTGCGCTTGTCTGTGAACAGATGTAGCGAGCAGTACGCATCGAGGTCTTCCTCGGGTGATTTTTCTTCTGCCTTTGGTTTCCACTCGCGACTTCCACGACGACCGGAGTCGCGACTTCGCGTGAATTCTGCTGCCACTAGTTCTTCTCTATCCTCGTGGTCGTAATATTTTCTTCTCTTCCGTCGTCCGTGTCGGTCGTCCTCGTGTGCAGGTGACGATCCTCTTTCGTTGCGTACTGCGTCTTCTCCATTGGCCCATTTTTCGGCTATGACCATGAGCTCCCCGATGGTTTTGGGCGCGGCTCTGCCGAGCTCTTCTCGAAACGCGGTTCTTCTTGCTCCTTTGGCGAAGGCCTCAATCGCCACTTCTTCAGAGATTGTCCCTGCGGTGTTCCTGAGCGTGTTCCACCGCTGGATGTATTCTCGGGTGGATTCGCCGCTTTTCTGTTTGCAGGCTCGTAGTTCTTCAATTGTAGCCGGCCTCTTGTAGGTCGACTGGAAGTTCTTGCAGAAATCACGGTGTAAGTCATCCCATGATGCGTAGCAAGATCGTGGTCTCCTCTCCAGCCAGCTGCGGGCTGCTCCGGCTAGGTGCAAATTGAGGTATTGCATAGCCGTGTTCTTGTTACCACGTTGGCATTTCACTGCCGTGAGGTAGTCGCTCAACCATTGAGAGGGCTCGAGTGAGCCGTCGTACTTCGTCACTTCCGTGCTAAGCTTGAATCGCTTGGGTAGAGGCGCCTCGCGGATACTACGGGCGAAACATAGCGCGCCGCAGGTTTCGTCGTCCGAAGAGCCGGATGATGTTCGGTCGCGATATCTTGACGCCCTTGCTCTATCTACTTTGTTTTGCGCGATGTCTGATCGCGCGTCCCGTCCGGGCTGATCGCGATCGGCGTTCTTCCGTGGTTCCTTGCTTCGTTTGCGTGAACGGCTGCCGCGGTGTCGCGGGCTTTTTTCTCTCGGGCTGTCGTCGCCGCTGCTTCGACTGTCATCACGGCGGCGGGCTTCTTTCCCTCGGCCACGACGTGGCGACTTGTCTTTTCTCGGGGAAGAGCTTCTGTGCCTGCGGGGCGTTTCTTTGTCCTTATCCTTCTCCAGTCGCTCCTTCTCCAAGTGTTCTTTGCGATCGTGAGAGGCGAGCCTCGCGGCCGCCAACCCTAGACCTTTGCGAATATGCTTGTATTGTTCCACCCGGGGATCGCTATCCGTCGGCTGATTCATCTGCATGTAGGTTGCTGCGGCTAGGATCGCGGCGGCTGGGGTTTGCGGGTAGACGTTGCCATCGTCGTCGACCCTCATGAAAGAAGACGTGGTAGACCTGTTGGTTCCAGCCATAGATTCGTGGTCCCTCGTCGACGCTGCGGGTCCCTTCCCCCTAGGTCGGGTACCGACTGAAGGTGCGTGGGATAGCTCGGCTCGACGTAGGCTTGATTCATTCGCCGCTCTCCTGCGACGGGCTAGATCTGCTCGGGCATCCTTGATGTTTGAGGCCGCCCTCACTAGGTGATAGTGGTAGGCGGTTAGGTCTTCCTGTGTGGCTCCCGCCGCAGGCGGCTGGCTCTTTCGCATGGATTCCTTGGCTCTTTTCCAGGCTTCCCGCGAAACGCCGATGATATCACGCTCGGTCGCGCTATATTCAGTTTCCGAGGGCTGTTCCGACCCTGCCATGCAGACTTGGGCCAGTTGTGGTCCGTGTGTCCTAGGCGTAGATCGGAAACCTCTCCGCACCTGAGAGGGTTCCTCTGTCGAGAGGGTGTGGTAGTCGACTGCGTTGTAGCGGATGGACTCGCCGCTTTTCCCTGTAGGAAAGCGCGAGTTGGCGGTTCCAGATTCGGTTTCAGATTCATCTGGGAAGTGGAGGATCCCGTCTCTGTTCGCCATGAAGTTGAAGCTCCCGAACGTCAGGGTGACGCTCTTCTCCAGTTCCTCGAACGCCGGGCGAGATTCCGGCGAGTGAGGCGTGACCACGACAGATCTGATCCGTATAGGATTGTTCGGAGCCGTAGCCGTTGGTTTCCAACGGGAGTTGGATGTCGATGAAGCCGAAGATGCCGGTGATCCAGCGCCCGCGTTTCCCACAGACGGCGCCAATTGTCGAATCCCTGACTCGACAAGTCCCTTAGGTGACCCTATCGGGTTTCGATTAGGAGAACTCATGAGCGCTGGTGAGATCGTCGGCTAGACAGGGGGCGAGATTTACCCAGGTTCGGGGCCCTCGTAGAGGTAAAACCCTTACTCCTGCCTCTTGTCGATCTGTATTAGATGATTAGATCGGTTACAGGTTGCTCGAATCGAGAGTAGATCTCGAGTTCCGAGGCTTTTTGGTCGTGCGGTATTACTTGGTCCTCCCCTTGAGGGCTCTCCTGGCTTGGCCAGGTCTCGAGTCCTACCCGGAGAGGATTCAAACCCTAGCTAGGTCGGTTACAAAACTACCTAACTTAACCCGCAAGTTTAGTGCGGGTGGGCTTCTGGTGGGCCTTCTGGAGTCTTCCAAGGGCGCCTCTTCTTGGGCCTTGACATTGGGCCTGAGAGGGGGTGTCCTTACCCGCAGGGTCCAAGATCTATGTCTTCGTCAACATGTCATGAACAAAACATAATAGATCATAGTGGTATGAACCCTAGCATGAAACATATGAATCCTAGTACAAGCATACCCATGGATATGATTTAATCTAGTGACATACGAGTGACATGAACCCGAATCTTGAAGAGATGGAAACAAAAGATCTAGCACTAGTACTAGCACACCTAGAGAGAGTACTCACATACACCTAAACCATAGAAAAGCCCAAGGAAATTTACCCGAGTGTGAGGCCATCTTCAAACAAAAAGCACTAGGCAATCAAGTGTCCCGATCTCCTCCAATAAGGGGTTAGTGAGAAAACCGTGTGGAGGAGAGGGAGGAGAGGGCCGAGGGCTCGCGGATCCGTGAATTTGGGCGGTGGGGATGGACTAGGGAGGTGGGGGGGAGAGGGGGGGCAAGAGCACCAAGGTGCTCTAATGGAGGTGGAGGGAGGAGGAAGAAAGGGAGTGGGGGCGGTTGGTGTAGGGGAGGAGCGTGCGCGTGTGTTTGTGGGGGAACTGCCCACCCCGGCCTGGGGCCGGGTGGGTGGCCGGCCAGGCCGGCCAAGCGTGTGTGCGTGCGTGTGAACCCCGGCCTGGGGCCGGGGCGGGGGTGGGGGGCGGGGCCGGCCGGGAGGCCGGATGGGTGGCCGAAGCCCCCGGCCTGACCCCCGGCCTGGGGCCGGCTCGGCTGCGGCAGGGGCCGGGGTGGGGGCTTGGGCGCGTGTGTGTTTTTTTTTGTTGTTTTTTTTTTCGTTGGCAATTTTGATTTGGCTGGTCTAGTTTTTTTTTATTTGTTTTGTGTTTGAGAATAAAATTGAAAAATGAGCCTACCCAACATATCAAACCACAACACGCAACACAAAAATATCATGAGCAATGTTTTAATACAAGAATTTTCAGAAAATATATGTTAACAACATTTTCATGAGTTTGGTTCTTAGAGCACTTTTATTTGACCATGTGCACGAATGATATGAGGATGATGACATGCATATGATGTTTTCATTTGTATCCAATGGGAAAAAAAGAAAATGAAATGAGCAACATTGGATACCCATGAAAGATGAAACCAAGTGAAAAAGCAAATGAGTGACCATTCGAACACAAATATCGTATTGAAAAATTGGCGGTGGCCGTAGCCACCATGTATGAGTATGTTCGATATGACACCGCGAAGATGTATCTTGGGTGCATTGTCGAGACTCATCATTGAAGCACATGATGTCATTAAAAATGATCATTTAGGCATGATTTGTTTATTTATGCATTATAAAGGTAGTGTTGGCTCATTGATTGAGCTACACTCCCCCTATGTCTATGCGTGCATCTAAAACCAAATAAGAGTCTAGTAGGGGTGTGTATGCAAGATTTTCAATCAACTAAAATTGCTTGCACATATGATGTTGAGCTCACTCCTCAATTCCTTGAATCTCTTCACATCTAGAGGCTTGGTAAGGATGTCGGCAAGTTGATCTTTAGTGTTGACATAAGAGAGTGAGATATCACCATTTGCCACATGATCCCGAATAAAATGATACCGAATCTCAATATGCTTGGTCTTGCCATGAAGTACCGGATTGTGACCAATCTTAATGGCACTCTCATTATCACATAAAAGAGGCATTGTCTTAATCTTAATTCCAAAATCCTTAAGACATTGCCTCATCCATAAGAGTTGAGAACAACAACTTGCAGCGGAGATATACTCCTCTTCTGTGGAGGAGGTGGCAATACAATTTTGCTTCTTGGAAGACCAACACACGAGAGACCTACCAAGAAATTGGCAAGCACCCGAGGTTGATTTTCTATCCACTTTGTCACCTCCCCAATCCGCATCCGAGTATCCCACAAGATCAAAAGTTGTGTTTGATGGATACCAAAGACCATGAGTGGGAGTGTCAACCAAGTACCTAAGAATCCTCTTGACCGCAATCATATGGCTTTCCTTGGGATTAGATTGAAATCTTGCACACAAACCCACACTAAACATAATGTCCGGTCTAGATGCACAAAGGTAAATCAAAGATCCAATGATGGATCGATAAAGTTTGGGGTCTACCGGTATACCTTCATGATCCAAAGAGAGATTTGTGGTTGTAGGCATTGGATAAGGTAATGGTTTGGCATTTATCATATCGAATTTCTTGAGCATGTCTTGAATATATTTGGCTTGACAAATGAAAGTCCCTTCATGATATTGCTTGATCTCAAAACCTAGAAAGAATTTTAATTCTCCCATCATAGACATCTCAAATTCACTTGTCATTAGTTTGGCAAATTGATCTACAAAACTCACGTTAGAGGATCCAAATATAATATCATCAACACATACTTGGCATACAAAGAAATGTCCATCTACACTTTTGGTAAAGAGAGTGGGATCAATTATCCCAAGCACGAAACCACGATCTACTAAGAACTCCTTTAAGTGATCATACCAAGAACGTGGGGCTTGTTTGAGGCCATACAAAGCCTTATGGAGGAAGTAGACATGGTTAGGATACTTGGGATCCTCGAATCCCGGAGGTTGTTTAACATATACCATTTCATTTAAAGGTCCATTTAGAAAGGCACTTTTAACATCCATTTGATGCAATATGAAGTTATGAGTAGTGGAAAATGCAAGTAATATACGAATGGATTCAAGCCTAGCTACGGGAGCGAAAGTTTCACCGTAGTCAAGTCCTTCGACTTGAGAGTAGCCTTGAGCAACCAATCGTGCTTTGTTGCGAATCACTTGCCCATGAGAATCTTGCTTATTCTTGAACACCCATTTAGTTCCAATGATATTGTGATCCTTGGGTCTTTCCACTAGAGACCATACTTTGTTCCTTTCAAAATTATGGAGCTCTTCATGCATAGCTTGAACCCAATCTTCATCTTCAAGAGCATCATATACTTTGATGGGTTCAACATGAGAGACATATGAATGAATACCACAAAACTTGAGTACTTGTCCACGAGTGGATACACTTCTTCCCAAGCCACCAATGATATACTTTTGATATAGTGACTTTTGTTGCAATCTTGATGCTTGACGAGACATGATACGAACTAGAGCATCATCGGGATGTTCATTTGGTGGAATATCCTCATCATTTCCTTCATCAAGACCATTGTCCACCCTTATTGGAGTTCTTGGTGAAGTATCACCAAGACCACTTCCACCATTATCATTGGGTGGATCTTGATCACTTTCTTGATGGGAGGTATCCACATTAAGATCTTCTTCTTGTTCTTGGTTTACCATTTGATTGGTGGTTGATGTAGAGGGCTCCACTTGCGTAGAGCTAGTTCCATCCTCATTTGCCACAAGGTGTCCCTCAATGGGTATAAGTGGACCTACACCCATTCTTCCTATGGCTATGGAGGATGGTTCATCACCTACATCATCACAATCAATTTGCTCCACTTGGGAGCCATTATCCTCATGAAATTCCACATTCATAGATTCTTCAACACACCCGGTGGATATGTTGTAGACTCTATAAGCGTGGGAGTTCGTGGCATAACCAACAAAAATACCTTCAAATGTTCTAGCATCAAATTTAGACAATCTAGTTCCTTTTATGTATACTTGGCATTTGCACCCAAAAACTCGAAGATATGAGAGGTTGGGTTTGTTACCGGTTAGAAGCTCATATGGAGTCATGCCAATCATCGGACGAAGGAAGAGTCGGTTAGATAGATGACAAGCGGTGTTGATAGCTTCGGCCCAAAAGTTATATGTGGATTTGAACTCGGCCATCATAGTTCTTGCCATATCAATAAGTGTGCGATTCTTCCTCTCTGCAACACCATTTTGTTGAGGGGTGTACGCGGCGGAATATTGATGTCTTATCCCCTCATTACCCAAGAATTCATCCATGGTGTAGTTCTTGAACTCGGAACCATTGTCACTCCTAATGGATAAGATCTTGGTGTCATATTGGCGTTGCACTTCGGTAGCCCAAGTAATGAATCTTTCTTGAGTTTCACTCTTCTTCTTGATATAGAAAACCCAAGTGTATCTTGTATAATCATCAACAATAACCAAACAATATTTCTTGCCACCAAGACTATCATATGTGGGAGGACCAAATAGGTCCATGTGAATGCGCTCAAAAGGTCTTGTTGTGGCGATGATTGATGTCTTAGGATGATTCTTCTCATGCATCTTTCCGGCAATACAAGAGCTACAAGGACGATCTTTGGAAAAATTCACACTTGTTAGTCCTACCACATGCTCACCCTTCACAAGAGTTTGTAGAATTCTCATACCGACGTGGCCTAGGCGACGATGCCAAAGCCACCCCACATCGGATTTAGCCATTAGACATGTGGCGATATGTGTAGTTTCTTTCGAGAAATCCACTACATACATACCGTTTTCCACAAATCCAACAAAGGCTACTTTAAGAGAAATAGTGTGAAGGACAAGCACATGGTGACGCCCAAATACACATGTAAAATTGCATTCACAAAGTTGCAAGACGGAAAGAAGATTATAGCCAAGGGACTCAACAAGGAGGACTTTCTCAATGGATGAATCCGGAGAAATGACCACCTTGCCATGTCCCAATACCTTAAGTTGTGAGCGATCACCAATAGTTACATGAGCAAACTTGAGAAGTTGGAGTTTCAAGTCTTCTAATACTTCTTTGCTTCCGGTCATGTGTGCGGAACAACCGCTATCAATCATCCATGATGTTCCACCGGAAATGCAACCCTACAATGAATCAACTTCTTGTCTTAGGTACCCATTTTTGGATGGATCCTTTTTTGTTAGTCACAAGGGTCTTGGGAACCCAAATAGCATGCTTGTAATCATCACCATATGAGGTGCCTACATACTTTGCATAAACATGACCATTAGTAGATTTTAGAAGCACATAGGATGGGTTATACTTTCCCGCAAAGTTGTTGTGAGTTGTAGTGTTCCTAGAAACAATACTTTTAGCAATAATATCAAACTCATCTTCCTCATTAGCCAACTCCCCCTCCTTCACAAAAACAATAGAGTTAGTGGAGGGAGTTGACTTCTTCTTGTAGGCCACCTTCGATGTGGAACCAAAACCAAGGCCTTCTTTACCAACAACTCTCTTATGAATACTCAAAAGATCATTGAGGTTCTTTTGGCCTTGGATGCATGTGGCAAGGCCTTTGTTGAGTTGTGCCTTCAACCTATTGTTCTCCTCAATGAGAGTTGCCTTGACACACAAAGGGTTAGTAGCACAAGAGTTTTCATTCACAATTCTAACTCCTTTTAAGGTTTTGAGCTCATTTGAGATAGTACGATGATCAATTTTAAGCTTATCAAAATCCTTAATGAGTTCATTATACCCTTGGTTAGTTGCATCATTTAAACTCATGAATTCCGTTACCTTAGCAAAAGCATGTTGACAATCAAGTTTAACTTTAGCTATGTCAATTGCAAAGGTTTCTTCAATGCTTTCTTTAAGGCAATGTGATTCATCTAGAGCTTTCTCAAGCTCCTCAATTTTATTAGCATCATCACGAGCAAACTTTTCAAGTAACATTATTCTCTCCTCATGTTCATCAATGAGGCCATGTGCCTCACTTAATTGATCCATGAGAGAGACAAAGATGGATTTAGTTTCTCCTTCTAGTTTTTCAACAAAGTTTGTCAAGGGGTCTTCCTCGACACAATTTAGTAGTGAAGGAATAGAGGAGTTAGCAAGTTTAAGTGTAGGAGTCACCTTTGGGGGTATACCCTTGGCCATGAAGCACTTGTGAATCGAGGGGCCCTTGTTGTCATTTGGGTTGGAGAAGAGAGAGCTTAAGTTAGGAGGTATGACGCCCCTAGCCATGGCCGCCATACCTACTTGTTCGCCTTCACCATCACTCTCTTCACCACCGGAGGTGTACTCGACTTCTTTAGCAATCATTGCCCTAGGAGGGCCTCTCTTGATGAAGTTCTTGGACTTGGGAATGAAGGTGGATTTCTTGATAAGTCTTCCTCCATTCTCAATTCTACTCTTGAAGGGACACTCGGCAACGAAGTGCTCGGAATCTCCACAATTGAAGCAAGTTCTTGCTTTCTTCGTGCTCGAGGATTCCTTCCCTTTGTTCTTGGTGGCATTGGATCTAAAATCTCCTTTCTTCCACCACTTGTGTTGAGCAAGAGCCAAGCATTCTTCATGTGATGTCCTCATTTCTTTCTCGGAGACCTCATGCGTAGAGCCACCATCATCACTCGAGTCATTATCTTCATGGGGAATGACCTTGGCCTTCAAGGCAAGAGATGCTTTCTTTGCTCCGTTCACACGGGCCATGACATCATCGGAGGTTTGTTTCATGACCTTGAGAGTGATAAAAAGACCTAAGACATCATTGGGGGATAGGTCCAAATAGTCGGCCCTTGCTTGTACATTCATCACCATGTTTTCATTGTATGGCATTAAGGTGAGTAGGAATTTCTCCTTGACCCAATTCTCCGTACAATCCGTGAATCCACTATCTCTCATATCATTTACAAGAGCCTTGAGTCTTCTAAACATGTCTTCTATGTTCTCTCCATCGCCCAAATGAAAGTGTTCAACTTTTCTTTGAATGATTGACCTCTTGGACCTTTGGAGGTTGACATTGCCGTCAAACATATCAACAAGACCATCATAAGCTTTCTTTGCACTAGTGAAGGACCGAATGTGCTCAACTCCTTCCTTTTCCATTGCCCTCTCCAACATGTGCAAAGCATGAGCGTTGAGTTGCTCATCTATGATGTCACTTGAGCTTAGATTTGCGGGGTCCTTTGGCTCATACCCTTTTTCAACAATTCTCCATATTTGCATTGAAGAGCTGCACATATAAGACTTCATGGAAGCTTTCCAATTAGTAAAACGATGCCGATCCACCAAAGGAGGTGGACCAAGATTAGAAACATGCGGATGTTGAACATTAGGAGCATTGTTGTATGCATAGCCAAAAGAATTGCCACCACTACCATTTGATGGTGAAGTTGTATCACTTCCTTCTTTAGTTGGCAATGGGTTTCCATGTTCATCTAAGATAATCTTTTCACTAGGTTGCTTAGATGGAGATGTCAATTCTTTTATTAGTCCCTCCATCTTCTTCTCGGAAGATTCAATCATAGCTTGGATTAGCTTTTGAATCCCATCCATGGTGACGGGATCATCGGCCATCCTTACCTCCTCTTTAGGCGGTAAAGCCTTTTATAAAGAGACGAGGCTCTGATACCAATTGAAGGATCGAGAGGTTAACTAGAGGGGGGGTGAATAGGTTAACTACAAATTTTAACTTCCTTTTCAAGTTAACAAGGAAAATCTCAAATATAGATTATCTAGAGTATGCGACTAGATGGACAATCCTATATGTTGAGCAATTACAACTAGCACAAGGTGAGCAATATGACTAAGCTAGTAGTAACAAGTAAAGGTAAGTTGAGGAATAACCGAACATAATGACGCGGAGATTTATCCCGAAGTTCACTTCCCAATGGAAGCTAATCTCCGTTGGAGCGGTGCGGTGCCACCAAAGTGGAACACCGAGTAGGCCTCAAATGCCACACCGTATCTCCTTCGAGTCCCTCCACCGATGTGGATAGGCTCGAATCACTATGTTGCCGTTGAGGTTGACAACTAGAACCTTTACAAGGATGAGGCACACTCCACAAGATTGGAGGGTCCTCACCAAATCCCGAGAGCCGCCAAGACTCCGAGAAGCAAGATTCACGGGCACAAAAGCACCGGGGATATCAACAAGGCTCCGAGCTCCGATGAACTAAGAGCAACAAGATTCCTAGCTCCAATAAACTAAGAATGACAAGATCCCTATGGGATGAGTGGGTGGATTTCTAATCGGCTCGGTGGAGTTGTAGATCGGGGGTGTCTCCTTCAAATCCCAAAGTATCACGAGCTTTGGTTGGGGATTTGTGGAGATCTTGTTCTTGAGCTTGAGCTTGGTCAATCAATGGTGGTGAGAGAGAGTGTGGGTGGGATTGACAAAGCTAGGAGGTAAGTGGAGACCATGTATTTATACCCACGTCGAAAAACGGCCGTTAGGGGGTCATTTCACCTTTCCTGCGCTCCACCCCGGCCTGGGGGCCGGCCTGGCCGGCCTGGAGGCAACCGGGGCCGGGCCAAACCCACCCCGGCCTGGGGGCCGGCCTGGGGCCGGCGTGGGAGCCAGTGGGGAGGCCGGCGTGGGCGCAGCCAGCCCGGCGTGGGGCTGGGGGAGGCCGGACCCCCACCTGGGCGCCCCGGCCTGGAGGCCGGCCTGGGGCCGGCGGGGGCAGAGGAGCGAGGCCGGCCCCCCACCCGAACCGCCCGGCCTGGGAGCCGGCCTGGGGCCGGCGTGGGGCTGGCCAGGGGCGCTGCCAGGCCGGCCTGGAGCCCGGCCACCTCCTTTCCTTCGTTTCTTTTTCCCTTTTCTTCGACGTTTCTTTTCTCCTCTTCCTCATCTTTTCCCGTAACTTTTTCTCACTCATTGCTTAGCTTTGTTTGATATTTACGGGTCGATGTTTTCTGAGTACACTTAGCAAAGCACATTAGTCCATCTATATGTTGTAATCAAACACTCAAAACAGGATTTAGAACTTATGTTCTTTCACCCGGTTCACAAGATGACGCCTCAGCCGTTGTGCAGAGTAGTGGCCCGACTATGCGGACGCGAGCCGCATGTTGAAGGAAAGATCTGAGCATCAATTAGCTCGATGGACGGTCAATGATGCCAACTCGCTGTGAGACAGTGTAGCTAGTTGAGTTAGGACTGTCCTAATGCATAGTTTCTTAGCACGTTAACATAGTTGTATTAATAATTTAAGAGACTACTAGTTCAATGCATTGTTTCTTAGAGGTTGTCTCTAAATTTAATGATTTGGTGCTCATGCATAGATGTGATTGGGCTATTAACCATTTTTACCTATGATAGCGTGCCAATGTTGTATCTTAGCTAAGATACAATCTCACTCTCTCTCATCATTAAGTAGTGTGACACATAAGCAAATTGCCTATGATCCCGCGCTAAGAAACCCCCATTGGGACAGGCCTTAGCGGCCCGACTACACGGATGCGAGCCGCAGGTTGAAGGAAATATTCGACCATCAATTAGTTCGATCAGACGGCCAATGATGCCAAGTCGTTCTGAGACAGCGTAGCTGGTGAGTTAGCGGCCCGACTACGTAACTGCGAGCCGTAGGTTGAAGGAAAGATTTGAGCGAGGTACTAACACTCCCCCCCGAGAGGATAAGCACAGCTACAGTAGTTTGAGAGTCCACCGCCCGCGGCGAGTTCCGGCCTCCCCGGCCGCCGGCGCCTTTGCTGGTGGTTGTGGCGATGGTTTAGGGTGCCGGCCCATCTCTAGTTTTAGCTTAAGCTTTGTTTTCTTTTCTTTGTGCTGTTTCGGCTTGATGCCGCAGGGGTTTCTGTCGCCGGAGTTCTCGAGTGGCTCCAGGCGTACGGCGGAGGTGGTGAGCTGGTTCGTTGAGCTCTAGAGGAAGGAGACGACGGCTGACAGCGCTTCCTCGGCAACCCCCTCAATAAAGCTCGTCTGTGGAGCTTTGGAGTTGAGAGTCCGGTGGTTGCTCCTTCTCTCTGGTAGTGCTCGTGGTGATGCACGGGAGGGAGACGGAGCTTCGTTGGCTCTTTGCTGTGAAGCTCGACGGCGGAGGCGTGCACGCGCTTCTGTGCACGCAAGGAAGATACTACGACTGGAGGAGTACATCAACGCAGCGCACAGGGCGCCGTCGTTACGTGTGGCGATCGGAGCCGCTCCTCGCCGGGATCTTCTTCTCAGCCTCTCTTCCTCAAGATGAGGATCTGGTTCGATTTCTGCTCAGGTTTCATCATCGACGTTGCCCTAAGTGGCATGTTCCCCGGCAGCGGCGCGGATGCCTAGGCATGGAGGTCTGTGAGTTGCAGCGGCGGCCGGACCCAGGGTCCTGATTGTTTTTCCCACAAGCTTTTAGGGTTCGGTTTGCATATTGTGAGGTCCTCCTTGTAATTACCCCTTTGGGGGTCTCTTTGTAAAAACCCGCTGATGAATATATAGCTTCCAGGTTACTGTTAAAAAAAAAAGAAGGAAAGATTTGAGCATCAATTAGCCCGATCGGACGGCCAAAGATGCCAACTCGCTCACGTAGCTGGTTGAGTTATACTACCGATAATGGCGGCATGGGGGATTCCTTGCACTATCCAGAACGAAATCAGAGGGATAGTTTATATCGACAATAGTCTAATTATCCTCTTCTTACCTTATTTCTTCGGTGTGATTTGACTGCCTCAAACGTAAGCATAGAACATAGTCAAAGCCAAAAGAAGATCGAAATGGTAGGACCCATAAAATACCTCCGTCCAAGCGTGCCACTGCCACCTCATTCAACCGGCTCGCCGTGCTGGACTAAAGGCCCGCTTCCCGTAGACGATCCTGCGCTAGGTCCATACACCGGCTGCCCCGTCGTGTACCCCCTCGATCGTTTGTTCCACCGAAGACCAGCTTCACGAACAGAAGCGCTCACTGTCCACGTGTCTTCATCCGCCTCCCCTGCATCCGCTCACCGTCTGGTCATCCTCACCGCCCGCAGAACACGAAGCCGGAGGAGAGGCTCGAACCTTCTTTCTCCTTCCTCTCTCTTTCTCCTGCCCTCCACGCAACGCGAACGAAACCGAAATCAATCCCGAAATCCATTTCGGTTTCGAATCCCCGGGGCACGACCCTCGTGTCGCCTTCCTCCTCTCCCACCCCGTCGCCATCCGCCCCCCGTTCGAACCTTCAGACGGCGCCACCTTGTCTCGTTGTCGGGACAGGAGGCGTACGGGATGGGGCGATTCTTTGCGGTGGACGCCGCGGCGGCCTCGTCGGCGTCAGCGGCGGCGCTAAACGGCGCGGTGGACTGGTGGAAAGACGTCAACGAGTCGCCGATGTGGCAGGACCGCATCTTCCACGCCCTCGCGGTGCTCTACGGCATCGTCTCCGTCGTCGCGCTTGTAAGCCTGCCCCCCGCCTGACCCAAATTACTTCCCGATCTGTCACATCCTGACTCGGTCCTGCGATTACGCGAGCCTGTGTATTTGTTTTGCCTCAATTCAGCGGGGCTGGCTTGATCCGTGGGTGCTTGGTTTCAAATTGGGGATTCTGCAGGGAATCGTGAGGCAGGGTCATGAATGTGTTGCAAAAAAATTAACATTTTGGAGCTCAATTTCTATTGTAGGTCCAATTGATCAGAATCGAGTGTAGGGTGCCCGAGTACGGGTGGACGACGCAGAAGGTGTTCCATTTCCTTAACTTCGTCGTGAATGGCGGTGGGTAACACATTTGTGCTGTTTAATTGGTTTGGCTTGCTTGTGTTGAGGTGTTCGATTTAGTAGGTTGATCTTTCTACTTTGTGGTTTGCAGTGCGGTCCATCGTGTTTGTGCTGCGGCGAAACGTGCAGTTGGTACAACCAGAGGTTTGTGGATGATTTGATGAATATATATCTGTGTTTGAATTGATTGGTGGTAATGGTTTAAGCAATGTGGTCTTGCAGATACTTCAACATGTGATTCTCGATATGCCTGGGCTTGCGTTCTTTACTACTTACGCGCTTTTGGTGCTGTTCTGGGCTGAGATTTACTATCAGGTCTAGACCGCCTTTATGTTTGGGTAGTTTCTTGTAATGTTCCGTCATTGTCGTCGTACCTATTAATTTGTGATGTTGTTCGCTAGGCACGTGCAATGTCGACTGATGGGCTCAGACCAACTTTCTATTGGATCAATGGTGTGGTGTATGCGATTCAGGTAACTTACTGCCTAAAGTTTCTCATTACACGGCAATTTACAATTTTATCCATTTAGCTCATGTGTGATTGTTTAGTTAAAGCCATTTAGTTATGTGAAGTTACCCCTATTTAATAAGTTCTTTCGAGTCACTCACTGAAGAGGGAAAGAAAGATCCGCTTACTGGAAAGATAAACGCTGCAAAGATTATGTTATGCTGACATGCTGGGGTGGATATCTGGACGTGGACTACATCTTAGTACGTTTGACCCTATGATGTTCCGAAATTGTTTTTGATGCATATGGGTGGTATCTATGTGGCTACGAACAATGGGATTGGAATTGTCCCATTTTTGTTGCTATGACAAGATAAGTGGTAGTTACAAGTTGTAACATATTTTATATAATACTTTTTTTGGCGAGATAATATACACTTGCTTGCTCGGTCTAGATTACTTATAGTTTATTGAAATTAATCGATGGTATGCCAATATCATGAAATATTTAATGCATGCTATAATTGATTGTTTGATGTCTCGATCGCCCCGAGAAGTCCAACGCATCCTTTTTTCTAGAGATCAAGTACCACTCATTAAGGAAATATGATTATGCTCTATCTTGTATTTATGTTTATTGAAGTAGCACATGCAAATTAGGAACATTATGCAGTATGCACACCCATGGGATGCCCTAATATGTATGAGCTTCAAACTTGCAGATAATTCTATGGTTAGTTTTGTGGTGGAAACCAGTCCGAGTTATGGTCATATTGTCAAAGATGTTCTTTGCAGGTAAAAATACTCTCTCTCTCTCTCTCTCTCTCTCTCTCTCTCTCTGCGTGCATGCACACACTTCTCATTGTAAAGTTTTTCATGGACGTATCTGTCTTGACAAGTTGTGTGGTACTAGTTTTCAACTACTAGAACATTATCTAACTCGAAAGGTTGATCTTTTCCTATAATTTTCAGGAGTATCATTATTTGCAGCTTTTGGTTTCCTTCTGTATGGTGGGAGGTAATACTTTCTTTGCTAAGCTGCTCTCCTAATATCTTGTACTTCCTGTGGATGTTGGACCGGATATATTCACTACTAAAAGTCTCTGTAACAACTTGTATGCTTGCGCCACCAAGATATTACCACATCATTTTTAATTTATCATTGAAAATCTGGACAACTCTTTCCATTGTATGACAACCATTGTGCTTACATTACCAGGATGTGTCATGTAGGCGCAGGGAGTGCTGTGAGCTTTAATCCATGCATTATAGCTAGAAGAACACTTTATCGACTGGTAGAGTGTTTAATATTCTGTCTATTGCTGTAGGTTATTCCTCATGTTGCAACGTTTCCCTGTGGAATCAAAAGGAAGACGGAAGAAATTGCAGGAGGTAAACTTTGTGTCCGATTAGTCATAATTTTGGAGGATTGTCCACGTGAACTATATGGTAATGTCCTGTCTTGCAGGTTGGCTATGTGACTACAATCTGCTTTACTTGTTTCTTGATCAGATGTGTGATGGTAAGTGCTTGCAAATTACCTCGCAAAACGTGCTTACAAATCCCTCACAATAAGTGCTGGCAGTTACTTTGAACTATGCTACTCCACTACCAATTTAGGCTGGTGAGTTTGAGGAATGTACTAACTTGAGCGTGTAATTTCCAGATGTGCCTCAATGCATTCGATAAAGCAGCTGATCTTGATATTCTGAGCCATCCGATTCTGAATTTCTTTTATTACCTGGTATGATCCCATTTTGTTATGTTGTTGAACATCACCTATGCAGTCTGACCTGCATTCCTGTGTACTATTATCAAACCAGTATTAGACGTTGAGATAAGAATGCCAATCACTTGTATTAGTACAACTATGAAAATTTAGTCTATGGCATATACCAAGACATCCAATAGTCTTGGAAGGTTGAAACTAATTCTAATTTCACGTGCTATGCATTGCTAGATTTCATTAGTATAATAATTTGTGCTGGATGGAGAATTTATGGCTGCATGGGTAGACAACCAAGTTGTAGATATCTGGGTTAGTCAGATTTGTCTGCAGATGGAGCAGGTCAACCTAGGCTGCATGCTCTATTATTATAGCAGGTCAGGAAAATTGGTTTAAGGATTAGGAATGCCATCCTTTTACAAGAGCATGCAGTGACAAGTTTCATGTAGCGGATAGGCACAACAACTGAATGGAAGTGTTAGAAACAGGAAGTTAAACAAAAAGGTATTGCTCAGAGGGCTTCTGGACGGAGCAAGCCTGATAAAAGGGATTGTCAGGGGCATTGGCATATACATATATCTTGTTGGGAGTGCTTGAGCGATATCATTTGTGCATGTTTAGCTGTTCCCAGAACCAAACTATTTTTTCTGATTGCTGACTGAATTCACCAAACTGTTTTGCAGCTGGTCGAGATCGTACCTTCAGCCATGGTTCTGTTTATCCTAAGGAAACTGCCACCAAAACGTGGGATCACGCAGTACCATCCTATCCACTAGGGCAGCCCTGGCCGGTACAGACAGAACGTTTTTCTACAGAGTCTATACAGCATGGTAAATACAGGAAAGGCAGCGGGGAAATCGCCGCACTTGCTCTGAAGCTTGCCCAGGTTTTATGTGAGGAAGCGGCCTTTAGGATTTAAGGTTACTATTCGTGTGTAAAAGAGAAAAAAAAAAGGCGCAATGGCGTGCTGTTCACAGGTCTAGAAATTGTAAGTTATCTATGTAATACCTTTGTTCTTCTCGGTGCTTAATCTCTCTAGCCTGTACACCTCACAGGTATCGTGGTTCGCATATTTGTTTTTGACCCCCTTTTCACCTTTCGGATGTGTGAACTGTATTTTAGGATCCCGTGGATGTTGTGTCTGTTTGAATCAAGCTCGACCCCTCAGTTATTCGCTGGAAGGGCTGCTTCATTAGAATGGAAGTTTGAAAGAAAAAATCCAGACTGCATACAGAAGATGTAGCATGCAAGAGAACGTACGGAGCAGCTCGGTCATTAGTTTCAGGAGAACAGGAACGCACGGGGCAGCTCGGTCATTAGTTTCAGAAGAAGAACATAAACACACGGGGCAGCTCGGTCATTAGGACATATCTTACAGGGCTACTCAAATCTGATCTGGATAATATGCGAATTGAAGCATTAAAATAGTAGTTCCAAAAGAATACTGCCATGCCGGCAATATTAACAAAAGCAGGCCACGGTTCAGGCCATGCCGGACGGGGACATGTAATACCGGCCGACATATAGAAGGCAACGAGAAAGATCACTCCTCGATGTCCATGTAGCGTTGCTGCTTCTTCGCGAAGTAGGCTTTCTTCCCCGGGGTCAAACTGCTCAGGTCCATGGTCATGATCTGGACTTCTTGGGCGGCCAATGCGAGTTCAACCTCTTTCTTCTTGATCTCGGCCTCCATGGCCCTTGTGTCGGTTTACTTGGCCCTTGTCTTCGCGTTCTCCTCCTCTATCTCGAGCTACTTGGATTGGACGATGAAGAAGTTCTTCGTCAATTCCTCTCGCTCCCGGCGCTTCTTCACGCCCACCTCGTTCTGGAAAATAATTATATGAGACCTGGTCTACAAATTTAGACCCGTGGACCAACTCCAGCAATTGACACGTGGCTAGAAAATAGGGGAAAAACAAAATCCGGTTATCTATTTTCAGATCTAAACTGCTTTCTAGCCACGTGTCAATTGCTGAAGTTGGTCCACGGGCTAAATTTGTAGACCAGGTCCCATATAATTCTTTTCCCCTCGTTCTTCTCGCTAGTCTTGTCCTTCTGGCTGATGAATTCCTTGAGGGTCTCTTGCTGCGCGATCGTCGTGGCATCGCGCTTCAAGTCCAGTTTGGAGTTGGTCCGTCCCCTTGGCCTTTCAGTTGTCGTGCCGTCCCTGTTGCCGGCTGCCATCCATGGGACTTCCACTTCTGGTTGTCCTTGAGCAGTTTGTAGAAATAGGCGAAGTTGAATGACTTGTCCCCATGCTCGGTCTTGTACATCTCCAACCCTTGAAAGGCCTACAAAATAGGACGAAGCATTAGAAAGAGGATGCCGGGACAATGCATTAGAAAGAGGACGCCGAGACAATGTCATGATGGAAAGAGGACTCACCAAGTCGCCAATGCCAACTCCACTTTGCAGTCGGGCCGCCGCGTGCTCGAAGGAGCCGGTGAACTTGCTACATTCTGAGGAGATGAGTCTAAATCTTTTTTGGATTGACATTTCCGTCCGTTTGGTGACCATTGAGTAGGGCAGGAGCAGTGCCCTTTCATGGTAGTTCTTGTACATACTTCCCCAGCACGCGTTGCTCTTCATCTCGGCCCCGACGATCGTGTTCTGTCCCACCTCCATCTAGGTCTTGTAGAGGCACTCGTCGTCTGGTTCGATGTAACGATGCCTCACGAGCGCCTCTTCTTGGACGCTTGAGCTTTGTTGGGTCAGCTCGTCCATGAACAATTGCATGTCGTTGATGTGGGTGTCCTAAACTTTGCCCCCCTCGTTCTCCTCTTCGTCCCCATCTTCACCGTAGTAGTCCCCTTGGCTGTTCTCATTGATCATGTCGAACAAGAAGTCCTTGCCATCCTCCTTGGTAAGGCCCTGCATTGGCAACTGCATTTCGTGGAACATGTTGCGTGGCTCAGGAAAGTTGGCCGGGGGGACTCTGCGGCCACCCTTGCTTGACGGCGCAGTGGACACCCCGGACACCGGCGTGGTGTTCATGTCGAACGGGGCCCTGGGGACCGGCGGGGTGGACTCACCTATGTCCGGCACCAAGATGGGCACCATCGGGGCACGACCGGGCAAAAACTCGTACATCAACGCAAGAGATGGCATTGCCGCGTCTGCGTCCGAAACCGTGCGCGGCTGGGCCGTTGATCCGTTGGAGCTAGCAGCGGAGCTAGGATGCACGAAAATTGGGGTAGCCGATTGCATGCCCATCATGATCATGGTGGCTTGTGCAGTGGCTCGGGAAATCCTGGCTTCCGCGTCCTCCCTGGCCTGCGGATCAGCGGCTTCCTTCACCCTCGCCCTCCGTCGGGCCCTCTTCGTCGACTCCTCTTTCCTCTATGCCTCGATGTGCACGACCTTGGGCCTCTTTGCCCTATAGGGTGTGGCCTTGGGTGGGACCTTGGACATCGCCTTTGCCGTAGCCAAGAACGGTGGGGAAGATCTAGTATCATCGGCTGTTGCGGCCACCACAGAGGTGGCTCCGTCTGCGTCCGCCATGTCTAGGGTAGAGCAGCGACTCGGGGTGGAGAGGAACGGGCAGGTAGGAGTGGGGTGTGCCTCTATTGGGCGGGCCAGGGTAGCCAAATAAGGGACACAAGCGCGATCCATACTTGTCCAGGCACTTCTCAAACCTGGATCAAATTTGGGCCAGGAATTGAAGGGAATATGCCCGAGAGGCAATAATAAAATGGTTATTATCTTATTCCTTGTTTATGATGAATGTTTATTTCTCATGCTAGAATTGTATTAACCGGAAACGTTTATACATGTGTGCTTAATAAACAAACAATGGTTCCTAGTAAAGCCTCTCTTTTAACTAGCTCGTTGATTAATAGATGATCAAGGTTTCCTGATCATGAACATCGGATGTTATTAATAACGGGGTCATGTCATTAGAAGAATGATGTGATGAACATATACCCAAAGAGAATATAGCAATGCGATCAAGTCATTTAGTTTACATTGTTATATCAAACACACGAAGTAACTTATTCCTTATACCATGAGATCATGTCAATCACTGATACCGGAAGAGTGCTTTGATGGCATCAAACGTCACACCGTAACAGGGTGACTATAAAGGTGTCATTGAGTATTCGGAAAGTATTAGTTGAGGATCATGGATCAAGAGTGGGATTTGTCCATCCAAATGACGGAGAGATATACTCTGGGCCCTCTCGGTGATATCACATCGAAACCGCTTGCAAGCACGTGATATGATCACAAGGATGTTATATCACGGGAACGAGAAAAGAGTACTTGTCGGTAACGAGATTGAACAAGGTATGGTTGATACCAATGATCGAATCTCGGACAAGTAAAATATCGCGAGACAAAGGGAATGGTTCACGGCGTTGTTGGTTCACACGATCACGAGAGTCATCGTTGAATATATAGGAGTCATCACGGATCTCCAGATCCCGCTGTTGATTATTGATCGGAGAGGAGTCTCGATCATGTCTATCTTATTCGCGAACCATAGGGTGACACACTTAAGGTTCGATGACGCGTTTGAGAGGATACGGAATATCGAAGAATATTTTGGACAGCACCGAAATTGTTTCGGGGAAAATTGAAATAGTTCAAGGGGTTTTTCGTCGAATGGTTGTTAATAGAATTAACAAATGATTCGAGGTGCTTTATGCAAATGTTTGTTAATAGAATTAACAAATGCTGAAATAAAGAAATAAAAATGTTTTATTGATTTATTAAAGAAAAACTCTTGGATTTTCTAAGTGGGGTTTAAAGGAAAATGAGTGGGTGTGAGTGGAGTGTCCACTCACATCATGAGGGAAGAGGTGGGGGCACACCATGGGGCTGGCCGCACCCCCCTTGGGCTGCCTCCCCCTCTCCTATAAAAGGAGGGTGAGAGCTCTCCCTCCTACACACACTTTGCCACTTCCCTTTCCCTCCACCCGCTGCTCCATTTCATGGTCTCCGGCTTGGCGAAGCCCTGACCGTGGGATTCTTCACCACCACCACGTCGTCGTGCTGCTGGAGTTCCGAGGGATCCTCTACTTCCGCGCCCCGCTGGAACGAGGGAACGGAGGTCGTCATCAACCGTACGTGTGACCGATCACGGATGCACCGCCGGATTGCGGTGCCATCTTCTCGCTATCGGGATCGGTGTGAGTACGACTACGCCAACAACGAGATTTGATCTCGTACCACTTTGAGTCTTCGAGGGTATGTGTTCTCCTTAACCCTCTTGTTGCCCGTTGCACTTCGTCTCCTAGATTAGATCTTGGCCTTTCGGGTATCTCTCGCGTAGGAAATTTTTTGTTTTCTATGCTACGTTCCCCTTCAGTGGTATCAGAGCCAAGTTTATGCGTAGATGTTTTGTACGGGTAGAACACATAGGTGTATGTGGGCGTTGATGATCATGTTATTACCTCCTTGACTATTTTATGATCTTAGTGGCATAGTGGGATGAAGCGGCCCGGACTAACCTTACATGTCCACGTACATGAGACTTGTTCCACAACTGACATGCAACTTGTATTGCATAAGTGGCTTGCGGGTGTCTGTTTCTCCTACTATAGTTAAGATCTAATCTATGAAGGGTTGTTAAAAATGTGTTTATCAACGTTGTGGTTGATGTTCGTAGGTATGAACGGTTCTATCCTCGAAAGCCCTAAGCCATGTAAAATATGCAAAAATAAATTAGAAGCGTCTAACTAGTTTTTGCTGGGCATGTGATGTGATATGGTCAATATTACAAATTTGATTATGAGATGATCTATTTTGTAAATTATTGATATACCGTAAGGTATCCATATGGTTGTCTTCTTATTGATGGACAAACAAGTTTGGGGTACCATGGTACTTGGTACCACGCCGGTGGAATGATTGAGATCATACCATAATGCACATGATGGAGATCAAGTGCAAGAAGGACCATATCATATCACGTTATCCTTTCATGTGATGTCTGTGATGTTGATCCTTTTTTATGCATCTTGTTTTGCTTAGATAACGTTGGTAGCATTATAAGATGATCCCTCTCACTTAATATCAAGATAATAATGTGTTCTTCCTTAAGTATGCACCGTTAAGAAAGTTCGTCGTTTCGAGACACCACGTGATGATCGGGTGTGATAGACTCAACGTTCGCATACAACGGGTGTTTTCAAGCCTAGCATGTACAGACATGGCCTTGAAACACACGCAATACTACGGTTCTACTTGGCGAGCCTAGCATGTACAGACATGGCCTCGGAACACGTAACCGAAAGGTAAAGCATGAGTCATATGGATGATATGATGAACATGTCGATGTTCGCCTTTGAAGCTACATCATCTCACGTGATGATCGGTTTTGTTGTAGTGAATTTGGTTCGTGTAATCACTAAAGACGACTAAGAGGGATGTTGTTTTTGAGTGGGAGTTCATGACTTAATTTGAATTAACTTGAACTTATTTATCATGAACAACAAATCAAAGTGAATTTGCACAACTTGTAGTAGTCATTGGCATCCTCATAACTATCTTACACTTAGATTGTTAATTGAGATATAACTGTTATGATCTGGTAAATACCATTTAAGATTGGTACCGTATTAGTGAAATTTAAAATTGAGTCCTATTGTAAATTTTTGGTATTTCCTACCTAGCTCCATGTGGTTAATGATTGATTAATCTAGAGAGCAAATAATTCCTACTTAGAATCCAGAGTCATGGTTGCTTCCGTATTACTTTATCTTCAAAAGAATGTTTTGTTGATCAAGGTGATTTAGGGACTGAAAAGAGTTGTTTTCAGAAACAATCAAGTGAAAGATATATTGATATCTAGAAACTTATTTGTGGCAACATGACTGAGTATAATTTAGCGTGACAATGTTTGCTTATATTATCTGAATATATGCAATGATTGAAGACGCTAGGCGTTTGAATATTCCAAGAAATTGGATGCTAAAAATTATCCTCTAAATTCCTTCCTTCGAGCTATAATAGCTTAATCATAAAATTGTTATGATGGGATGGATTAGAAGTATGGGTAAAGTAGTTTACCTTACTTGGAAATTGCTAAGAGTGGAATCTAGAAGAATATTATTAATATGGTGATATTAGTAGAACAATCAAACTCAAAGTATGACTCAATGGGTGATAGTATATGACTAACACGCCAAAGAAAATGAGCTAGTAAGACTAGCATTGTTTGATGTTGAATGATTCTTCTATAAAGGAAAGGGAATATTGAAAATAGAATTACAAATAGATATATGGCAGAAAAAGAAGATAACTGGAAAGTCCAGCTCAGGAGTATATGCTTGATATACAAGTTATAGATGTATTACTAGTTAACAAAGTATTTTTGGGTATTTTGATACCACATTGGTTGGTATGAGTTGTCATACAAAGCAACGCAATGAAAGAAATACAAGGGCCTAAAAGGAACTAGTAATAGATGTGGAATCGATTATGACAAGAACATAAATAAAGTGTTATTGTGTTCATTGTCGTATCGAACCAACTAGTCAAGATTTATTTGAAGAACTTAATAATTTGTTATTTTGTTCTAGTCTTTTGTGAGAACAAATGAGATTGTTCAAACTATGATCATATTCCATAATTGATGGATATGTTAATATAAATCATGTTGGTAAAGTAAACATCTATAAGACTAAATGCTAAACGTTGCAAGACGTTAAAGATTTTCACTTAAATTGTGACACCACCATTTTAGTTCATATCGGAAAGGAAAACATGAAGGAACTCCATATTGATGGACTTCCGGAGTCATTTTGTTTTGAATAAATTGACGCTTGTGAAACCTCTTCCAAAAGATGACTAGAATTCCGTTCATAGGCCAAAGTAGAATGGACGACTAATTTAGTGGAGATTATACATATTGATGTATATAGTCCATTATGTGTAGTCATGTATGGTGGATTAATTTTTCCTTCATAAAATTCTGTCGATGATTTAAGTAGATATGTGAGTATATCTATTTAAAGGGAACAGAGTTTGACATTTTGAATTGGTTCAAAAGGTTGTTAATATGAAGTTAAAATCAATGTAACAAGATAATCAAGTATTTATGATTGGATCATAAAGGATAAAGTTTGAGTTACAAGTTTAGCAAAACATCTGAGAAGTTGCAGAATTGTTCTACAACTTATACTTCTCGATTACACCACATTAGATTGGAGTATTCAAGAGACAAAAATCAAACCTTGTTTGACATGGTAAGATTAATAAAATTGCCATTATAATTTTGTAGTTTATACATTAAGGACAACCGCTTTTACACTGAAAAGAGCACCATCATGATCCGTTGAAATTGACAACATATAAGATATGGTTTGGGTAATGACCCGAATTGTCATTTTTCTTAAGTTTTGGTATGCATAGCATGTGTAAAATGTTTACAACCAAAATAGGATAAATATATGTTTATAAGGTTATCCCAAATAAAACATTGGGTATTTCTCCTATCACCGAACCAAAAGACAAATGTTGTTTGTCAGAAAGGGTTGATTTCTCGAGAAAGTAGTTCTTGCGAAACAAGTGAGTGGGAGCACAGTACAAACTCAACGAGGTTAGAGAATCTTCGTTATCATGTCAAGAGTAGCGCAGCACTGGAAGTTGTTCCGGGGTTTACTATTTTGACTAAGTAGAAGACACTACAAATGTTGTAGAAACTTCAAATGAGTTTGCGAACTGTACCAGAAAAGTCCAAAAACTTTGTACTTAGAACAACTTGTGGTTTAAGTGTAAAGTGTTGTTTTGACAACAAAGGACCTGGACCTTATAAAGGAAGCAAATGATGGGCCCTGGCTTCGTAAAATTGACTATGAGTCATTATATCCGCCATAGTATCCTTGTATGAATATCAAGTATGTGACTTGGTAGTCCTTTCGATAGGCTTGACGCCTAACGATAGCAAAAGGGTCTATATAGTGACAAAGACATGGATTTTACATCCTTTGAAAGTTGTACTTATCGAAAAGTTGTTTTCGACGAAGTTCAAAGAGTTGACTACTACAAGATTTCGATCTTCCGTAGTAATGCTTTAGTCTTTGCGGATAGTTCTAGCAAAAAGTTACATATTATGATATGGCAGTTGAATAACAAAACCAACTCTCCTCTCGAGGCAGTTTGATCAAGGATGTGTACTTGACACAGTCTGAGAGTTTTGTAAAATTCAAAAGGTTGCTATAAAGGCATGCACACTTCAATGGTTGAAGTGAGCATAACGAAGTTGAAATCTTTACCTTAATGAAGTTGTCAAAAGAGTTTGATTCCATCATGAACGATAAAGATGCTTGTAAAGTTACAAGAAATTAAGTGGGAGCGCTATGACATATTTCCAATACTTTATGTAGATGACATATGGTTGATTGGAAAATATGTATTTTAAATTAACACGGTTAAGATTTTCATATTGATGAAAGGCTTGGAAGATATTGGGCATCGATGTCTATAAAAGATGGATTCAAGCGCCTGATATGATTGAAGCCAAATTACATAGATGAAATATTGAAGTAAGTCAATATAAAATTGATAAGAAGGAGTTCTTGTCACATGGAAAATAATTGAGCAAGATTCATGTGTTTTGACACATGATGAGCATCATTGAAATTGAGATTTCTAAGTCATGTTTCCATGCTATGTACACAACCAGATGAGTCCTATGCTATAAAATGTTATAGTAGGATAATTCATATGATGATTAGACGACAGTGGGAGAGATCCTTGTGTCATTTTAGAAATGCTAAGGATATGTTTTCCTATATAGTAATGACAAAATATTAGTTGTAATATGTTACACTAATAGTCTTGTCATTTATTCAAGTACTTTTATCTCAAATAAAATATGTGATGAAGGGTAGCACAATAGGATGGAAGAAAGTTCCATGCTGGATTTGAAAGAGTTTCAAAATTAAAATATTGTGACAGATACTACAACAAAGGCTAAAGTATATCGTTGTGTTGACAACTGATTATAAGCGTATTTTGTGTCAAGGAGTTCTTTATTGAACTTGGTGAATTTCCAAGAATGCTGAAACTATGAAGCTACATTTTCACAATGTTAGTAACATCAGTTTAAGCTGAGGAATTAAGGTATCACCGGAACTTGGTGAATTTCCAAGAATGCAAACACTATGAAGCTACATTTTCACAATGTTAGTGACATCAGTTTAAGCTGAGGAATTAAGTTTTCACCGATTGACCATATATATACAAAGCCATCTCATTAGAGAATGAGTGATGCGTGTAGACGCAAAGAACATGCAAATACAATAGGACCTGAACAGTTCAGATCTTTTTGATGATGTTTACCACATGCGAAGCATGGAAATAACACTGGTACGCCATATGTGTTAAGTGCTTACAGACTAGATTATTGACTCTAGTGCAAGTGGGAGACTGAAGGGAATATGCCCGAGAGGCAATAATAAAATGGTTATTATCTTATTCCTTGTTTATGATGAATGTTTATTTCTCATGCTAGAATTGTATTAACCGGAAACGTTGATACATGTGTGCTTAATAAACAAACAATGGTTCCTAGTAAAGCCTCTCTTTTAACTAGCTCGTTGATTAATAGATGATCAAGGTTTCCTGATCATGAACATCGGATGTTATTAATAACGGGGTCATGTCATTAGAAGAATGATGTGATGAACATATACCCAAAGAGAATATAGCAATGCGATCAAGTCATTTAGTTTACATTGTTATATCAAACACACGAAGTAACTTATTCCTTATACCATGAGATCATGTCAATCACTGATACCGGAAGAGTGCTTTGATGGCATCAAACGTCACACCGTAACAGGGTGACTATAAAGGTGTCATTGAGTATTCGGAAAGTATTAGTTGAGGATCATGGATCAAGAGTGGGATTTGTCCATCCAAATGACGGAGAGATATACTCTGGGCCCTCTCGGTGATATCACATCGAAACCGCTTGCAAGCACGTGATATGATCACAAGGATGTTATATCACGGGAACGAGAAAAGAGTACTTGTCGGTAACGAGATTGAACAAGGTATGGTTGATACCAATGATCGAATCTCGGACAAGTAAAATATCGCGAGACAAAGGGAATGGTTCACGGCGTTGTTGGTTCACACGATCACGAGAGTCATCGTTGAATATATAGGAGTCATCACGGATCTCCAGATCCCGCTGTTGATTATTGATCGGAGAGGAGTCTCGATCATGTCTATCTTATTCGCGAACCGTAGGGTGACACACTTAAGGTTCGATGACGCGTTTGAGAGGATACGGAATATCGAAGAATATTTTGGACGGCACCGAAATTGTTTCGGGGAAAATTGAAATAGTTCAAGGGGTTTTTCGTCGAATGGTTGTTAATAGAATTAACAAATGATTCGAGGTGCTTTATGCAAATGTTTGTTAATAGAATTAACAAATGCTGAAATAAAGAAATAAAAATGTTTTATTGATTTATTAAAGAAAAACTCTTGGATTTTCTAAGTGGGGTTTAAAGGAAAATGAGTGGGTGTGAGTGGAGTGTCCACTCACATCATGAGGGAAGAGGTGGGGGCACACCATGGGGCTGGCCGCACCCCCCTTGGGCTGCCTCCCCCCTCTCCTATAAAAGGAGGGTGAGAGCTCTCCCTCCTACACACACTTTGCCACTTCCCTTTCCCTCCACCCGCTGCTCCATTTCATGGTCTCCGGCTTGGCGAAGCCCTGACCGTGGGATTCTTCACCACCACCACGTCGTCGTGCTGCTGGAGTTCCGAGGGATCCTCTACTTCCGCGCCCCGCTGGAACGAGGGAACGGAGGTCGTCATCAACCGTACGTGTGACCGATCACGGATGCACCGCCGGATTGCGGTGCCATCTTCTCGCTATCGGGATCGGTGTGAGTACGACTACGCCAACAACGAGATTTGATCTCGTACCACTTTGAGTCTTCGAGGGTATGTGTTCTCCTTAACCCTCTTGTTGCCCGTTGCACTTCGTCTCCTAGATTAGATCTTGGCCTTTCGGGTATCTCTCGCGTAGGAAATTTTTTGTTTTCTATGCTACGTTCCCCTTCAGGAATGAGCAGTCACGGACAAAAAAGCGAACGACGGTCCCATTAAGCAACACCGCAGGGCGTTGGTTTTGGGTCTGGCTGCTCAAATCAGGCCTGTCCGAGCCAAGTAGGCAGCCCCGTGGGAGATTTCCTTAGAGGCGTGTTTGGTAACCTGCAACCAATTCTTGGCTCGCTGCGGGCAGGCTCTGGCGGACATGGCCACGCTCATACGGAGTTTAGCCACGTTGTGTCACTAGTTTGGTAGTCTGCATACAAGTTGGCTGCATGAGTTGGTTATTTAAGTGCGTTGTGTTTGGTATCCTGAATTGCTAACTTTGGGGATCAGCTGAAATGGTCGCGCCGCATTTGGTAGCATGAAAGATCCCCGCTATGGTTACTTTGTTCAAATATGGTGATGTTACCAGTGTCCTTGGTACATCCGATCAAACTTGAGTTAGAAAAACAGGATCTTCACAATTAAAACAATCAGGACGATGATGATGAAGTCTTTAATTCTACTACCTCGGACCTCATTTTCCACTTCGGGTATGAATTCATGAACTGGTATCTCATGAGGTACCACATCAGTGGCGTTGAAAAAGTTGTAGTAGTTCTGATGTGCCTCCTCCAAACTTTCATACCCTTCATAGATGTTGTTTGAGTAGTCATTGATTTGTTCTTGGCAGCTTCTCCACGAACCATACACTCCATGATGCCTCCCTCTGTACACCACATACTAGTTCATCTGCAAAGACAGATGACAAGATCATCACTACAACACACATGAAACAACATCAGATCATGCATCACAAGTTGAGTCGAACATAAACCGAAAGCGGCATGCATGTTCATCAGCAAAACATGATCACAAGTTCATCCTATCACTATGGTGTTAACCTACCACCACATCAAAAGTGGGTGTCATCCTACCACCACCACCACCAGCAAGTTCACCATCATAGAGGGGTTAGTATATACCACCTCATCAAAATATACAAGCCATGAGAGAATTTTTGAAGCCCTATCTACCCAAAAATTACAACATCATCATCATCACCGTGCTTGTTGCTGCCACCGCCACCCACAGAAGCCACACTCACTCCTTGTAGTACTTGCCCAGGAAGGTCCTGAGCCAGAGGGACTTGTGCTGCTGCGTCATGCCGACGCAGTTCACACCCTAGGCCTTGTTGTCCACGAGGTGGACAAGAGCTACAATGAGGGCCTCCTCTGTGACAGCCGAGTAGAGGTCCTGGTGCATGTTCGTAGGCTTGCTCTCCCTGATGGCCGCGACCACCTCCTTCACTGACTCCGTCATGCTGGCAAAGGCCTGGATCTCGTCGTCGCCCAAGGCTCCCCTCTTCCTCTTGCCACCGTGTAGGGGCTTCTCCAGAGGTCCATCGAGGATGACGGTGTAGGACTCCTGCGTGTTTGTATCCTCTTGGAGGGACGTGCCGAGGGGATCGGCTGAGACCATGGAAAATTTGCCGGTGGCCAGCCCGTACGAGAAGATGATCTGCATCTGAACATAGTTCTTAGGGTGATCTTAAAGTTGGAAGGACATTTTGTTAGCGGTGAGTTAAATTGTTGGATCAAGGTTAGTGGATGAACAAGAGTCGAGGGGCTCACCGAGATGTGGCCAACATAATGCTGGCTCTCGAGGATGATGGTGTGGATCTCCTCACACCATTGAGCGGCGCTGAGGTTCCGGATCTTGCTCACCTGGATCCAACACAGCCTCCATTTCCTCAAGTGGTTGTACATCTGAGTTGAAGTGACCTCGACACCAGAGTGCTAAAAAGAGATATGGCACAGGCAGTTAGATGCACCTCTTTGAAGTCTTTGTCGGTCCTCACCCCAGTCCTAATGAGCGAGGCCATGTGCTTGAGAACGAAGGTGGACATGTGAGGCAGCCATTTCAGGGTGCCTTTGACCTGGGCCTTGTTCTTAGCAATCTTTGCGTTCATCACGGTAGATACATTGCTAACAAGGTCCTGAACAACGGTGCTCAAGGGCGGCGACGGATCGGCCATACCAGTTTGAGACATAGGCTATGAGTCATCGACACGCAAAGGGACCCGCGAGTCCCCAAAGGGAACCAGTGCCTGACTAAACTCTTCGTCAAACATTTCCTACATCGATGACGCAAGAAAATGGCATGGTTAACTACGAACTAGAGAAGAGCACAAAAGTAATTGCACATAGTCATGAACACATATCTACTGACGTGGGAGGGGGGTTCCCGAGAGACCCCCCACGATAGGCCTACCCGGTGCGGCCCATTAGGGGGTGCCCTAAAGAGGCCCTCGGGTGACTGCGTGAAGGTCTGCTACGGAAGCCCACACGGAAGCAGAAACAAGAGAAAACGTGGACGGGGAGAGTAGGAAAGAGTAGTAACCGACTCAGAATCAAGTCCTAATCATGTAGGAACCCCAGGACCCGGTATCTATATAAAACACGAGGGGGGCACGAACATGCAAGAAACCCTAGATTCATAGCTGCACTAGCTTCAAAAAATATCTGTGCGGCACCCCTGTAATCAGTTTTCACCTCATCGAAATAAAAATTCGGCGGGCAGTAACCCGTCAAGTCGAGTAGTCCCCAACGCTTTACCCTTACGAAACCCCGGGTCCCTCACCATGGGGATTGTTGAGGTCACATCCTATTAATTAGCGCCGTCTGTGGGAATCTGGGGAGCTGGATTCGAGATTTCTTCGACTTCATCACCATCAAGCTGCAACTCGACGACCTGGGGGGACTCGATCTGCTTCGGATCTGTCGACTTCACCAAGCACTCATCGGTATCACGCCCGGTATTCGACTCCCTCGATAAAAGCATCTATCTCAAGATAGATGACCTGAACTTCCGTGCGGATCACACGAGGGTACTATGCCTTCACGAATCCCCTCAGATTCAGCCGACGGGGTCAACCATAGCTGGGATCTCTCCACCTTCACCCGAGGAGGCAAACTTGAAGAACCTATACGTCGCTAATCCCCACCTCCACTTCGTTGTGATGGCGAGACGAACCGGGTCATCCTCCTCAGATAGCATCGAAGAAGATGAGCTGACGGACTCGCCTAAAACACTAGATGCAACAAACAATGGAACAGCTGAAGAGAAATATGAGCTCGGCAAAGATCCGCCAAAGTCCCTGTCATCCGAAGACGAGGACCCGAGCGGCAACAACGACGGACTCAACGGCCCCCCTCGACCCATCAAATTTGGGTCCATGACTAAAAACATGAAAAGTAAGGAAAACCGCACCCTGGTGCATGTGTCAGCCAACACAATGAACCTGGTCACAAAACTAGTCGAACAAGGCCTCCTCCTCCCGTAGGATGCCAATGCAGAGTAGTGGGTAGCCTATCGCTGGATGCTAACTAAGCACAAGAAGAAGCTGAACATGATGCACAAGGAACTAGACAGTGCATGCTCTACAGGGAAAGATTCAGCCGAGGCCTCAGGAAGTGGGGTGCGGAAACCACCGACGCCTAAACGACGGTCCCGGATGGCGGATATGACAACCGACTCTATGAAGGGAACTCAAAGGGAATTGGAACTCGACCACGACCCAAGAGAACCCAACCCACCAGAGAAGTTGGCACCTAAGACGCTTGACGAAAGGCTCTTACATGTGCAAACATTCCTGATGTCGATAAAACCAACGCCGGGTGACCCATGTGGAGAAGTTCATGAGGAGATGATGTGAGGTCTCAACATCGCGAGTGCATAATTGGGAGAAAGATCCACCCCACGAGTGGCGGCGGCACCCACGGAACCAAGAAAGGCGAAAACCAGGCCAGCCCGAGCGCCACGCTACGAGGAGGACCCAAAAACCTACGAAGCCAACTCACGCAGACTAAGGTGGATATGTTACGCAGAGAGAGGGCAACAAAAGAGCCGCTGCCACAGACCAACATGACTCGAGAAGAGCACTCAGGACATGACTCACTCGATTCAGATGAGGAGGAACTGTGCGGACCTCCCTGTTTCACTCGAGAGATTCGCCAGGCCAGGAAGCCAAAGCGATTCAAGTTTCCGGCTGAGACACCCGAGTTCGAGAAAGGCATCAAAGTAACTACAATGCAATACATTCAGCTGCAACTCATAGAAGTCACAAGAAATTGGTTGAAGAGTCGACCTAGAAACATATACGACCGTTGGGAAGATTTCGAGTTTGATTTCATCCAAAATTTCAAGTCCACCTGCAAGCGACCAGTAAAACAGTCGGTCAATTGAAGGCATGTAGACATCGGTCAGAAGAAAACATTCACAAATACATACAACCATGGACTACACTAAAGACGGTTTAGAGGACATCTCAGATGAAACAACAGTTTCCAGCTTAAGGGATGGGCTTCCCGAATGGACCTAAAGGAGTACATCGGTCGAGTCTGGGTCAAAAAAATTAAGAGACCTCATGGAGGTAGCCAACATGTGGGTAGAAGGCGAGGAGTCAGTGCACAATTCCCACCCACCCTCACCCGAAGAAGATGGTACGGATACCTCGTACACAAATGAGGGAACAGAAGATACAATCGTGACCCGAACAGGCGAAGGAAGCGCAAAAATTGGGTCTCCGACGAGATGGGACCTGAATTAGCAGCAGCAGAATTCCCAGGGAGTCGCAGCAACGACTACCGTAGGTAGGGATGCGAGCAACCCCGTGAGCAAGAGCACGAGAGAGGGCAGGTGACGTAGTGATGAATCCTGGACCTATCGGGTGAGGACTACCCGGTCCAAGGCCCAAGATCTAAGCCCAAAGAGAGGTGCCACCTTGCGGTTCTAGAAGGCCCAACTGAAGATTACCCACAAAGGCTTGCGGGCCAAGAAGGAAAGCTTCTACCGACCTAAAGCTAGGGTTTGTAACCCTCCCGGACACGGTTTGAGACCTAGCCACCTATAAAAGGCTAGGAGAACCACCGAGGGGGATCCAATCTACTTTTGACCACCACAACCTTAAGCTCGAGATTATACTCTCGACTTGAGCATCCCATTGTAAACGATCTACTGATAATACAGATCGAAAGAGCAGGAATAAGGGTTTTACCTCCACGAGGGCCCTGAACCTGGGTAAATCGTGCCCCCTGTTAGCCGACGTTCGTCACCAGGGTCCATACGTTCTCTTAATCGAAACCCTACCGGATCATCCGAGGGACTTGTTGAGATGACTAATCGACAATGGGCGCCTGTCAGTGGGAACGTCGGGCGCTGGATCTACGGCATCTTCGGCCTCGTCATTGCCAACCTTCAACCAGAGCCCCGGGACTTCGACTTTAGCGGAACCGATCCGTTTCGGGTCGCTCGTCTGCGCGCCCCACTCGCCGGAATCGCGCCCGGCGTTCAGCGGATTGGAAAAGACCGTCAGCTTGACGTTCGGGAGTTTCCACTTCCACGCCAACAAGGCGGGAATCCTGCGCTTCCCCGAGCACATCGATCTCGGCGAATCGGACTCCGAGTTTGTCTCGATCCCGACGATCTTCGACTTGCGGCGTAGCGCCTAGTGGTGGCTCCATCCGCCACAACATCCGCGACTTCCACACCATCACGACTGAGGAACCCTCTAGATTCGGTGAAAGTTGCCGACCTGCGCCTAGGACTCACGAGCCGTATCTAGCCCAGGTCTGCATGGCAGGATCAACTGAACCACCCGAGGAAGCTGAGGATAGTCGAAAGGAGCGAGAGCGCATCAAAGTAACGCGAGCCTCTTGGCTCAAAGCAAAGACGAATGTACACTTAGGCCAACCAGTCGAGGAGGGAGCTCCCCGAGATAATCTAACTGCGTAGCACTACCACCTGGTGCGAGCAGGTCGACTGATCAATGAGGCCCGCAAGAATCTGGACGAACGAAAGAAAGCGGCGGACGCATCGAGTGCGCGCCACGCGGCGCTCTCCAGAACTCACTCGGTAGGAAACAACCCCCCGAAAAAGAGATACATCTCAAAGACCGCTGGCATGGATCGCGAATCCCTCAGCGGAATCAGCAGAACACTCGAGACATCCCTCATGCATGTCGACGACCCTCGCCGCAACACTCTTGACAGCCACCACATATTTACAGGCAAACCAGCCGCCTGAAAACGATCCCCGCACGGAACAGCATCGACAAGTCCAGAAGGGGCTAGGCATGGCAGCCGCAAGAATCGCCGCTCAGAGCCGCAGGCACGCGACAACGCCGGAAGCTGAATAAACCCCTCGGGTAGACAAGGAAATACCCCGCAGACGCGGGAGCACGTCGCCTAGAAGGGAGACAAGGAATCACCTCGTCGCGCCCGAGGGAAAGAAGCCCGGCGCCGCGGCGATAGCCTGTGTAGCGACGATGATAGCCCGAGAGATCGCGATCGCAACCCACGACACCACGGCAGCCGATCGCGACACCGCAGCAGAGAGCCGCGGAAAGAGGATAATCCCGACCAGCCTAAATACGACGCGCGAGGAGACATCACGCAAAACAAGGTCAACAAGCCACGAGCAATCAGGAACCGCGCACGGTCGCTATCCACCTCTTCCGACGAAGAAGCATGCGGTGCATTGTGCTTCAGGCACGACATCCGCGCGGCACCGATGCCCAAGAGATTCAAGCTTACCACGGAGGTCCCGAAATATGATGGTTCGCAGGAGGCCAAGTCTTGGCTATCAGACTACCTCACGATAGTAAAATGCCAACGTGGGAATAAGACAACGGCCATGCAGTACCTAAACCTACACCTTGTAGGCGCTGCGCTAGCTGGTACAAAGGAAGACCGCGAGCACAATACGGATCATGGGACGATCTAACCTACGACTTCCGCAAGAACTTCCAGGCGACATACAAAAGACCCGAATGTATCGAGGGGCTGCGAGCTTGCAAGCAGAAGAGCGGCGAGTCTACTCGCAAGTATATTGAGCGATGGACCACGCTCAAAAATACGGCGGGAAACATGTCAGAGGAGTTCGCAGTCGAGGCTTTCACCAAAGGAGCGCGACGCCCTGCCTTCCGAGAGGAGCTGGGACGAGCTGCACCCAAAACTATCGGGGAGCTGATGGCAATAGCCGATAGATGGGCTAACGGAAAAGATTATGTGCGCAACGAGAAAGCATCTTCACCCGTGCCCGAGGAGGATTGCAACAGTTGAAAAAAGAAGAGGAAACACTATGACCACGACGATCGAGAGGAACTGGTGGCAGCAGAGTTCACAAGAAATCGTGACGACGGGCCTCGTGGAAACCACGACCGGAAGCCAAAGCAAGATGATAAAACTCCCGAGGAAGACCTTGACGGTTATTGCATGCTACATCTATTCACAGATAAGCGCACAAGCAAGACCAAGGCGACTCATCTCCTCAAGGATTGCCGAAAGTTCCAATACATCCACGAGGCTTACACGAAGAAAATAGAGCCGCAGTCAACGAGGGATACCCGCAACTCCTAGGAGGATACCAACCGCCGCAGCCCCTATCTCCTCCAGGACACCAGAACGCGGTATTAGCCGCGCTACCAGCGCCACCCGCCGCAAATGCGGGAGCCAATGGGTACCCGAACCCACAGGGGCTCCTAGGAATGATCCAGAAGGTCTGCCCGTCCCGAAGAGTCCAGAAGACAAACACACACCAAGTGATGATGGCAGTACAAGCTCCACCATCCACACCCGAATACCTGAAGATGTCAGATCAGTCGATAACCTTCTCCAAAGAAGATCATCCCCCTCGGTTATATCGACCAGGACACGCCGCGCTTGTCATTCTGGCGCAAATAGGAAACTACGACCTCACTCGGGTGTTCATGGACGGTGGTAGTGGAATCAACATCATATACGTGGATACACTTCGCAAGATGAACAAGAACCTGGACGGACTTGCAGAGTCGGAAACATCCTTCCACGGGATATTACCAGGGAAAGCCGTCTGACCACTCGGAACAATCAACTTGGAAGTGATACTAGGAACCCCGCAGAATTACATGAGAGAATTTCCCGACTTTGAACTAGTCGACTGGCCATCACAGTACCACGCCATTCTCGGCCGAACAACGTTCGCGAGATTCATGGTAGTACCCCACTACGCCTACCTGAAGCTCAAACTTCCAGGGAAATATGGCACGATCTCCATAAGCGGCGACTTCCAAAAGTCAGACAAATGTGATACTGAGTTGAACGAGATCGCGAAATCTTTCGGGATGCAGGAGGAGCTGGAAGAGTTGGCAAAAACCACAGATCACTCTGTGATGCCACTCACCAAAAAGAACGCCCTAGAATTCGAGTTCATCCCAAACAGAGACACTCGAAAGCATCAAGTGCACCCGACAGAACCCGCAAAGACGGTGATGGTGTCCACCACCCTATCGTCCGCATAGGAAGGCGCGCTCGTCCAACTCCTCCGTGAGTACTGGGAGATTTTTGCCTGGCAGCCTTCAGATATGCCATGGATACACAGGGAGTTCGTCGAGCACTCACTTGAAGTATTCAAAGACGCCAAACCAGTCAAACAAACGACCCGGCAATTTTCCGAGCCAAAACAGAAGGCACTCGGAGAAAAGGTGAATAGACTACTAGCCGCCAAGTTCATCAGGGAGATCAAAACATCCACCTGGTTAGCAAACCCGGTGCTGGTCCCGAAGAAAAACACTGACATCCTTCGCGTGTGCATCGACTACACGTCGTTGAACAAACACTGCCCCAAGGCTAACTTCCCATTACCACAGATCTACCAGATCGTGGACTCCACTGCAGGCTGCCAATGACTCTCCTTCCTGGACGCCTACTCGGGCTACAACCAGATCAGGATGAAACAGGAGGATAAGAGAAGACAACATTCATCACACCACACGGTGTATACAGCTACACGAAAATGCCCTTCGGGCTAAAAAACGCAGGCGCAACATATCAGCACTGCATGCAAAAATGCCTCGCCAAGCTCATTGGCAAAAACGTACAGGTGTACGTTGACGACATTTTCATAAAAACTCGAGTGGAGGATACACTCCTCGAGGACATCAAGGAGACATTCGACACCCTCAACGCATACAAGATCAAGCTTAACCCGACAAAATGCGTCTTTGGAGTCCCCGCGGAACAACTCCTCGGCTATCTGGTCTCCTCCCGAGGAATTGAGGCCAACCCGGAGAAAATACAAGCGATCTTGACGATGAAGGAACCAACCAATCTTCGCGGCGTACATCAGCTCGCAGGGCGACTGACCACTCTGAGACGATTTATCGCAAGATTAGGCGAGTAGGCGCTCCCCTTCTATAAGCTGCTGAAGAAAATAGATAAGTTCAAGTGGACGCCAGAAGAAAAAAAGGGTTCATCGACCTAAAAAGAGTGCTGTAGAGTAGGCGCGTATGGGCAACGCCACAGGAAAGGGAACCCCTCTACCTTTACCTAGCCGCAACAAACAAGTCGTCAGCACGGTGATAGTCGTCGAGCGGCCAAAGGAAGGAAAAGCGTACGGCGTTCAGTGGCTAATATACTACATTAGCGAGGTGCTTTCGCCGTGCAAACAAAGATACCCTCACTACCAGAAGTTCGCGTATGGAGTGGTCCTTACAGCCCGCAAGCTCAAAGACTACTTCAAGGAGCATACCGTCACGGTGCTAAATGACGCATCAATCGGTGCTATCATGAACAACCCCATGACATCCGGGAGAATATCAAAGTGGAGCATCGAGCTAGGCGCCTGGGACATAATATACGCAGGGCGCAACGCTGTAAAATCCTAGGTCTTCGTGGAGTTCCTGAGCGAGTGGACGGAGCTGCAAACAACAGGACCTCCAGAATACACGAGCAACTAGATCATGTACTTCGATGGGTCGAAAAGAAACAAGGGAGACGGAGCCAGATTTATCCTCATATCGCCCAGGGGTGACAATCTACAGTACGTCTTGCGACTAGACTTCCCTCCTGATGACCCAACATCCAACAACGATGCAGAATACTAGGCCCTCCTGCACGGCATGAAGATGGCGATCGCCTGCGGAGCCACTCGATTGATGATATTCGGGGATTTAAATCTCATCGTACAACAGACGAAGAAGGAGTGCGACGCTGTCGCAGATAACATGGTCGCCTATCGTAACATGTACAACTAGCTCGAAGGAAGTTTCAAATGGTGCGAGCTGAAGCACATCGCGCGATCGAGCAATGAGGAAGCAGACAAACTGGCGAACATAGAGTCAACAAACGCCCCTATCCCACCAGGAATCTACTTTGAGAGAATAATCAAGAGATCAGTCAAGGTAAAAAAACCAGCAAGAACACCCGCAACAACGGAAACAGATACCAGCCCGCAAGTTGCCCTCATCGAGCTCATCCACAACATCTCAAAGCAAGTTTTTCTGGTCAAGCCAGTCTGGACGCAGTAATACCTCGCCTACTTGTCCAATAAACAACTCCCGGAAGACATTTGCGAGGCCAGACAGATAGTACGATGCAGCAAATTCTTTCGGGTGATCAACGGAGAGCTATACAAGCAAAGCATACCAGGAGTACTCCAAAAGTGCATCGCACCCGAGGATGGCAAGGAACTGCTCCGTGACATACACCAAGGAGACTGCGGGCATCACGCAAGTTGGAGAGAGATCGTGGGAAAATCTTTCAGGGCAGGATTCTACTGGCTCACGGCAGCTAGAGACGCCAAAGATCTAGTCGACAGATGCAACGCCTGCCAAAAGTTTGCGCCCAAGCCACACGACCCTTCCATGGAACTCCACATGATCCCTATCGCCTGGCCCTTTTCTCAATGGGGGCTAAGATATGGCAGGACCGCTCCGCAAGTCAACACCCGGAGGGTACACCCACCTGCTAGTAGCAGTCGACAAGTTCACGAAGTGGATAGAAGCTATGCCAATCACCTCACAACACGCCGAGTGCGCCATGAGATTCCTCGACTCCATCGTGTGCAGGTTCGGAATCCCTCACAATATCATCACAGATAATGGGAGCAACTTTGTAGCCAAAGAAACTCAGGACTTCTGTGAGAAAAGGGGGATAACCCTCAGTTTCACCTCGGTAGCTCACTCGCAAACTAATGGCCAGGTCGAATGATCCAACGGATTAGTTTCGGCTGACCTAAAGAAGCGACTACTCACTCGGCTACACCCAGCAGCAGGGCACTAGGCCGAAGAACTACCATCGGTGTTATGGAGCCTGCAAACAACACCAAATCGGTCGACAAACTTCACGCCATTCTTCATGGTATACTGAGCTGAAGCCGTGCTACCCGAAGATGTCAAATTCAGTGCCCCACGAGTCGTTGCATACAACAAAGAAACCTCAAACAAGGCACTCGCAGAGGACATGGACGCACTGGACGAGATCAGGGACATTGCACTTGCAAGATCAGCAGTCTATCAGCAATCGCTGCGCAATTACCACAGTCGCCGCATACGCCACAGATCCTTCGTGGTAGGAGAACTGGTACTACAGCTCAAGCAAAAGGAGGGACAGAGGCTCGAGCCACCATGGGACTGACCTTTCATCATACACAAAGTCATCCCAGGAGGCGCCTATCGCTTGAAGAACCCGAAGACCGGCGGTATCTACTCCAACCCGTGGAACGTGGCGCACCTCCGCAAGTTCTACCCCTAGGATTTAATCTTCTACTCGCGAGAAATAAGGCTGTACCAGCCACTTTGTAGCCCGAGCAAACACATGGCTTCTCAGCCATAGCAATAAAAACATGGTTTCTCAACCATAGCTAGAAAGACTATCGCATTTTTTCTCCTCTTTACATGCTGAAAACGACAGGTAAACACCCCCAACGCACGGGGGTTGCGCCTAACTAGCATCAAACTGCTTCGAGCACCTATACTCGATAAAAATCATACAGGGTAAAACAAGGTAATAATCTTATGAACACCTTAAACGGGTCGAGTAAAATACACAAGGTCACAAGGTGTACATCTTCAAACACCTCACAATAAAAATACAAGATATTTACATCTTACAACTACATTTATTGACGAGCAGCCGCATCTTCAAGCAATCGATCAATCTCCTCGGAGGTCAGTCGAACAATCTGCTCTGCTGCAGGATGCACGGCCGCATAATGAGGAGCAAGATCCACCGGTGGACGTCGAGTGTCAGGGAGTCGCGCCACAAAGTTAAAGTTGACCTCAGGATGCCACAAGCGAACGAAGGAAAGCGCCACCTGAGCTCCGTTGATGAGCTGTTGACGCACGCACTCTCGAACTTCCCCCACCCGATGAAACATCCTCAGCAAACTACTCAAGTTATCCGGGACAACGCCCAAAGGGTAAAATGTCTGATGGACAGAAGACAGAGCCTCGCGACAAGACTCAGGTATCTGCGCTTGACTCGCCTGGTACTTCAGGGTAGCCATGATAAAACCTCGGCTACGGTCGGACCAGAAGTTGCTGGCGTGAGGTTTAGAGCTATCCGACTCGTGAACAATGTGATTGTCTACCCAATGGGCTTCGCATACTCCATCGGGCTCAACAACTGCAAGGACAACAAGCGCGTCAAAACAAAAACTGTAACCAACAACAAGTACTCGGGGGATCACAAACTTACAGAGCATGCCCTTCGCAACAACTTCCAGTTCATCCATCACAAATTGCTCACGCTCCGCCGCAAGTTTATGCTTCGACTTGGCAACGTCAGCCACGCCTCGCAGAGCCTTCAGCCTATGATCGCCATCCGCGACACGGTCACGGAGTGACGCAAACGTACTGGCAGTGGCAACCAAGGGATTAACCAGAGAAGCAGCTCCACCCGACGACTCTCCGCTGGAATCCACTGCCTGGAAAAGAACAAAGAAGATTCAGAGACAGTATAATACCCCACTCGAGAATATACCACCCAAACCTCGAGTGCTCGGGGGTTACTCCCATCTGGAGAATACAAAGTAAGGCGCGGATATGAAATGCTGACACTTTCAAAAACATTTCGATTAGGAAAAATAAAGTATGGGAATACATCCCAAGGTTCATTACATAAAAGGGCACACGGGAACAAGAACTATCCTACAGAACTACAGAGGTAGCTTCACTCGCAGTAGGCTGTCCCTTACGCCCAGCGTGGGAGAGCACCCTAGAAAGTATCTTCGCGAGCTCTTCAGCACGGTCGCCAAAAGGACGGAGTGCTACCTTTTTGCCCAGGGAGTCACGCGGAACCTCCAAGTACACCTTCGCTAGGTCACCCGAGACACCATGCGTCAAGGCAAATTGGATAGCCGTCTTGGCCCCGCACTCGGTCTGCGCGAGTGAGTACTCCTGGAGGAGATCTTCATCGCCCAGGAAAACCTGCAGGAGACCACCCAGAGTAGGCGGAACCACCACGTCCACAAGCAGGCGCTCATGGAACTGCGTCAACACTCGGGTAGTGTCACCAATGAGGGAGCAGATCCTATTCGCCTGATCCTGAAGCTGAGTACACGAGTCAGTGTGGGCATCGAGTCATTGATGTCTGGGTAGCTCCAACCCAACTCCAAGGGCATCTAAGACAAAGACAAAACAATTATCAGAAAAGGGTGAAAGATAGGCCACAATCGAAGGAAGATAAAACGCAACCTACCAGCGAGCTTCTGAGCCAAAGGTCGGATGCCGCCGACAAGATCACTGTCGTGCTTCGCACCCGCCTCCTCCAGCTGCTTCAGAGCTCCCTGAGCTTCCGCGAGACTCCCCTCAAGGTCGGCTGAGCGCTTGCGTGTGGACTCCAACTCCTTTCGGGTGGACTCCAGCTCCGTCTCAAGGGTTTTCACCCGAGAGACAGCCTCTGCCTTTTCAGGCTTCAAGCGGTTAACTTCATCTGCAATGCAAAAGACGCGATTGGAACAACAATTACAACCAGGAAGAAACGGTAAAGACAAAAAGTGCGCACTAGCCTACCTTGAAGGGAACGGCTATCCTGGACGAGCTGGTCGCGATACACCCGAAGAGAAACGCAGTCCGCTTCAGCCGAAAGCACCCGACGCCCGAAAGCAGCGAGAGAGTCGAGAAGGGCCTGCAAAAACTCCAAGTCAAAATACCGCAGATGTATCACTTGAGCTTATACACGACTGTACATAGTCGAGTATAGCCTCGGGGGCTACTCCCATCGGGAGCACTACCGTGCACCTGATGAAAAACAAGGCCAACATACGAACGAGAGAAGAAAACTTCGACTTGAGTCCATGGCCAACTGCAAGCAATTGACCATAGACTCGGGGGGCTACTCCCATCGGGAGCACTGCCGTGCACCCGATAAAACTGAGAACAAGCGAAGAAAGATGTAAGAAAATAAATGGGCTTACCTTGCCCTGGGCGGCAGACAGAGGGTCCGCCGAACTACCTGAGACTTCCCGGCTTGCTGACGCTCCAGCATCCACATGCGCTCCACCCGCAAAGCTGGGCATCCCGTACTCCGGAGCTTCGGTTGCTCTTGCCGGGCTCAAAGATCTTCGGGTAGTATCAGCGGCTGGAGCAAGATCTGTTGCAGCCTCCTTCCTCTTCACAGAAGGAATCGCAGAAGCGAACTACCATGCAGGGCAAACACACAACACATATCAAGTTGGTACACAGATACAATATCCATTACACGATTGCATAAAACACTTACAAAGAGACATGGTCCTATGCCCAAGTCTAACACAACTACCATGCAGGGCAAACACACAACACACACGGCGGAAGACTAAACACACAAACGCAGTAGAGCCCAAGTCACGCCTTAACCTACAGGCTGCTGACTGGGAGACGATCCTAGTTCGCAAGTCCATTAGCGCAGTACTCCTCCTCGTAGATCTCCTCCTGAGACTCCTTCTCGATGTCTGGCAAGTAAATACCAGGGACGAAACCAATATGAGTACATTTTAATGTACTCGGAAATGTACTCAGCAAGACACCCATTATGGAGCTTACCAAAATGCAAGTATGCTGATATAGTGGAATAGGTAGGCTATACATAGGGTTCACTATCAATGATATATGAAAGACACATCATAGTTGATTTTGAAATTCTCTGTATCTTTGTTGAAGAAGATACTTTAAAAGAAAACAATATAGTTTCTTTCACTTGTAGATATTGCATGTACAAGAGGTTTTGTAAAACTTGTTTTATAAAAGAAAGTTTTTCTTTGCAAAACTTCTTGTAAAAAAACTTCTGGCTTTTTATCAATGGTACCTCCACGGTACAAGATTCCTTCGTTCGGCACTTCATAATATCAACTCCTTTTTGAAAACATTGACACAATGCTAGCTACATGGCCATTCAACTGTCCATATCCGAGGACACGGCTATTCAAAATAGTTTGACTTTGCAGAGGTGTACACAATCCACCAGATCCAGTACATCCGTTGTGAACAACCACAGACTGTAACAACAGTATGTGAACATCAGATAACTGATCCTAACCATCCACTATGTTCAAGCTAGAATATTCCTATCTCTTCAGTTGGGTGTAATCTCCTCCGGCAACCTGTCTAACAACGTTCCGGCAGGAGACCCAACTGTTACAACCGGAGGGAAAATTAATCCCACACTTTTTATGTCCCGTATACCCCTCCTTGCGAAAATCAGTTCGAGGGTACGACGACCTTTATAGCAAATTGAGATAGAACACACACTAACAAGAACAAACTTCAAGTGAAGCCACGTGCCCATGTTGGGGGTAAGTGGCAGTACGGTAAAGGTTGTCCAGTGAAGACTAGGTTATGTGTCATTTTTGAAAAACACATTTTCCCAAAAGTAACCACTACAACATTCCTCCGGTGGACAAGGCTCAGCCTTTCCTCCGGGTTTTCCATAAATCCTTTGTTTTGCAAAAACAAATTTTTAGGGTGTCAATTAGGGACTTACAGTTTTGATGGTAATGAATACCATATGGTGGCTATGGGCTTGGTAACACCAAGTATCAACTACTGGCATAATAATAGTATATAATATTAATAGTAGTAATAGTCACTCAAAAATAGTTTTTGATAATCCAAGTTTTGTAAAACTTTCAGAAGTAAAACATTCATGATAGATAATGATAAGGGTAGTAACAGAAAGCATCAGGATGGCTTGCCTTAAAACTCTTAGTGTCCCTGGCCTTGAAGTAGTTTGAACTTGACGCACAGGTCCACAACTGCTTCTTCTTCTCCTTCGTTTTCTAGCGTCGTATAGGAAATAAAGGACACAAACTCATAACAAAAAGGCAATAAACTAAAAAAAGCAACACATACAACAAGCAAACTTATACTACCGCAAACACTCATAAATGTTATCGAGAAAACTATCTCATAAACTCTCAGGGTACAAAACTATCGTTAGATAAACATATGGTTGAGAAACCATATTCCACATCTTAGATATCACATATGGAGTGGGTGTACCACTCTCATACCAAGATACATAATAGGCAAAAAATATAGCTTGTGGTCACAAAAGCGAGACCACTAAAATAATAAACAATCAAAGCAATACCCATGGCAGTGTGTATTAGCAACACACAAGAAATCATCACCAAACAAGTTAACTATTAAACTAATGCATATATAACCAGGTACTACTAAACATAACAGTAACATAAGTACAATACTCATGCTAAGGTAATCACTCAAACAAATTCCAAACAACAAGCAAACACACCACAGATGAATAGGATAGTTACTGACTATGCTTATGTTTACACCAAAGCTAAGGAATCCATCAATCATGAAAAAAAAAACTAGTGTATCTACCAATGGTAACAAGTCATAATACACACTCTAAAACACAATCATCACAAGAGATAATACACCTAGAAAATAACACAATACCATGAGTTCACTACTTACTGGTATGAAAGATTGCTACACGGCATGTTATAAGCAATAAAGTATTCCACACTTAAAAGCAACTAGCAACCACAATATATATGCCTCAATAAAATAAGTGAAACACATCCTAAACATGCTAGGATAAATCATACGCTTATAAAATAGAAAGACACACATAAAAGAGCAACTCATAATATCTAGTGATGACACTAGTTCATCATTGGAGAAGCAAACAACACTACAAGGATGCATGAACCTAAACAAGCAACACATGAACAGAAATACCTACTAACAGCACAAACACCTTAGACATGCTAGTAAGCAAATAAACCAAAATAAATCTATGAAAACAACTACTCAGCAAGAATCAACCAATTCTAATAAATCATGCTTTTCTAATCAATCAAATACAAACAATCAAAGTGACAAGCTATGCAACTAGTAGCCATGCACTCAATACAAGCTCAACTAAACACTTTCAAAAATCCAAACACTCAATGGAATTTATATCCACACAATTTATCAAACACTAGGATAATAATCCTATTTGCAGACAATATTCAATTTAAATAGAATAATAGTGAAACACTCCTTAACATGATATTCCTAAGGGAACATTATGTTAACAAATGTACCACACCTAAACATACTAGGATTCACACTAAACATTTCAACAAAACAAATTAAACAAACATCTACTTTCCTTGGTGGAAAATACTAGACAAACATCTAGTAATACATGCTATCAACAAAGAAGTGGATGGTAGGAGATTTGGATCCCTAACTAAAATTCAATGGTACCAGTAGGTTATGGGACCACTAATACCAAGGCATTTAAAGGTCACAAGGCCTCTTGTCACACTTGGAAAAATTAATCTAACAAAGCAATCATCACACAACTATTATACTAGTGAAAACAATACTAGTGAAAACAAACAACAAATGTTACACATGCTTTGCTATAAAATATAGTGCAAGCTAACAGAGATGATAACATCAAAATAACGGTACAAAATGGTACTGGACTCATCACAACCATACCACAAACTTAGGCAACAAGCATACAAAGATTTGCTCACACAATACTAGAAAACAATCAAATGCTATTTCTATTCCATATGATTTCCAATCATGCACACACTTCCTAAGGTAGTTGTATTGAAATAAAACAACCTAATAACAATTAGAAACACATTTATACATGCTAGGAAACAAGTTTCAATCAATCACACATTTGATTTCAAACAAGTACCCACATAAATAAGAAAACAGAAAAGGTGCTGTTCCTAGAAAAGCATGCCAAAAATCCTCTAGGGCTACAAAACTTAATATAAGCTAGGATTAGATAGATATTGTAATATAGAAACTCATCCAATTGGATTCACCTCAAAAATCATTTTTAAACTCCTTCTAAAAATAATAGAAAAGCCTACTGGTCATTTACCAAAAGGGATGGCATTTCTATTTGGTAACTCACCCTGATGTGACGCCAAGTGCTATGGATAGATCTATTCAGTAGCTACTCAAAACATTTTGGTTTGCAAGTTTTGGTTACACACACAAAACGTTATGCAAAAAAGGTGAAACATACACTCTATGGAAAAACAATTATCATGACCAAAATAAAAGTGAAAACATAGATCTACCGGGTTGACATTATTAAGAAAACATAAACCTACTACCATGAATTTTTGTAGAATTGTATTTGCTCAAAACCTATTTTTAACAGAGCCAAAGTGATTAGCTAAAAATTGTTGATTTAATAAAAGGAAAATAACATAGAGAGGGGCGGGCTGGCTTTACGGGCGTGCCCCTTCAACAGGGGCCGTTGATCTCAGGATCGACACCCCCGGTGTCTTCTTCCTCCCCTCTCCCTCTCTCTCTCCAACCAAACGATAGGAAGAACGGGGTGGCCAGGGGCTTGCCGTGGGGGGGGGGGGGGGGGGAGGGCTCGACAGGGCAGGCACGGGCTCGGGGAGGGTGTTGGGGTGCAGGGGTCGAGGCGCGTTGATCTCGGGCATGTGCGCGGCCTCAGGCGGTGGCGCACGACAGGTGCCCGTGGCGGCGCCACGGCAACGGTGAGGTCTTCTGCACTCAACAACACACGGGTGCGAGTCAGGGCGGGTCTGGGTGGCATGGGGAGCTCAAAGGAGGTGGTCACAGGGGATGGGAGAGCGTGGATCCGAGGTGCTCCACCTCAGGTTGCAACAATGGCCGGCGGTGGATTCTTGGCTCGAGGAGCTCACAGAGGCTAAGGGACTTGGTTCCTTCTGCTCGAGGTGGTTGTGGGGAAGGGTGGGAGTGTACTGGCACAAGGGACACAGTTGTGGGGGCTTTAAGCCTCGGGGGTGAGTCAATGGCTAGGGTGTGCCCTCGGTTGATGTCTAGGGGCGGCATGGAGGCGTCCAGGGCATGTCCTTGGCAGGCATGGCCAAGAAAATATGTCAAGGGGCAAGGAAAAGGTTGGGGGAAAGTCCAATTGGCTTTTGGGGGCTGGGGGAGCCATGGTCAAGGCCACAAGGGTCAAGTAATGGGTGCCCATGCCATTCCATGCCTCTTTGTCCCCTCTCTCTTTTTCACTTCCTCACTCTCTCCCTAGACCTTCTAGAAGAAAAACAAAGGATCCAAAGTGGAGTCCAAACACCAAGGAATCAAAATGGCAAGGTGGCACTTCATGTTTTGAAACAAAAGTGATTGAAAACAACTGTCAAACATTGTATCTATCACACTTCCAAAAATTCAGAAAATTCAGTTAACACTTAGTAATTCTTCTAAGTGTTGGAAGACAGAAAAAATGAGCAAAAGGTCTAGAGTGTTTTCAGCGGGTAAATGGGTTCCAAAATTTGTTTTCCAACTTGGAGTTTGTTAAACATGTTTTAACATTTCAGAAACATCTTTTGAAAACAGATTGCTATGAAAACAAAGTGGGAAAAGGTGTACTTTCTGTTTTTCTCTGTTTTTCTAAAAACGCATTTTTCTGCCTTATTTATCTTCCACAAAAACAACAAGAAAAAGATTGTTTTTCTCATTTCAAAAATCAAACCAAGCTTATGGATTTGTAATACATATATCAAGGAACAAATAAAAGTCAATAAAACATAAAATAACATATTATAGCCTAGTGAATACAAGTGTGGAAAACATGTACTTGCCTATATTTTCACAGAATAGTTTCCATAGAAAACTTAGAAGAAAACTTCCATAAATCATTTTGAAATTTTGTTTTCTTGGATCCAACAAAGCGAAAAGTTTATTTTAAGATGCAAACAAGAATGATCCAAGTCTTGGAATGAAAATCCACTCAAGTAACATCAGGGAAAACAACAGGGAAAAATTATAAAAGTGTTTTCTGGAAAATTTGGTATTGGTTATAAAATGAAACAAGACTTGCATTGAATATATGATTAAGATCATATACACATGTTGGTTCAAACAATCATGTTGTTAGAAAAAAATGTTGTCCCTCATTTTTGTCTTCTTGAACAACAGTACAAGAATCCAAAAACTGGGGTGTGACATTTACCTTTTTCGGAGGTAAGCGAGTGCAGCCAGAAGTTCCGTCGCTTGAGAGTGGTGAATGGCTGGAATTCGGGGGCTCCACCCTGATGCATGTAAAATGCATAGATGAACTTTGCATGTTATTACTTGTTTTTCCTACATATTAGCAACTTATATTCATGTTTTATAATGATTTGGGGGATTTTCTGAACAATCCCCCTTCTTTTGGTTCTAACCCTGTTTTTCCAGAAAACGTACTTTTTAGTGTTTCAGACTTTCCGGGAGCTTCGGGACTCCAAAAAGGGCAAGGCCAAAGAGCACGGTTCAGAATTTTCGAGACGAAGACCATGGGACAAAGTAGAGGGCCAAAAGGCCAACCAGGTGGAAAAGAGGACCCTCCACGCGGTTAGATTCCTTGGCCGCGTGTGGGGCCCCCTTTTTGCCCCCGTGGCTCTGATGCCGTCGATCTTTCTTCTCCCGAGTGTCTCGTGACCTAAAAACGACTATATAAAGGGTCCCCTGGCCTTTTCGAGAAGGAGGTGGCGCCAAGAGACGAAACGACAAAACAGAGAGACTGAAGGCTGCCGCCGGAGAAGACCGGAGGGGGGAAACGCCGCCGGGATCACCCCCGGAGGGCTCCACCCCCCTCCGGCGTGTTCATCATCAACATCTACAGCAAGATCAGCTCCATCTCTCCAGTGTAATCTCTTGGCAAACACGATGTATGATGCAATACTATATTCCCTTGATGTATTGTGTCTCCCCGTCTATGTTTGAGTAGTGAATTGTTCTTGGCAATGGTGAAATAGTTCGTTGATTGGTTGCATACAAGTTTGTTATCTTCTATGATTGTCTTTATGTACAATATATGAGTGCACACATATGTTGGGGAATGCATGTAAGGTGATCACCAGTAGCATAATGGAGTGGTGGTGACTTGGGAGTGACAGTAACCTGAGACCGAGCCACAAAGTTAAGTTATTGGGGGATATATATAGGGGGCCTTAGAACGTAAGGCTATGGTGGGACTTTATATCTTAATCAATCTTGTGCAGTCATTTACTTGGCCACATGATCCATCATAAGGGGTTGTAGATCATTTACTTGACTATACCTATTCATGGCTCCTTCCTAGAAGAAACAACTAAGACTAAAACATGTGCTTCACTAATTGTGACAACCACACGAACGAAACACCTATTGCTAGAACACTTGCTCCCTTGAGATACTTGAGATATTTGCTGCTTGCTACTTGTGAAACTTTCTTAGAAACTTGCTTTAGAAACTTGCTTTAGGATTACTTGCATTTTAAACTTGCTTCACTAGTTACTAGACAAACCACACTCCACGTCACTTGCTTTTAATTAGTTAGTTCCTTTTACTCAAACTTACTGCTTTGCATAAACAGCCATATAAGAGGGTTATAGGGCTTTAGAGAATAGATAGCTTACCTTCAGCTCCTCGTGGGTTCGACACTCAAATACTTATCGAAAGGTACTACAATTGATCTCCTGCACTTGGGAGTCATCAAGCACTTTTCTGGCGCCGTTGCCGGGGAGCGTTGTGCTAAGCTTTTATTCTTGTTTGCATTGCATACTAAAATATAAACCTAAAACACAAAAAAATTATAAAATGGAAAACAACCAAACAATTTTAGAACTGTATAATATCTACCTTGAATTAGGACATGAAGTGTTTGAGGAGAAATTGAAAAATTATTTGCACAACAATCATATTTGTGGTAGTACTAATTCTTTGAACACCTTTATTGCTAAGGAAAACCTTGAGCTTGGGGAAGTTTGTCTTGATGAATATGATATTTTTAGTCCCCCTACTATTGAGGATAAAAATGATATACTTGCTGATTCTATGGAAAATTTAAGCTTGGGGAAGTTGGTTTTGATGAGCATGATATTTCTAGTTCCCAAAGCTTGGAGGAGAAAATTCACTTTGATGATACTATGCCTCCTATATATGATGATTGAAATGAAAATTATGAATGTTTAACTCCCACTATCACTAATGAGGATTTTACTTATGTGGAGAGTAGTGATTCTTTTATGCATGTGGCTCATGATAAGAATGTTTTATGTGATATTCATATTGTTGAATCTAGTCATGATGCTACTGAAAATTATTATGAGAGAGGGAAACATGGTTACACATATTTCAACAATATTAAGTTTCCCCTCTTTATGCTGAAAGTATTGAAGTTGCACTTGATCTACCTTTCTATGCTTGCTATTATGTGCTTCATTTATTTGTTTCATTACAAAATGCCAATGCATAGGAAATGGGTTAGACTTAAAAATAAATTGTTTAATATTTTTTGGTGTGTTCCTTATGCTTTAATTTCCTATTCGGTTTGAGCACACATTTATGTCTTTACAACATGTAAAATGCCTTTACCTACTGTTATGTATCATTTAGTTTAAGATTTTCATTTTATAAAAAAATTGGGAAAGTAAATGAGAAGGATGAGTAATGGAGAAGTTGGGGTCGACCTTGAACATGTGTTGTTCATGCCAATGAAACCATTGCAAAGTCTCTATCATTAAAACTTTTTCCAAAGCTAAAAACAATAAAAAATATTAGTTCACTACTGTAACATCACATTTCTGTCTTATTTCTCATCTTAAATGGCAAGAATAATCTTATATGAGAGATAGGATTAAACAATAGTAATTAGCTGTCAAGAAAACAGATTCCTGAACTTCACTGCGAAAAATGTTTAAAATCACAGAAGTGGAATTTTGACCTGGTAATTTACGACAGAAATATTTAGTTATCACTACATATTTGATTAGTTTTAAATTTTCTGATTTGATCAACTTAAGTGCCTCTAAAAATTCACTCTTTACGGGCTGTTCAGTTTTTGGCAGATTATGTCTTTATTTTGCATTGCTCTCATTACTTGTGTTTTGTGTGGTTCTTTTGATCAAGGAGCAATGCACAACTGTAGTAACAGTAGTTAATATTTAGAATCAACTCATGATGTGTCTTTGCTGTACATATGTGGATTTTATTTATGGAGGCACTAACCCCTCTAATCAAGTTTTATGTTGAGATTTGTGTAAGAAGAATTTTTCAGGAGGAAGAGTTGAGAGAGAGGAAAAAAGATCAAGAGGGACAACCAATCAAGCTTGGGGATGTACCCCTGGGCTCACCCTACATGTATCATATAAGTACAAGAATCCAAGCTTGGGTATGCGAGCCACCTCACTCCAACCATCATGATGTTAAGTAAGTAAAGCCTAGCTATATGGCTATAAAGAAATCGCTTTACGGGAGGCAACCCGGTTATTTTTGTTTGGATTCCTAGTGTCCTCTTGCTGTCTCAAGAGATTAGTTTTTTTTTGTTTTAATTCTGGAGTTTTCAATAAAGAGTCAAGTCAAACCCATTTGGACTTATAAGTTGCTATCCTAGTGCATGAAATTTCTGTTTCAGCACGAGTCTGCTCACCGTACGATTTTTCATTTTTTACCTGTAAGTAGGATTGAGCTAATTTTTTAGTATGTTCTGTAACTTTTCGTAATCTGTAAGAACAAAAATTGGATTAATTTTTTTGATGAGCCTAGCTTAGGGAAAACGTTCGTTTTGCTGCTATTGCTTTTCTGGACAGATTTTGGCTTCTTTTGTTGGATGCACTCTTTGGGTTTGGGACTTGAATTTCCTTGATCTTTTCGAGCTAGAGAGTGAACATAAAACATTATGAACCTTATTGTCTATCTTATGGAGCATTTGTTTTGGAATTTTGCGCAGCAAGCATGTGATTTGTTTGTCCTTGCTAATCTCACCCCACAGAAAAAGAATGGGAGAAACATGTTTTGTGAAGTTTTTTCACAGGGAATAGAGGAGCTGCGCCTCAAGACATCCAAGAATGGTGAAAGCCATAAGCTTGGGGATGTGGTGAACACCCCACTGGAGCTACACTCTTTGGTTAGCACACATCTACTTTCTGTTTTTCTAAGCAAAGCATTTATCGTAGAGACTTGAAGCGTCTAGTTTTTGTTTTTATTTTTGTTTTGATAAGACCACCACCATCATTTTATATAAGATTGAGCTACTGGAGTTTGGGGTTGGAATGTATTGGATTCTAGTATTATGACTTGGAATAGGGATGCCATGGTTGATTTGAAGAGCTACATATGTTTGCATGATTTATAGGCTTTTTATGTGTAGAAATTTGCAATAATGTTGTCTTGAGCTATCTCTTATTCATGTCCTTGATGTTAATTGCTGGTTTATTTAGTTTGTCATGAAATGAGTAGTTCTATGGACATATGCATGCATAGTAGCTGGTCAACTATCTCCCTCTTGCTAGCCAAAAATTTAAAAATTCCAACAAGTAAAAACTTGTTTCCAACACTCCTTAGCCAAGTATTTCCAGTGAGTCCACCATATCTTCCCATTAGCTTCATTGCTATTCCGAGTATGTTCACCATGTTATTGTGTTATTTATGTTCTATACTAAGATATTCACTTTATTAATTGTCATGGGTTGAACTTGGGATAGGACTCTCACGAACTTTTGAAGGCACACTTTACTTTTTATGCATCTAATAAACATGGCCCAATAATGGGAGCCACAAGTTTTGCGTTTGACAAGTGTGTGGTTGGGAGCTATCTATAAACGTGTATCACCGGAAAGCTTTCAACATTGCACAAAAAAATTACATTTGGTTGATATCATGTACTTTTGTTTTTGGACTCCCGCCATGCCGAAATGAAATAGAGGAATAGTAAGTTTTGATGAGTAAGTATCTATATGACTAGAGAAACGCATTGGGACGCTAACCCAAGCCATGCTTTATCATGGTGGAAATTTACTTACAGCTTGAGTGACTCTACAACACATCCTATAATAAAATAAGAAGCTATGCATAATAGTGAATGAAAATAAAAAGGATGATGAGTCTACTCCGTTTGTTCATCTTGTCATTGTAACATGGGCTTGTTTCCATGTCATGGGGCAAGAGGTACCTCTTTGCGGTTCTCTATGATGTCATTAATACTTATTATGATTGTATAAAGCTTATTAGGAATCTTAAGTTGAGTAATCATGGAGTAGGTTTTCACACTCACGGGGCATGAGGCTTTCAACCACCTTGTCATTCTCATTACTTCAATACTCACAATTTTAAGATGCTAGTGATAAAGGGGCAATGAGAGTCCTAGATCAATGGATACCACATTTCAATTAGTAATTTTAGTTGAATAATTTAGAGGCTAAATAAGACTTGATCATGTTTTACCTCTACTCAATTTTCTCCAAAGTGTCCACCATATTTTCTATTTTCCATTATGCTATTCTTTGACCAATATAGGATTTTATTTTTCATTTTGTGTATGCATTTGGTCCATAGTGCTTTTATTTCATTATACACTTTGTGAAATTTCATGAAGCATCTTTGCTTGCATATTTGATATTTCTTATAACATGAATTGTATGTTGCTACTCATCTACATTATGAATCATTTGATTATATGTAGCATGAATAATCTTCTTTGATATTCCATGATTGTTTTAAAATGCAAAGTCCATGTTAGTTTTATCACCTTCATACTCGAGGACGAGTATGGGTTAAGCTTGGGGATGTTGATGCATGTAAAATGCATAGATGAACTTTGCATGTTATTACTTGTTTTTCCTACATATTAGCAACTTATATTCATGTTTTATAATGACTAGCAAAGGTGCCCGTGCGTTGCAACGGCTATATAATAAATCAATAAATGATCACAGCCAATCTTGAAAAACATGTTGTTTTCTTAAACCAGTCGAAATGTGTTTGATTTGACTTCACATTTAGTTTTCTTGTTCCACATAAAGCACTTAAATCAACAAAGAAGAAAACTCATGACTTATTTTCCAAATATTTTTACACCGCTATTATCTAAAATGTGAAGCACCAAAGGGAAGAAACTTTTTAAAGGAAAACCCATATAATTGATGGGAAGTGTCCACATTAAGAAATTGAACACAACATTAAGGCATAAAAAATAAAATTGTTAGGCATATTATTTTGTTTCTCCAGAACTCTTAGAAGAAAACCACATAGCTCCACTTACGTAGTTTATTTTTTTGGTCGTTGCTAACCATGGATCGTTCACTTCATCTGGTATATTGACAAATATGAAAGAAATGATGGTAAATGACAGTCCTTCACTACTTTGTCAACAGGAGACATTAAACCCTGTTTGCTTAACTACTTTGTATGGCCTCTTGTCCTAGCCCTCCCCAACACCGTAATCCATGATCGACCACTCTCCTCTGAAATCAATCAACAACATCAAAGAGCGAAAGAGAAAATACATCTTGTACATCCACATAGGATTTCTCCTCCCATCAAGTACAGCAACGCAACAAAGAAATTTCCATGCATCTGCATTGACTTTGGTACACATAAGAAACTGATTTATAAACATCACATTCAGTTCCGTTCGGTTATATGTTCATGTCAAAATGGTTCATCCGGGTCCCCTGTCGAATGGAGGCCGCCGCACGGCTGCCAAGTCTCCTTCGTCTGAGAGAAGCGCTAGGTTGCCGCCGGGTCACCGTCGGATGCGGATAGTGCCAAGTCGCCGCCGGGAGGGGCGGAGGCCGAGGCCGATGGCTCTTCGCTTCATATCTGGGTCTCCGTCCTGTTAGGGTACCACCGCAGCTGCCAGCGACTGGGAGCAGCGCCAGTCTTTCCGTCGAAATAGAGAGTCGACACGGCCGGGGTCAACTGAGATGCCACCGAGGATACTACCAAGCTACATCTGTTTCATCGCTGGTGAACCTCACGTCCCGGCGGGACCCTGGTGAACCTCAGCGGCCGGGGTCAACTGAGATGCCACCGAGGATACTACCAATGCGTGCCGCGCTGGCAGCGGGAGGAAAAGCAAGGGGAATATGTCGTCCGTCTGTGTCCTCTCTGTCTTGTTGCCTAGACTGTGGCAGAGACCCAACCCGTTGCCATCTTGAAATTTGTGATGCCATCAAAGAATTCACGCAGCCTGAACCGGATCGAGTCTGCCCTCCATTGGATCGACCTCCATGCCGCCTATTTCGCTCGTTCCGCGGGAGATTTCTCCTCGCACGGTTCTAATCGAGGCTTCCAGGCCGCAGCCAGGAGCTCCGCTGCTACGACGAGCTTGCCGACGCCGCCACGACACATACATGCTCGATTCATGACTGTAGCCTCCCGTCCCAGGATTCAAGCAGATAAACTCACGTCCCGGCGTGGCCTTATCCGGATTGGGAAGCGAGCAAGCGCAATAGCCTAGTTGTCCACTCACTTTCTTTCTTTCTCGGGATAATCACTTGTAGCTTCGCGACCCATTGTCGGCCACCTAGATCCCAACCAGATCTCGCAGAAGGTCCGCTGTGTCCACATGATCCGTCACGCCAAAGTAATCGTCGGCTTGGTAATGACCTCCGGCCGAGGCCATGGCAGTCGATTATCCGCCATTGCTGCGTCTCGGCCCTCATTATCGGTAGCTGGAGTTGTCCGTTGTCTCCCTGAATCCGTAGACACAGCCCCAAATAGCCAAGCGCCCTCGTGCCGTCCTTCTCCGGCCGTCTTACATGTCATACCCACGACCGGTGGCGGCATCTTGACTTTGGAGATGATTCTGCGGCAGACTGTGTCAAGGAGAACACTATTCACGCATACGTCCCTTGTCGACATCTGTTGGTTTTGGCTAAGAGTAGGTCGCGCCTTTGCAGTCCTTGGCTATCAGAGCGCGATTAGGATCGCGACCTCGCATGTTTCCCTCTCCGACAGCTCGACGAGAGGACCATCAACGATCGTCACGGAAACACTCGGAAACTTTTGTTAGTTCGTGACAAGAGGATCCGTCGAGTCTACTTATACACGGCACAACAGTGATATTGAATTACAAACCGGACACGTACACAAGTCTAGTTAGCAGAAACTGATGGGGACACCTAGCAAACACTAGTTAGCAGAAACTTACTCTGTTTGCTAAAGGAAATACGGAGACCCACCAAAGAGAAACCGAGAAAATCCATGAAGGTACGACTTACGAACTGACAAAAACGAAACAAAAGAAAAAAAAGCTTACCGGTGGCAGGGTGGGTAATTTGTGTCTAACTTTAGGGCAGTTTCAGTGACCTACCAAACCAAACCAAACCAAGGAAGACTTAGAGCCTTTATTATTAGGTATAGATTTGGGGGATTTTCTGAACAATCCCTCTTCTTTTGGTTCTAACCCTGTTTTTCCAGAAAACGTACTTTTTAGTGTTTCAGACTTTCCGGGAGCTTCGGGACTCCAAAAAGGGCAAGGCCAAAGAGAACGGTTCAGAATTTTCGAGACGAAGACCATGGGCCAAAGTAGAGGGCCAAAAGGCCACCCAGGTGGAAAAGAGGACCCTCCACGCGGTTAGATTCCTTGGCCGCGTGTGGGGCCCCCTTTTTGCCCCCGTGGCTCCGATGCCGTCGATTTTTCTTCTCCCGAGTGTCTCGTGACCTAAAAACGACTATATAAAGGGTCCCCTGGCCTTTTCGAGAAGGAGGCGGCGCCAAGAGATGAAACGACAAAACAGAGAGACAGAAGGCTGTCGCCGGAGAAGACCGGAGGGGGGGAAATGCCGCCGGGATCACCCCCGGAGGGCTCCACCCCCCTCCGGCGTGTTCATCATCAACATCTACAGCAGGATCAGCTCCATCTCTCCACTGTAATCTCTTGGCAAACACGATGTATGATGCAATACTATATTCCCTTGATGTATTGTGTCTCCCCGTCTATGTTTGAGTAGTGAATTGTTCTTGGCAATGGTGAAATAGTTCGTTGATTGGTTGCATACAAGTTTGTTATCTTCTATGATTGTCTTTATGTACAATATATGAGTGCAAGCATATGTTGGGGAATGCATGTAAGGTGATCACCAGTAGCATAATGGAGTGGTGGTGACTTGGGAGTGACAGTAACCTGAGACCGAGCCATAAAGTTAAGTTATTGGGGGATATATATAGGGGACCTTAGAACGTAAGGCTATGGTTGGACTTTATGTCTTAATCAATCTTGTGCAGTCATTTACTTGGCCACATGATCCATCATAAGGGGTTGTAGATCATTTACTTGACTATACCTATTCATGGCTCCTTCCTAGAAGAAACAACTAAGACTAAAACATGTGCTTCACTAATTGTGACAACCACACGAACGAAACACCTATTGCTAGAACACTTGCTCCCTTGAGATACTTGAGATATTTGCTGCTTGCTACTTGACTTGCTTAGAAACTTGCTTTAGGATTACTTGCATTTTAAACTTGCTTCACTAGTTACTAGACAAACCACACTTCACGTCACTTGCTTTTAATTAGTTAGTTCCTTTTAGTCAAACTTATTGCTTTGCATAAACAGCCATATAAGAGGGTTATAGGGCTTTAGAGAATAGATAGCTTACCTTCAGCTCCTCGTGGGTTCGACACCCAAATACTTATCGAAAGGTACTACAATTGATCTCCTGCACTTTGGAGTCATCACACCCGCACTGTCATCAACGACGTAGAACCATTTTCGGCTCCACCCCTGCGTCGAGTCGACAAAATACATATCCATGTAGGTGATATCTTTGCTCTCCTGGGTCCCAATGCCTCCTCCCCTACCTTCTCGCCTCGATGCGCCTTCTCCCAAAAGATCCGCACTTCAAAGATGGATTTCCAAAGCCCCCAGTGCGGGCGGATCCTAACGAGGAGATGAATCCTGGTCCTATCAGGTGAGGCTACCCGGTCCAAGGCCCAAGACATAAGCCCGAAGGGAGACGCCGTGGACAGTTCTAGAAGTCCCTATCAAGGCCCACCCGCAAGGCCTTGAGGGTCAAGAAAGGAAACTTGTAACGGACTTTAGGTTAGGGTTTGTAACCCCCCCTCCCCGGGTACGGTTTGAGACCTGGCCACCTATATAAGGCCAGGAGAACCACCAGGAGGGGGACCAAGCAACACCGCGCCACCAAAGCCTTGAGATTGAGATCCTACTCTCAACTCGAGCACCCTCCACTGTAACCTGATCTATTGCTAATACAGATCGACAGAAGCAGGAGTAAGGGTTTTACCTCTACGAGGGCCCCGAACCTGGGTAAATCGTGCCCCCCTAGCCGACGATTGTCACCAGCGTCCTACACGTTCTCCTAATCAAAACCCTATCGGTTCACCCGAGGGACTTGTTGAGATGCATATTCGACATATCCCCAAGAAGCACTCGCAAAGCACGATAAAGCACGATATGTGTTGAATCGCGTTTGGAGGGAGATCGTGGCAGCTGTATGCCGTAGACATACAGCAGCCCGACCAGGAACGGGTGAAGGGGGAGAGACAGACCTCGGGAGACATGCTCCGAGAAGATGACGCGCTCGGTGGTGAGAGGATTGGGAGTATCCTCCTTCTTGGACAGGCGCACACGCCTGGAAGCTTCCGGCGGAAGTAATCCCTCCCACTGCATCTCGGTGATGCTCTTCTTGGTGGTTTTCGCAGCGCGCCAGTCGCCCGTACTCTTCACGGGAGGCGCCGCAAAAGAGCTCGCCACATCTTTGGAGGACGCCACGACAGCGCCACATTTCTTCGCTCCTGCCATTGGAGGATGGTTGGTGCTTGCAGAGAAGGAGGCGTGCGCGAGGAAGAAGAAAGTGATTAAGGGTCGGGAAATTTACCCCTCCCCTAAAGCTCAATACTTATACCCAAGCCAGACTGATCCAAGCCCTAGATCTAACGACGTGGCATCCATCACGGCTGCCATGCGTAAAGTGGAAATGAAGCGGCGGGGGACAGTTACCCCAACAAGATTTTTATGAAAATATTGTCCGCATTTACAGCGCACGGCCAGCGGAAAAACCGGTACACGACCTATCGTTTCCGGTCAAAAAGCTGACAAGGTAGGCCCTGCGCGCTCTACTCCGCTTCGTCCCGTCCCATCGGGAGTAGTCAGAGCGAATGAGTACGCAGTGACGTCACTGCACACCTCACAACACGCGAAATTTCTTCCGCATATGCACCCTGACACGAAATTTCTTTCGTATGGGCACATCAAGACGCGAAATTTCTTTCGCATATGCACCCTGACACGAAATTTCTTTCGTCTGGGCACATCAAGACGCGAAATTTCTTTCGCAGACAGCCTGACATGAAATGTCTTTCGTATGGGCACATCAAAGACACGAAATTTCTTTCGCATAGGAACCCTGACACGAAAATTCTTTCATATGGGCACATCAAGACGCGAAATTTCTTCCGTACAAACTTCGTAACGTGAAATCTCTTTCGCACAAGATCAAGAAGAAGGAAGATCTCCTCACCCGAAGGATCGCAAGAACATGATTAAGGTGATATCGCGAGTGTGCGGCTCCCGTAACTCTACCACACGATGTATTTACACATCCTTATCCTGGATCGTTCGGCCAACTAGGCACATCTGGATTTCGTATTATTTTGAGTACGAAGGTAAGACCCAATGATTTCTCTTATGGGCCTGGAATCGCGCTCAAGTTGCGTCCTCCGGTAAATTTTCTGTGTCAACAACACGAAGAAAAATCCTAGCGGACGCGCCGGGTACCCCTTTAGCTTAAGTTCGACTCGGTAAGACCTCCACGGCCCTGTCACAACTATCACCTCACCGGCTTCGAGTCGGAGGTCTTGAATTCGTGTAGGCCAGAACCCTTTTTTTCCTAGATGCAATTAATTGGCCCTGATCTTTCGGGAGAGCAAAGTGACTGAGCCGCATCCTTCTGTAGAAAGAGCCAACACCAGGCACATTTACCACTCAATACTTGAGTATGGGAAAGAATAGCGCACACATGGTAGGCGCCCTCAAAACCAGGCGATTGAATAACCAATTGAAGAAATCAAGAACGGACTTTGAGTGCCCACCCGACTGATTCTCAGTCGACTAAACACTCGGGGGCTACTGACGTGGGGATGAATCCTGGACCTATCGGGTGAGCCTACCCTGGTCCAAGGCCCAAGATCTAAGCCCAAAGAGAGGTGCCACCTTGCGGTTCTAGAAGTCCCAACTGAAGGTTACCCGCAAAGACTTGCGGGCCAAGAAGGAAAGCTTCTACCGACCGTAAAGCTAGGGTTTGTAACCCCCTGGACACGGTTTGAGACCTAGACACATATAAAAGGCTAGGAAAACCACCGAGGGGGGATCCAATCTACTTTTGACCACCACAGCCTTAAGCTCGAGATTATACTCTTGACTTGAGCACCCCACCATTGTAACCGATCTACTGATAATACAGATCGAAAGAGAAGGAGTAAGGGTTTTACCTCCACGAGGGCCCCGAACCTGGGTAAATCGTGCCCCCTGTTAGCCGACGATCGTCACCAGCGTCCATACGTTATCTTAATCGAAACCTACCGGATCATCCGAGTGACTTGTTGAGATGACTAATCGACAGCAGGAGCAGAAGCGAGAATGGCAGCGTGGATGATTCGTGTAGATGGGCTACCAACCATGTCAATCGAGCAACAGATTGAAGCGTTGTTCCCAAATCACATGTACGACGACGAGAATGGAGGATGCAAGTCCAGTCACAAGCTAAAAGACTGCCACAGATTCCAGCTCCTCATGGAGGCATTATACATAAAACAAAGGGAGGCCCAACAAGCAGGTTTTCGAGTTGTCCCAGGAGCATTGGCGGTAGGTGCGCCACCACCACCCCCAATGCCAATAGGCTCACCCCAGCCGCCACAACCTCAAGCACAACCGGCATCCAGGGCATAGCAAGCTGCAACGGTACAATATCAATACCGAGTGTGTTACCCGGATATGGAGAGATACTCACAACCAAAGGAAAAGTGTACATGATACAAAAAGGTGCACCATCCATAAGGAGTCAAAAGCTCATCACCAGGCATGTGAACTTAGCATAGATATCACCTCCTGCAACACCCGAGTTCCTGGATTGGTCCGACGCAAGCATCATGTTCTCCAGGGCTGACCACCTGCTTTGAGTCCCCTACCCGGGAAAGGTTGTGCTGGTACTCGAAGCCCAAATTGGGGGCTATGACCTTAGTCGTGTCTTCATGGATGGAGGAAGTGGAATTAATATCATCTATACGTTGAATTAAATGAACATACCGGTCAACAAACTGAAGCAGTCCGAAAATTAATTTCATGGGATCGTACCCGGAAAAGCAGTCAAACCTCTGGAAACAATAGCACTCGAAGTGATCTTCAGAGAGCGTGACAACTACATGAAGGAGAAACTTGAATTTGAGGTAGTCGACTGGCCGTCATAGTACAATGCAATACTCGACAGGTGGGCATTCGCAAGGTTCATGGTTGTCCTCCATTACGTGTACCTTATGATCAAATGCCAGGACCCAACGGAATAATAATAGTGTACAAAAATTACAAGAAATCTGACAATTATGACATCGAGTTCAATAGAATATCACAGCCGTTTGCGATGCAACAGGAACTGGCAAACATAGCAGCCACGACTGACCACTCGTTACTCCCCTTAACACAGAAAACAACACCCGAGATGGAGTTCAACGTGAAGAAGGACACCACAACACACCAAGCTCACCCGACTGATCCAGCAAAGAAAATACTCGTGTCCAATACGCTGCCTATCGCATAGGTAAGCGCGCTAGTCAAATTTCTCCGTGATAATTGGAAAATATTCGCATGGGCCTCAGCGTACATGCAAGGAGTCCCCGGAAAATTCGTCGAGCACTCACTTGAAATCTATACAGATGCCAAGCTAATACAACAATTCAGTCGTTGCTATTCTGAGCCGAAACAAAGAGCAATAGGAGAAGAGTTCAATCCGCTGCTAGCAGCAAAGTTCATCCGAGAGGTCAAAATAGCAACTTGTCTCGCAAACCCGGTGCTGGTAGCCAAGAAAAATAATTACATACCGCGGATGTGCATCGACTACACCACATTGAACAAGTACTGCCCTAAAGACTGGTTCCCACTTTCATGCATCGATCAAATTATTGACTCGACTGCCGTCTGCAATAGGCTCTCCTTCCTTGATGCAAACTCAAGTTAAAATCAAATCTACATGAAGAAGGAAGATGAAGAGAAGACCACGTTCATCACCCCATTTGGAGTATACTGCTATACCACAATGCCTTTCAGGTTTTAAAACGCGGGTGCAACATACCAGCGCATGATGCAAAACTGTCTGAAGGCGCAAATTGGCAAAAACACGCAAGTTTAAGTGGATGATATTATGGTCAAGTCAAAAAAGGTAGAAACCCTCGTTGACGATGTCCGAAAGACTTTGGCGACACTAGACGAGTATTAGATCAAGATAAACCCCAAAAAGTGTACTATCAGAGTACATCAAGGAGACTTACTCGGGCATCTCCTATCTGCCAGAGGTATCGAGGCCAACCCAGAGAAAATCAAGGCTATTCTAGCAATGAAAGAACGAGTAAATGTGAAAAGAGTACAAAGTTAGCAGGGAGAATCGTAGCACTCGGCGGATTTATAGTAAACCTCGGAGAAAAAGCACTCCCTTTCTACAAACTGCTGAAAAAGCCAGATAGGTTCGACTTGACACCCGAAGCCAGAAACGCTTTCCAAGCACTGAAATGAACCCTATCGACCCCACCTATTTTGGTGGCACCTCAGGAAAAGAAGCAAATGTACTTGTACATCTCAGCAACAAGACAGGTGGTAAGAACAATACTAGTCGTAGAAACACCCTAGGAAGGGTCCATATACAGAGTACAATGCCCAATATACTACCTCAACGAAGTATTATCATCATCTAAGCAGTGGTATCCACATTATTAGAAGCTAGCTTATGGAGTCTATATGACAGCCCGGAAACTGCGACATTATTTTCAGGAGCACCCAATCACAGTAATGTCGAACATACCCTGCCGGCAATACTCAACAATTATAATGTAACAGGCCGAGTAGCCAAGTGGGGGATCAAGCTAGGTCCACGTGGTATAACCTATGAGGTACGAAAAGCAATCAAATCACAAGTACTCCCAGACTTCGTTTCAGAGTGGCTCGAGTTCGAGCAGTCGAGACTGCCAAACATGTCGAGTAACTGGACAATGTATTTTGATGGGTCCAAACGAGCAGTTGGAGCAGGAGCATGAGTAATACTTACATCCCCTAGAGGTGATAGAATTCTATACGTGATCCGGATGAACTTCAAGAAAGCATCAAACAATGAAGCCGAGTATGAAGCACTAATTCATGGGATGAAGATGGCTAAAGCGTGTGAAGCCACTCAACTAATCATTTATGGTGACTCAGACCTCGTGGTACAGAAAACCATGAAGGAGTGTGACGGCTCAGCTGAAAACATGGCCGCATACAGAGAACTCTACAACAAGCTAGAAGGAGAATTTGTTCGGTGCGAGCTATAGCACATTGGCAGAGGGAGCAACTCGGAAGCAGATGCTTTAGCAACAATCGGGTCCACCTACGCACCAATACCACCCGATGTTTTCTATGAAAAAATTGATCTACCATCTATTAAACACAAATTAGTAGCTACAAAAATAGCTAAGGACTCAGAAGTCAGCATTGAGGAGCAGCCGGACCAAGAAGCAGAACCCACGTCTATGGATATACCAGAGCATGTAAACCAACTAGAAAATACCTGGATGCAGTTGTTGATTGATTACATGACACGGAAGGAGCTTCCTGAGGATCAGGTAGAGGCACGTAGATTGACGCGTAGAGCTAAAGAATTTACCATCCACAACGGGAAACTCCATAAGCACAACATATCAGACATATTACAGAGGTGCATAACCCCAGAAGAGGGAAGAGAGGTGCTACTGGACATACATCAAGGAACTTGTGGGCACCACATAGGAAGTAGAAACTTAGTACACAAGGCATTCAAAGCAGTATTTTATTTGCCAACAACAGAGCATGAGGCTAAAGCCATCGTACATCACTATGAGGGGTGTCAAATGTTTGCAATGTCCCTTCCACACAACTTCATATGATACCACTCGTATGGCCATTCGTGCAACGGGGACTCGGCATGGTCGGGCCACTCAGTCGATCGTCCAACGGTGGATACACTAGACTACTAGTGGCAGTCGATAAATTCACCAAAAGGATTGAAGCCATGCCTGTCACATCATAGTTTTTGGATTCTTGTACCGTGTTGAAGAAGACAAAAATTAGGACCAACATTTTTTTTAACAACATGATTGTTTGAACTAACATGTTTTTATGATCTTAATCATATTTTCAATGCAAGTTTTGTTTCTTTATAAAATAAATATCAAATTTTCTTGAAAACAATTCTATAAATTTTCCCTATTGTTTTATCTGTTGTACTTGAGTGAATTTTATTCCAAGACTTGGATCGTTATTGTTTGAATCTTAAAATAAAATTTTATCTTTGTTGGATCCAAGAATTTTTTTTCGAAATGATTTATGGAAGTTTTCTTTTAAGTTTCCTATAGAAACTATTGCTTGAAAATATAGCCAAGTACCTGTTTTTCAGGATGTAAACGACGCGTCCACTGGACAATTTGCAGGCGCCGCATCTGCCACATACCAGTTTCACATATTTTGTGGCTGCCACATAATTTGTTTTGCGGCTCCTTGGGGTTAAGTGGCGCCGCGATATAGCCGCCGGCCGAGTCGGCACGGACGAACGGTCTGCCAAAATTGGCGGCCTCGACATCCAAACCTCTACCCTGCAGCTACCAGCACCTGCATGCGTGCTCCACACTGCGGGAGACTTAAAATTAACCAATCGCTAGTTCTTTTTTTTTCATGTTTTTCCCCACCTCCTAATTAAAACTTGAGCTCTCATGGTAACGAATGATCCAAGCAGAGGGCCCTCCAAATGAGCTAGGAGCAGCTAGCTAGCTTAATGGAGCAGCGATTAACCGAGAAGATACGACGATGGACGCATGGCGCCGCTTCCGCCGCTCTAGCCGAAGAATCCGGTGCTGCTCCACACGGCGTCGCGCACGCGGCTCAGATCGCGCCCTTTCAGCGTCCTTCCTACGCCTTCGAACACCAACGGCGTCGCCGCGCCGCGCCCGCTGCTCCGTGCCTAGAGGTACTCGTGCGGCGCCACCCACTCACCCTCCTCCTCGCGGCAGCTCACGCCGTAGTATTGCCGCTGCTGCTGCTCGCCGGCGCCCGGCGGGAACCTGGCCGCCGGCCACTCGGGCACCTTCACGGGCGCCGAGCTGGCCACGTGAGCATGTTGGTGGTGGCGCGCGGCCGGCGCCGTGGCCTCGAACGCCAGCGACAGGCCACCAACGGTCCACCGGCCGCGACGCTCCTGCTCGGATTGCCTGCTGTTGGTGGAGTCGGGCGGCGCGAGCACCGACCAGACGCCCCCCTCGTCGAGGTCGGAGAGGTGATCAGCGGCGCCCTGGCCGCTGATGACCTGGACGGGATAGAGAAGCCGCTCTGTTCCGTACCTGCGGCCCTCGCTCTCGGCCTCGCCTTCGGCATGATGATCTCTCGCTCTCGGCCTCGCCCTCGCCCAGTCGCCCTTCCCCCGCGGTTCTTTGATTAGTGGAGGCTCTGCATTAGTGCAGACGGCGTAGAGTTCGCAGGCAGCCGTTGGCGCCGCTGGCGTTGGTGGCTCGGCCACATACGCCACAAAATTTTTGCGGACGTCCGCGTAGGCCGTTTGATCGAATTTTTGTGGGCGGCGTATGCGGCCCCAGTGGACGCCGCTGCCACTTACATCCTGACCTGTTTTCCACCTTTGTTTTCACTAGGCTATAAAATGTTATTTTATGATTTCTTGACTTTTATTTGTTCCTTGATACATGTACTACAAATCCATAAGATTGGTTTTATTTTTGGATTAATGAAAATGATATTTTGCTTGTTGCCTTTGTGGAATAAAAATAAGGCAGAAAAAGGCATTTTTGGAAAACAGAGAAAAACAGAAAGTACACCTTTTCCCACATTGTTTTCATGGCCTTAAGATATTTCAAATTTGTTTTCAAAAGACTTTTATGAAAGTTTATAACTTTTTTAACAAACTCCAAGTTGGAAAACAAAAATTGGAATCCATTTGGTCTCTGAAAACAATCCAAACTTTTTGCTCTTTTCACTGTTTCCAACACTTAGAAAAATTCCTAAGTGTTAACTGAATTTTTGAACAGTGGCAGATACACTTTTGAATAGATGTTTTCTTTTAGTTTTTTTTCAAATTTGGAAACACCACTTGGCCTTTTCGAATCATTGCTAATTGTACTCTACCTAGGATGCTTTTGCTTTTCTTCTAGAAGTCTTGTGTGAGAAGAAAACAAGTGAAGAAGGGAGAGGGAACAAGATGAGGTGGCACGGTATGGGTCACCATGCCTTGACCTTAGAGACCATGCCATTGGTCTTTCCCTCACACCAAGGGTCACCTTTGACTTGCCCCCTAGTTGGTCTTGGCCCTTGGCACCTATGCCATGATTGGAAATGCCCAAAAGCCCCTAGAACACCCCAATGCCATCCCATGGCATGAACCCGAGCCCCCACTTTGCCCTTTTCCCTTGCCCGTGGCTATAAGCCGTTTTCTTCGAGTCCCTCTCGCCCCTGACCTCCCACACACTCCCTCACCCTTCCCCCAAGCCGTGGCAGCAGTGCCCGAGCTGCTGTGAGCTCGCCCCGAGCTCGAGACCGCCGCCGGCCACCGATTCCTAGCTCGAGGTGGTACCCGTTTGCACTCCCTCACACCCCTTCTCACTGCTCTGGATGAGCTCCCCGCACTCCCACAACACTGCCTGACCCACTCCCTTGCCCTCTGTCTCGTAGGAGCGCCGCCGGTGTCCACGGTCGCCGCCGTGGGCGCCCACCGTGCCCCGCCGCTTGGAGCCACTCCCGGTCCCGTACCCAGTGCCCCTCGGCTCCCCCGTGACCCCTGCACCTCCCCCAGCCTGTGCCACCGCCCCCGAGCCCCCCACGGTGAGCCCCCGCGGAATCCCGTTGCCGGCTGTATCGAGAGAGAGAGAGAGAGAGAGAGAGAGAGAGAGAGGAGAGGAGAGGAGGACGACGACACGGCGCCGTTCGATCCGCGATCAACGGTCACGCTTGAACGCGCCATTTCATGCGCCTGGACTGCGCGCATGCGCTGAGCTGGGCCGCGCTTTGCGCAAGTTGGTCCGCGCGCGAGCAGATTCGGCCCGTGTGCTGTTTTCCCTTTTTCCTTTTGGTTTTTGCAGATTTATGCTTGTTTTCTTTTCACCTGTGAAAAATACTTAAACTTAAAAATAAAATCAGCCAAAAATCATGAGACTACAAATATGTTTTCTAAACCATTGAAAATTGGTAGATCTAAGTTTTGACTTTTACTTTTGTCACAATATCTGTTTTTCCACAGAGTATCTATAAAGATTTTTTTGGCATAACTTCTTGGATCTATATCCATTTTGGTCAAACTAAGTTGTGTTGCGTAGCTAGTGAATAGATCTATCTATGGAACTTGGCCTCGCATCAAGGTGAGTTACCAAATGGAAATGCCATCCATTTTGGTAAAAGACCAGTAGGCATTTCTAGGATTTTTAGAATGAGTGTAGAAATGATTTTTGAGGTAAATCTAATTGGATGAGCTTGCATATTACTAGATATATCTAATACTAGCTTGGAATAATTTTTGGAGCCTTAGATTATTTTTGGTGAGCAAAACTAGAAACAACACCTTTTCCGTTTTCTTATTTATGTGTGTATTTGTTTGAAATAAAATGTTTGATTGAGTGGATCTTTGTTCCTAGCATGTATATGTGTGTTGAAACTTGTTATTAGGTTGTTTTCTTTCAATATAACTACCTTAGAAAGTGTGTTCATGTTTGGAAAGTCAAATAGAAATAAATTAGCATTTGTTATTTTTCTAGTTTTATTATTTGAATTATTGTGTGAACCAATCTTTGTAGATTTGTTTTACCCAAGTTGTGTTGTGCTTGAGTTGCTTCCTGTACCATTTTGGTACTGTTATTTTGATGTTATTACCTCTGTTAGCTTGCACCTTATTTTATAGCAAAGCATGAGTAAAATTTGTGCTTGTTTTCACTAGTATTATTTTCACTAGTATGAATAGCCTTGTATGGATTTCTTTGTTAGACTAATTATATCATGTGCGACCAGAGGCTTTGTTACCTCTAAATGTCTTGGAATTAGTGGGCCCATAACCCACTGGTCCCATTTCATTTTGGTTAGGGATGCAAATCCCCAACCATACACTTGTGTGAAAATAGCATGCGTTACTATATGGTTGTCTAGTATTTTTACACCAAGGAAAATGGTTGTTTGTTTTACTTATTTGATTGAAGTGTTTAGTATTTCTTTGTGAATACTAGTATGTTTAGCTGTGGTTCATTTTTTTACATAATATTCCCTTAGGGGTATCATGTTAAGGAGTGTTTCACTATTGTTTGGTGAATTGAATATTGTTTGCTAATAGAATGTTTTCCCAGTGATTGATAAATCATATGTGAAGGATTTTCATTGAGTGTTTGGATTTTTGAAGATTTCTAGATAAGTTTGTGTTGAGTTCATAGCTACTGGTTGTATAGCATGTACCTTGGTTGTGTGCTATTTAATTAATTAGAAAAGCATGTATTGCTAGAATGAATTGATGATTGCTTAGAAGATGTCCTCATAGAATTATTTTGGTGTTTATGCTTACTAGAATGTGTAAGGTGTTGTGTGCTGTTAGTAGGTATTTATGTTCATGAGTTTCTTGTTTAGTATCATACATCCTTGTAGCATTGCTTGCTTCTCTAGTAATGAACTAGTGTGACCACTAGATATTTTGAGTTGGCCTAGTATTGTTGCCTTTTTATTTTATGAGTGTGTGAATATTCTAGCATGTTTGGGATATTATTACTTCTGTTATTATAACATATCTTGTGGAGTTTCTTGTTGCTATAGTTGTAGAATACAATTATTTCTTATAGCATGCTTGTGTAGAATTCCATACTAGTATGCTATTAGTGCACTCCTGTTTTTATGTTGTGTGTAAGGAGCATTATCTTTTGTGATGGTTGTGTTTTAGATTATATATTATGACTTGTTACCATTGGTAGAGCTACTGGTTTTTTTTTCATGATTGATGGATTCCATAACTTTGAGTAGACATTAGTATAATCTATAACTAGCCTAATTATCTGTGGTGTGTTTTGCTTGCTGTTTGGAAATTGTCTGAGTGTTTACCTTAACATGAGTATGGTACTCATGTTATTGATGTGCTTATGTTATTGTTATGTTTATTAGTACATGGTTATCTATGCATTAGTTTAATAGTGAACTTTTTTGGTGATGATTGCGTGTGTGTTGCTAGTGCCCACTACCATGGGTATTATTTTGATTGATTGTTATTATTTTAGTGGCCTCACCTCTTGTGCCCACAAGCTATATTTTTAGCTTCTTGAATATCTTATTATGAGAGTGGTACACACACTCCATATATGGTATGTAAGATGTGGGATATGGTTTCTCAACCATATGTTTGTTGACGATAGTTTTGTACCATGAGAGTTTGTGAGATAGTTTTCTCTATGACGCTTGAGTGATTGCGCTAGTATAAGTTTGCTTGATGTATGGGTTGTTTTGTTTAGTCTTTAGATCTAAGTGTGTGTATTTTAATCTTTTACGACGCTAGAACACGAAGAAGAAGAAGAAGCAGTTGTGGAGTTGTGCGTCAAGTTCAAGTTACTTCAAGGCTAGGGACACTAAGAGTTTTAAGGCAAGCCATCCTGATGCTTGCTGTTATACTACACTTATCATTATCTATCATGCATGTTTTACTTCTGAAAAGTTTTACAAAACTTTGATTACCAAAAACTATTTTTGAGTGTCTATTCCTACTATTAATATTATATATATCATTATTACGCCATTAGTTGATACTTGGTGTTACCAAGCCCATAGACACCATATGGTATTTATTACCACCAAAAGTATAATTCCATAATGGACATCCTAAAAATATGTTTTTGCAAAACAAAGGCTTTTATGGAAATCCCGGAGGAAAGGCTGAGCCTTATCCACCGGAGGAATGTTGAAGTGGTCATTTTTGGGAAAATGGTGTTGTACAAAAATGACACATAACCTAGTCTTCGTTGGACAACCTTTACCGTACTGCCACCCTACCTCAACATGGGCACGGGGCTTAACTTGAAGTTTGTTCTCGTTAGGGTGTGTTCTATCTCAAATTGCTATAAGGGTCGTCGTGCCCTCTAACACTTTGTCTCCATGAGGGGTATACGGGACATAAAAAGTGTGGGATTAATTTCTCCTTCGGTTGCAGCAGTTGGGGCTCCTGTCTTGGCGGGGATTATCCCGGTGCCGGGGATGCGGGAAAACTCAAATGAAGAGATAAGCATATTCTAGCTTGAACATAGTGGATGGTTAAGATCAGTTATCTGATGTTTACATATTGTTGTTACAGTCCGTAGTTGTTCACGGCGGATGTAATGGATCTGGTGGATTTGTGTACACCTCTACAGAGTAGAACTATTCGGAATAGCCGCGTCCTCGGATATGGACAGTTGAATGGCCATGTAGCTAGCATTGTGTCAATGTTTTCAAAAAGGAGTTTTCAAAAAGGTGTTGGACTTATGAAGTACCGAAAGGAGGAAATCTTGTACCGTGTAGGTACCGTTGATGAAAAGCCATAAGTTGTTTTTCTTTACGAGAAGTTTTGCAAATAAAATATTTCTTTTCTAAACAAAAACTGGAAGTTGATTCCAAGAAGTTTCGCAAAAAGAAAGCTTTATTTTAACAAAGTTTTACAAAACCTCTTGTACATGTGATATCGACAAGAGAAATAAAACTATATTATTTTCTTTTGAAGTATCTTCTTCAACGAAGATACAAAGATTTTTCAAAATCAACTATGAATATGTCTTTCATATATCATGGATAGTGAACCCTATGTATAGCTTACCTATTACACCATATAAGCATACTTGCATTTTGGTAAGCTACATGATGGATGTCTTGCTGAGTACATTCAAATGTACTCATATTGGTTTCATCCCTGGTATTTACTTGCCAGACATCGAGAAGGAGTCTCAGAAGGAGATCTACTAAGAGGAGTATGGAGCTGATGGCTTTGTGAACTAGGATCATCTCCCTGTCAGCAGCCTGTAGGTTAAGGCGTGACTTGGGCTCTACTACGTTTGTGTGTTTAGTCTTCCGCTGTGTGAGTTGTGTGTTTGCCATGCGTGGCAGTCGTGTTAGACTTGGTGATGCGACCATGTCCCTTTTGTAAGTGTTTTGTGCAATCATTTCTGTAGTAGTGTGGTGTGATCTGGGATCGTGAATGTATGCATATCGGAGGTGTCCTTGAACAGTGGTTCTGGGGGACCTTAGGAGACCTTAGTTAGCATGGACGTTAGCTAGTACTCTGAAAATTAAAAGTTAATAAAATCATATCACTAAGATGACTGTTTACCAAAATATTTTACCTATTCCAGCCTATTAGTGTTTTTGAAAAACTCTACTTACACTAAGTTACACTTGAGCATCTTAAAATTTTGCACACTGATACCTAACATAACCTACCTTAAAATTTGGTGTAGATGGCAGTTGTCTTCAGCGAGTCCTTCCGGCTGGGATCGCATGCACCTTGCTACCGTTGCTTTGAGGAAGAATTGATCAAGATGACTCGCCTTATCGGTCGCCGGTACCTGAGTTGAAGGGAGCTCGGATTCACCATGAGGGACGTGAAGTGTCCTGGTTGGTGATCTGTACCATCTGTTCACCCTTTATAGCACCATCAACCCCTGAGATCACGTATGAAGTAAAGGAGAACAATTGGGAAGATGGTATCCTTCGAGTGATGCAGCTGACCATTGCCAAACTCGCGAATTTCTTTCGCGGCAAGTTTGAAGGCGCCCCCTATAGATACTATGGGAGGCGCGATGAGGACGACAAGCCCATAGATGTCACTGAAGACTTTGTGTTTTCTCGTCACTTCCAGCACATGGAGGGACAACTGTAAAACACTTAGTTATCCCTTGATAAGCTCAGAGGAGAGTTTGACACCCGAGGAAGAGAGATCATCCAGCTAGAGAAAGACCCGAGTGTTTCTTCTGCTACAGAGCGTCATCTCAAGGTACTGAAGAAAATCATGAAGTACACTGACTCCCAGCACCATGCACGAGTGAGAGACCTTCAACTTCAGCTTGCAACTAGCAGGACCAGAGTTGAAGAGTTGGAGGAACAACTACATGCTTCCTCGAGCACTTAGGATTGCCGCAGGATGTTAGGAGTTGTGTTATCTCCACCCAGACGCTTGTTTGTGTTTGTGTTGAGTGAACTCTGTTAAGAGCTATGTGTGTGCTAGTTGTGTTGTAGGCCTTATTCTATTGCCATGTGAACCTTAAAACTTATGATATGCTTGTTGAGACTCGGTTTCATGTGTATGTTAGTCTTGGTTTGTGATTGTGATTGTTTCTTAGATTCTTGTGCGTTGTTGTGTTATCTACCGTCCTCATCTCTGTTATGATCCGGTATGTTTCACAAGTTTTCAAACAAAAACCCCATTTTGTTTGCTCTCGTCTTATGCCGTTCTTTTCTTTAGCATGGCCAGCAAGTTTCCTCCACCACCGGAGCCGACAGTTGCCCAGCTTTTGGCTATGATCATGGAAGACCGTGAAGCCGTTCGTTTAGACCGTGAAGCCACTCATGTAGAACACGAAGCCAACCGTGTTGTCCTTGAGAACCTGACCCAGTTGGGCATTGCTAATGCCAGAAACAATGCTGACCTTCTGAGGGAGAAGCAACGCCAGCTTGCTGAAGAGAGTCGCAAAAGGAAGATGGTGACGCCAGGGGAAACTAGTTCATGTGTGACTCGCAGTACCTTACCTGCAATACCGCAACCTCCCAGGAGGCGTGTGAACGTCAGGCCTAGGACCAAGACATGCTTTTCCTGTAGGAAGGAAGGGCACGTTGATCGCGAGTGTCCCAAGAAGAACCATGTTCTAGTTCATCCTGATGAAAACCAAGAGACCCAGGGTCCAACGCAGAAGAAGCGCAAGAGTTTGATGAGTAGACCTCGAGACCAAGATGATGTTGCATAAGCCCCTGCGACTCATGCCATAGCTAATGGTACGTTTTCGAACCAAACCTGTGATCCCCATAGTTTTGTGTTGACTCCGTACCCTGAGAAATCCGACGTAAACGGAACACTAGAAGTGTCACGTCGGAGTACAAAAATATCTTTAAAATTAACAAAACTAACATAACTTCATCTAACTTTAGCTTGACACCAAACACCAGTTTTATAAATTTCTAACCAACTTTTCCAAAACCAAAGAGAAAAGTGCCTTAGGATGTTCTATAGCTATTTGAAAGAAAGATGAAAGGTTGGAAAAATTATTGGATTGGTGAACTACGATTGTTACTAAACAATAAGATCTTTTGTGTATCTTTTGGAGGAAAACATATTTTAGAATATGAGATGGTGGAAACTCATTGAGGTTTAGCTTAGGAGTGAAAGATTGAGGATCACATGATTTTAGTTGAGATGAATTATAGTATATATATACACCGGGGATAACCATTTGTGGACCCTAAAACTTTGGAAGTTATCGGTAACTAAAATTTGTAGCATTGAAGAAATGTTTTGAGGTTTAGAAAGATTGGTGTACATTATTGGATTTTAGGAAGCTCTTGATATATAAAGAGATTGGATTGACTGGAAGTAGAATGTTGAGAATAATTTGTGATGATGATAATGGTTTGCCTAGGTGATTCTTATCCTGGATTTTAGCAAAAAGGCCGATTGTAGTAAAAAGATCATGTTGGATTGGGATAGATGTTTGATTTTGATAAAGGATGGATTGGAGAAATATTGGGTTTGATATAGGGAGAAATTGGTGGATATAAAAAATATGATTTTGGATTTTAGGAAAAAAATCGATATGACTTGGATTTAGTGGATCATAATTCTTGATGACATATTCTCGGAGCTTGTCACGCTCTATTGAGATTGTTTGGGGAAAATGATTTAATTTTTATCATGAGATAGGAGTTTGGAGATTTTGAAAGGATTTATAGAAGTAGTACAGAGTGGGTATATGATTGTTGAATTTGATGGTTTATCTTTAGCAATATGATCGTGGAGAAAATAAACCTTTGAGGGAGACAAATGATTTGAGACTGGATTTCTAGGAGTATATTAGATTAAGAGTAAGATAGTGGATTTTCCTGGATTTTAGGATATGAGCAATGGAAAGCTCATGCTTAATAAAGATTGTTGGATATCCGGTTGATTGATCTATATGGTGAAGAGAGAGTTTATGCCCCAAAGGAGAAAGTGGTGGTATGATAATCTTGGGATATTGGAAAGTGCTAGGTAAATGTTTAAAGGATAACCCATGGATTGATATCATGGTGTTGAGGAACATCAAGTTCGAGGTTTAGCTCATGGCACCTAGACCCTTGGAAAAAAATAACCTGCCGGTGGATTTTGGTAAGATTAATCAAAGGAGGGAAGCACCTATGCTTAATGTTACCAACCACCAGCACTTGTTTTTGTAAACATATGATCTAGCATTGTTGTTTTGACCATACCCTCTTTTTGCTTGCCTGCGAATCTCGGGACGAGATTCTTTTAAGGGGGAAGGTCTCTCACACCCCAGTTTTTGGATTCGTGTACTGTGTTCAAGAAGACAAAACTTAGGGCCCAACAAAAAAAATTCTAACAACATGATTTTTTTAACTAACATGTGTTTATGATCTTAATCATATTTTCAATGTAAGTTTTGTTTCTTGATAAAACCAATATCAAATTTTCCTGAAAAAAATTCTACAAATTTTCCCTATTGTTTTCTCTGCTGTACTTGAGTGAATTTTGTTCCAAGACTTGGATCATTATTGTTTGAATATTAAAAAAAATTAGATTTGTTGGATCCAAGAAAACAAAATTTCAAAATTATTTATGGAAGTTTTCTTTTAAGTTTCATGTAGAAACTATTCCATGAAAATATAGCTAAGTACGTGTTTTCCACCTTTATTTTCACTAGGCTATAAAATATTATTTTATGTTTTCTTGACTTTTATTTGTTCCTTGATACATGTACTACAAATCAATAAGCTTGGTTTTATTTTTGGATTAATAAAAATGATCTTTTTCTTGTTGTCTTTGTGGAATAAAAATAAGGCAGAAAAAGGCATTTTTGGAAAACACAAAGTACACCTTTTCCCACATTGTTTTCATGGCATTAAACTATTTCAAAAAAAAAATCTAAAGATGTTTCTGAAATTTTATAACTTGTTTAACAAACTCCAACTTGGAAAACAAAAATTGGAAACCATTTGGTCTCTGAAAACAATCCAAACTTTTTGCTCTTTTCACTCTTTCATACACTTAGAAAAATTCCTAAGTGTTAACTGAATTTTCCGAATTTTTGAACAGTGGCAGATACACTTTTGAACAGATGTTTTCTTTTAATTTTTTTTCAAATTTGGAAACACCACTTGGCCTTTTCGAATCATTGCTAATTGTACTCTACCTAGGATGCTTTTGCTTTTCTTCTAGAAGTCTTGTGTGAGAAGAAAACAAGTGAAGAAGGGAGAGGGAACAAGATGAGGTGGCATGGTATGGGTCACCATACCTTGACCTTGGTGACCATGCCATTGGTCTTTCCCTCACACCAAGGGTCACCTTTGACTTGCCCCCTAGTTGGTCTTGGCCCTTGGCACCTATGCCATGATTGGAAATGACCAAAAGCCTCTAGAAGACCCCAATGCCATCCCATGGCATGAACCCGAGCCCCCACCTTGCCCTTTTGCCCTTGCCCATCGCTATAAGCCGTTTTCTTCGAGTCCCTCTTTCCCCTGACCTCCCACACACCCCCTCACCATTCCCCCAAGCCGTGGGAGCAGTGCCTAAGCTGGTGTGAGCTCGCCCCGAGCTTGAGACCGCCGCCGGCCACCGAGCCCTGGCTCGAGGTGGTACCTGTGTACACTCCCTCCGACCCCTTATCACCGCTCTGGATGAGCTCCCCGCACTCCCACGACACTACCTGACCCACTCCCTTCCCCTCTGTCTCGCAGGAGTGCCACCGCCGTCCACGGTCGCCGCCGCGGGCGCCCACCGTGCCCCGCCGCTTGGAGCCACCTCCCGTGCCCGTACACAGCGCCCCTCGGCTCCCCCGTGACCCATGCACCTCCCCGAGCCCACGCCACCGCCCTCGAGCCCCCCACGGTGAGCCACCACGGAATCCCGTCGGCGGCTGTATCGAGAGAGAGAGAGAGAGAGAGAGAGAGAGAGAGAGAGAGAGGAGAGGAGAGGAGGACGACGATACGACGCCGTTCAATCTGCGATCAACGATCGCGCTTGAACGCGCCATTTCCCGTGCCTGGACTGCGTGCACGCTACGCTGGGCCGCGCCTTGCGCAAGTTGGGCCGCGCGCGAGCAGATTCGGCCCGTGTGCTGTTTCCCCTTTTTCCTTTTGGTTTTTGCTGATTTATGCCTGTTTTCTTTTGACCTGTGAAAAATACTTAATGTGCAAAATAAAATCAACCAAAAATCATGACACTAGTGATATGTTTTCTAAACCATTTAAAATTGGTATATCTAAGTTTTGACTTTTACTTTTGTCACAATATCTGTTTTGCCACAGAGTGTCTGTAAAGATGTTTTTGGCATAACTTATTGGATCTATATCCATTTTGGTCAAACTAAATTGTGTTGATTAGCTAGTGAATATATCTATCTATAGAACTTGGCCTCACATCAAGGTGAGTTACCAAATAGAAATGCCATCCATTTTTGGTAAAAGACCACTAGGCATTTATAGGATTTTTAGAATGAGTGTAAAAATGATTTTTGAGGTAAATCCAATTGTATGAGTTTTCATTTGACTATATCTATATAATCCTAGCTTGGCATAATTTTTGGAGCCCTAGATTATTTTTGGTGAGCAAAACTAGAAACGTCACCTTTTATGTTTTCTTATTTATGTGTGTATTTGTTTGAAATAAAATGTTTGATCGAGTGGATCTTTGTTCCTAGCATGTATAGGTGTTATGACACTTGTTATTAGGTTTTTTCTTGAAATATAACTACCTTATAAAGTGTGTGCATGTTTGGAAAGTCAAATAGAAATAAAGTAGCATTTGTTATTTCTCTAGTTTTATTATTTGAATTATTGTGTGAACCGATCTTTGTAGATTTGTTTAACCCAAGTTGTGTTGTGCTTGAGTTGAGTCCACTACCATTTTGGTATTATTATTTTGATGTTATTACCTCTGTTAGCTTGCACCTTATTTTATAGCAAAGCATGAGTAACATTTGTGCTTGTTTTCACTAGTATGAATAGCCTTGTATGGATTTCTTTGTTAGGCTAATTATATCATGTGTGACCAGAGGCTTTGTTACCTCTAAATGTCTTGGAATTAGTGGGCCCATAACCCACTGGTCCCATTTCATTTTGGTTAGGGATGCAAATCCCCGACCATACACTTGTGTGAAAATAGCATGCATTACTAAATGTTTGTCTAGTATTTTTCCACCAAGGAAAATGGTTGTTTGTTTTACTTGTTTGATTGAAGTGTTTAGTATTTCTTTGTGAATACTAGTATGTTTATATGTGGTTCATTTGTTAACATAATATTCCCTTAGGGGTATCATGTTAAGGAGTGTTTCACTATTGTTTGGTGAATTTAATATTCTTTGCTAATAGAATGTTTTCCTAGTGATTGATAAATCATTTGTGAAGGATTTTCATTGAGTGTTTGGATTTTTGAAGGTGTTTAGATAAGTTTGTGTTGAGTGCATAGCTACTGGTTGTATATCATGTACCTTGGTTGTGTGCTATTTAATTAATTAGAAAAGCATGTATTGCTAGAATGAATTGATGATTGCTTAGAAGATATCCTCATAGAATTATTTTGGTGTTTATGCTTACTAGAATGTGTAAGCTGTTATGTGCTGTTAGTAGGTATTTATGTTCATGAGTTTCTTGTTTAGTATCATACATCCTTGTAGCATTGCTTGCTTCTCTAGTAATGAACTAGTGTCACCACTAGATATTTTGAGTTGGTCTAGTATTGTTGCCATTTTATTTTATGAGTGTGAATATTCTAGCATGTTTAGGATATTATTACTTATTTTATTATAACATGACTTGTGGAGTTTCTTGTTGCTATAGTTGTAGAATACAATTATTTCTTATAGCATGCTTGTGTAGAATTCCATACTAGTATGCTATTAGTGCACTCATGTTTTTATGTTGTTTGTAAGGAGCATTATCTTTTGTGATGGTTGTGTTTTAGATTATATATTATGACTTGTTACCATTGGTAGAGCTACTGGTTTTTTTTTCATGATTGATGGATTCCATAACTTTGAGTAGACATTATTATAATCTATAACTAGCCTAATTATCTGTGGTGTGTTTTGCTTGCTGTTTGGCAATTGTATGAGTGTTTACCTTAACATGAGTATGGTACTCATGTTATTGATGTGCTTATTTTATTGTTATGTTTAGTAGTACCTGGTTATCTATGCATTAGTTTAATAGTGAACTTTCTTGGTGATGATTGCTTGTGTGTTGCTAGTGCCCACTACCATGGGTATTATTTTGATTGATTGTTATTATTTTAGTAGCCTCACCTCTTGTACCCACAAGCTATATTTTTAGATTCTTGAATATCTTATTATTAGAGTGGTCCACCCACTCCATATATGGTATGTAAGATGTGGGATATGGTTTCTCAACCATATGTTTGTTGACGATAGTTTTGTACCATAAGAGTTTGTGAGATAGTTTTCTCGATGACGCTTGAGTGATTGCGCTAGTATAAGTTTGCTTGTTGTATGGGTTGTTTTGTTTAGTCTTTAGTTCTAAGTGTGTGTCTTTTATTCTTTTACGACTCTAGAACGCGAAGAAGAAGGAGAAACAGTTGTGGAGTTGTGCGTCAAGTTCAAGTTACTTCAAGGCTAGGGACACTAAGAGTTTTAAGGCAAGCCATCCCGATGCTTGCTGTTATACTACACTTATCATTATCTATCATGCATGTTTTACTTCTGAAAAGTTTTACAAAACTTTGATTACCAAAAACTATTTTGAGTGTCTATTACTACTATTAATATTATATATATCATTATTACGCAGTAGTTGATACTTGGTGTTACCAAGCCCATAGCCACCATATGGTATTTATTACCACCAAAAGTATAATTCCATAATGGGCATCCTAAAAATATGTTTTTGCAAAACAAAGGCTTTTATGGAAAATCCGGAGGAAAGGCTGAGCCTTATCCTCCGAAAGAATGTTGAAGTGGTCATTTTTGGGAAAATGGTGTTTTACAAAAATGACACATAACCTAGTCTTCGTCGGACAACCTTTACCGTACTTCCACCCTACCTCAACATGGGCACGGAGCTTAACTTGAAGTTTTTTCTTGTTAGGGTGTGTTCTATCTCAAATTTCTATAAGGGTCGCCGTGCCCTCGAACCAATTGTCGCCAGGAGGGGTATACGAGACATAAAAAGTGTGGGATTGATTTCTCCTCCGGTTGCAGCAGTTGGGGCTCCTGTCTTGGCGGGGATTAGCCCGGTGCTAGGGATGCGGGAAAACTCGACTGAAGAGATAACCATATTCTATCTTGAACATAGTGGATGGTTAAGATCAGTTATCTGATGTTTACATACTGTTGTTACAGTCCGTGGTTGTTCACGGTAGATGTACTAAATCTGGTGGATTTGTGTACACCTCTGCAGAGTAGAACTATTCGGAATAGCCGCGTCCTGGGATATGGACAGTTGAATGGCCATGTAGCTAGCATCGTGTCAATGTTTTCAAAAAGGAGTTTTCAAAAAGGTGTTGGACTTATGAAGTACTGAAAGGAGGAAATCTTGTACCGTGGAGGTACCGTTGATGAAAAGCCAGAAGTTGTTTTTTTTTTACGAGAAGTTTTGCAAAGAAAATATTTATTTTCTAAAAAAACTGGAAGTTGATTCCAAGAAGTTTTGCAAAGAGAAAACTTTCTTTTAACAAAGTTTTACAAGACCTCTTGTACATGTGATATCTACAAGAGAAAGAAAACTATATTATTTTCTTTTGAAGTATCTTCTTCAAAGAAGATACAGAGATTTTTCAAAATCAACTATGATATGTCTTTCATATATCATGGATAGTGAACCCTATGTATAGCCTACCTATTACACCATATAAGCATACTTGCATTTTGGTAAGCTACATGATGGATGTCTTGCTAAGTACATTCAAATGTACTCATATTGGTTTCGTCCCTGGTATTTACTTGCCAGACATCGAGAAGGAGTCTCGGAAGGATATCTACGAAGAGGAGTACGGAGCTGATGGCTTTGCGAACTAGGATCGTCTCCCGGTCAGCAGCCTGTAGGTTATGGCGTGATTTGGACTCTACTACGTTTGTGTGTTTAGTCTTCCGCTGTGTGAGTTGTGTGTTTGCCCTGTGTGGCAGTCGTGTTAGACTTGGTCATGCGACCATGCCCCTTTTGTAAGTGTTTTGTGCAATCGTGTCATGGATATTGTATCCGTGTACCAACTTGATATGTTGTTCACGACTGGTGTGATCTAGGATCGTGAATGTATGCATGTCGGAGGTGTCCTTGAACAGTGGTTCTGGGGGGCCTAACATTAGTGCATATGCAAGACATAAAGATTACTATGTGATTCATGCGGGCATTACAACAAAATACATAGACCGTCATCCAACTGCATCTATGACTAATAGTCCACCTTTCGAATAACATCCAAACAAACGTTGGGTATTAAGTTGCAAGCAACAGATAATAGCAGTAAGCAAAGTGCGTAATGTAAACAATGTAAACGAAGTAAACATTGTTATTTTCTCCCTAATGGCAACGACACATCCTCCATTCGTCACATTTCTGTCACTCGAGCACATATGCAAAGGAGGCATGAGCCCACTATCGAGCATAATTACTCCCTCTTGAAGTCACTAGCATCTACTTGGCCAGAGCATCTACTAATAACGGAGAGCATGCAAGATCATAAATAATATATGCATGAAGATAACATGATAGATTGATAATCAGAAGACATAGCATTCAACATTTATCGGGTCCCAGCAAACACAACATGTAGCATTACAATAAGGTGATCTCGATCATGTAAGGGAGCTCACGAGATCTAAACATGAGGCATAAGGTGTAGGACACAACCATCTAGCTACTTCTATTGACCCATAGTCCAGGGATGAACTACTCACGCATCACTCCGGAGGCGGGCATGGTGGTGTAGATCCCTCCGGTGACGAATTTTCCTCCCGACAGGGTGCCGGGGAGAGATTTAGAACTCTCCCGATCTCGGGTTGATGATGACGGCGACCTCAGGTGTTTTCAGGAAAAATTGTTATATTTTTAGGGTTCACGTATCAGGGGGGTTAAACAGGCGAAAGGGCGATGGAGGTGGATGCCCGATAGGCCCACAACACCCTGATACGTCATAAATGTATCCCTAATTTCTGATGTTCCATGTTGTTTTCATGTTGTTTCCCACATGTTTTCCTTACACTTTATGTCATTTTTATCGATTTTCCGGAATAACCTATTGACAAGATACCACAGAGCCAGTTCCCAGTTTTCTGCTATTTTTAGTTCCAGAAAAGTTGTTCTGGAAATATTCTCTGAATTGGAAAATTCGAAAGCCAGAAGTCCTAAAACTCTCGGAAGCTTCCAGAAGTCCTGAAGAGCCCCGGTCTATGGTAGCTACTGGTAGCTATGTGGTTCATCTCTCTCTCCCATGGTGTGATCTTTATGTGATCATGAGCTTTGTAATCTAGTTGAGTATATTGATTGATCTTCATCTGTTATGCTACTAAAGTGGTTTTGTTATCTCCGTAAACACTTTGATCACGGGGTAAAGGTGATAGTGTGTGCTCCGTGTGGTTTAGCATGATATTTATATCTTGTGTTGGAAGGTGAACCTATGAAATTGTGGCGTTTGTTTAGTACTAATTTATGGCGCTCTTAGTGACATTGGGGTTCCCTAGAGAGGGAATATAGACTTGAGGAGTGGTGTTAAAGCCCTACGCAATGATTAGTGTTCATTATTTGACCAGAGAGTGGTTCGGAGTAGCATAGTGAAGAGATGATATTTATGCGTTCAATTATGTGATCATTGTTGAGAGTGTCCTCTAGTGAAAGTAGGAGCCCTAGGCCTTATTTCCAAGCATTGAAACACCGTTTTCCGCCTGTTCTGCTACATGTTTGCTTGCTCCCATTTTTATTTCAGATTGCTATTATCACCTATTATCATCCATATTACTTGCATTTTACTCTCTCTTCGCCGAACTAGTGCACCTATACAACTGACAATTGTATTAGGTGTGTTGGGGACACAAGAGACTTCTTATATCTTGATTGCAGGGTTGCTTGAGAGGGATATTTTTGACGTCTACCTCCCTGAGTTCGATAAACCTTGGGCGATCCACTTAAGGAAATTTGCTGCTGTTGTACAAACCTCTGCACTTGGAGTCCCAACACTGTCTACAAAAATAGAAGAGTGCGTAGACATCAAGCTCTTTTCTGGCGCCGTTGCCGGGGAGGTCAGGTAAAAGGTTCTCACATCCACGGGTGTGAGTGCTCGAAGTTATTTCCTTTAGATCCTGCAATTATATCTTTTTGTTTCTTGTTTTTATTTTCAGTAGTTAGGCTTAATGGAAAACAACAAAAATATGAGAGAGCTTTATAATCTTTATGTTGAGTTAGGACATGAAGTGTTTGAAGAGAAAATTAAAAAACATATGGAACTTTATTTGCATGTTAATAGCAATGTTATTAGTATGAATGCTTTGAACACAATTATTTCTAATGCTATGGAATAGTCTAAGCTTGGGGAAGCTATCCTTGATGAATATGATATTTTTAGTCCCCCAAGCATGGAGGAACAAATTTACTTTGATGATACTTTGCCTCCAATATATGATCATTATAATGATTGTGGTATTCTAGTTCCACCTGTTTACAATGATGAATATGATATTTTTAGTCCACCTACAATAGAGGAAAATATTAATTATGATTAAAATATGTCTCCTATATTTAATAATTATGGTGACGAGAATAATAATGACAGCTATTTTGTTGAATTTGCTCCCACTACTATTAATGAGAATGACTATGCTTATGTGGAGAGTAATAATTCTTTTATGTATGTGGCTCATGATAAGAATGTTTCATGTGATAGTTATATTGTTAATTTTATTCATGATGCTACTGAAAATTATTATGAGAGAGGGAAACATGGTTTTATGCATCTCAATAATATCAAGTTTCCCCTCTTTATGTTGAAAATTATGAAGTTGCACGTGTTTTGCTTTCTTATGCTTATTGCTTTGTGTTTTCATGACTTGTTTTTCTGCAAGATTATTTTTCATAGGAAGTGGGTTAGAATTAAATGTGTTTTATATTTTCTTCTTGATACTCTCTTATTGTGCTTCAACTCTTGTTCTCATGTGAGCATATTCTCAAATTATCATGCCTAGCTGAAAGGCGTTAAAGAAAAGCGCTACCGGGAGACAACCCATTTTATTTCTCTGTTTTCATTCAGTTTTCCTTTGTTTTATTTTGTGTTCTTTGCACCTGGGTGTTGTCTATTTCCTTAGCAAACCCTCTGTATCTTTATTTTGTGTTTTTGTTGAGCCAAGTAAAGCCTCTAGTGGAAAGTTGAGACTATATTTCGGATTTCTGCGTAGGAAACATATTTCTGCTGTCCACTGTTAATTACGTATAAAATCACAACAAATTCAAAACGACCTGAGATTTTTTTGTTCTTAATCCTGGGCTATATACGCAACTTTTCTTAGTTGACCACTTTTTTATTTTAGCAACAGAAGATTTTCGAAAAAATTTGGTATTTACCTGCTGTTCTGTTTTGACAGATTTCTGCCAATTATTGCATTTGCATCTTAATCACTTTCTTTTGGTGTTCTTTTAAGAAAAATAATTTTAAAAGAAGTTGTGATAGTAGCTAATGTGTTTATGAGTGTTAGGCTTGTGTTGAAACTGAACCTTGTGAATTTATTATTTCGATTGCACTAACGCTGCTAATGAAGATTGTGAGAAGTTTGGTGTCGTGGGATAATCACGGCAGACGTTACCGGGGGTAACTTATCTTGGGGCAATTCGACTCTGGTGTTTGGGAGAGGGTTTAGCTCGAGGGAAATCATGGTGATAGGCGATCTGGTAGCCGGCAATCAAGTCGCCGAGTCTCCGATCTGAATATATTATCTCAACTTTCGTGTTACAAGGGATACTCGAATAGCTAGTAAAAAACTCGTGTGTCTCGTGTCTAATCTAACCCTAGGGTCCGGCTTATATAATATCCGGACCCCCCCTAGCTTCCTGTCCAAGGCAGACTCGGAGTCCTACCCGGGTACCGCTTACAAACCCTAAACTTCCTTATCAAAACCCACAATCCGGGTTGCGAGGCCTATACTCTTGGGCCTTCTAGAAGCTCCTTTTCCTTAAGCCGGGTCTTGCGCAGTTCCCTTTGGGCCGAGTTATACCTTGGCGTTAGCCTACCGGGTTATCATCCCTCCATCAGTAGTCCCCATAATAGCTTGGGCTTCACGGGATCCTCCTTGAAGCGCATGCTATTCCCTGCAAAAATAACAAACATACAAATTCACAAGGGCCGGGTTAGGTTGCTTCGATAAACAACTAGGCCTAACTCCACTTGTGGTCCATATAGCAACCCGGCTTTCTCCGAATCCACCTTCATTTTCCCGGGTCAACACTCCGAGGAAAACGCAGAAGACCCGGCTTGCTTTGCTCGTTAATTAGTCCGGATATCGCGGAAGTGATTTGCTCCGATAATTTCCGGATATCGCGCACGGGTACTTAACTGCTTATCCCAACAAATCCGGGCAGATATCCCCTATCCCGAAATTTTTGGCTCCCGCTCATTTGACCTAGGTTCCCCCACCCGCACCTATAAATAGGTGCCCTAGGGGGTAACCTAAATCTAACACTCCATTTCTCCACCATCTCCTTCACCTCCAAACTCCACCAGCGCTCCCGTGCTCGAGCTCGTCGCTACGTCACCATGGAGCCCGCGGACGCGCCGCCGGAACCGGGCCGCCGCCGTCTGCGCTCGTCCTCGACCCGTGCCGCGCCGCCGCTAGCCTCCGCCGCCGCGCATTAGAGCTGTCCGCCGGAAGATCCCGCAGGCCAGCGCGGCTGCGCCATTTGCCTCCGCCGCAATCTCCTCCGGACCTCATCGGTAAACTTCCTTTTCGCCATGAATTTCATCCTTTAAGCTTTGCCTAGATTTAGATTGGATCTTGGCCCGCTTGATAAGTGATTTTCTTGCCCCGTGATGATTAAGTAGTCCATGTTCCGTTTCCTTCCAATCAGTATGTAAGTTAGATCAATAGTATACCTCCACTAATCATGGTCACGAATTTCTCGGTAAATCTCTAAGTCCAGATCCAATCTGCCAAACACTTTCCGTAGTTGCTCTTCGATACCCGGATAATCCACTATTTCCGGGTCTTTTAGTTACTCTCTAGTTAACCGGACAATCAGATATTTTCATAATTGCTCACTGATACTCGGATTGCCTGTAACTTCCATAACTGCTCGTTGATACTCGAATAACCTGTAATTTCCGGGTCTTTCAACCACTCTTTTGTTAACCGGACAACCGTTCATTTCCGGGTCTTGATAACTTACACTCTGCACTTTTTATCCCCTGTTTTGCAGCCTGCACACATGGCTCCCAAGAACAAGGGAAAACAGCCGGCCAAAGGTAGGCCGACTCAGTCCATATCGGCCAACTGGGCTAAGTCCACCATGACCCAGGCCAAGCTGGACGAGCTCGCCGAGTCAGGCGTCCTCCCTTCTCAGAAGGAGATCCACTGGCGAGTTCCGGGAGATGAGACCCGGCCCTCCCCTGGTCCGGATGAGGTAATATGTTTCGTAGAGCACGTGATCCGGGGATTCCGTCCCCCGGGTCACTCCTTTTTTTCGCGAACTTCTTAGCCACTATGGCCTCCGAGTCTTTGACATAGGGCCTAACTCTATGTTAAATATAACCCACTTCATAGTCCTCTGTGAATCATACCTGTGCATCCCCCCGAACCTTGCTTTATTCCTTGAATTGTTCCAATGCAAACCGTGCCGCGAAAGCGGTGACGAGGCCCTCTTGGCCTGCGGCGGAGTTTCTATCCAACGGCGAAAGAATTCGCCAATGCCGACTCTGAGCCTTAACTCTCATGTTAAGCACTGGCAAAAATCCTTCTTCTACTGCCGGGACATCTCCCCACCCGACGAAAAGAGGTTGTCGGGTTTCTCCGAGGGACTCCTTGATCTCTATGATACTTTTAATGCCTTCGCCTCTGAGTCGGACAGAGAGTCCATCCAGCCCTTCCTAGCCAAGATAGCTGCCCTTTCCGCCCATGGTATCCTTGGGCTTAATTTAGTTAAGACCTGGGTAGATTTCCGAATCCAGCCCAACTCCATCCGGTCTAAACTGATGTCCGAGTATTCCGGACATGTTACGGATGCGCTCCGCTACTCTTCGCGGAACTACCCGGCTGGGGACACGAACAAGATCATCAAAAGTTTCCTGACTGAAAAGGTGGAAGTGATTCGGAATATAGCCGGGTTAGAGCCATATACCCGAGACAACCCGGCTCCTGCGGTAAGATCTGGCTTTTACTCTTCTGTACTTGTGCTTTTACCTGATGCAACTACTAACTTTCATCTTTATACCTTTATTTCAGGCAGGCAGCGCCTTCTGGAACATCGAAACTCCCCCCACCTCCGAAAACCCGGAAGAGGAAGAAGAGGAAGCGGCTGACTCGGAAGGAGGTACCATCCGGGTTTCACCCAACTTTCTTTTTGCTAACTTATTCTCCCGCACTTTTTCTTTTTCCGACTGTGTTTTATGTTTCTCAGGAATGGAAGATAAGGATGACAAGGACGACAAGGAAGACCCGGAGGAAACTGAGAGTGACGAGAAGGAGGCAGAACCGGAGGCTGTGGTTGGGGCCAAGAGGAAACCCCGAGGGGTTGTATTCAAGGTTCCCTATTACTCCATGTCTTCAAAGCCGTATTCTTTTGCTAATATGTGTGAGCTTAACCAACAATTATCCAATACACCACACTTGAAGGACCCACCTCCAGCCAAGCGCAGGGTAACCCGGAACTCCCCGGGTGATGATCCCCTCAACCCGGGTATCCCCACGTCCCCAGTTCGCCGTGCCGGTACTTCCCAATCTTATCCTTTCGATTCACCTAAAAGATATCCTTCTCCCAATCACCCCTTGCGCGGAAAACTCCGAGTCTCACTTTCTCAATCCTTATCAGCCTCGTCCGGATCTAGCAACGAGCTTCCGCCGGACTTCGTGGTAAATGCCGGGTGAGTTATATTTCTTGCTACTCGATACGCTGGTACTTTTGATAACCTTTGCTCATTAATACTAACCATTTCTTCTTTTGCTTTCCTTAGCGCCCAGGTCTCGATCAGTGACCCGGACAACATGGATATGGATAACCGGGAGACTGAAGATCCGGTTGATAACATGAACGCCTCAACTGGCGGTGCTGAAGAAGAAGACCAGGGAAAAGACCCACTGACAGACTCGGCCAGGCAGGAAGCCGGGTCTCCCAAGCCATCAGATGGACCTGAGGACGACGACGTCGAGGTCCTAGGCACAAGGATGGGCACTCCCAACCCTGATACCCAGGCGACCCGGGTTTCGCCCCCAGATCCGAAAAAGACTCCTCCTCCAAGCTACCAGGCCGCCGGCTCTTCCGGTACCAAACCTGAGGACATGAGCTTTGCTGAGATGCTTGATGCTCTGCACACCCTGAGGGCTGATGAAGAAAACATTCTGGAGGCCTTGATAGCCAAGCATGAGGTAAATCCGACTAATATTGCCTGTATATCTGTCTAGTCCCCAAGTTCCGAGTGAACTTATTGATAATTTGCTTGGAACTTTCATAACATATCCGACTGGTAGTTCGTTTTTTATCCGACTAACCCTTCCTTGTGTCTCCACGCAGGCATACGTGGCCCATTCTAAGAAAGTGTTGGCTAAGACCACCAAACTCCTCGAGGTGGAGACGAAGCTGCGCGAGACGGTTGAAGCTGATGCCAAGAAGACAGGGAGACTTGCAAGAAAGTACAGAAAGAGAGCTCATGCTGCGGAGGACGAACTGGCCAAGCTATCAATCCAGATTGCCGACACTCACAGCGCTTTGATTGGTAATACTTCCCGACTGACTGATAGTAACCCGGATTTTCCACTCTGATAGATACTCGGAATTCCTTACTTAAGCCTTTTTATTTTCTACAGGGCCGGATGACGAGACTCCGGCTGAAGACGACATAGCGAAGCTGAAGATGATAAAGAGCACAATCCGGCAACTATGTGCCGGGACCAAATGGATTCTGCAAGCGTTGAAGTGGCCAGGTACTGGACATGGTAGCTTGAAGACGCTGCTTGATGCGTGCTCCACCATCCCCGAGTGGATCGAGCACTGGAAACGCTCGTCATGCCGGGTTGGAGTGACCCGGGGGCTTGCCTTGGCTAAAGCGTACTTTCCCAAGCTTGAGCCGGAAAAGCTTGTTGGCGGGTTTCCAGAGTTCAACCATGACGGCTCCAAGTTTTCAGCCAAAAACTACAAGGCCATCCAAAAGGAGGTTCGTCACTCGGCCAGCCAGATTGCCGATAGCCTAGATGTCAGCCTGATTGTTCCACCATACGACGCTGAAGACAAGGCAATTAAGTCGGATCCTCCAAAGCCGTATGACATGCTGGCACGGTGGAAGGCAGAAGCTGCTAAGCTGAGGGAAGAGGCCGCGAAGAGGAAGGCTGAGGCCGATACTGCACCTACGACATCCACTCCGGTTGTTCCTCCCCCCGCGCGCGCCGGTACTGGTGCTGACCCGGATGCTGCTGCCGTCAAGACCGTTGAAGAACAAGTCAAGGATCGAGACCCGGCTGCCAAGGGCAAGGGGAAGATGGACGACTCGACCCAGGAGGCCGAGTGAACTTTTATCTGCCCCCGTCTAAAACACATCATTCGGCCAATGGGCCTCGTAAAACAATTATTCTTTTGATAGTGCGCCTGTGCACTTTTTGGTACTACTATCCTGGTTTGTAATACGTTTAAAAACCTTAATATATTTATGGCCTTTCTGGCCTTTGCTTCAATTTGATATTTCTGAACTTTGAGCTTTTTCATTCCTGGCTTTCCGACTTTCGCTATGGTTCCTTTTGTGAGACTCGGTTTCCGGGTCTCATAGGTTTTGACAAGTGGACTTTTTCTAAGTTCCCAAGTCCCCAAGACTCGGATTTTCGGGTTTTTGAGCTGAATAGCTAGATAATTTGTTTCTTTTTTCAAATTCCCAAGTCCCCAAGGCCCGAATGTCCGAGTCTAGGGTGTTTGGTTCTTTCAAAAGAACAAATTGTTTCTGCTAAGGCCCAAACCCTAGAGCCGTTCACATAGGTTTGAAGTTATGCTTAATATGCTCTGAGTTTCCGGCTATTAACCCTGTACTCTGCATAACTTGTGGTTTAGATGACCCTTTTGACCTTCTTCTACTATAAGCCGGCTTTCGCGTGGATAATCAATGTTGCTACAGTTGTACAAAGACAGGGTCAGGCAAGTCCCATTGGGCATCATGACTGATTGTAATCATATGCTAGCAAAGCATGCCACTTTAGTGCGAGTCACATCAAGCTTAAGCAAGAAAAGTCAAGAAAGTTTGGCTCTATTGTCCGGTTATAAGCTTGCAGCCGTACTTATGACAAGTAATCGGCCCTTATGACTCAATGGCATCGTGGCCGGGTCATTGAGTTTGCAACTGTGCTATTCAAGCAATCAGCCCCCAAGACCTAGATATATGCAATTTACTAACAAAAACTAAAACAATAAATAACACTTACCTGGAAATAGAAAACAACGGGAATATAAAAACTTTGACAAAGAATACAGAGAAAAGAAACAAAATATTGTTTAACCATCTCTTTATTGATATGAGAAAAGTTAGGTCAGCAAGCCGCCTCATTAAAAACCCTCCAGTCCCCTTAGGTACCCTGGATAGGAAAAGAGTGCGTCTGAAACCTGCTGCTTGTTACATCGTGTAATTCCACTTGTGAATCTAGTCTATTCTAAGTGTAGTAGGGACGCAGCTGAGCCACGTTCCATGGTCTCTGTCTTTCTTGCATAGATGAAGTTGTATGAGCGGTGTCATTGACGGTAGCCGACTCTTCCCTTGCGTCTACCAAGTAATACGATCCATTGTGTAGATTCCGTCTTATGATGAACGGTCCTTCCCATGGTGGGGATAGCTTGTGCTTTCCTTCCTTTAACTGTACCAGGCGAAGAACCAGGTCTCCTTCCTGGAAGACCCGGGTTTTGACTCTCCGGCTGTGATATCTCCTCAGATCCTGCTGGTATATGGCTGATCTCTCCAAAGCTTGTTCCCTGTGTTCTTCTAACATATCCACGGCGTCCTGCCGGGTCTTCTCGTTCTCCACCTCGACGTAAGCCGACACTCGAGGCGAGTCGTGGATAATATCACTCGGTAATACCGCCTCTGCACCATAAACCATGAAAAATGGTGTCATCTGAGTAGATCTGTTAGGTGTGGTGTTAATTCCCCAAACCACTGAAGGTAACTCCTCAACCCATGCTCCAGCAGCTCTGATGCATGGGACTCGTAGCCGTGGTTTTAATCCACGAAGTAACTCCTGATTTGCCCTTTCCACTTGTCCATTAGCTTGTGGATGGGCTACTGAGGCTATGTCAAGCCGGATTCCATTGCTCCCACAGAATTTTGCCATCTCGCCTAAGGACATGTTGGTTCCATTGTCCGTAATTATGCTGTGAGGATACCCGAACCGGTAGATAATCCTTTTCAGGAACTTGACTGCCGTAATCGCTTCACAATTGGTAACTGGCATAACTTCAACCCACTTGGTAAATTTATCAATAGCCACCAAGAGATGTGTCTTTTTGCAAGGTGACATGTGAAAGGGGCCAACCATGTCCATACCCCAAACGGCAAACGGCCAGGTTAAAGGAATTGTTTGCAACTCCATAGCCGGCACATGAATTTGGCGGGCATACCTTTGACATCCATCGCACCTTGCCACCAAGCGTTCCGCGTCTGCTAAGGCTGTGAGCCAGAAGAAACCGTGCCTATATGCTTTGGCCACAAGGGACCTTGTGGATGCGTGATGCCCACAGTCGCCTTCGTGGATCTCTTTCAGGATCTGCTGGCCTTCTTCTGGTGCCACACAGCGCAAAAATACTCCTGCCGCACTCCTTTTATATAACTCCCCATTGATGATGGAATAACCTTTTGCTCGCCTCAGAATTTGCCTTGCTAGTACTTCCTGCTGTGCTAACTCGCCCCGTGATAGGTAAGCCAGGAACGGCTATGTCCACTCGGGAACAGTGCGTATTGTGGCCACGTGCTCCAAATCCGGGTCTTTGTTAGCCACCTCTTCCTCGGACTCGGTTTTTACTGATGGCCGCCATAGCTCGTTCAGGAAAACGTTGGGTGGAACCGGCTCTCTGCGCGAGCCGAGTCTTGCGAGTGCATCTGCTGCCTCGTTCTTTCGCCTGTCAATGTGCTCCACCTCATACCCGGAAAAACACCCGGCAACCCTGTCCACCTCTCTACGATACGCTGCCATAGTTGCATCCTTCCTGTCCCAGGTTCCTGAGACCTGCTGCACCACAAGATCCGAATCTCCATAGCACCGTATCCGCCTGATGTTCATCTCCTTGGCTATTCTTAATCCATGCAATAATGCCTCATACTCGGCCATGTTGTTGGAGCAATCAAAGTGGATTTGCAACACGTAGCTCAGTTTATCTCCTTTAGGTGATGTGAGTACCACTCCAGCTCCTGATCCCTCGTATTGCTTGGAACCATCAAAGTGCATTACCCAAGACTCGGAACTTGGTGTCATTGTGGGCATGCTAGTGTGAGTCCAATCATTAATGAAATCAACTAAAGCTTGAGACTTGATTGCTGACCTGGGCTCGTAGTTGATATGATAATCTCCCATCTCGATGGCCCACTTGGCTATTCTACCTGTTGCGTCTGAGTTTCTGATGATGTCCGACATTGGTATAGAGCTAACCACTGTTATTGGGTGTTCCTGAAAATAAGGTTTCAATTTCCGGCTGGCCATGAAGACCCCGAAAACCAACTTCTGCCAATGTGGGTAGCGCTGCTTTGCCTCTGATAACACCTCGCTGATGTAATAAACCGGCCTTTGAACCGGGTGATCTTTCCCATCCTCTTTGTGCTCAACGACAACCACTGCGCTAACTGCCCGGGGCCCGGCTGCAATATATAGTAGCATGGGCTCTTTGGGACCCGGGGCTGCTAAAACTGGTGCCTCAGATAACTGCTTCTTTAGTGCCTCGAACGCCTCATCCGCCTCTTGGTCCCAAACAAACTTATCAAATTTCCTCAAGAGCCGGTACAGAGGTATTGCCTTTTCTCCGAGTCTAGATATGAACCGGCTCAGCGCTGCTACGCACCCTGTGAGCTTCTGAACATGCTTTAGGTTTTCCGGCTTTGTCAGGTTCTGGATAGCTTTGATTTTGTCCGGGTTTGCCTCAATTCCTCTCTCGGAAACAATGAATCCGAGTAACTTTCCTGTTGGAACTCCAAACACGCACTTTGTAGGGTTAAGTTTCATCTGATACCTTCGCAAATTCTTGAATGTTTCCTTTAGATCATCAATGAATGTTTCCGCTTTCCTGGTCTTGATCACCACATCATCCACATAGGCGTGAACATTGCGCCCAATCTGGTCCTCAAAGCACTTCTGTATGCATCTCTGGTAAGTTGCGCCAGCATTCTTTAGCCCAAAAGTCATGGTTTTGTAACAGAAGGCCCCAAAAGGGGTTATGAACGATGTTTTCTCCCAGTCTTCCTTCTTAAGCTTGATCTGATGATACCCGGAATATGCATCCAGGAAGCATAATAGGTCACTTCCAGCCACTGCATCTATAATCTGATCAATCCTCGGGAGGGCAAACGGATCCTTTGGACAGTGCTTGTTGAGACTCGTGTAATCTATGCACATCCTCCACTCATTACTCTTTTTTATCACGAGAACCGGATTTGCCAACCAGTCCGGGTGAAATACTTCCATGATAAAGCCGGTTGTCAATAGCCGAGAAATTTCCTCCCCTATAGCTCTTCTTCTTTCCTCATTCATTTTTCTCAGGCCCTGCTTCATAGGCCTGGACTTGGGATCAACGTGCAAGTTATGTTCCGCTAACTCTGTAGGAATACCCGGCATGTCGCTGGGCGTCCAAGCAAAAACATCTTGATTCGAACGAATAAACTCCACGAGTGCTTTTTCTTGCTCATTGTCCAGGTTAGATCCTATAGCAAATTGCTTGGAGGGATCACCTTCGACAAAGGCCACCATCTTGGTATCATGTGCTGCCTTGAATTTCTCTCGCTCATCCTCCGTATTCGGCCTTTTTAACGATGTTCTGTCGTCCGGGTCTACTTGAGACCGATAGTACTTGAGCTCCTCCTTTCTGCAAGCTTGTTCCGCCATTGCCGCATCCCCTTCATCACACTCAGCCGCTATATCCCGGCTTCCATGTATAGTGATGGTCTGCTTAGGACCCGGGATTTTTAGTTGTAGGTACACGTAACACGGCCTGGCCATGAACTTGGCGTAAGACGGCCTTCCAAACAGTGCATGATAGGGGCTGCGCAACTTTACCACTTCGAACGTGAGCCACTCCACCCGGAAATTATCCTTTGATTCTCCAAAAGCAACCTCCAAGGTAATCTTTCCCTCAGGACACACCGAGTGACCCGGCACAATCCCGTGAAAAACTGTTAAACTTTTCTGTAGCTGAGACTCCTTGAGGCCCATGCGCAAGAAAGTTTCCCAATATAAAATGTTGATGCTACTTCCGCCGTCCATTAGGACCTTTTTCAGCTCATAACCATTAACCTGTGGCGCAACCACCAATGCTAGGACTCCCGGGTGTTCTATCCTTTCCGGGTGATCTCTTCTGCTCCATGTTACATCTTGGTCCGACCACCTCAGGTACCTCGGGACAGCCGAGGAGACCGAGTTTACAGCCTTTTTCAGTATCTTTCTATCCTTGTTTGAAGTTCCCGTGGTGTGAACGTGGTACTGGCCCAATTGCTTGGGATTGGCTTGGAAACCTCCAGCTCCTCCCTAGTTATTACCCGAGTTTCCACCTCCTGGGTTGCTGGGGGTGGGCCGTTGCCCGGGTTTCCACCCGGACCCGGTCCTCCTCCCCGGCATGTGCCTCGCATAGCTTTGTTTACTTCTTCGTTCTTCCATCTCTGTAAATCCACACACTGATCCAATGAGTGGTTAGCCGGTCTACCGTTCCTGCTGTGTCGCGGGCACGGCATCTTGTAGACATCCCAGTGGTTTCCCGGTCTTGGCGGACCCTGGTAATTTCCTCCATTAAAGTTTCCTCCGTTGAAATTTCCTTCTGCTCTGGGTCTCGAAGACCCGGCTTCTGCGCTGGCGACAAACTCGAAATTCCCCTCAAACGGGCGTTTATTCTGGTTGTTTCCATTATTTACTCCGTGGTTACCCGGCGTGGATCCATTGCCGGTTCTTCCATTATTACTCGTGTTCGCTTTCGCTTTCTTATCATCAACGTCCTCTTCTGTGGTATCCGTAGCCGCATGTTTGTTGCATGCGTCCATCAACTCTCCCATAGTAACCTCTAAAGCATTTCGACTGGATTTCATGCGAGTTAGCTTTTGCATTAAGGGCGTATACTTGCATGTCTTCGCCATAGCTTGCAACGCATCCTTTGGCTGAATATCTGTAGACGAATGAAGTATCTCCATAACCCGGCGCACCCAGCTACGCGCCGATTCTCCCTTCTTTTGCACACACCGTTCTAGATCGTCGATAGTAAACAACTTCATGCATATTCCGTGAAAGTGCTTGATAAACGCAGTTTTCAATTCACTCCAAGATTTGATAGATCCTTCAGGTAAATTGTTGAACCACAACTTTGCTGCTCGTTCTGACATCATTAAGTACATGAACTTGGCTTGAAGATTTTCAGATGCGTTGCGAATCGACATAGCCATCTCATAACTGCTTAACCATGTTTCTGGATCCATAGTTGGCTCATAATTCACCACTTTACCCGGTTCCTTGAATTTATCCGGGTAAGGCTCAGCCCTGATATTATCCGACAGACACTTAGGTCCAGCGAGATTAGTCAGTACTGGCCTCACTCGGGAAACATGCGATCCTGCGGGGGGCGCGGCTGGGCGCGGCGCTGCCGCAGGCCCGTGTACCGCAGACCCGGCCGCGGCTCGCCTGGCTCTGGAACTATCCACAATAGCTTGTGCCGCTGATGCTGCTGGTGCTGCTTGGACGCGGGGAGGAGGCGGCATTTGCTGCTGCTCTGCCCTCCGTCGCGCTGAACTGGACTGAATATTGCCGGTGTTGCCATGTTGCCGGCTGATATACGGCGTTCCATGCATTCCACTCCTATTATCCGGGTAATTGACTTGCTGAGCCACTGCCGTGCGTAACAAATCCATCGCCCGCCGGGTCTCCTCCGCATGGGGTGACTCTCTTACGGGGATTCGATCCAACGCCAATGTTGCCGCATATACATTATCCATTGGGTTATTGAAGTGACCTGGTGGCGTACGAAATCGTGATGGTGGCGGTGGTGGTGCTGCATTACCAGCTGCAACCCCTGTCTACAACGTGGGTAACCCGGCTTGTACGTTTGCCGGCTGTGCTCCTCCGGTCGCGGGCTGATGTAGAGTTTCTTGATTCGTGGCCGGGATTGGCTGATCCTGGGGGGTGGTGAACAGCGCAGCCGGGTTTAGAACTCCACCCGTGGCTGGTAACCTTGTTTGGTATCTCTGATGCATCCTAGTTGATTCAACCCGGAGCCGGTTCTCCAACGCTTCCAGCTCGCGTCGGCGCGTGGCTACCCCTTGCTTTTCTGCTTCCACTTCTCTCCTTTGCTGCTCTAATGCACGGCGGGCTACATCCAGGTCCCTAGCACGTGCTGCTGCGTTCTCCGGGGTTATCACCGTAGCTAGCACCGTGGGATCCAGGATCAAGTTATTACTGAACAGGGCTGGATGTTGTGGGTTTGAGGGACCCGCCCCTGGTGTCCTGTTCGTCATGAATCCAAACATATTCGCTTGCAACTCACTATCCGCCGCCCGGCTAGTGACCGAGGCCGATTCTCCGTCGACCCAGGTCAGAACCGGATTTCGGTCAACCGGATTTTGCTGCTGGGCCAGCGCTCGCGCCGCTCCAACCGCGGCTGTAGTCACGTCCCCCTGATTGAGATTGGTTGCAGGGGCCGTGTAGACCGCGACCTGGCGCGCGATGCCTGGTGAAGATTCGTACTCTTCCTCATCACAGCTATCCTCCTCGTACCGGTCCTCCAGCAAGTGCATGATAGACTCGGTATCATCTTCTCTCATGACCCGGCCACGCGGGGTCCATGCCGGCTCCTCCGGCTGTTCCCTCTTCGTGGTGGGCTCTTCTACCGGATCCACCGTTCCGACCAATTCTTCTCCATCCGACTGTACGTAGGTCGCTTCTCCTGACACAGAATCATAATTGAAATCATCAGGGGTTGAACCGGACGTACGTACCATGCCGATGAAGACGTTGACCCGGCCGATCGTGACAACAGATCAGGATTCAAGCCAAAATCGTCCACCATCTTCCCTCCTTCGGGGTTGGTGTAGATCTCACCGACGACGAGGTTCTTCATGTTCTCCCGAGCTTCTCCCGTGATGTAAACACCCTTGGACGTAGGCCCCACGGTGGGCGCCAACTGTCGTGGGATAATCACGGCAGACGTTACCGGGGGTAACTTATCTTGGGGCAATTCGACTCTGGTGTTTGGGAGAGGGTTTAGCTCGAGGGAAATCATGGTGATAGGCGATCTGGTAGCCGGCAATCAAGTCGCCGCATCTCCGATCTGAATATATTATCTCAACTTTCGTGTTACAAGGGATACTCGAATAGCTAGTAAAAAACTCGTGTGTCTCGTGTCTAATCTAACCCTAGGGGCCGGCTTATATAATATCCGGACCCCCCTAGCTTCCTGTCCAAGGCAGACTCGGAGTCCTACCCGGGTACCGCTTACAAACCCTAAACTTCCTTATCGAAACCCACAATCCGGGTTGCGAGGCCTATACTCTTGGGCCTTCTAGAAACTCCTTTTCCTTAAGCCGGGTCTTGCGCAGTTCCCTTTGGGCCGAGTTATACCTTGGCGTTAGCCTACTGGGTTATCATCCCTCCATCATTTGGTGTGAAGGAAGTTTTCAAGGGTCAAGAGAAGAGGATGATATGATGTGATCAAGAAGAGTGAAAAGCCTAATCTTGGGGATTCCACGGTGTTACATCCAAGAAAATTCCAAGAAGACTCGAGCATCTAAGCTTGTGGATGCCCAAGGCATCCCCTTCTTCATCGACAAATTATCAGGTCACTTCTAGTGAAACTATATTTTTATTCGGTCACATCTTATGTGTTTTACTTGGAGCGTCTTTTATTTTTTATTTGAGTTTGTTTAGTTTTATTTAATGTAGTTTATGGTTGGATCCTATCACACTTGTGTGGGAGAGAGACACGCTCTGCTTTCACTGCTTAGAACACTCTAGTTTTCATTCTTATTGTTCTGTGAGTGTTCACTTTTTGCTAGTACTGCGTTTAGCCTTTCTTTTCATGCATCTATTATTCATAGCTGTTAGTTTTAGTAGTGTTTTGTGAGTACTCTCATGTTTTCTTTATGTAGCATGTAGAGAATTTTTGTTAAAACATATCTTGTTTGGTGCTTGTTGGGAAAAGAAATTGTTGCTTGAAGTAGAATTTATAATCGTACTTGTCGTGGTGGTGTCACGGCAGATGCCATGGGATGGCTAAAGATGTGGGGACGATGGACGCTGGAGGTGTCCGGGGAGGGATCACGCGACGAGTAGCCGCGTGAGGTAAGATCCACACAACACAAACAACACGATGTACCCAGGTTCAGGGCCCTCGTGAGGAGGTAAAACCCCTACTCCTGCCTTTCTCTTCGTATTTCGGTGTCTCTCCGAGTAGTCACAGTACAAATGGTATCGCTACCGAGTAGCCTCTCTCTCCTCTCCGAGTAGAGCTAGGTCAAGAACTTAGGGTTTCTAGGGTTTCCAGAGAACAACTGTTAGCGTCTCTGGGGGCATGCCTCGCGCAGGAGGCGGCGGGGCACCTTATATACACGGTGCCCAGCCGGATACGTCCAAATCTAGACAAGTGTCGACATAGTGTGCACATCGTCCTTTCTCCGAGTACCCGCTGACAGCTTTGGTTCCTAACCTTGGCTGCTTCTGTAAAGTCGTTGGGCAAAACTAGGGGACAGACTGGTATCACTGTACCTAGGCACAGAGTAGGTCCCCCTTATCCTGCCACGGCCTGCTTCCATGCTGTCACTGTCAGGCAGGCCGTCCCCACGTGAACAGTAGTTCGAATGCTGCCAAGTACGGACCCAGGATACGCGGGATCCTGTGTCAGAACGGCTCCTTTGACTTTCTGGCCCGAGTAGGTTCCCGCCAATGGTTCCCGCCAATTGTACTCGGGCCAAACCTTTACTCGTCAGGGTAGAACTTGACTGATATCTCCTTCTGGTCATCTTGAGGTGAGACCGAGTAGCAGTCGACCGGGTAGCGAGTACCTGGTAGTCGGCTACTCGACCAAACCTCTCTTCTGTAAGCGGCCTTTACCACCTGTCTTTACCCTACTCGGGGGTAACCCCCCGACAGCAGTCCCCGAAGCTGGTTGAGCCTTGCGAACTTGTTCACTAGGCTCTGCCAGCTTAAAACCAGCCTTTGCATCTCAGCCCTTGAACCTCAAGATGCCGAGTAGAACCTCCGAGTAGCTATCTGGAAAGTACCTTGAGTTTCCTCTTTTCCGAGTAGCACTTGCTTTCTACTCTGTTACCGAGTAAAAAGACTTAGAGAAATTTCTCTGATTGAGCCTCTGGAGCACAGAGCACAATCCAGCCCTTCACGCAGCAACTGCACACGTGTCAAGCATCCACGACCTTGTCGTTTGGTTGCCCAGGACACGACCTGCCACGCGTCCAGTTTTCGCGCAATGGGCCCACCGGCCGTCATGTCCCATCAAGTGCAGTTATAGGCCACGATTCGGTGGTGGGATTAACTGTGGCCATTACGCGCGCAACCGGCGCTTGTGTGCGTTTCTAGCCGGCCACAGGACCCACCACACGCCGCAATCGATCCCACTACCAAGACGGTAACGGTAAACTCGCGGAGGGGATATAAATACCCCGCCGGTAGCTTTCCTTTCCCCTCCTTCGCACTGTTCCTTCTCCGTCTCCTGCTCTTCTCCGCCACCGTGCTCTCCGCCGCCGCGCAAGCTCTCGCGCCGCCGCGGATTCGATTCACCAGCCAACTCCACTTGAAATCTTCCACCTTCCCAACTCGCCACGATGGCCAAGTCAGGCTGGGCTGGCTCCTGCGTCACTGCGGAGGATTGCGCCTGGCTCGTCAATACCCGGCGAGTCCCTCCCGGCGTGGAGTGCCGGGCACCGGACGGCGAAATCGTGCCGTCCCCGCGCGAAGGGGAGCGCGTCGTCTTCCTGGCGCATTTCGAGCGCGGGTTCGGATTGCCCGCGTCCGATTTCCTGCGGAAATTCCTCAACCACTTCGGCATCCAGATGCACCATCTGCCGCCGAACGCCGTCGTCTTCCTCGCCTACCACGCCGTGGTCTGCGAGGCCTTCCTCGGCGTCCAGCCCACGTGGGAGACGTGGCTCAGGTATTTCCACCTGCGCCAGCAGTCAACCGGGAAGAAGGACTCTGCGGGCGTCGCCCGCGCTACCGACACCGGCTGCGCCATGATGGTGCAGCGGTCCGGGACGAACCACCCCCGCATCAGGGGGCTGGACTCCGTCAAGCTCTGGCAGAAGACGTTCCTTTACGTCAGGAATGTTGCCGCCGAGCCGGGAGCCCCGGTGAACGACAGAATCAACCTGCCCGTCTGGTGCAACCGCGCTCCAATCGGGATGTACTGGAAGGACAAGCCCGTCAACGACGATGACGCCATCGAGATGGAGAATCGACTCGGCTGGCTGAGGGCGGAGGGCCTCAAGAACGACGACCCGGTGGCTTGCTGGATCCAGCGCCGAGTACTGCCCTTGCAGGAGCGCTGCCATCTCATGTGTTACATGGGGGGGCCTCGCGACTGCACCAGGACCACCACCATCGAGCTCGACAACATCGACGTCCCCTGGCATGCCAGGAATATCTTGACGACAAGCCTTGGCGACCACTGGCAATACGGGTTCGTCCCGTACAGCCGTACCAAACCGATTGAGCGGGTACGCCTTCCTTACTCTGCTCTCTGCATACATTTTCCGAGTAGATAACTTCTCTTCCTTGCATTAGCTAGCAATTGCCTTGTGTTCCGAGTAGGACACTTAGCCGAATTGCATAGGCTTGATGTGCTTCATGCTTGCACGCCTTGCCGGATAGCCTATTAGAGAACAACTCTTAGGCTCGATGTGCTTTATACTTGCACGCCCTTCCGAGTAACACCTCTCGGCAAACATGCGTAGGCTTAGTATGCTTTGTGTTTGCACGCCTATCTGAGTAAAATGCTTAGTAAACTGCCTAGGCCTTGTGTGCTTTGTACCTGCAGGCCTATCCGAGTAGAGTTCCTTCCTGGTACTCGGCTGGTTTGTGATCCTTCTCTGTTTTTCAGGTTCTCACTCGCCAGATAATTGAGAGCTGCGAGGTCTTTGAGGGCAACTGGTCTTCTGACCGTGAGGAGGATGATGTGCCCTCTTCTGATGCCGTGGAGCAGCCCAACCTCTCTCGCTCCCCCGTCCCCGACAAGCGTGATGCTCTCCGCACCTGGTCCGACGAGGATTTTGATGGTAACTGTACTTTCATTCTGTTTGTCTCCGAGAAGCATCAATCCCTCGTTTGCTGTTTCTGATTCTTTCCTCTTTTCTCTTTGATTCCCAGATGAAGCTGCCGCGGACAAGGACGACGAGGACGAAGACGAGACTGAGGGCGATGCGCCCCTAGTCGTCAAGCCCCTGGCCGTCGCCGCTCCTGAGACCCGCAAACGGGCTGGTAGCGGGGCACCAGCGCCCCCTGCCAAGAAGAGGAAGCCCGCCGAGAAGAAGGCGGTTGCGAAGAGAACCAGACGAGAGCTCAAGTGCACCACCGCGTAAGCCCTCTTCTCGGTCGTTTCCCTTCTCGCACGATATTATTTTCCCAAATTCCTTCTGATTTCTAGTTTCTCTTTCTCTGCAGTCCTCCTATGGACGCGAATGCAGCTCTCGCGTCCGACCAAGCCAAGAAGAAACCAGTACCTCTGGTCAACCTGGACGATGATGATGAGGACCGCGACGCCAATGCTGCTGCTGCCAATCCAGCACAAGGAGCAGCGTCAGAACCAGCAGCACAGGACACCGCCGTCCACGACGAGAGACCCCCTTCTCCTCCGGCTAGCAATGCCGAGGAGAATCAAGATCAAGAGATGCAAGACCACACCGCCGCCGAGCGGCCTGAAGCACAGCAAGAGCAGCCCGCCACAGGGGCTGCTGCACAAGAGAGCCTCGCTGCCGAGCAGCGAGCAGAGGACATCACCGCCGCGGATGCCACTGCTTATCCATTGAGCAGCGTGCAACCGGGCGTGACGCCGAGTAGCGCCCAGCCAGGAGCTGCACAAGGCGATGGAACTGCGGCGCCACCAACTGCGCAAGGCCCTACCGCACCAACTGCGCAAGGCCCTACGCCTCCAACTGCGCAAGGCCCTACACCGCCAACTGCGCAAGGCCCTACACCGCCAACCTCCTCCTCGCCGTCGAAGACCAAGGATACATCCAGCCCTCCCGCCGGGCGAGTAACCAGGCAGCGAGCCTTGGAAGCTCTGAGGGACGAGGTTGTCAGAAGGGAATCCGAGAAGGAAGCTGCTGAGAAGGCCAAGGCCGAGAAGGAAACTGCTGATAAGGAAGCTGCTGAAAAGGCCAAGGCTGAGCAGAAGAAAACCAAGGCTGAGCAGAAGAAGGCCGAGAAGCAAGATGCCGAGAAGGCAGTCGCCGAGAAGGCGCAGGCCAAGGCTGACGGGAAGAAGACTGCGGATCCCGAGAAGCAGAGGGTTGAGAAGGAGCAAACGAAGAAACGGGCCAGAGACCAGGGTACACCCTCAAGCGGAGCGCTCATGATCCGCGAGTCCGGCCCAATTCCTGCTGCGCTCTCTGCGGACGCTCGCGCTGCTGGCCAGCCTTGCTACCCGGAGTACATGATCGAGGTTAGCCAACAGCACTCAATCGGCTTCCCTCCCAAGGACAAAGCTTTAGCTATCCAGAGGGGAAGGAAAGTTGTAGCCGTGAACTCCCCTCCTCCAGATCCAAGCCAACCCCAGTCTATCAACATTGCTTCTCGTGGAGTCCAAGACAAACCAATAACCTCCAAGGGTCTTGAACAGGTTTTGGACACTGTTGGCCACATCAACGCCAGGTGGGACAGCAGGGTTCTCGGAGAGGAGAAATGGCACGGCTTGACCCTTGGCTCCATCGACCACTACCGCGTGGATTGGAACAAGGTTGATCTGGGACACAAGCCCATGTCCGTCTCCACCGAGACCGCAACCCTTGCAGCCAAGATGTTCTTGCATCGCAAGAATGCCGAGGACATCGAACAGTCCTACGCAGTAAGTCCTTCTTGCCTTTTCCGAGTTGAATTTTCTTCTCTTCTACTCGCCTTTCTTCTTTCTTACCATCACCCCCAGTCCCCGAGATTTGGGTCGAGTAGATGGATACTCTCCGAGTAGCCTCCTACTCGGGCTGAATCTTCCCTGCTTTGCCTATCTCATTTTCTTCTCGCTTCTCAGGATAGCGTCCTTAAGCGGACCCATTTATACCGCATCCTTCTCTGGAACCACTCCATCGCCAGGAGGCGTATCGCCGTACTGGAGAAGGAGAAAGCAATGGCTGAGGCCGCGAGCAAAGATGCCACCACCAGCACCCAACAGCTGGCTGAAGTGCAAGGTACGCCTTTAGCTACGCGGTTTCTGCGTTTTATGTTTACGCCCGCTTTTGCTTTCTTATGCGCTAACCCTTCCTTCTCTGCAGAAAAACTAAAGGCCTTGGCAGTTGAACATGAAAAATGCCGTAGCTTCGTGGAGAACGCCGAGGCCACCATAAAGAGACTTGAAGGTGAGTTTGCTGTTTACTCGGTGTGACCTTGAGTTTGGTTCTTCTCTGCTTATTTACTAACCTCATCTATCTTTTCGCAGAAGATCATAAGTCATTTGCTGAGGCACACCAAGATTGCGTCAAGCCAGCGGAGGTGGAGAAACAGCTATCCGACCAGGCCATTACTCTGGTGAAGGACCACACCACCGAGATGGAGAAGCTGCAGGTCCAGCTTCAGAAAGCACTCCAAGATGCCGTCAAGATTGGCGCCGAGAGGGACAAGGCAATCGCCGAGAAGGCCAAGGCCGAGACCACTTTCAAGGCCAAGGAGAGGGCCCTCGAGGCTGAGTGCGAAACTTTGAAGAAAACCAACGCTGATCTCTTCGCTCAGATGGACAGCTTGCGCCTGATCCAAGAAAAGCACATTGGCAGCGAGGAGTCCTGGAGAACCAAGCTGCAGCAGCTGCGCCGCCAACTGATCGGTAAGTTTTCTCTTCATTGCATCTTTTCTTCTCGGTCTTGTTCCTTCTCGGCTTCTTTTTTCTTCTCGGTTTTTGATCTTGCCACTTGCTATTTCAGATATCTGGCCTCGTCTTGATTCTTCCTCTGCGCCTACGGTGGCCAAGGCCCGAGCAGTTCGCCTTTCGCTGGGCGAGCCAATTGACACTAGGGCTGATATCGAGGACAGCTTGCTGGTGCTCAAAGGTTACTTCGAACAGCTAGCCGGCGTCGGAACTGACTTGGTGCATGCTGGCTTTGAGCTCCACCGGCTGTTCTGGCCTCATGACCCCCAGCCAAGAAACATGCGAGATCTCGCCCTCAAGCTGGAGAGCGTGAAGGCCGAGCTGAAAAAATGGCGAGCCTCTGGAGCCCGTGCTGGTGCGGATGTGATGCTTCTCTGCATAGCATCTTGGTATGAAAACCTGGATATGCAGCGCATCCGCGGGAAGCGCAATGATTCCAAGTGGGAGACGGATGCCGAGAGCGTGGCCTTGCGCAAGCAGATTGCGTATGAGGTCGCAGAGTGCGCCGAGACGGAGGTCTACATCGAGGGCGTCCCCGAACCCGACACCGAGTACGAGGACGAGGAAGATGATGACGAAGACGAAGACCTTGACGGCTTCTTCGAATCTCCCAAGGGCAAGGCCGGAAAGGGAAAAGCCACCGTCGTCGCGAGTAGCGATGAAGACGAAGGGGCGCACATCGACAGCGAGCCACTCGACTTCGGCACCTCCTCAGGTGCTGCTCTCGACGACACGGTGCCCCCTCCTGGTCACGCTTCCTGCTCCTCCTCGGCTCCAGGACCCGTCTCGGTGGCCACGGCCACTTCTGACCAGGCCGCCGCCCAGCAAGATGCCGAGATGACGGAATCCGCCACCGCCCAGACGGGAGCGGATGCCACTCAAGCTAGCACCGAAGGAACGGCTGCTGCGACCGCCACTGAAGAAACTGCTGCCAAGACCGCCGCCGAGGAAACATCAGCCAAGGCCAGCGCCGAGAACACCGCCTCCTCAACTTGAAGCAACCTGCAATCTTTTTTCACTTGAACTCTTATCAGATCCCCGGGATGCCGGGAGCAGATGTAATAGACTATCTTTGTTTTGCTTGCTACTCAGTTTTTATGCCCACTCTGTTTATGTTGACATTAATCAATTTGAACGACACTGGCTTAATGCCGAGTTGTGTTTCCATGCGAGTCCCCGAGTAGCATTTCTTATTCACCCTGTCTTTTCATCTCTGCTCTACCTGCGACTTGTCGCTTGTTTGGTATTCGAGTCACAAGAATCAAGTAGCAAGGCTGCAAATACTTAGCCGCTAGAAACAATCATGGTAACGCAGCCCACCACTTAGCCAAGAAGACGAAAACAGGGAACAAAAAGTAACCGACAATCTACTCGGTTCCTGCACTCTTTCTTCCTTAGTGATTTTCGTGTGCTCATTGACCTTTTGCTTGTTCTCTTGCTTGCCATGAAGCCGGGTTTCGGACAGCAGCAGAGTCGAAGAGTTGGCATATAGGTTTAAACACAGTACTCAATGCACTTATGAGTTCTGAAGTGGAGCAACCGAATAGACAAAGGACCAAGCCGAGTAAAAACACTTAGAGCAAATTTGGACGAGGGCAGTCCCCGAGAACAATTTTAGATTGCAGAGTAGAATTTCAACTCGGATAAGAGGGTACATACACATCTTTGCTTACGAATGAAAACGACGAAGTAGAGCTACATTCCAGGGACGCTTGGTTTCCTCTCCAGCTTTATCTGCCCTGTTCGCCTGCGATGGGCGCACATCTACAAGATAGTACGCGTCATTGTGCAGCGCTTTGCTGACAATGAAAGGCCCTTCCCATGGAGGAGACAACTTGTGCATCCCGGCCGTGCGCTGCACCAGCCTAAGGACCATGTCTCCTTCTCGGAAAACCCTTGGGTTCACCTTTCGGCTATGATAGCGCCGCAGGTTTTGCTGGTAGATAGCCGAACGTGACAGAGTCAGCTCTCTTGCTTCTTCAAGCAGGTCAACGTCGTCTTCTCGAGCTTCTCTCGCCTCCACCTCAGTGTAGAGGGCTACTCGGGGGGAGTCATGCTCTAAGTCTATTGGCAACACGGCCTCAGCCCCGTATACCAAGAAGAATGGCGTGTAGCCGGTTGACCGGTTAGGGGTAGTCCTTAGACTCCACAACACCGCTGGCAACTCTTCTAGCCAACACCCAGGTGTTTTCAGCAGTGGCTCAATTAGCCTTGGCTTGATGCCCGCCAGTACCATCCCATTTGCCCTCTCAACTTGCCCATTGGAGGCAGGGTGCGCGACTGACGCAACGTCTAGTCGGATGTGCTTATCTCTGCAGAATCGCACCATTGCCCCCTCTGCAAAGTTGGTGCCATTGTCGGTGATGATACTGTGCGGGTAGCCATATCTCATGATCACATCCTTCACGAACTTCACAGCTGTGACCCCATCACACTTCCGAATAGGTTTCACCTCGATCCACTTGGTGAACTTGTCCACCATGACCAAGATATGTGTCATATTGCCTTTAGCCGGCTTGAAAGGACCAACCATATCCAAGCACCAAACAGCAAATGGCCATGTGATAGGAATTGTTTTCAACTCGGAAGCAGGCATGTGAATCTTACTTGCGAACATCTGGCAGCCGGCGCACTTTCTCACGATATCTTCAGCTTGCTGCAGTGCAGTGAGCCAGTAGAAGCCATGCCGAAAAGCTTTCTTGACCAAAGCCCGAGAAGAGGCGTGATGCCCACATTCCCCTTGATGTATCTCCACCAGGATTTCTTCTCCTTCTTCTGGGCTCACACAGCGTTGCAGCACGCCGGTGGCACTTCTCTTGTGCAGCACATCTCGGACTATAGTGTAGCCCTTGGACCTTCTCTGAATCTGCCTCGCAGTCACCTCATCTTCAGGTAAAGTGTCGTCCCTTAGAAAGGATAATATGGGCATTGCCCAACTCGGCGTCTCCCGCACGGGAAACACTGGTTCGTCCATTTCCATTGGGACAGGCTCTGGTGGTTGCACAGGAGGAGTAGGAGCACTTCTTTGCAGCCCAGACCGATTGGCGAGAACTTCTTCGATGAATGCGACAGCTTCTGGGTTGAGGGCGGCAGTCCCCGAGTACGGAATGGCAGTCCCCGAGTAGGGAGTGGCAGTCCCCGAGTAGGGAACGGCAGTCCCCGAGTAGGGAGCGGCAGTCCCCGAGTAGGGAATGGCAGTCCCCGAGTAGGGAGTGGCAGTCCCCGAGTAAGGAACGGCAGTCCCCGAGTAGGGAATGGCAGTCCCCGAGTAGGGAGCGGCAGTCCCCGAGTAGGGAATGGCAGTCCCCGAGTAGGGAGCGGCAGTCCCCGAGTAGGGAATGGCAGTCCCCGAGTAGAGGACGGCAGTCCCCGGGTTCCCTGCAGCACTCTCCCAGTCAATCTTCATTGGGTCAGATTCTTCATTTGGCAGAGAAGGAACAAAGATGGATTCCGAGTTGGGGGAAGGCTTGATGGATGGCTTCCTCAAATGCTCCAAGGCAATCCCTGCCGGGATGGACTGCCGAGAAGATCCCAACTTGGATAGCTCGTCTGCGGCTTCGTTCTCTGCTCGGTGAATGTGCTGGAACTCACAGCCTTCGAAAAACCCAGTCATTGACTGCACCAGGAAGCGATACGATGCCATGTTGGCATCCAAAGCATCCCAGGTACCTGAGACTTGCTGCACCACTAGATCTGAGTCACCATAGCATATAATGCGCTGCACACCAACCTCCTTTGCTACTCGCAAACCATGCACCACTGCCTCGTACTCGGCTACATTGTTGGATGCCTTGAAATGAATCTGCAACACATACTTGAGCTGATCCCGCTTGGGTGATGTAAGCACAACGCCAGCACCAAGGCCTTCTTTCACCTTTGAGCCATCAAAGTGCATTTTCCAATAGTTGGAAACTGGGGCAGGAGGTTCATACTGCATCTCGGCCCAGTCCACAAGAAATTCCGCCAGTACCTGAGACTTGATTGCTTCTCTTCTCGTATACGCGGGAGCGTACGCGGCTAGCTCAATCGCCCACTTGGCTACTCTGCCACTCGCCTCCTTGTTTCCCATGATGTCCGAGATGGGAGCAGAGCTCACAACAGTGATGGGGTGCTCCTGGAAGTAATGTTTCAGCTTCCTGGCGCCCAGGTACACGCCATACGTCATCTTCTGGTAGTGCGGATAGTTTTGCTTGGAACTGGACAGCACTTCACTGAGATAATAAACTGGGCGCTGCACACTCTTGCCTTCTTCTTCTCGCTCCACCACTATCACCACGCTGACTACTCGGTTAGTCGCCGCAATGTACAGCAGCATAGGCTCCTTGGGTAGCGGACTAGCCAAGACGGGAGCGCTAGCCAGCATTGCTTTCAGCTCATTGAATGCCACGTCCGCTTGCGGAGTCCAGACAAACTTGTCACTTTTCTTCATCAGCTGGTACAGAGGCAGAGCCTTCTCGCCCATTCGGCCCAGAAAACGGCTCAGTGATGCCAGACAACCCGTGAACTTCTGCACATCCTTCAATGATCTCGGCAAAGACATGCTTTCAATAGCTTTTATCTTAGACGGATTGGCTTCAATGCCCCGACTAGAAACCAGAAAACCGAGTAGCTTTCCAGCTGGTACACCAAAGGTACACTTACTCGGATTCAGTTTCATTTTGTACCTGCGTAGGTTAGCAAAGGTTTCCTCCAGGTCGGCAAGCAGAGTATGTGTTTTATTCGTTTTGATGACAATGTCATCTACGTACACCTGCACATTCTTGCCGAGCTGGTTATGCAAGCATTTCTGCATGCATCTCTGATAGGTTGCACCCGCATTCCTCAGGCCAAAACACATGACACGATAGCAATAAGCCCCGTACGGGGTAATGAAAGCAGTCTTTATTTGATCAGCAGGGTTGAGTGCAATCTGGTGGAAACCAGAGTAGGCATCTATGAAAGACAACAGTTCACAGCCGGCAGTGGAATCGATCACCTGATCGATGCGAGGTAGCGGGAAGGGATCCTTGGGGCATGCCTTGTTCAAGTCGGTGTAGTCGACGCACATGCGCCAGGCAGTGGCAGCCTTGGGATCTTCCTTTTTCTTCTCGACCATGACCGGGTTGGCTAACCAGTCCGGGTGCAGCACTTCCATGATGAAGTTACTGATCAGCAGCTTGGTGATTTGATCACCGATGGCCTTCCTTCTCTCATTCCCAAAACGCCGCAAAGCCTGCTTCACGGGCTTGGCGTCAGGACGCACATGCAAAGAGTGCTCAACCAACTCCCTCGGGACTCCTGGTAGATCTTCATTGGTCCAGGCGAAAACATCCCGATTCTCACGGAGGAAGTGGATGAGCGCGCTTTCCTATTTCTCGGCCAACCCGGCACCAATGATGGCCACGCGCTCCGGGAACTCGGGGTCAACCTGGACTGTCTTGGTCTCCTTGGCAGCTTGGAAAGCAGTACCATGCTGGGTACTCGGCACACCTTGTGCGCCAGCTTGTGCGGACTGAGCCATGGCCACCACCTCGTACATCTTCTTCTTCTCGGCAGCAATCACCATTGATTCCGCCAGCTGGGAGCTAGCAGAGGCACACTCCATGGACTTCTTGTAATCTCCCGAGATGGTGATAATGCCATTGGGGCCGGGGATCTTCATCTTCAGATAAGCCACATGGGTAGAGGCCATGAACTTGCTCAGAGCAGGCCTGCCGAGTAGAGCATGATATGGGCTCTGATGATCCACCACCTCAAACTGCAGGCGCTCTGTGCGGCAGTTCTCCCGAGTACCGAATAGCACATCAATCCACACTCGGCCAATCGGGTTGCATGAGATCCCGGGCACAATGCCATGGAAAGTGGTCTTGCTGGGCAGCATCGTGTTCTCGGCCAGGCCAAGCTTCTCGAGTGTGTCCTTATACACAATGTTGATGCTGCTGCCGTTGTCGATCAGCACCTTGCTGAACCTCACATTCTTCTCGGGGCCCAGGAAGGTAGGATCCAGCACCAAAGCATAGGTACCCGGATTGGGCATCACCTTGGGGTGATCTGCCCGAGTCCACCTGATCTCCTGGTCACACCAATACATGTAGTGAGGGACAGCCGGAATCACTGCATTGACCTCCATGGCCCGCCTGTGCTGTGACTGCTTGTCGACTGCCTCAGAAGTGAAGATCATATAACTCTCATGGTGCTCTTAGTACTGGTTAGAGCCATTGCCCCCATTGCTGCCATTGTTGCCATTGTTGTTGCCCTGATAGTTGTTGTTGCCTCTGTTGTTGTTGTTGCGGTTGTAGTTGTTGTTGTTGTTGCGGTATCTCTCATTGTTGAAGTTCCGGTTGGCTCCTAAAGCCACCTGGTTGACATTCTCTCTTCTCGGGTACACTGGCGGCCGAGCTGCGGGAGCGCGAGTAGGCTGAACAGTGGCATTGGCGGCTGGCAGAGGAGGTGGAGGAGGCAAGCCATCACTCTTGATCACATCCCACCATTCGCACTGCCGAGTAGTGTGGTTAGCGGGCCTTGAGGGGTGGTGAGTGTGAAAGCTACACGGACCATCCTTCATGTCATCAAAGACAAACTTCTTCGGCTGCTCGGAGTTCCCGCTACCCGGCTGCGCAGTGCGGAACGGTTTCTTATTGCTTTGGCCCGGGTTCTGGTTCTGCCCGTAGGCTCCAGCAGGTTTCTGCCTTTAGCCACTACCGCCTCCGACATTCACTGCATTCACTTCTTCGGGATCATACCGAGTATCTACTCGGCGCTTGTTGCGGAACTCGTTGCGCTTGCTGCTGTTGAAGTTCCTTCTCGGCTCGGAGGAGTCCATCAGTGGCTGAGTGGGATCGCCGAGTGCGTACTGATCCGCAATCTTGATGGTCTCGGCCATGGTGTTCGGCATCTCCCTCTGCAATCTCTGCCAAAGCATGCTGCCATGTCGGCAACCCTGCGCAAACCAAGTGATGGCCTGTGCCTCATTCACACCCTCACAGGTGTTCCTCAAGGTGCTCCACCGAGTAAGGTACTCGCGGTCCGTCTCGTCTTCTCGCTGCCTGCAGGCCGAGAGCTGCTGTGGCCTATTCGGCCTCTTGTATGTACTCGTGAAGTTGCTGACGAAGGCGTCCGAGAAGTCCAGCCAGCAGTTAATGCTGTGCTTGGGCAAGTTGTTGAGCCAAGTGCGAGCTGGACCCTCTAGCATCTGCGGCACATAACGCACCGCCCATCTCCTGTTGCCACCCGCAATATGGACTGCGGTGACGTAGTCATTGAGCCAATCCTCAGGCTTGGTGCTACCATTGTAGCTCTTGGTGCCTCTTGCGAGCTGGAAGCCCTTCACGGATGGCTCGTTCATGATGCGCGGGCCAAAGCACTCGGGGCCAGGAGGACCCGTGCTCTCAAGCCGCGCCGACAAGCTGAGACGGTCCAGCTGGTGCCTTGCATCTCCAGGCGCCAACACGCGCTCACCAACACGGTCATGGATGTCATAACCAGCCATCTCCATAGCCGAGTAGCCATCATCATACCTATCCACCTGCATTGCTGCGGGCTGCTCCACCGGGTTGGCGACTGGTGCCACTGGGCGCGGCTGCTGCCTCTGCCGAGTAGGCTGAGCTGCAGGCTGCCGAGAAGTACCCGGACGCGCGGCTTCTCGGACACGGCTTTGAGCTTGATGGGCTTGAGAGCCTGCTCTTGCAGTGTTGTGTTCCTGCCCGGGCTGCTGCGGCACAGCAACCTGTTTTGCGGCAGCAGCCGGGTCATACACCTGCATTTGCCTGTCTCTACCCGAACGCCCGCTGCGGCTCTTCTCGCGGCTAGGATGCGGAGATGAGGCTTGATCGTTAGATCTTGCCGCATGCGAGTGAACCACCTGCGAAGCTCCAGCTCCCGGGTTGGCCTTGCGGAACTCCTCGTTCTGCCTGGCGGCCTCCAGCACCAACTCATTGAGCCTCTCCTGCTGCCTGAGACGCGCCTCTCCATCTAGGCGCGGCAACTCGGCAGCCACAGCCTGCGCGGCTCTGAGCGTCTTGGCGGGTGTGCTGTACCTTGGCCTTGTGAAGGTGTTCGCGGTGGCGGACTGCGCGGGCTCCTCCGCAACTGTCGCCATCTCGGCGCCCAGGTTGCGCCGCGTAGCGCCCACTCTGCTGGGCCTCCTGGCGACCGGCGTGAAGCCGTGGGCCTTGTTGTACTCGAGCTGGTCCAGGCTCAGCTCCAACCTGATCTTCTCCAACTCCGCCTGCTCGGCAAGCAGCTCCTGGCGTTGCCGCTCGAGCTGCTCCCTTGCGGCTAGGAGCTCGACGTCGGTGGGAGTGGGCATACCAGTTCGCGCGGCAGACGCGGGGATGACCGTAGACGTGGAAGGCGGCAGGTTGCTCTCCTTCTCGTAGGGCCGGTGGTTCCTGCCACCAGCGGGCGGGTCGTCCACCTCCTCGACGACGGCCGCAGCGCCAGTAGCAGCTGCGCCCGTGTTTGCCGCCAAGCCCGTCACCATCACCTCCGCGGAGCACGCAGAGCTGCATGCAGGCCTTCCGCGAGCGGCAACCACCGCAGGAGGATCCTCCGCGTCATGCACCAGCTCGGGGTAGGCGCTGTTGGCGACGGTGGCGACGTAGACGAGATGCGAGCCGAAGGAGATCACCGAGCCGCCCTCGGGCATGGCCGCGCCGCCGAAACAGCCGGCATTGTCGGTGACGAAGTCGAAGGAGCCGAATCTGTGGACAAGGCCACAAACTACGCGCTCCGCTGATGAAGATCCCGTCCGAACAGAAACTCCAGCCAGCGCCGCTGGTTGCCCCACGGTGGGCGCCAACTGTCGTGGTGGTGTCACGGCAGATGCCATGGGATGGCTAAAGATGTGGGGACGATGGACGCTGGAGGTGTCCGGGGAGGGATCACGCGACGAGTAGCCGCGTGAGGTAAGATCCACACAACACAAACAACATGATGTACCCAGGTTCAGGGCCCTCGTGAGGAGGTAAAACCCCTACTCCTGCCTTTCTCTTCGTATTTCGGTGTCTCTCCGAGTAGTCACAGTACAAATGGTATCGCTACCGAGTAGCCTCTCTCTCCTCTCCGAGTAGAGCTAGGTCAAGAACTTAGGGTTTCTAGGGTTTCCAGAGAACAACTGTTAGCGTCTCTGGGGGCATGCCTCGCGCAGGAGGCGGCGGGGCACCTTATATACACGGTGCCCAGCCGGATACGTCCAAATCTAGACAAGTGTCGACATAGTGTGCACATCGTCCTTTCTCCGAGTACCCGCTGACAGCTTTGGTTCCTAACCTTGGCTGCTTCTGTAAAGTCGTTGGGCAAAACTAGGGGACAGACTGGTATCACTGTACCTAGGCACAGAGTAGGTCCCCCTTATCCTGCCACGGCCTGCTTCCATGCTGTCACTGTCAGGCAGGCCGTCCCCACGTGAACAGTAGTTCGAATGCTGCCAAGTACGGACCCAGGATACGCGGGATCCTGTGTCAGAACGGCTCCTTTGACTTTCTGGCCCGAGTAGGTTCCCGCCAATGGTTCCCGCCAATTGTACTCAGGCCAAACCTTTACTCGTCAGGGTAGAACTTGACTGATATCTCCTTCTGGTCATCTTGAGGTGAGACCGAGTAGCAGTCGACCGGGTAGCGAGTACCTGGTAGTCGGCTACTCGACCAAACCTCTCTTCTGTAAGCGGCCTTTACCACCTGTCTTTACCCTACTCGGGGGTAACCCCCCGACAGTACTAGTAGAAGCTCTTATAGACTGTGGCTAGAACTTTTTCATGCCATGCTAAATGTTATTTTGGTTTTAAAGCCTTGTGGTTATTTAGTAGCATGAATATACTTAAATAGCTGAGAGTGTTTAATATGTCTTGAAAGATTCATGAGTTGTTCTTGTCATAGTAAAGCATCAATATATCGTATTCTCTTTTGAATGTTTTATTTGGTTGACTTGGCGCATGCTCACACCATGTTTATGAATACAAACCAGTCACGAATAGCCTCCATGACCACTTAGTTTTTGAACTTGTGATACCGCTTATGCTTTAATTAATGATGCTTATGTCGCTATGCATGATTATGGCTCTTTTCTCTCTTGATTTGTCGCTCCCAGTCTTTTGCTAGCCTCCACCTGTACTGAGTATGAGCTGTACTCATGCATCCAAACTCCTTAAACCAAAGTTTTCCCATTGTGTACACCATGCCTACCTACATGTGGTATTTAACTGCCACTCCAAGTAAATTTCTCATGTGTTACCATTAAAACCTTCAAAATTATTCCTGCTTTGTGTTCTTGTTTTTGCTCATGAAGACGTCAATAGAGAATCTTTATCTCACTTGTTGACTGGATTTCACACCCTGGACTAGTGGCTTCATCCTCTTATGCAAATGATAGAAGAGCTGGCAGCGGGGTGCCCATCCCCAAATTAATACAAACAAATTCTCTTCACTATTTTTGCCCCTGATTTATCAGTCAAAGCATAATTGTGTAAACAAAAGATAAAGAGGGATGACCTTCTATACCAGTTGCGTCCTTCACCATGGGAGCCGCTCTTGTGAATCTAGGTGGCTTGTGACGTATTGTATTGTCTGTTTACCATTCGTTGACATAAGAATACACCTCTCTTAAAAATGTTTTCAATACCTCTATTTAATAAAAAAAAACTCTAGCACATGAGTGATCCCTGCTTCCCTCTGCGAAGGGTCTTTCTTTTACTTTTATGTTGAGTATCCATCTTTTAACTTTATGAACAGTTGAGAGAGCATTTTTCCATTCTGAGTTCTATGTGCATTTGTCCCATAAACATCAATAATTACTTCATGCTGTGATATTATTTGTTCTTAAATTATTTGTTCTAGTCTTCCTCTTGAACTTTGAAAGTGTCATGGCATTTATGTTTTGTACCACTCTTGAGGACTAGCGAAATACCACTTTTCCATGCTTTCTCTATACCTGAAACAAACGTTTATCTTTCTTTGCATTATTATTATTATCTTTCTCTATATTTATTTGTTCTTCATGATGCAAAGTGATTTCTATTCTTTATTATTAAAGTTATATTATCATGTTTGTGTTTAAAGTTCTATGATCTCAGCGTACATATGTTTTTACATTATAATGATCAAGTTTATGATAGTAGCATGTCACCTGAGAAATTATTTTGTTTTATCGTTTACCTACTCGAGGACGAGTCGGAACTAAGCTTGGGGATGCTTGATACGTCATAAATGTATCCCTAATTTGTGATGTTCCATGTTGTTTCCCACATGTTTTCCTTACATTTTATGTCGTTTTTATCGATTTTACGGACTAACCTATTGACAAGATGCCACAGATCTAGTTCCCTGTTTTCTGTTGTTTTTAGTTTAAGAATAGTTGTTCTAGAAATATTCTCCGAATTGGAAAATTCGAAAGCTAGAGTCCTAAAAGTTCCGGAAGCTTCCAGAAGTCCCGAAGAGCCCTAGAGGGGGGCCACAGGGTGGCCACACCATGGGGTGGCGCGGGTCCCCCTGGCCGCGCCACCTAGGTTTGTGGGCCCCCTGCCCCCCTCCCGGCATCGCCGTATCGCCCATATATACTCCTCGATGCATAAACCCTAGGATAATCGACATTTTCTGCAAAATACATCCGTAGCTCCGCCGCCGCCACCGACAAGTTTCGAGGGATAGATCTTTGTTCTGGCACCCTGCCGGGACGGGGAAGTGCCCTCGTAAGCCATCTCTATCGACTCCATCGCCATCTCCATCGCCGTTGTTGTCTCCTATGATGAGGAGGGATTAGTTCTCCCCCGAGGCCGAGGGCTCAACCGGTACTATGTGGTTCATCTCTCTCTCCCATGGTGTGATCTTTATGTGATCATGAGCTTTGTAATCTAGTTGAATATGTAGATTGATCTTCATCTGTTATGCTATTCAAGTGATTTTGTTATCTCCGTAAACACTTTGATCACGGGGTAAAGGTGACAGTGTGTGCTCCGTGTGGTTTAGCGTGATATTTATATCTTGTGTTGGAAGGTGAACCTATGAAATTGTGGCTTTTGTTTAGTACTAATTTATGGCGCTCGTAGTGACATTGGGGTTCCCTAGAGAGGGAATATAGACTTGAGAAGTGTTGTTAAAGCCCTACGCAATGATTAGTGTTCATTATTCGACCGGAGAGTGGTTCGGAGTAGCATAGTGAAGAGATGATATTTATGCATTCAATTATGTGATCATTGTTGAGAGTGTCCTCTAGTGAAAGTAGGTGCCCTAGGACTTATTTCCAAGCATTGAAACACCGTTTTACGCCTGTTCTGCTACATGTTTGCTTGCTCCCATTTTTATTTCAGATTGCTATTATCACCTATTATCATCCATATTACTTGCATTTTACTCTCTCTTCGCCAAACTATTGCACCTATACAACTGACAATTGTATTAGGTGTGTTGGGGACACAAGAGACTTCTTGTATCTTGATTGCAGGGTTGCTTGAGAGGGATATCTTTGACCTCTACCTCCCTGAGTTCGATAAACCTTGGGTGATTCACTTAAGGGAAACTTGTTGCTGTTCTACAAACCTCCGCACTTGGAGGCCCAACAATGTCTACAAGAATAGAAGCGTCCGTAGACATCACACCCCACGGCGCGGCCAGGGGGCGTGCCGCCCTTTGGTGTGGCCCCCCTCCGGGCCTCTTCGGGACTCCGTGTAACCTTCGGGATTTCTATGAATTCCGGGCTTCGAATTTTCCAATTTCACGAATATTTACAGAACAACTTTTCTGAAACTAAAAACAACAGAAAACAAGGAACTGGCTCTGTGGCATCCTGTCAATTGGTTAGTCCCGGGAATTGATAAAATTGACATAAAGTGTATAACAAACATGTTGCAAATAACATGAAAACAACATGGAGCATCAGAAATTAAGGATACATTTATGACGTATCAACGGTTTAATCATAGCTGGACTCAAGAAACGGTTACTGACACAACTCAAAGGAGGAGCTAGAGCATAGGCACAGGAGCTGACCTCGGTGCTTTGGAGCCTGAGAACCACACCAAACAGATCCACAGAGTGCACACTATTCTTCATGCTATGTGGGGCTGATGCAGTAGCACTAGCGGAAGTGCAGTACAATGCACCTCCGGTAGCCTCCTACAAATAAGAAGACTCAAACATGGCACTCGAAGACGCACTCGACTTGGTAGAGGAGGCTCGGGACACAGCACTCGCGCGCACAGCCGTATATCAGCAAGGCTTGCGCAGCTACCTGATATGGGGTGTCCTGATCTTCTCAATGAGCACTCAAACTCTCTCTCTAATACATGTGTATTTCACCAAACTCTCTCTCTAATACATGTAACTAATTGCAATAGCTTTCAACCCCTTGGATATTTGCAACTCCACACACTAGCACGAGTAGCCACCGACTACAAGTGGTCATGTATCTTCTAGTTCCCAATGGAACAGCAGATAACACGCATAATTTGCAATTGATATACCTCAAGATGAATGCTTCTCGCAGTTCAAAAAGAGGTTCTAGGGTTTATGTTTTATCGTATTCTAGACCTTTTAACTCACATTGCCTAGAGATATAAGGGGAGAGGGGTGCGGCCACAACCAAGGCGCACCACCTCTTGGTCTAACTCGGTTTGGACTCAAACTTTGACTCACTAGGGATACAAAGCGACCCAAATATGGGTTCGGCCACTTAGGACTCGCATGCCCTTTCCTACTTGTGGTAGGACTCCTCATTAGGCACAACAACATTGTGTTGGACTCCCTCTCTATGCCTCTCCTCCCTCAAGCTCTTGTAGGAAACATTCTCCATGCCTTCCTTAATGTGTGTCAACTTGTTTTCCAACATGCAATGTTTGTTTTATAGCTTGTAATGGTTACTTTCTAGCAGCTCCTTCTTGTTTTTCAGCATATATTGATGTTCTCCTCCAACCATATTTGTGTTATCAATAAACCTGATCATACATAAATGCATAGACTTAGGTAGTATAAAATTCTCATTATCACAAACATCAAATTCTATTAAGAGTGAGTTCACCTGTTGTTCTAACAACTTTGGTCTTGATCTTGTCATTGGCCCGATCCTCACTTCATTGGGCTTCTCTTGAACAACAACATCTTCAATGGGAGTAAGTGTAGAAGAACTAGGAATGTCCTCATCATCCTCCCCCTTCAAAAGGCGTCGTCCTCGATGCAGCAAGGTCATCTCCAAAATATGGTGCCAAATCAACAACATTGAATGAATTACTCACACCAAACTCATCACTAGGAAGATCTATCTTGTAAGTATTGTCATTAATTCTTTCAAGCACTTTATATGGACCATCTCCTCATGGCATCAACTTGGACTTGCACAATGTGGGAAACCTATCCTTGCGAAAATGAACCCACACCATATCTCCTGGCTGAAATATCACCTCCTTACGCTTATTGCTAACACGATCAGCTACATGTCTTCCTTTCTTCTGAATTGCTTTCTTAGTCTTCTCATGTATCTTCCTCATGAAATCAACATGTTTTGATGCCTCCATGATCACTTTTGAATTGGAAGTGGCGGCAAATCAAGTGTTGTGATGGGTTTAAAACCATACACCACCTCAAAGGGGCACAATTGAGTAGTAGAATGCACTTATCTATTGTAATCAAACTCCACATGTGGTAAAGAATCCTCTTACTCTCATCGGTTTTTCTTTATCATAGCTCTCAACAAGGTGGATAATGTGCGATTTACCACCTCTGTTTGTCCATCAATTTTGGGGTGACAAGTCATACTAAACATCAGCTTTGTTCCCATCTTCCCCTACAGTGTCTTCTAGAAATAGCTCATAAACTTTACATCACGATCAGAAATAATTGTCCATGGTACTCCATGTAAGCATACTATGTCCCTGAAAAACATAGTAGCAATATGTGACGCATCGTCGCTCTTGTGGTATGCAATAAAGTGTGACATTTTAGAGAATCTATCCACTACCACAAATATAGAATCATGTCCTCTTCTTGTTCTTGGTAATCCTAGGAAAAAATCTATAATAATGTCCTCCCATGGAGTAGTATGTGCAGGAAGAGGAGTATACAAATCATGAGGCTTTAATTTGGATTTAGCCTTGTTGCAAGTGATGCAATGCCACACAAACCTATCCATGACTCTCCTCGGGCATAGCCAGTAGAAGTGATCATTGTAACATCCCAAGTATGAAAAATAGCCATTAGAATGTTTTGCTCTCTGTTATTTTATGTTTTGCATCATGACATCATGTTCATTGCATTTGTTTTGCTTGTTTTCCAACTGTTTTCATTTGTTTTCCTATGTTTTCTATTTGAATTTCAAACCAAATTTCAAACCTCTTGTTTCATACTTGTGATGTTACAATTTCCAAAGTGATATTTCAAATCAAAACAATCAATTGTTTCCATTAAAGTTGTGATTTCAAAACTGTTGATTTATGTCTAATCAAAATTCACTTAATACCAAACCATTTTCAAATTCAAATAAGTTTCCAAACAGCACCCAATTTGAAATCATGAAAATTACCAAAACAATTCTAAACTTTTTGTTCCATTTAAACAATAAGGTTGACCTATTTAAATTCTTGTTTTCAATAAGTCACTTAACCCAAAATTCATTCAAATTTTAACCAATTTACAAACAGCACTACATTTTGAAAATTATGGAAAACAAAGTTGTCAAATGGGTACTGACACAAAAAAATAAGCAACACAATTTTTCCTAGAATTTTCCTAACCCCAAACCTTAGCTTTTTTCTTCCTTTTCAATTCAGCAAAAAAAAATAGAACAAAAAGAATAAAACAGAGCAAAGGAGAGAGAGAGGCAGCAGGCCCAGCCCAACCAACTCCCAGGCCCATACCCCTTCGCACCCCTTTCTTCTTCCTCGGTACGGATCGCATCCAAGCACACCACGTATACGGAGCAGAGCAGGCAACGGCCAGCAGCCCTCCCCCTTCCCCTTAAGACCTAGGCCGAGCCCTAGCTCCCTAACCCTAGTGCCCTCTCCCTCCTTCTCCCTCTCCCCGCCTCCATTCCCTCTCCTTCCCACCTCCATCTCTTTTCTCTCTGTCTCTTTTCTTTCTGTAACTGAACCTGTACACACCCGAAAAACCTCACCTCCCTCCGGTGATCGCCGGCGTTCGGGCCCCCCTCCGGCCAGGGAGAGGCCGGGAATGGAACCCCCCCCGGCCGCCCTCTCCCTCCTCCACCACTCGGCGCGGGCGGGGACGGCCCGAGGCGCCGCCGCCGTCGCCGCCAAGTCGCCGTTCGCCCTCTGCTGCCCCGACGTGCGTCCCTCTGTCCGCTCGAGGTACTCATCTCCTCCCCTCTCGCTACTCCCTTCCCTCCTCCCTCTCGGTCATGACCCAGCACACGCAGCACCCCGATCCTGCATCCCTGCCTCCTCTCCGGCGAGCACCGCAGCGGCAGCAGCGATCTGTCCGCCCGCTGCAGTTAACTGCAGATGTGCAGTTTCAGAAATAGCCCCGCCACCTGAACCATATCCACCCCGAGTTCCCCCTCCTATCACAACTTGAGCAGCTACCGCACTGGCTAGGACCCTTTCGCGCAAGCCCCAGGTCCTGGGTACGATCCCCCCAAGCCACACCTTTTTGTTTCAGCCTTTCTTTTTCTGCCCGAATTTCAGAAACTCAGATCTGAGCAATTACTTCTAAAATCCATATAAAATTGAATTTTGCTCCAAATTGAATGATTCAAATTCCTGTGGATTCAAAATCTTGTGCCCTTTCCAATAGTAACAAAATTGCAACATGTTTCTGTAATACTTTTTGCACTAAATAATTAATTACTGAAAATGCAATAAAAATTGGAAACTTTGGAATTTCATAACTTGAGTTTGGTTCATCCAATTTAAGCAAACTTGGGCTCTAAAAATTTGTCTTAACAAACTATACACAATGGTATTTTATTTGGTCACAATTGAATTAATTTTGAGCATGTTTCCCTCTGTTTACTAAAAATGGCAAAATAAGAATGATTATGGAAAATTGCATAATAAATTCAATAATCACCCTAAAATTATGTTTAATAGCTCAAAATGTTCAGTGAAACATTTGCTACATGTTTTCAACCTTTTCAATGCAATTTTTTTAATGTTTTGAATATTTTAAATTGGTGAAATATTTGAAAACTTGTTTAAATCACTTAATTTTGCAAAATTCATAACTTGGGCATAAAAATTCCAATTTCAACAAACTAAATATGTTTTCCAATCAACTTTTCATGTACTTTCCAAATATCAACTTTGTTTGCTGTTTTGAATAAATTAAATTGCTGAAAACAACTGTTTCTTAATTATTGCATTTAAAAATTGCCAAATTAATAACTTGCTCATTTTAAATCCTTTTTCAACAAATGAAATATGTTTTCCATGCTAAATTAAACCCTCTTTCCAAATATATTTTTTTTCATGTTTTGAATAATTAAAATTGGTTAAATAATTTAAACCTTGTTTAAATCATTTAATATTGCTAAATTCATACCTTGATCAAATTAAATTCTTTTGGGACATATAAAATATGTTTTCAAACCATAAAAGTATAATATTTTCAAATATGAATTTGGTTTAATGTTTTGAACAAATAAAAACTCAAATAAGTTCATGTTTGAATTAAATTCATTTAATTCTTGTTTAAACTTGCTTAATTCATAAGTAATTTATTCTAAATCCTTTTTCAATAAGTGAGACATGTAATCCACCTAAAATTCTGTTTTATTTCCAAATATGAACTTTGTTATCTGTTTTGAACAATTAAACTTGATGAAAACAACAAATGCTTGTGTAACACCTTTAAGAAACCAAAATTTCATAACTTAATAAATAAAATTCCAAACTTGGTAAACCTTATTTCAACTTGTTCCTATTGTTGTTATTTTGCTGTTTTCCTCATCCATGCATCATGCTAACTCACTTACACATGATGATTAGTTGTAGAACAATTAATTCAACCATAATTCATGGGCTTTTCATATGCAATCCAATTGTATGTGGGTCCATTTAACCATGTTGTTACCATGTCAACTAGTTTATTTTGTTGCATCAATCAAATGGTCATGCATCATCCCATGATTGTGCATTATGCCATGTTATTGATTGTTTATCTCTCTGTGTTGTTTGTTTGCTTCTTCTCGGATAAACGACGACGTTGAGACCGACGATACTTACGACACCCCTTCTGAGGATCTAGCTCAGTACCAGGTTACTGAGTTTGCAGGCAAGTATTCACTCACATGAACCATTGTGTTCCTTCCAACATTGGATACCGATACTTTCCGTTGTCTATATCTGCTAGCCCTATGAATTTTGCTTCTGTTACAAACCTATCACATGTTATCCTGTAACCCTGATATAGCCTCACCTCCACTCCTATAACCCCTTTGCTTGTGCCCGTGTCTTACTAGCATGCTTAGGGTTGTTTTGCTCGAGTCTGTTACCCGTTACTTTCTGTTACTATATTTCTATTATGTTCTGGGGCTCGATGTTAAACAACAACCTGTTAATTTTGAGGTAATAATAATTTGCTGATAAGGCACCAGCAGGAGGCCCGGCGTGGTTTTGAGGCCTGCTAGTGTCGACCTTAATTAGGAAAGGGTCTTGTCTACTGATCCATGATGAGCGCACTAACCGCATGTGGGAAGCGTGTATGGGCGCCCCCCTCAATTTGATTCGATTCGCATCTCGTCCAAATCGCCTCATTTAGTTCGGGTTTTCCATTTGCCGCATGCATATTGCAGGTGCGAACCCTTGGCGCCAGGGTGGAACTTTTGTAGTCGGCATTTAGGGAGACACGTTCTTAGAGTGCTATGAGGGTCCCCTTTTCTTCGTGGGGCTTGATTAGCCGTGCGCTCAACTGCACGGGGTTCTTTGGGCTTGATGCGAAGAAGAGTTGAGTTGTGTTGAGTACCCCGCTTGGTGGGAAAGGCCTTCCCATCTGGCGGGTTATTCTTACGTGAACGGCCAAATTGGTGCACCCCTGCAGGGATAAATCTTCTCGAGAAGCCGTGTTTTCCGCGGTTATGGATGACTTGGTGAAAGTACTGTCTAACAAGTACTCAGAACAACTTACACCTAACTAATGATAACTTGACTAGTAATAGTCTTATTGACACAATAACTTGAACCATCATTAATCCAACTGTGTGAGTTATCCTCGGATTGCTTCTTCGGATAAGGGGCGAGATCCAGGATGGGTTTGTTTGGAGTTAGTTGGTAGTTGGTTACGATACGCTATCTTATCTCCTTCTGTTAGCCGGAAGTTGTAGCATGTTTCTGTAGTTGGTTAGAGCAGCCAGTTGCAGCATCTTTTGTATCCCCTTCTCTTCCGTTGAACCCAAAGCATCTGTGCTTGGTGTTGACGGGTTACATTTTGGTGAACTGTGAGTCTTGCTTGCCAGTACGTTTATGTACTGACCCCTTTGGGGCTGTGGTTTCCGCAGACTACGTTTCCGAGGATCCATGGTGGCTACTACGTGGAGTATGACGAGACTGCTGACGAGTAGATAGCGGACCCGGGCAGGATCCGAGACTTCGTGGATGGGCTCCGTCTTTTCGTTTCCAGCCTCTTAGGCCTGTTTGGATCTTGTCTGTACTCAGACACTTGGATGCTTCCGCTGTGATGTAATGATGAATTGTTGGGACATGTGTCCTCTGGATGATTGTATTTGCTATCTCTGCTCTAATGAGAGCTATTTGCAACTTATTTCAATCTTTTGTGTCTTAGAGATCTGTTGTGATATCACTTGTTCAAATGCCGTTGACGTACCATGTGTGTATGTTTTGAAGTACGTCAATGGAAGTATCTGGATTTCTATGGGATGGTTTGCGCAGACGATGAATAGTAGCTAATGGTTGTCACACGTTTACGTGTTGGCCTGCTCATATTGAGATGCGGGTGCCGGTATGCCCCGTAAGCCATTTATCTACTGTTTAACGGACTGTGAGTATCCCCTAGAAGTCCGGGTGCGACAAATGGTATCAGAGCCTGTCTGCCTGTAGGATCCCTTTTTACTGGTCGCAGTTGAGTCTAGAAACTATTTTGTAGCTATATAGGAAAAATGAACGTGAGAGTAGGAATTCTGTCATTTTTCTTCTTTCACCACCCACCCACCCTTTTCTGGTAAGGAAGTGTAACATTGTTTTTCTCTTCTCGTCTAAACTTTCAAGTTAGGATTTCACGAATCCTGGTTTCTCTAGGATGGTTATATCTACTAGACCATAGGAATGGAGGTGGTTGTGACATGATTTATCATGTTGCCTACTCACGATTGAGAACGGAGGCGTGTAAGCCCCGGAAGCAGATCCTCTATTCCTTAAGCAGTAGATATTGATCCTTTAGAAGCCCGGATGGGTTTTCTGTAGTACCTCAGGAGTGTTTTGATCTCGTGTTTCCCGATGTTGCTTCGTTATCCTGTTCTTCTCAACATCCTTTTCGTCCGTTGAAACCTTGTTGTTGCTTTCAATTTCAGTTCTGCTACCGGCGTCTAATCAATAACTCTGTTCCACCCTTATGGCCAGATAATCTATTCTCCAAATGAATCAAGTCCTATTCAGCTATACACCCTCGATGCAAAACCTCTACCTTTACTCGAAAATGTTCCGGTGGTTTGCGAATTACCTGACGTCTTTCCAGGAATGCCTATCGTCTTAAACTTCCAGAAAAACTATCCAAGGTGCACGATGTTTTTCACGTGTCACAGCTCAAGGGGATCTTCGCAAGAAGTATCCGGACCTTTTCTTTTCTCAGTAGGAATCTCGGGGCGCGATTCCTTCAAGGGGGGCGTTTTGTAACATCCCAAGTATGAAAAATAGCCATTAGAATGTTTTTCTCTCTGTTATTTTATGTTTTGCATCATGACATCATGTTCATTGCATTTGTTTTGCTTGTTTTCCAACTGTTTTCATTTGTTTTCCTTTGTTTTCTATTTGAATTTCAAACCAAATTTCAAACCTCTTGTTTCATACTTGTGATGTTACAATTTCCAAAATGATATTTCAAATCAAAACAATCAATTGTTTCCATTAAAGTTGTGATTTCAAAACTGTTGATTTATTTCTAATCAAAATTCACTTAATACCAAACCATTTTCAAATTCAAATAAGTTTCCAAACAGCACCCAATTTGAAATCATGAAAATTACCAAAACAATTCTAAACTTTTTGTTCCATTTAAACAATAAGGTTCACCTATTTAAATTCTTGTTTTCAATAAGTCACTTAACCCAAAATTCATTCAAATTTGAACCAATTTACAAACAGCACTACATTTTGAAAATTATGGAAAACAAAAGTTGTCAAATGGGTACTGACAAAAAAAAATAAGCAACACAATTTTTCCTAGAATTTTCCTAACCCCAAACCCTAGCTTTTTTCTTCCTTTTCAATTCAGCAAAAAAAAAAATAGAACAAAAAGAATAAAACAGAGCAAAGGAGAGAGAGAGGGCAGCAGGCCCAGCCCAACCAACTCCCAGGCCCCTTCGCACCCCTTTCTTCTTCCTCGGTACGGATCGCATCCAAGCACACCACGTATACAGAGCAGAGCAGGCAACGGCCAGCAGCCCTCCCCCTTCCCCTTAAGACCTAGGCCGAGCCCTAGCTCCCTAACCCTAGTGCCCTCTCCCTCCTTCTCCCTCTCCCCGCCTCCATTCCCTCTCCTTCCCACCTCCATCTCTTTTCTCTCTGTCTCTTTTCTTTCTGTAACTGAACCTGTACACACCCGAAAAACCTCACCTCCCTCCGGTGATCGCCGGTGTTCGGGCCCCCCTCCGGCCAGGGAGAGGCCGGGAATGGAACCCCCGGCCGCCCTCTCCCTCCTCCACCACTCGGCGCGGGCGGGGACGGCCCGAGGCGCCGCCGCCGTCGCCGCCAAGTCGTCGTTCGCCCTCTGCTGCCCCGACGTGCGTCCCTCTGTCCGCTCGAGGTACTCATCTCCTCCCCTCTCGCTACTCCCTTCCCTCCTCCCTCTCGGTCACGACCCAGCACACGCAGCACCCCGATCCCGCATCCCTGCCTCCTCTCCGACGAGCACCGCAGCGGCAGCAGCGATCTGTCCGCCCGCTGCAGTTAACTGCAGATGTGCAGTTTCAGAAATAGCCCCGCCACCTGAACCATATCCACCCCGAGTTCCCCCTCCTATCACAACTTGAGCAGCTACCGCACTGGCTAGGACCCTTGCGCGCAAGCCCCAGGTCCTGGGTTCGATCCCCCCAAGCCACACCTTTTTGTTTCAGCCTTTTTCTTTTTCTGCCCGAATTTCAGAAACTCAGATCTGAGCAATTACTTCTAAAATCCATATAAAATTGAATTTTGCTCCAAATTGAATGATTCAAATTCCTGTGGATTCAAAATCTTGTGCCCTTTCCAATAGTAACAAAATTGCAACATGTTTCTGTAATACTTTTTGCACTAAATAATTAATTACTGAAAATGCAATAAAAATTGGAAACTTTGGAATTTCATAACTTGAGTTTGGTTCATCCAATTTAAGCAAACTTGGGCTCTAAAAATTTGTCTTAACAAACTATACACAATGGTATTTTATTTGGTCACAATTGAATTAATTTTGAGCATGTTTCCCTCTGTTTACTAAAAATGGCAAAATAAGAATGATTATGGAAAATTGCATAATAAATTCAATAATCACCCTAAAATTATGTTTAATAGCTCAAAATGTTCAGTGAAACATTTGCTACATGTTTTCAACCTTTTCAATGCAATTTGTTTACTGTTTTGAATATTTTAAATTGGTGAAATATTTGAAAACTTTTTTAAATCACTTAATTTTGCAAAATTCATAACTTGGGCATAAAAATTCCAATTTCAACAAACTAAATATGTTTTCCAATCAACTTTTCATGTACTTTCCAAATATCAACTTTGTTTGCTGTTTTGAATAAATTAAATTGCTGAAAACAACTGTTTCTTAATTATTGCATTTAAAAATTGCCAAATTAATAACTTGCTCATTTTAAATCCTTTTTCAACAAATGAAATATGTTTTCCATGCTAAATTAAACCCTCTTTCCAAATATAATTTTTTTTTCATGTTTTGAATAATTAAAATTGGTTAAATAATTTAAACCTTGTTTAAATCATTTAATATTGCTAAATTCATACCTTGATCAAATTAAATTCTTTTGGGACATATAAAATATGTTTTCAAACCATAAAAGTAAAATCTTTTCAAATATGAATTTGGTTTAATGTTTTGAACAAATAAAAACTCAAATAAGTTCATGTTTGAATTAAATTCATTTAATTCTTGTTTAAACTTGCTTAATTCATAAGTAATTTATTCTAAATCCTTTTTCAATAAGTGAGACATGTAATCCACCTAAAATTCTGTGTTATTTCCAAATATGAACTTTGTTATCTGTTTTGAACAATTAAACTTGATGAAAACAACAAATGCTTGTGTAACACCTTTAAGAAACCAAAATTTCATAACTTAATAAATAAAATTCCAAACTTGGTAAACCTTATTTCAACTTGTTCCTATTGTTGTTATTTTGCTGTTTTCCTCATCCATGCATCATGCTAACTCACTTACACATGATGATTAGTTGTAGAACAATTAATTCAACCATAATTCATGGGCTTTTCATATGCAATCCAATTGTATGTGGGTCCATTTAACCATGTTGTTACCATGTCAACTAGTTTATTTTGTTGCATCAATCAAACGGTCATGCATCATCACATGATTGTGCATTATGCCATGTTATTGATTGTTTATCTCTCTGTGTTGTTTGTTTGCTTCTTCTCGGATAAACGACGACGTTGAGACCGACGATACTTACGACACCCCTTCTGAGGATCTAGCTCAGTACCAGGCTACTGAGTTTGCAGGCAAGTATCCACTCACATGAACCATTGTGTTCCTTCCAACATTGGATACCGATACTTTCCGTTGTCTATATCTGCTAGCCCTATGAATCGTTGCTTCTGTTACGAACCTATCACATGTTATCCTGTAACCCTGATATAGCCTCACCTCCACTCCTATAACCCCTTTGCTTGTGCCCGTGTCTTACTAGCATGCTTAGGGTTGTTTTGCTCGAGTCTGTTACCCGTTACTTTCTGTTACTATATTTCTATTATGTTCTGGGGCTCGATGTTAAACAACAACCTGTTAATTTTGAGGTAATAATAATTTGCTGATAAGGCACCAGCAGGAGGCCCGGCGTGGTTTTGAGGCCTGCTAGTGTCGACCTTAATTAGGAAAGGGTCTTGTCTACTGATCCATGATGAGCGCACTAACCGCATGTGGGAAGCGTGTATGGGCGCCCCCCTCAATTTGATTCGATTCGCATCTCGTCCAAATCGCCTCATTTAGTTTGGGTTTTCCATTTGCCGCATGCATATTGCAGGTGCGAACCCTTGGCGCCAGGGTGGAACTTTTGTAGTCGGCATTTAGGGAGACACGTTCTTAGAGTGCTATGAGGGTCCCCTTTTCTTCGTAGGGCTTGATTAGCCGTGCGCTCAACTGCACGGGGTTCTTTGGGCTTGATGCGAAGAAGAGTTGAGTTGTGTTGAGTGCCCCGCTTGGTGGGAAAGGCCTTCCCATCTGGCGGGTTATTCTTACGTGAACGGCCAAATTGGTGCACCCCTGCAGGGATAAATCTTCTCGAGAAGCCGTGTTTTCCGCGGTTATGGATGACTTGGTGAAAGTACTGGCTAACAAGTACTCAGAACAACTTACACCTAACTAATGATAACTTGACTAGTAATAGTCTTATTGACACAATAACTTGAACCATCATTAATCCAACTGTGTGAGTTATCCTCGGATTGCTTCTTCGGATAAGGGGCGAGATCCAGGATGGGTTTGTTTGGAGTTAGTTGGTAGTTGGTTACGATACGCTATCTTATCTCCTTCTGTTAGCCGGAAGTTGTAGCATGTTTCTGTAGTTGGTTAGAGCAGCCAGTTGCAGCATCTTTTGTATCCCCTTCTCTTCCGTTGAACCCAAAGCATCTGTGCTTGGTGTTGACGGGTTACATTTTGGTGAACTGTGAGTCTTGCTTGCCAGTACGTTTATGTACTGACCCCTTTGCGGCTATGGTTTCCGCAGACTACGTTTCCGAGGATCCATGGTGGCTACTACGTGGAGTATGACGAGACTGCTGACGAGTAGATAGCGGACCCGGGCAGGATCCGAGACTTCGTGGATGGGCTCCGTCTTTTCGTTTCCGGCCTCTTAGGCCTGTTTGGATCTTGTCTGTACTCAGACACTTGGATGCTTCCGCTGTGATGTAATGATGAATTGTTGGGACATGTGTCCTCTGGATGATTGTATTTGCTATCTCTGCTCTAATGAGAGCTATTTGCAACTTATTTCAATCTTTTGTGTCTTAGAGATCAGTTGTGATATCACTTCTTCAAATGCCGTTGACGTACCATGTGTGTATGTTTTGAAGTACGTCAATGGAAGTATCTGGATTTCTATGGGATGGTTTGCGCAGACGATAAATAGTAGCTAATGGTTGTCACACGTTTACGTGTTGGCCTGCTCATATTGAGATGCGGGTGCCGGTATGCCCCGTAAGCCATTTATCTACTGTTTAACGGACTGTGAGTATCCCCTAGAAGTCCGGGTGCGACAATCATCCAACAAGAGTAATGTCTTCTCGCGCCCAAAGTGTCCCGTCAAACCACCACTATGTGATTCTTGCAATAATAACAAACGCACGAACGACTCGGGTACACGTAATTTGTTAGCTCTAAACAAATATCCATCATGCATATGAAATTTATCCCATGCTTTCACATCCAAACACTTAGCATATGGAACACCAAAGTCATGATCTTGAGCATACAAATCACGCAAACTCGCCAAACCAGGAACTTGCACATCTAATTGTGTTAATAACATGCTTTTTCTAGAGAGAACATCAGCAACCACATTAACTTGGCCTTTCTTGTAGTTAATTATGTATGGGAAAGATTCAATGAATTCAACCCACCTAGCATGACGTTTATTAAGACTAGATTTGCTCTTTAAAATTTTCAATGCCTCATGATCAGAATGTATGATAAATTATTTTGGCCACAAATAATATTTCCAAACCTCAAGAACTCTAAGAAGCGCATATAATTCTTTATCATAAATATAATAATTCAACTGGGCACCATTTAATTTCTCAAAAAATATGACACGGGTTTGTTCGCTTGCCTTAGTACTCCTCCAATTCCAATACCACTAGCATCACACTCAATTTTGAATTGCTTATTGAAATCAGGAAGTATCAACAATGGGGCAGAAATCAAACGTTTTTTAATCTCATCAAAAGCAATATCTTGTGTTACACCCCATTCGAATTCAACACCCTTTTTAGTAAGATCATTTAAAGGTGCAGCACGAGTACTAAAATCTTTCACAAATCTCCTATAGAAACCAGTCAATCCATTAAAACTTCTTACTTGACTAACATTCATGGTAATTGGCCAATTTTTAATAGCTTCAATTCTAGATTCATCTACTTCAATTCCATTCTTAGAAACAACATATCCCAGAAATATGACCTTATCTTTGCAAAATTTGCACTTAGCAAGATTACCATAAAGCTTATTTTCATGTAGCACATGCAAAACTTGTCTAATATGATCAACATGTTCATAATCATTGCAGGTTGTAAATTAATATATCATCAAAATACACAACCACAAACTTGCCAATAAAATTTCTCAAAACACAATTCATTAATCTCATGAAAGTACTAGATGCATTAGTTAAACCAAAACACATCACTAACCATTCATATAAACTAAGTTTTGTTTTAAAGGTTGTTTTGCACTCATCCCCCTCTTTCATCCTAATTTTTTAGCGCAGCTGATACGTGGCTACTAGGCGCCTTCTTTATAGTCTGCAGTTCAATCTGCCAGGCAGTTATATGGATACGGTGCTTTACCCGTAGACGCTTCTCCAGCTCTCGCAAGAATTGTATGGGAGTCCATTCGGCAGGGACTCCATCTCGCATTCGATCAATTTTAGAGAAAACAACAGCGCCACTTAATTCATATTCCAAATGTGGTATAGGATGACGATAACGAATATTGATGTTGTTAATTTCTCTAGAATCTACACACATTCGCCAAGTACCATCTTTCTTAGGAACTAAAATAACAGGAACATCACAAGGGCTTAAGCTGATTCGAATATACCCTTTATCAAGAGGCTTTTGTACTTGTTTTTGAATTTCTTCTGTCTCTTGGGGACTTGTCCTATAAGGGTCTCATTTGGTAATGTGGCTCCCGGGATCAAATCAATTTGATGCTCTATCCCACGCAATGGTGGCAGCCCTGCTGGTACCTCCTCCGGAAACACATCATCGAATTTCTACAACACATTAGAAACACCAATAGAGAGAGGGGTCATGTCATTAGAAACCAAAATTTCTCCCTTGTGCATAAGCACTATAGGAACTAAACTAGGATCCTCACTAAACTCTCTCGATTCCTCTTTGGGGCTAACATGCATAGTAGGCTCACTCCCTCACTTTTATTTTTATCACTCAAATTGGTTTTTCTATTTTCACTCACAGAAATATTGTTCTCTCGTCTCTCTACTCTCTCACTCTCCTTCTCAAGATTTACTTTAGTTTTTTACGAGACTTATTTATGATTTGTTGTGGTGTCATAGGCCTCAAAATTATGTCCTTCCAATGCCAATTCAATTGATAAGTATTTTATCTTCCACTATGTATAGCACTCCTATGAAACAGCCATGGTCTTGCCAACAACATGTGACAAACTGACATAGGCACCACATCACACTCAATGGTGTCCTTGTATGGTCCAATCTGAAACTCAACTCTCACCATGTAGCTCACCTTCATATCTCCTTTGTCACTCAATCACTAAATATAATAAGGATGAGGGTGTGGAATATATTGCAGTTTCAACTTTGCACATAAATCTTTGCTTTATAAGTTTCTACAACTATATCCATCAATAATAACCTTGCAAGACATTTGAGGACCAACAATAGCTTTGGTTTGAAATAAGTTGCATCTCTGATTTTCACGACTTGGAATAACACTCAAGGATTTTTGTGTGCAAACAATAGATGGATAATGAGTAGCATATGCATCAAGTGGACCATCATCATCATCACAACAATTATCATCATTCGGATCAGCATCATCACCTGTCTCATACTCATTATCCATATTAACAAGCATAATTTATTATTAGGACAATCTCTCTTGAAGTGTCCTTTCCCTCCACATGTATGAAAACTCATATATCTACTTCTTGTTGTAGACATAGTGGAACTATTGGTACTTGCTGCTGGTTGTGGTGACATCTTTGTAATAGAAACACTGGATTCTGGTTTTTGAGAAGGTGTACCACGGATTGAAGAAGTTTGAGTGGGTGGTGATGTAATAAGAGAAGATCTAGGAGTAAAACGACTCCTAGCATCCATCTTAGATTCCTTGGCCAACTGTGCTTCAACCTCACGTACATGATTTAATAGCTCATTCATATCATTATATTGTAGATGCCTCACAATGCTCTTGATTTTAAATTGCAATCCTGAGAGAAAACGTTGCATGGTGTGTTCGGGTTCCTCTCTCACACAAAGCTCGTTCGAGAATAAACTCCATCTACCTGTAATATGCATCCACCGACAATGGGCCTTGCTTCAATTTTTGCACTTTATCATAAAGAGTACAAATATAAATTTTTTGGGTACAAATATTTCCCTCATGACTTGCTTCATAGATCTCCATGTAACAATTTATAGATCACCATCTTATTCTCTCTTGTGTGTAATATTATCCCACCATAGAAGAGCATAGCCATCAAATCTAGAAGAGGCAAGTTTTATTTTCCTGTCCTCAGTATACTCATGCAATCTTCAAAGCTTCTCAATTTTCAATTCCCACATCAAATATTCCTCCAAATCATCATGATCAAAAGTAAAAGGAGGTATATAAAATTTTGGTTTTCCTAAACCATCATCTTCTCTATTGTTTTCAGGAAGTTGAACTCTTCTTGCTAGTGCATGACCTCCATGGCCATGGAGAGCATGTCCTCGACCACCATCAAGATCAACGTCATCATCAACATGACCATCTGCATCAGGATTGTTATTAACTTGAGGAGCTCTTTGTTGCACTAAAGTAGTCAAACTTGCAATTTTCCTTGTTAAATTTGTCAAAGAATCTTGCATAATTGTAACAGATTCTTGAGTAGCAGCCTTTTCCAATTTCTAGTCCATACGCTGTAAATCTCCTCTTTAATCCTCAGCTGATTTATCCATTCTATTCTTCAAGTAATCATGCAATGCTTAATACTCATTCCACTTCACCATATCACGAGGGCTCTTCTTTTGCTGCACATCAACATCACTAGAAGAATCCATGATTAATATGTTAGTGAAAAAAAACAAGTATAGGTTGTGGTGTTCTCTCATGACTCACTCAAAATAGCAAAGAAAGTTGTATCCTACCGTTCCAAAGTGAATAGAAATACTTACCTCAAGTAAGAGCAATTATTGTGACTTGACGTGAAGAAGAAAATACCCGGGGGTTTGAGCTATCACAAGACAAAACATGATATATGGTGGAACTTGGTTGGGATAACAACGCCAAATTACAAAACCTTTTTGTTGTTTGTGTGATACAAAAACTCACCTAGGAAACACACGCCAATATGGAGACAAATGTGGCAAGCAACTATATGTATGGAATTGTTTCAATGAACTAGAATGACTCTAGCAAGGCTCTAAAAAATATCTCCACTCACAATGTGTGTTATATCACTCTCGGCCTCTTTTGATTTTTATCTCTTTTTTTCGTTTATATCTCTTTTTGTATTTTTCCAATGGCCATAACTATAGCGAGGAGCAAAATGAAAGATAACGGAAATATGCACAAATGTAAGAAATATGAGCCGCTTGTTTGAGCAAGAAAATATCTAGTCTTGTAAGCAAGGTACCTAATTTATTGCTGTAGAAGGGTTGTGTATATGTCTCATAAGTACCTGAACAGAAATCCTAAAGAAAATATTAAAAAAAACACAGTAAAACTCACTAAGAGGTCACGACAGAAAATCACCCGTTTCTGTGCCGGGCACGACAGCGGATGCGGTCGCTATTTGTACTCGAGCGCGCGGTAGAAAAGTGACTGATTCCGTGCCACGGAAGGGCACGACTCCGAGTCCCGCTTGTACTAAGACGCGTGCGCGGCAGTGTTTCACGCGTTTTTGTGCCGGGCAGGAACTCCGATAGCAACTAGGGCGCGGCAGCGATTTGGCCAAACTGTGTTGGGCATGGCAGCAAATCCGATTCCGAGAAGTGTTACGAAACCCGCGGTAGCAAAAATTGCACTTTTTGTGCCAAGCGCGACAAGCAATAGGAATCCATAGGGACAAGGAACAACCACGACAACAAATTTCTCGAGTTTGTGCCGCGATAGGATTGATCATATCTTGGAATAGGAAGAAACTACAACTCGGGTAGGCAATATTTTTGGAGTTTTTGTGTATAGACTCAAACACAAAATAATAAGAACTCGAAATAGACTAAGAACCCTAACCTAACCCACACGACTCAAAACATAAAAGGGTATGCAAAGATGAACACAAAACAACAACTAGGGATGCAAAATTGGGCTGATCTAGGCTATGGCAATGAACTAACCTAATCTTTTTGTGGGAATTTTTTGTATAGGATGAAAAACATCTAATCTACGGGATGGGAATTGATTACCGAGGAAACTTATGAATCTGATACCAAGATGATATGGGGTGGCCTGATCTTCTCGATGAGCACTCTATGAATTTTGAGGTAGATAACTTGTGTATTGCAATGAACTCTCTGGCTAATCCTTGTTGCCAATTGCAACAACTTTCAAACCCTTGGATATTCGCAACTCCACACACTTGCACGAGTAGCCACCGACTACAAGTAGTCATGTATCTTCTAATTCCCAATAGAACAACAGATAACACGCATAATTTGCAATTGATATACTTCAAGATGAATTCTTCTCACAATTCAACAAGAGGTTCTAGGTTTATGTTTTATCATAGTTTAAACCGTATAACTCCCAATGCCTAGGGATATAAGGGGAGAGGGGGTGCAACCACAACCAGGGCTCACCACCTCTTGGTCTAACTCGGTTTGGACTCAAACGTGGACTCACTAGGGATACAAACCGACCCAAAGATGGGTTCGGCCACTTAGGACTCGCATGTCCTTTCCTACTCGTGGTAGGACTCCTCATTAGGCGCAACAGCATTGTGTTGGCGCCCTCTCTATGGCTCTCCTCCCTCAAGCTCTTGTGGGAAACATTCTCCATGCCTTCCTTAATGTGTGTCAACTTGTTTTCCAACATGCAATGTTTGTTTTCCAGCTTGTAATGGTTGTTTTCCAGGAGATCCTTCTTGTTTTCCGGCATATCTTGATGTTATCCTCCATCCATGTTTGTGTTATCAATAAACCTAATCATACATAAATTCATAGACTTGGGTCGTATAAATTCTCATTGTCACAAACATCAAATTCTATTAAGAGTGAGTTCACATGTTATTCTAGTAACTTTTTTATTGATCTTGTCATTGGTCCAATCCTCACTTCACTGGACTTCTCTTGAACAACAACATCTTCAATGGGAGTAAGTGTATAAGAACTAGGGATGTCCTCATCACTACCACGCTCGTCGAGTGCGTAGCAGAACCTTCAACGTGGGAGACTTGGTGTTGTGGCTGAAGCAAGGAAGCCATGACAAGTTGACATCTCCATGGGAAGGACCCTATGTCATAGGGGAAGTACTTGAGAACAGTGCATACAAGCTCAAGGACAAAAAGACAGGGAACTTCTACGAGAATCCATGGAACGTCTCATTGCTACGTCGTTTTCACGCTTAATTTTTTTACATCTAGTCAAATTAGAATAAGGCTACTCTAGCCATCTCTGTATCCCGTACGAACAGATCGAACAAATTTACCCCTCTACTGCGAGGCTTTTTCTCTTGTCTATTTTACAGTTACAACTGCAAATTAACCGTAGCCCCACCCGAGTGTAAGCAAAGATATAAGTACTCAATGATACTTAGGAGCTGCGCAGGAAAAAGTTCAAACAGAAAAAAGGGTGACTCCCAGCCGCAGTCGCACTCGACAGACTCGGGGGCTTCACAACAAAACGTTCAAATAGAAAAAGGAGTGACTCCCATCCGCATTCGCATTCGATACACTCGGGGGCTGCGCAGTAAAAAGTTCAAACAGTAAAAGGGGTGACTCTGAGCCGCAATCGCACTCGATACACCCGGGGGCTGCACGGCAAAAAGTTCAAACACAAAAAGGGGTAACTCCTAGCCATAGTCGCACTCGATACACTAGGGGGTTGCGCATCAAAAAAGTTCAAACAGGAAAAGGGGTAACTCCCAGCCGCAGTCGCACTCGATATACTCGGGGGCTGGACAGCGAAAAAGTTCAAGTAGAAAAAGGGGTAACTCACAGCCGTAGTCGCATGCGATATACTCAGGGGCTGCGCAGCAAAAAGTTCAAACATAAAAAAGGGGTGACTCCCAGCCACAGTCGCACTCGACACACTCGGGGGATGCACAGCAAACAGTCCAAACAGAAAAGAGGTGACTCCCAGCTGCAGTCGCACTCGACAGACTCGGGGGCTGCGAAACAAAGATTTCAAACATAAAAACTGGGGTAACTCCTAGCTGCAGTCGCACTGGATACACTCGGGGGATGCACATCAAACAGTCCACACAGTAAAAAATGCATAGACTTAGAAAGTCTAAAATTCTCATTATCACAAACATCAAATTCTATTAAGAATTATGTCACCGATTGTTCTAATAACTTTGTTATTGATCTTTTCATTGGTCCAATATTCACTTCATTGGGCTTATCTTGAACAACAACATCACCAATGGGAGTAAGTGTAGAAGAACTAGGGATGTCCTCATCACTACCACACTCGTCGAGTGTGTAACAAAACTGTCAACATGGGAGACTTGGTGCTACGACTGAAGCAAGGAAGCCATGATAAGTTGACATCTCCATGGGAAGGACCCTATGTCATAGGGGAAGTACTCGGGAATGGTGCATACAAGCTCAAGGAGAAAAAGACAGGGAACTTCTACAAGAATCCATGGAACGACTCACAGCTACGTCATTTTTACGCTTAGTTTTTTTTACATCGTTAAATTAGAATAAGGCTACTCTAGCCATCTCTGTATCCCGTACGAACAGATTGAACAAATTTACCCCTCTACTGCGAGGCTTTTTCTCTTTTCTGATTTATAGTTACAACTGCAAATTAACCGCAGCCCCACCCGAGTGTAAGCAAAGGCATAAGTACTCAATGACACTCGGGTGTTGCGTAGGAAAAAGTTCAAACAAAAAGGGTGACTCCTAGCCGCAGTCTCACTTGACACACTCGGGGGCTAGGCAACAAAAAGTTCAGACAGAAAAAGGGGTGACTCCCAGCAGCAGTCGCACTCAATACACTCGGGGGCTACGCAGCAAAAAGTTCAAACGGAAAAAGGGGTAACTCCGAGCCGCAATCGCACTCGATACACTCGGGGGTTGCGCAACAAAAAGTTCAAACAGAAAAGGGGTGACTCCCAGCCATGGTCGCACTCGATACACTCGGGGGCTGCGCAGCAAAAAGTTCAAACAGAAAAATGGGTAACTCCCAGCCATAGTCGCACTTGATACACTCGGGGTTGCGCATCGAAAAAGTTCAAACAGAAAAAGGGGCAACTCCCAACTGCAGTCGCACTCGATATACTCGGGGGCTGGACAATGAAAAAGTTAAGGCAAAAAAGGGGTAACTCCTAGCCGTAGTCGCACTCGATATACTCGGGGGCTACACAACAAAAAGTTCAAACATAAAAAGGGGTGACTGCCAGCCGCAGTCGCACTCGACACACTAGGGGGCTGCACAGCAAACATTCCAAACATAAAAAGGGGTGACTCCCAGCCGCAGTCGCACTCGACAAACTCGGGGGCTGCGCAACAAACAGTCCAAACAGAATAACTGGGGTAACTCCTAGCAGTAGTCGCATTCGATACACTCGGGGAATGCATAGAAAACAGTCCAAACAGAAAACCTAGGGTAACTCCTAGCCGCAGTCGCACTCAATTCACTCGGGGGCTACACAGCAAACAGCCGAAACAGATTGAGGGGTAACTTCTAACCATAGTAGCACTTGATCACACCGGGTGGGCTGCGCAACAATCAGTTCAAACAGAGATAGTACGGGTAAAACTACGAGTGAAGATACTCGAAGGAGAAAGTGCAACTCAAAGGACATTCACTCAGATACAAGAAGAAGCTGAAGTTATATTCATATATGAATCAGGCGGTTACAGAGTTATTTACAAAAGAAGTTGCATGACTACAGATCGCAAAAATTTCTAAAACTGATGAGTCCACCCACTCGCGAGTTGTACATCTGTTTCTTCTTGCCAGACGCATGAGTGCAACTACAGCGGGCATGGTTTCTTCATATCGAGAGCCCATATTGACGCGTTGGCAACCCGGAGGAGTGAGAGGACATCTGGCAATTTTAGTGATACTCATACAAGGGTAGTGAGTATTTGCAACCGCCAAAGCAACCTTCACCCCCACCAACCACTTGACGATGAACAGGCGCCTTGGGAAGAGCCCCTCTAGAAGCTTGTTGAGTGTAAACAAAGCTCTGTATATGTTGCACAAAGCAGCATGGTAGGACCCAATCACCCCACCAACTTTCTGAGCTCGAGTTCGCGACGTCAAGAGCACTCGAGATTTATCAACATCAGCCCCAAAAGAAGAAAAATTAAAAGTAGCAAGATTTTGGACTTCTTCCTCAATATATCGGATCTCCTCAGCAGATTTCTCTTGGACAACTACAGAAGCAAAGTCACTTGAATCAGATAGGCACCCTGACTCGAGGCAAGCTAAAAATTTCTCACCCAAAAACTTACATGTTAAATCTATGGTTATAGCAGTTAGTTCAGCAAGAATAAAATCTTCACGGTCCACAACAACCTGCTCTTTCGACTTTGAAGCATCGAGTTGAGCCCTTACAGATTTAAGCTCCTCTTCTTTGCTCAAAAGCTTTTTGTGCAGGAACCGCGCCAAGTCTTCTGTGGTCTTTACTTGAGAATAACAAATAGAAAAACGATTTGAAGTCGATTCGGCTACTGGTGTTCGAGTACCTTCAGCGGCCGGAGTCGTAGAACTGGTGGCTGATACGTCTCAAACGTATCTATAATTTTTGGTGCTCCATGCTTGTTTTCTATCCGATACCTTTATGTTTTCACATGTTTCCCTTTGTTTTCCAGTATGTTTTCTAGACTAACCTATTGACAAGATGGCACAACGCCAGTTTTTTCTGCTGATTTTTATTTCAGAAAAGTTGTTCTGGATATATTCTCGGAATTGGACGAAATAAAATCCCAGGGTCCTATTTTTTCCGTCACGTCAATAGAATCGAAAGGAGACCCGGAGGCGGGCAATAAGGTGGCCACACCACCCGGTGGCGCGGGTCCCCCTGGCCACGCCACAACATGGTGTGCGCCCCTCTGGCGCCCATGGACATCGCCGTTTCTCCTATTTATTCGTCCCGATGCAGAAACCCTAGAACATCCAGCCTCCATCCATGAAAAGTTCCGTAGATCACCGCCATTACAAACAAGTTTCGGGGGACAGAAATCTCTGTTCCGGCACCCTGTCAGGGCGGGGAAGTGCCCCGAGAGTCATCTCCATCGACTCCAGTGTCATCTTCATCGTCGTTGCTGACTCTCATGATGAGGAGGGAGTAGCTATCCCACATGTAGCTATGTGTTTCATCTCTCTCTCTCCCATGGTATGTGATCATGAGCTTTGTAATCTAGTTGAACAAGTAGATGTTACTCTTCATCTATTATGCTACTCTAGTGGGTTTTTTTATTGAGATCTCTGGAGAAACCTTTGTCCCACGGTGTAAAGGTGAAAGTGTGTGCACCATGTGTGACTTATAGATTTTGTGTTGGATGACCCTATGAAATCGTGGTGTTTGTCTTGAACCATCTAGTGTACTCAAGGTGACAGTGTGAGGTTGCCTAGTGGGGAATGCAACTTTAAGGCGTGCTTTTGTAGCCCTACGCAATTATTGGTGTTTGTTATCCAACCGGAGAGTGGTTCGGAGTAGCATAGTGAAGAGATGATATTTATGTATTCAATTATGTTATCATTGTTCAAAGTGTCCACTAGTGAAAGTATGATCCCTATGCCTTGTTTCTAAGCATTGAAAGACTGTTTACAATCAGTTCTGCTACATGTTTACTTGCTGCCATTGTTATTTCAGATTGCTATTGTCACTTATAATCAGCCATATTACTTGCATTTCACTATCTCTTCGCCGAACTAGTGCACCTATACAACTGACAGTTGTATTAGGTGTGTTGGGGACACAAGAGACTTCTTGTATCGTAATTGTAGGGTTGCTTGAGAGGGATACCTTTGACCTCTACCTCCCTGAGTTCAATAAACCTTGTGTGATCCACTTAAGGGAAACTTGTTGTTGTTCTACAAATCTCTGCACTTGGAGGTCCAACACTGTCTACACGAATAGAAGCGTGCGTAGACATCAAGCTCTTTTCTGGCGCCGTTGTCGGGGGGGTAAGGTAAAAGTTACTCACAATTTAGTACTGCTGTTGTTGTGTGAGTGCTCGAAGTTAATTCATTTAGATTCTGCAATTATTTATTTTTGTTTCTTGTTTTATTTTTACTAGTTAGGCTTATTTTCACGTGTTCGTTGTTTTTATTTTTACTAGTAGGCTTAATGTAAAACAACAAAATATGATAGAAATTTATAATCTTTATACTGAATTAGGACATGATTCTTTTGAAGAGAAAATTAAAAAAAACTATGCAGCTTTATTTGCATGATAGTATCAATGTTATTAGTATGAATTCTTTGAACACCATTATTGCTAATGCTATGGAAAAGAGTAAGCTTGGGGAAGCTAGTTTTTATGATAATGATCTTCTTAGTTCCCCAGCTTTACAGGAGAAAATTTGCTATGATGATACTTTATCTACCATATGTGATAATTCTAATAATGCTTGTGATATTTTAAATCCTCCTACTGAAAATGTTCCTTTTAAAATACCTATGAAAATTGTTGAACGTGTTATGAACAACGGATCTTTTGGAGATGGAACTGTCCATCCTAGTGATTATTTACTCTTTATACATGAATTATGTGAGTTGTTCAAGTGTGCAGGTATTTCAATGGACCAAGTTAAGAGGAGGATATTCTCTTTGTCTCTTAGGGACAAAGCAAGGGAGTGGTACGAGCTCCTAGATGATCATCATCATTTGAAGTGGAAGCAGCTTGAATATCTAGTTTACTCTAAATTTTATCCTCCTCATGAATTGCATTTATAATTTCCGTCCTCGTGATGCAGAAAGCATTGCTCAATCTTGGGGGAGATTGAAAATATTAATACTCAAATTTCCTAACCATGAGCTTCCTGAGGATATAATTATTACTAATTTTTATGCAAGGCTTTCAGGATGTTGCAAGGATTATCTAGATGCCTGTTCAGAGGTTTCTTTCACAAGTAAGAAGGTTGAAGCTAAGTGGGATCTTCTTGAAACAATTCAAATCAGTAATAAAGATTGGTATAACCAAAGGTAAAGAATCGGGTATAAACTATGAGTATGATTGCATTAAGTCTTTCGCTGAAACTACTGATTTTCAAGAGCTTAGTGCTAAATATGGTCTTGATCCTCAAATTATTGTTGATTGTTGTAGATCCATTGCTTCTCATATTAATGTTTCTAAAGGAAATTGGGACATGTATCATGAACCTTTTAAAGACACTTGCATGAAAAATTAAATTGTTATTAATGATTGCAATAAACATGCTCAAACTTCTAAAGTAATATTTCTTATAAGCATGTTAATTTTTGTGCATCACTTAGACCTTGTGAAAAGAATCAAATTGAAGAAGAATATTGTATCCATCCAAATAATGAAAAAATTAGAACGTGGGATCGGGCTCTAAATGATCTTGGTGAAAAGTTTCTGCCCTTTATCCTTTTATTTGTGTACTTTGCTAAAAAGTGGGTCATTTCAATTTTGAATGCTCAGGCTGTAATAATAGCCTTTCGAATCCAATGAGTACTGCAAGTTTGTATTGTGATGACATGATCACTCCTAATCAGCATGATGAACTTACGTTATTTTTGGGGTGTGAAGAGTTATCAAGAAAAACTTCTTTGGTAGATATGAGTGCTTTTGATATGAATAGTGTCCTGCATGGTTGTCATGTTTGTTGTGTTGATAATTGCCACGCAAATACTTACATACAAAATATTATAAAAGATGAGACTTCACAAAAATATGACAGGACTAATATGTGTTTACTCTTATTAATGAAGAGGAGGAATCCTCCAAAGTTTTTCTATTGTTTCTAACAATAAACCAGGGTATGTGGAGAAGCTTCCTTTCAAGACTCTCTCTCCTAAAGAGAATAAGAAGAAGAAGAGTAAAAGGAGAGAGGTAACTGTATTTTCCCCTAAGCATGTTTCTCCTATTATAGTTGTTGCTGATGAGTCTGAACTCGATTATGTTCATATGCCTGTTACTTATGAAAATGATCATGATTGGTAGAAACACACTACTTTTGATATTAAAAATCTCTTTGGTACCAGTTCTGAAAATTATGATGATAATAATTGGCGTACAATTAGTACTATCCATGTTCGTTCCAATGATGATATGGAAAGCTCTAGGCTTGTGGATGATGTGTTTAAAAATCCTTTTTCTACTGATGATTATATGTTTGATACATATCCTTCTAGTAAAAACGATGATATGTTTGCAAATGAACACACTTTGGAAGATAGCTATTCTATTTCTTATAATGATACTATGCCTCAAGTCTTTGATAACTATTATGGGGAATACTTAACATAGTCTATGATTACAATTATCCTCATGAAACTTTTCATAGTTATGGAGGGATTACCCAAAACCATCTCCCTAATATACAACTTGTCTGTCATGTTGGAGTTCTTTATGATGATTACAATGATGAAAATGATATTTCAGTCCACCCACTATTGAGGAGAAACTTAATTATGATTACAATATGCCTCCTATATTTGATGATTATGGTGATGAGAATAATAATGATAGCTATTTTGTAGAATTTTCTCCCACTACAATTAATGAGAATGACTATGCTTATGTGGAGAGTAAGAATTATTTTATGCACGTGTCTCATGATAATAATGTTTTATGTGATAGTTATATTGTTAATTTTATTCATGATTCTACTGAAAGTTATTATGAGAGAGGGAAACATAGTTGTCACACCCCAGTTTTTGGAACCTTGTACTGTAGTTCAAGGAGACAAAAATGAGGGCCAATTTTTTTTCTAACAAAATGTTTGTTTGAACCAACATGTGTATATGAAAATAGTCATATATGCAATGCAAGTTTTGTTTCATTTGAAAAACCAACACAAAACATTTTTTCCTGAAAACACCTTTATGTTTTATCTAATGTTTTCCATAGTATTACTTGAGTGATTTTTATTCCAAGACTTGGATCATGATTGTTTGCATTTTGATTTAAACTTTTAACTTTGTTGGATCCAAGGAAACTGATATCCCACAAGTATAGGGGATCGTGTGTAGACTTTTCGATAAGTAAGAGTGTCGAACCCAACGAGGAGCTAAAGGTAGAATCAATATTCTCTCAAGTTCAATCAACCACTGATACAACTCTACACACAATAAACGTTTGCATTATCTACGGGTATGAGAGATAGCTTTTCAAGATAATAAATACAAGAAAGTAAATGTTAGTGCTGAAGCAATAAAATATACTAAGTAACCATAAAATAAGAGTACCATGAGTGTGGAAAAGTGGTCGTAATTGTGGTGGATTTGTCCAAGATTAATTAATGAAGATATCGGGTTCATTGTCTTCGATGCAATTTTCTATGTGGGAGAGTCAAAGCTAACAAGCTCTCACTATCCAATGATTGCAAGTACTTATGATTGGAACTCTAGAAAACATTCGTAACTACTGGAAGATACATTAAGGTAAAAATACCCAACATAGCCTCAAGTTAATGGTCCTCTTACGCACATACGTGCAACTAATCGGTTTGAGTCTTTAGGTTTCTGTAACTCTGGCAGAATTACGCCCCTTCGTTTGCACATACTACTAACCCTATGGTGTTGATCCAAGCGCGCACAAATATAATGGACACCAAAGGACAGTGACATATCAACATACAACTCTAATGAACCAAAGACATTCAACCAAGCAATCAAGAGACAAATAAATTACACAAACATGACATAGATCATAGGATAAATATTATAGCATCAAAGACCATGTTTACATAGGACGGTACAGAGGTTTGTGGAAGGATGAACAACTGAATACAAGGAGGAGATGATGATGGAGGTGTTGATGAAGGCGGCATCATGGCGGAGAGGACGGACAAGGGGCAGCACGTGATGTGCAGGGGGGCGCCGGCGGCCGTCGGCGGCGCAGGGGGCTCCTTCTGCGCCGTCCGGCCATCAAGGGGGAGCGCCGCCTCTTAGCCCCCTTACTCCATGGCTTCTTGGTGCTGTAGATGAGCCCTCCACGCGGGAGGTGAGACCATGGGGGAGGCAAAATTCGTGGCTTTTGGTGGCTGCCCAAGAATTAGGGTTTTCCTCTCCTTATATGTGATGGGACAATGCTCCCCGGCCCTCCGATGGATGGCCCCTTGATCCAAAGGCTCTTGGGCACCTCTAGAAACTTCCTAGGGACCCCTCTCAGCCCCAAAGTCCTGGCTTGGCCGAATCCATCAAATATGGTAAGAGTTGGACTCAATCCCGTCACCAATTCCCGTAATCCCGTAATCAGATATATATCCTCCAGTAAAATGTCCACAGGTCGCATACAAACTCAGATTGTGCTGTTCTTGGTCTTAAATGAAAGGTATAGGAATGTGCAACAACTTTGCAGGAAATTTGATCTTCCGTTGACGTTGTCTTTGGGGGTAAAACTGAGGATCTCTAAAAACTATTGGTGGACATATTTCAGAAAAGTCAGAGTGCTTTTCCAACAAGTCTCCTTTTGTGTTTTCTTGTTAATTCCTACACACCAAAGAGTAAAACAAGAACATTGTGCACTCTTGCAACTATTAATATGTTAGTCCAAATAAATCATAAACTTTATATAAAAAGAAGTGTCAAAAGCATAATATTAGCATGAAACAATCAAAAATTATAGATACGTTATAGACGTATCAACATCCCCAAGCTTAATTCTTGCTCGTCCTCGAGTAGGTAAATGATAATAAAGTTATTTTTTTACTGTAAATGCTATGATCAGGTCCTTAACAATTGCATGATGTATGGATAGTAAAACTTAGCAATCATGTTACCTAATTGAAAGTATCAATGAACTAAGAGCTCATAACATGAAATTTATAAACATCAACAAGATTGTAATGATCATAATAAAGCATGCTAGAGTGGTATCTCGCTTGCCATTAATTGTGGAGCAAAACATAAATGTCAGGGCAGCTCTAAAGTTCAAGGGAATACTAGAAGTAAAGATATCAAAGATACAAGTATCAAAGTTATACCACAATCATCCTTGCTTTGGGACAAACACATCACACTAAGAATGACAATTATGCTCTCAAGAAGGTGCTCAAAGAATATGGTGGAGACTCAACATAAAAGTAAAAGAAAGGCCCATCACGGAGGGAAGCAGGGATCAATCATGTGTTAGAGCTTTTATTTTATTAAACAGACGTATTAAAAGTTTGACACTCCTCCCATCAATCTTACACAAACCATGGCTAACCGAACCCTCGGGTTCCTGCCAACAATCACATACCATGGAGGAGTGTCTATATTTTAGGAGAGGTGTATGCTAGTGTCAACGAATGGTAAACAGAAAATACAGTACGTCACAAGCCAACTAGATTTCACAAGAGCGGCTCCCATATGAAGGATGTATCTGGGTAGAAGGTCATCCCTCTTTCTCTTTTGTTTACACAATTATACTTTGACTAATAAATCAGGGACAAAAAGAGTGAAGAGAATTTGTTTGCATTAATTTGGGGCTGGGCACCCCGCTACCAGCTCTTCTATTAATTGGATAAGCGGATGAAGCCTGTCGTGGGATGATCACGGCAGATGTTACCAGAGGTAACTGATCTTGGGGTAAGTCGACACAGGTATTTGGGAGAGGGTTTAGCTCGAAAGAGAACATGATGACAAGCGATCTAGGAATCGGCACCCAACTCGCCGAGTCTCGAATATGGCTCTCGGGTTATACTGGATACTCGATAATAGGTGATATGATTATGTCGTGAATCTCTGTCAAGCTAAGCCTAGGGGCCGGTTTATAAAGTACCCGTACCCCCCTGGCTTGCCCTCCAAGGCGCAGCTCGAGTCCTATCCGAACTCTGCTTACAAACCCTAGCTTTCCTTACCGCAACCCACAATCCGGGTTACGAGGCCTACAAACTTTGGGCCTTCCAGAAGTTTCTTTATCCTTAGCCGGATCCCGCGCAGCGTCCTTTGGGCCGGGTTACACCTTGGAGTTGGCCTACCGGGTTACTATCTCCTCATCAGTAGTCCCCAGGATAGCTTGGGCTTCCTAGATTCTTCCGTGAAGCGCTGGCTATTCCCTGCAAAAATATCAAACGCTCAAGCGTATGGAGGCCGGGTTACAATGCTTTGATAAATGGCTGGGTCCAACTCCATGGTGACCATGCAATAACCCGGCTCTCCTCCGAATGCTTCCCCTAATTTTCCAGGTCTAAGTCTTAATAAAAACTCCACGACTCTACACTTTTCTCAATAGTTAATCCTGATACCACGGAAAGTATCCCTTTCTCTTTTCTGCCAGGATCTCTTGCTCAACACTCGATGCACCTCCCGTAAACTTTGAATGGGTAGCCGTTACCCCGCAATTTCCGGGTCCCGCCCGTTGGACTTAGTTTTTCCACCCGAACCATTATAAATAGGTCCTTAGGGGTAACCCTAACCCCAACGTCTCACTTTTCCTCATTCCTCTTCCTCCGTACCCAAACCCGCAGAGCGCCATTACGGGAACTCCGCACGCATCACCGGAGCCCATTTGTCGCCGGCTGCGCTCCGCCACAGCGCGCTCAGCCCCGCCGCCGAGATCCGTCGCCAAACACCCGACCTGCCCGCCAAGAGTCGCGAAAGGGCACCAGGCCTGCGCTATTTGCCTCCGCAAGGCTTCATTGCAACCTCCTCCAGTAAGTCTCCGGCACTCATTAATCTGCCCTTGCAATTTCTTGGTTTTGCCTCAAATTGGATCTAAATCGACCCGCCGGCGATTTCTCGGGGCGCACCGAATTAGGTTGCTAGCATTCATCCTGATCCATCCATTAGATAAGATACAGACTTCAGTTCACTCCTCTACTACCAGTAATCATTAATTTCGCCGTAAATCTAGAAATGGAATTCCCAATCTGGGCTCGAGCCGCCTAAAATTTCCGCCCTTGCTTCTGTCACCCGGAAAATCCTCCCTTTCCAGTTCATTTACTCGCGATAGATGCACGGACAACCATCTATTTCTCCTAAACACTTATCCATACATTAACCTCCATAATTTTTTATAAGAACGCACGATACCCGGATAATTTGTATCGTGCTCCGCAAAACAATACCCGGATAACATTTAACTTCCAAGTTGCCTCAATACCTCTTATCAATACTCGGCCAACTGACGGTTTCCGAGTCTCGTTTCTCATGTTTTTCTACCTGATGTTTTACAGGTTAACCCTATGGCACCCAAGAAGCAGGGAAAGCAGCTAGTCAAAGCCAAGACCACAAACTCCATATCCGCCAACTGGGCGCGATCTTCGGTCACCAAGGCCAAATTAGAAGAATTGGTCGAGCTAGGGGTTCTCCCCCCTCAAGAAATTATCCACTAGAGGGTGCCGGGTAACGAAACTCGGCCTACTCCGGCAGAAAACGAGGTAATATGCTTTGTTGAACATGTGACCCGGGGCTTCCGGCCTCCGGGTCATCCTTTCTTTCGCGACGTTTTAAGCCATTATGGCCTTCGCATTTTCGACATAGGACCCAACTCCGTTTTAAACATCACTCATTTTATCGTTCTTTCCGAGTCTTACTTGTGCACTCCGCCAAGTCTGGCCCTCTTCGTCGAACTCTTCCAGTGCAAACCGTGCCGCGAAAGCGGCGACGGTGCACTTCTTACTTGCGGCGGGGTTTCCATCCAACGCCGCAAGAACTCCTTAATGCCTCCTCTCACCCTTAACTCCCACGTAAAACACTGGCAGCTCTCATACTTTTACTGCCAGGACACCTCCCCACCCGGCGAAAAGAAGTTGCCGGGTTACTCGGAGGGTCAACTTGACATTTCCGAAGCCTTCAATAGGTTTGCCCCTGACCCGGAAAGGGAAGAAATTCTGCCTCTATTGGCCAAAATCTCCATCCTTTCTGCCCAAGGCCTCATCGGGCTTAACCTGGTGAAGACTTGGGTCGATTTCCGCATCCAACCCAACTCTATTCGCACAAAACTGATGTGCGAATACTCGGGGCAAACCACGGACCCGATCCGATACTCCACCAGCAATTTCGCTCCTAGCGATGCCAACAAAACAATCAAGGGCTTTCTGACGGAAAAGCTCGAGGTGATCCGGAACATAGCCGGATTAGAACCTTTTACCCTCGAGAACCCGGCCCCCGCGGTAAGGACCTAACTCTAACAAGTTCAATTTTATTCGTTCCTCTTGGTACAACTGTTAATCCTTGCTCTGGTGTCTCCACCTCAGGCCGACAGTGACTTCTGGAAGGCGGATACTCCTCCTAACTCCAGAAACCCGGAAGAGGAAGGGGATGCCGTTAACTCGGACGAAGGTACATACTTAGTCCCCTTGAATACATCATGCCCTATTTCTCATTTCCATACTATAATCTTGATTACTTTCAGAGCAAGAGGACCAAGACGAGGAGGAAGAAACGGACGGCAAGGTGGAGTCCACCAGTGATGAAGATGAACCGGAACCAGCAATTAAAGCCGGATCCAAAAGAAAACCCCAAGGAATTGTTTTCCAGGTTTCATTTCATTTCCTTGTGCTTAATTTGCGTTCCCATGATATCATTCATGAGCTAACCCTGTCATCACCCCTTTGGCCATACTGAAGGAGCCACCTGCGTCCAAACGTAGAGTGACCCGGAACCATCCGGGTAACGAGACCCTTAACCCGGGTATTTCATCGCCTCCATCTCGACATACTGGTATTTACCATACACAAGAATCTTTCCCAAACATTCCCTCACAAAGTAATCTCACACCTTGCTTGGTATTTTTCAGTATCTTCCGGGTCCAGCAGCGGCTTTCCCTCGGACTTCGCAGTGAACCCCGGGTAAAGTTCTTTTCCTGATGATATGCCGAACTTTTATCGCCCTTTTCGTGACTTATGCGCTAACTGCACCCTTTGCACTTTCTATGGAGCCACGGTCATTGTTAGCGACCAGGAAGACATGGAAGTTGAGGACCGGGGTAAGAATAAACCGACTGACGATGCATTCACCACAGCTGGTGATGAGCAAGCGTCACCAACGAACCCGGCTAGGCAAGAAGCCGGGTATCCAATAGCCTCGCACGCAAGCGAGAAGGAAAAAGGCGTAGCTGCGGGCGCAGGAGGAGGGCCAAACTCCGACATTCGGATGACCCGGGTGCCGTCTCCTGTTACGAAGAAAACTTCTTCTCCAAATTTCCACGCCCCCGAGTCTTCTAACTCGGATAACAATGATTTTAACCAGCTGATGAGTGCTCTCCTGTCCATGAAAGCTTCAGAGGGAAATGTCTTGGAGCGTATGGCCGCAGCACATCAGGTAACATTATTTGATATTCCTTACTACACACCCAGTCCCCAAGTGCTGAGCATAACTTGCTGGTGTTGTGCTCAGTACTTCATACAATATTCGGCTTGTCATGATATCCGACTTACAGTTTTACTTGTTCCTTGCAGGCGGAAATTACTCGGTCCGACGAGGTATTACTCAAGACCGAGCAGCTCCTGCTTGCTGAAGTAAAGCGCAGAGAAACCCTTGAGGCGGAGGTGAAGACTTTGAAAAAAGACGTCTCCAGATACAAGAAGAAGTACGATGCTGCCCAATCTACACTGAAAAACTTGTCGAACCAGGTTGCGGACACTTATCGCATCTTGCTAAGTAAGTTTTTGTTCGCGATTAACTTACATGCCTCTGTCTTATCGTTATAATAATCAAGATTACTGATATGCTTTCTTTTATTTCAATTGCAGGTGCTAACCTTGCTGCTCCAGAGGACGATGCCGTTGCTATGACTAAAACGCTAAAGACTGTGCTCTGAACATTTTTTGCCGGCACAAGGCTTTTATTGGATGCCGTGAAGTGGCCCTCCGAGGTATACCCAGGCGAAGAAAACCTCATGCAAGCGTTTTCGACGGTGCCTGGATGGGTTGAAATATGGAAGCGCTCGTCTTGCCGAGTCGGTATGACCCGGGCCTTTACGCTGGCGAAAACTTATTTTCCTAAGCTTGACCCGGCAAAGGTAATATCCGGGTTTCCGGAATTCAAGGCTGACGGCTCCAAGTTTACGCCCAAGGATTTCAAAGTTATACAATCCACCGTACGTCACTCGGCTACTGCCTTGGCCGATAAAATGGAACTGGACACAATCATGAGCTCGTACGACGCTGAAGGCAAAACTATTTTGGTAGAGGCACCCCCTCCCTTCGACATGCTGGAAAAATGGGCGACTGACCTGGCCAGGAGGAAAGAAGAAGCTGCTAAGAGAGAGGCCGAGTCAGGCTTAAGGCCGTCTACCTCTACGCCGGCTGTTCCTCCGCCTGTCCGTCCTGATGTGGAAAGTCCGGGTAATGCTGCTGGAAAGGCTAAGGAGCAGGTCCAAGACCAAGACCCGGAAGACCATTCCCAGGATGCCGAGTAGGATGATGTTTTGTAAAAAACTGGTGTGATTTTGATGATGTGCTTGTTGCGCCATTGATACTGGTACTGTCACTTTGTACTTTTAACTCGTGATAACTTTGTGCCTTTCCCGGCTTTTGATAATCTCGACCCTTGTTTTTAAGCTTATTCTCGATACCCGATTGCTTTTGATTCCCTTTTCGAGGCTCGGTTAACCGAGTGTCATGGGCTTTGATAACTGGACTTTTCTCTAAGTCCCCAAGACTCGGAAGCCAAGGTTTTTCGAGCTTTAATAGATAAACAGCTTGTTTCTGTTTCGAAGTCCCCAGTCCCCATGACCCAAAGTACGAGCCAGGGGGGTGTGGCCTTTCTCAGATGACAAACTGCTCTTTACTAAGCCGAAAACCAATAGCCATTTACGTAAATACTGAAGTCATGCTTGATACTTGTTGAGTTTCCGGCTATTTAGCCTTGTACTCTGCATAGACTTGTGGTTTAGATGACCCTTTTGATTATCTTGTACTGTAAGCCGGCTTTCGCGTGGATACCATGTTGTTACATCTATACGAAAAACAGAATCAAGCAAGTCCCATTGGGCTGCATGGTTTGATTGTAATCGTAAGCGAACAGATCATGCCACTTTGGTGCGATTCACATCGAGCTTAAGTAAGAATAACCAAGAAATTTGGCTCCTTCGTCCGGTTATAAGATTGCAGCCGTACTCGTCTTGCAAGTAATCGGCCCTCATAACTCATAGACATCAAGGCCAGGTCTCTGGGTTTGTGACTACTACTTAAGCAGTTCAATTCCCAAAAACTCATGTACGAGCAACGTATTTTGATGATACTGATGCATTGATAATAACAAATATCACTTACTTGTACTTGAAGCAAAGACCATGATAAGACTTGAAAACCATCTCTTTTATTGATACGAAAAAGTTTGTGTCAGCAGGCCGCCTCATTAAAAACCTCCCAGTCCCCTTAGGTACCCTGGGTAGGAAAAGAGCGCGTATGAAACCTGATGTCCGTTACACTGCTTTAGTTCTTCTCGAGAATCGGCCCCAGGCTGGCGCGGCCGATGCACATTCTCCATTTTTTAGTCCCTTTCATAATGAGTACCGGGTTTGTTAGCCAATCCGGGTATGTCGTTCTTGTAGCGCGGCTAGTTGTAGATAGCGGTGTGCTTTCCTCTTCTACGCCAGGGAACTTGGAAGGACCGCTCCTGACGAAGGCCATCATCTTGGGATCTTGTTCTGTCCTAGTTTTTGCTTTATCCCCTTCAGAGGTCGGCCTTTTTGACGTTGCCCTTTCCTCCAGGTTTGCCTGCGATCGGTAATGCTTGAGATCCTCTTTCCTACAGGCTTGCTCAGCCATTGCTGCATCTCCTTCATCGCATTCAGCTGCTATATCGCGATTTCCGTGTATGGTAATGGTCTTCTTAGGACCCGGGATTTTCAGCTGTAGATACACATAACACGGTCTTGCCATGAACTTGGCATAAGCCGGCCTTCCAAACAATGCGTGATAGGGACTGCGCAACTTAACCACCTCAAAGGTAAGCCACTCAACCCGATAATTGTCCTTTGATTCCCCAAAAGCTACCTCCAATGCCATTTTTCCTTCAGGGCATGCTGAATGACCCGGCACTATCCCGTGAAAAACTGTTGTACTCTTTTGCAGTTGAGATTCTTTGAGGCCCATGCGCAGAAAAGTTTCCCAGTACAGGATATTGATGCTACTTCCTCCATCCATCAAGACTTTTTTCAGTTCATACCCATTGACCTGTGGTGCCACTACCAAGGCTAAAACTCCCGGGTAATCAACTCTGTCCGGATGATCCCTTCTGCTCCAAGTTACCTCCTGTTCTGACCACCTCAAATACCTCGGAACAGCGGAAGAGACTGAATTGACCGCTTGTTTCAGTATCTTTTTATCCTTGTTAGAGCCTCCAGTAGTGTGCACATGATATTGACCCAACTGTTTGGGGTTAGCCTGAAAACCTCCCGCTCCCCCTTGATTGTTGCCCGGATTTCCTGCTGCCGGGTTACCGGCTGGGGGGGGACCGTTGCCCAAATTTCCACCTGGACCCGGGCCTCCTCCCCGACCCGCTCCTGGCATGGCTCTGTTTACTTCCTCATTCTTCCATCTCTGTAAGTCGGCGCATTGCTCCAAGGAGTGATTAGCCGGCTTGCCGTTCCTGCTGTGCTTCGGGCACGCCATCCTGAATATATCCCAACTGTTGCCCGGCCTCGGAGGTCCCTGATAATGTCCCCCATTATGATTTCCGGTATTAAAATTCCCTTCAGATCTGGGTCTCGAAGACCCGGCTTCAGTATTAGCTACAAACTCGGAACCTCCTTCAAATGGGCGCTTGTTCTGACTATTTCCGTTATTGCTCGGTGCTGATCCATTGCCGGTTCTTCCACTATTACTGGTGTTCACCTTCGCTTTCTTGTCATCAACTTCTTCCTCTGTAGTGTCTGTTGCAGCGTGTTTGTTGCACGCATCCATTAATTCTCCCATCGTAACCTCCGATGCATTCCTACTGGACTTCATGCGAGTTAACTTTTGTACTAAAGGAATATACTTGCATGTTTTTGCCATAGCTTGTAGCGCATCTTTGGGCTGAATTTCTGTGGATGAGTGAAGTATCTCCATAACCCGGCGTACCCAACTGCGTGCTGATTCTCCCTTCTTCTGAACGCACCGCTCTAAATCATCAATAGTGAATAGCTTCCTGCACGTTCCATGAAAGTGCTTGACGAACGCGGTCTTCAGTTCTTCCCAGGACTTGATCGATTTTTCTGGCAGGCTGGTGAACCATAACTTTGCTGCCCCTTCTGACATCATCAAGTACATGAACTTGGCTTGAAGATTCTCGGACGCGTTGCGGATTGACATTGCCATCTCATAACTACTCAACCATGTTTCCGGATCCATGGTCGGTTCATAATTCACTACTTTTCCCGGCTCTTTGAATTTTTCCGGGTAAGGTTCAGCTCTGATGTCGTCCGAGAGACACTTGGGCCCTGCAAGGATGGTTGAGGCTGGCCTTACTCGGGAAGCGTGCGATCCAGCCGGGGGCGCAGCGGGGCGCGGTGCTGCAGGCAACCCATGTGCAGCAGACCCGGCCCCGGCTCTCCGAGCCCTGGAGCTATCCACAACGGCCTGCGCCACCGATGCTGCCGGAACACGGGGAGGAGGCGGCATTTGCTGCTGCTCTTCCCTCCGCCGCGCCGAGTTTGCTTGAATATTCCCTTGTTGTTGACTGGCGTATGGCGTCCCATGCATCCCGCTTCTGTGGTCCGGGTAATTGGCCTGCTGCGCCACTGCAGTGTGCAGTAGATCGATCGCTTGCCGGGTCCTTTCTGCATGGGGCGATTCTCCTACCGGGATCTGGTTCAATGCGAGCGTTGCTGCGTACACGTTGTCCATGGGATTGTTGTAGTGGCCTGCTGGTGTGCGAAACCGTGACGGCGGATGTGGTGGCAACTCGATGCCGGTTGTGACTCCGGTTCGTGGTGGGGGTAACCCGGCCTGCACGTTTGCCGCGCGGGCCTCCGCTGTCGCCGGCTGAGGCGCAGTTCCCTGGTTTACAGCTAGGATCGGCTGGTCCTGGGGCGTAATAAACAAAGCCGCCGGGTTAATGACCCCACCCGTGGCCGGTAGTCTAGTTTGATGTCTCTGGTGTACTCTAGATGTTTCCTCTCGGAGCCGGGTTTCCAATGCATCCAGCTCGCGTTGACGCGTAGCCATCCCTTGTTTCTCTGCTTCCACTTGCCTTCTTTGCTGTTCCAACGCGCAGAGAGCCACATCCAGGTCCCTGACACGTTCAGCTGCGTTTTCTGGAGTGATAACCGTAGCGAGGACCGTGGGGTCTAGGATCAGATTATTGTCGAACAAGGCCGGGTGGCGCGGGTTTGACGGACCCGCCCCCGGTGTCCGGTTTCCCAGGAATCCGAATGTATTCGCGTGCAACTCCTCATCCGCCGCACGGCTAGTCACTGATGCCGACTCTCCGTCGACCCGGGCCGGGATCGGGTTTCCGTTAGCCGCGTCCTGTCGCTGCGCCAATGCCTGAGCCGCCCCGACCGGAGCCGTGGTCATGTTTCCTTGATTAAGGTTAGCTGCTGGAGCCGTATAGACCGCCGCTCGGCGTATTACGCCTGTTGTGAGTTCATGCTGTTCTTCTCCGCTGTTGTCTTCTCCGTAACGGTCTTCCAGCAGGTCCCTGATAGATTCAGTATCACCTTTTCCATTGTCCGGGTCATGCGGGGCCCATGCCGGCTCCTCCGGCTGTTCCCACTGCGCGATGGATTCTTCTATGTGGTCTGTTGCTCCAACTGATTCTTCTCTACCTGACTGGGCGCAAGCATCCTCCCCTGACACAGAATCAGATCCAACATAGTCAGGAGCCGAGCCAGAGGAACATACCATACCGATGAAGACGCTGATCCGGCCGATTGTAACGACCGATCCGGATTCGAGGCGATCCGATTCTGGCCCCCATCCGGAGTCGTCCACCATCTTCTCTCCTTTGTGGTCGTCGTAGATCTCTCCAACGACGAGGTTCCTCATGCTTTTCCGAGCTTCTCCCGTGATGTAAACACCTTTGGACGCAGGCCCCACGGTGGGCGCCAACTGTCGTGGGATGATCACGGCAGATGTTACCAGAGGTAACTGATCTTGGGGTAAGTCGACACAGGTATTTGGGAGAGGGTTTAGCTCGAAAGAGAACATGATGACAAGCGATCTAGGAATCGGCACCCAACTCGCCGAGTCTCGAATATGGCTCTCGGGTTATACTGGATACTCGATAATAGGTGATATGATTATGTCGTGAATCTCTGTCAAGCTAAGCCTAGGGGCCGGTTTATAAAGTACCCTTACCCCCCCTGGCTTGCCCTCCAAGGCGCAGCTCGAGTCCTATCCGAACTCTGCTTACAAACCCTAGCTTTCCTTACCGCAACCCACAATCCGGGTTACGAGGCCTACAAACTTTGGGCCTTCCAGAAGTTTCTTTATCCTTAGCCGGATCCCGTGCAGCGTCCTTTGGGCCGGGTTACACCTTGGAGTTGGCCTACCGGGTTACTATCTCCTCATCAAAGCCACTAGTCCAGGGCGTGAAATCCAATCAAGAAGTGAGATAAAGATTCTCTATTTACGTCCTCATGAGCAAAAACAAGAACACAAAACAGGAGTAATTTTGAAAGTTTTAAAGGTAGCATATGAGAAATTTACTTTGGAGTGGCAATTAAATACCACATGGGAGTTTATAGTGGACTCTGTGGAATAACTTGGTTTTCAGGGATTTGGACGCACGAGTAGAGCTCATACTCAGTGCAAGTGAAGGTTAGCAATAGACTGGGAAGCGACAATCAAGAGAGCAATAATTACCATAATCATGTTTGCGACAAAGTAAAATTAACTGTGGCATAAATTTCATACTAGAACTCTGAGGCAAAATAAATCATCGAGGCTTATTGACTTTTTGTTTTCAGTCTTAGCATGTGTGATCATGTGCCAAGTCGATTCAAATGAAACAAATAGAGGAGGATACCACAATGCCATACCCTACTATGAATAGGACAATGCATGTTAAGATCAAAATGACATATAATACACTATTAGCAAGTTGAAACTAACCATAAGAAAACATAAACTACTAAACAATATCATTTGTACATCATTTTTAAGTTTACTAAACTTTGAACCAACTCTCTAAATAGGAGATAAATAAAAGATATGACGATCAATTTATTAATATAACTAGTGTTTGATGCTAAGAAAAATAAATAGTAAGATACAGACGCTCCAAGTTTATTCAAGTTTCCATGTTGCTCGAAAAACAAAGTTTGAAGGTTTGCAAACCGAGGGATTGTTGATGAAGAGGGATGCAGAGACATCCCCAAGCTTATGACTTTGGCCATTATTCAATATTTCTCTGTTTGGTGTTCCTTCATTCTCTGTGAAAAAACTTCAACACAAAAACTTTCCCCTTCTTTTCTACGGTTAGACATTAGTGCAATAGATAATATTTCCAAAGTACTGCTATTAAAACAAATCAATTTTTTTAGAGTTACAGAGAGGTTGCTTAAGTGGCCAAATTCTAAATAAAAGGTAAGACCCAAAAGGACTCAAATGAAAACGTAAAAGAGGCCACTCTTGCAACAAAAATCAGAATCTGTTCAGAAAAACAACAGCTGGAAAACGTAATTTTTAGGTGCACTTAAAAATGTCAGAAATTTTTGCCAATTTTTTGCATGCAGAGGATTAGGTGATACATAATATGTAAAAACTTCGTGACTTTTCGAGTTTCCGGTAAAATATGAAAAATCGCGCAGTGGACAGTAGATGCTGAAAACAGGAAAGCCATTTTTTTAACATATGTATCAACTAAGCCAAATGGGTAAAACCTCGTAATTTATTTTTGATAAACTAAGAGACCAGAGGCTAAAAAAGTTCTAAAAATTCTAGCTATATCAAGGGAAAAAACAAAACTGAAAGAAAAAATAAATGACGCTCCAAGAATAACACATAATATATGAATCAATAAAAATATAGTGTCTTGAAAGAGGACCTGATATTTTTGTTGATGAAGAAGGGGATGCCTTGGGCATCCCCAAGATTTTACGCTTGTACTTCTTGGATATATATTGGGGTGACATGGGCATCCCCAAGCTTGAGCTTTTGTCCATTCTTCATCTTCTCGTATCATTCTTCTCTCCCTACACTTGAAAACTCACTCCATACAAAACTTCACACAACTCTTCATTAGAAACGTTAGTGTAACCAAAATAGTAAATCCACTTTGTTTCAGTTTAAACACAAGTATAACACCCATTAAAACATTAGCTACTGTCACAACTTCTTTTAAAGCTCTTCCCCTCAAAAGAACACCAAAAGAAAAAGATTAAGAGGCAAATGCAAATATTGGCAGAAATTTGTCAAAACATAACAGCAGGTAAAGATCGATTTTTTTCGAAAATCTTATGTTCATCAAATCAAAAAGTGAAAAAGTAATAAAATTTGGATAACAACCTAGGGCATATGCACAAAAAGGTTAAGATCAATTCGATGTTCTGGCTGAGAGAAATAAGTTTTTTTGTGGCAGCACGGAATCTATTTTAGGACAGCAACTTCCCCAAATCTTACTTCCTCCCTATTAGAGTATATTCTTGGCACAAAAACAAAATAAAAAGTATAATAAGAGGTTGCTACAGAGGTAACAACTTCCGAGACTCAAAGGAAACAAAATAAACTGAAAGAAAACAACACGAAAACGGAATAAAGCATGGGTTATCTCCCAAGAAGTGATTTTCTTTAACGTCTTTTAGCTAGGCATGGAAAAAGGAGGGATGCCTTGTGCATACCAAGGCTTTGATGATTGAATATTCTTGAATATTTAATTGAGGTGCACTTTGGAGTTCCCATTGAGCTTTTTCTCTTCTCATTTATCTCGTATCACCAGCTCTATTGGATCTTAAATACTACGTTCACATAAAACTTGACAAAAACTCATTAGTAGGGTTAGTACTCATTAAATAAAATCCACTCACGTTCAAGTTTTGATAAGTTTAAATTAAGTTTACCTACTGTATACTAACCAATTTATAACATTTATCGATCAAATAAAGATTATAAACATTGAGTATAAGCACAATACAAAATAAGCATGACAATCTGCCAAAACTGAACAGTTTGTAAAGATGTTAACGAGATATCTACGTAGCTAAAATGAAGAAACTCAAAACGAATGAAAGACAGGTAATGATCTCAAGTTTATGCACAAAATGTTTCAAGTAAAAATAATATTCTGAGATTTATCACGATTTTGTAAGTGAAGCACGAGAAATCTGTCTAAACAGCATCACTCAGTAAAGATCGAATTATTAGACCTATCTACGTACCTCAAATAAGAAAAAGTACTTCTAAAGAAAGAAAGATAATAATCATTAATTTGCACTCAAGACATTTCATATCAATATCACTTTCTAGTGATTTTTAAAATTTTCTACGGTCGAGCCCAGAAATCCGTTTCTACGCAGCAAAGTTGCAAACTTGCATCATAAACAAACTAGAACTTATCTATAAATTTTATTTTTATGGTACAAAGGAATATGTACAATATATACAAGTTTTTAACTAAAAAGCTTCCATGGAAAGAATTGTTTTGGTTTCATAGGCATGAACACAAGTGTTCAAGGTCGACCCCCACTTAACCATTACTCATCTTTCCAATCACTTTCCTTTTTTAAAACAGTTTTAGATACCAAGTACAACTATTTTTTTTTAGTTCGTGTTCCGTATCCATAACTAAAGATAGCAAACAACTTAAAACTAAAAAATAAAACTACTTATAACTGAAAGCAAGATTACTTAGAGACAAAGCAAACAAATGCACACAAGAACATTCACCCCGCGCTATTGCTCCCCGGCAACGGCGCCAGAAAAGGTCTTGATATCCCACAAGTATAGGGGATCGTGTGTATACTTTTCGATAAGTAAGAGTGTCGAACCCAACGAGGAGCTAAAGGTAGGATAAATATTTTCTCAAGTTCAATAAACCACTGATACAACTCTACACACACTAAACGTTTGCATTATCTAGGAAATAAAACTAGAGCAATAATACGGGTATGAGAGATAGTTTTGCAAGATAATAAATACAAGAAAGTAAATTTTAGTGCTGCAGCAATAAAATATATTAAGTAACCATAAACTAAGAGTACCATGAGTGTGGAAAAGTGGTCGTAATTGTGGTGGCTTTGTCCAAGATTAATTAGTGAAGATATCGGATTCATTGTCTTCGATGCAGTTTTCTATGTGGGAGAGGCAAAGATAACAAGCTCTTACTATCCAATGATTGCAAGTACTTATGATTGGAACTATATCAAACATCTGTAACTACTAGAAGATACGTTAAGGTAAAAAATACCCAACCATAGCCTTAAGTTAATGGTCGTCTTACTCCCATACGTGCAACTAACCGGTTTGAGTGCTTAGGTTTCTGTCACTCCGGCAGAACTACGCCCCTTCCTTTGCACATACTACTAACCCTATGGTGTTGATCCAAGAGCGGAAAAATATAATGGACACCAAAGGACAGTATCATATCAACATACAACTCTAATGAACCAAAGACATTCAACCAAGCAATCAAAAGACAAATAAACTACACAAACATGACATAGATCATAGGATAAATATTATAGCATCAAACACCATGTTTACATAGGACGGTACAAAGGTTTGTGGGAGGATGAACCACTGAATACAAGGAGTACATGATTATGGAGGTGTTGGTGAAGGCGGCATCATGGCGGAGAGGATGGAGAAGGGGCAGCACGTGAGGTGCAGGGCGGCGCGACGTGTGACGCCCCGGGATCGGGCACTATGCAGATTTCAGCATTCCCGCCAAAATCCACATAATAACCGATTCCAGGTTGCCACTTGTGATAACATTACAACAGTTCACGAATAATCCACAACAACAACAGAATAGATAGATACAAGACGACTCGAACGAGCCAAAGATACAACTGATACAATACAAAGATCCAAATAACAGCGGAAGAAACAACATAGCGTCCGACTACGGACAAGATACAAATTGGACTAAGAGTCCTGAAGATAACCGAGAGCGTCCAATCCCTGCCCAGGCCAAGCCGGAGGGATTCCCAAGCTAACGTCTTCAGACTTCAAACCTGTTGACTGCAAGTTGGAATTTGCAGCCACGAAAGAGATTCGTGGGTCAGTACGGTTAAGTACTGGCAAGTGGAATAAAACCCATACTCACAAGATACCGGCGTAGCCAGTCATCACAAGATACAAATACTTTAGGATCAACGGAAGGAAGGGGGTATTGTAAATAAGCGACAGCGGGCTGCACTAACCAACTACAGAGAGAAACTACAACTTCCGGCTAACAGAAAGGAGATAAGATCGAGTATCGTAACCAACTGAAAGATAACTTCAAACAAACCCATCCTGGATCTCGCCCCTTATCCAAAGAAGCAATCCGAGGATAACTCACACAGTTGGATTAATGAATAATGGATCAGGTTGTTGTGTCAATAAGACTATTACTAGTCAAGTTGTTATCATTAGGTGTAAGTTGTCTGAGTACTTGTTAGCCAGTACTTTCACCAAGTCGTCACATAACCGCGGACAACACGGCTTCTCGAGAAGATTCATCCCTGCAGGGTGTGCTCCAGTACCCGTACACACTCAAGCCACCAACTAAAACTCAGGTTGGCTTGACACGACCCAAACCATCTCTACAACCCATCCTAGGAGCCACGGAGCTATAAGGTCCCGGCCAGTCCGCTAAGCGCAGGGGTGAAAACCACACCCCCCGGCACCACAGGCCTCGCCCTATATGCATCAACATCATCATAAGTAACCATGGGGGATCCACCCATTATGCAAGGAGCAAATGGAACACCCGAACTAAGTGTGGCTCTTCGGACAAGCTGCAGATCAGGTCTAAGTCGAGGGGGGTCCCATACTACCACCCGGATGCGGTGAGCACGCTCATCATGGATCAGTAGACAAGACCCTTTTCCTATTAGGGTCGACACTAGCAGGCCTCAAAACCACTTAGGGCCTCATGCCGGTGCCTTATCAGCATATTATTAATAACAGGTTGATTGATTAACATCGAGCCCCCAGAACACAAAGGTAATCTAATAACGGAAAGTAACGGGTAACAGACTCGAGCAAAACAACCTAAGCATGCTAGTAAGACACGGGCACAAGCAATGGTTATAGGTGTGGAGGTGAGGCAATATCAGGTTTAAAGGATTCATGTGATAGGTTCGTAACAGAAACAACTACTACTAAGGCTAGCAGAAAAGAACAACGGAAAGAATCGGTAACAAGTGATGAAAGGCAGCCATATGGCAGCAAGTGAGTATACTTGCCTGAGATCCCGCAAGATAGCAGAACTTGTCGTTGCTCACATCATCTCAACGTCCTATCCGGGAAGAAGCACGAACCTCGAACAAACAACGGGATGCAACGATTACTACTACGGCAAAAGATCCAGCATGATCAAGATATGGATGCATGACAAGTTAAAGATGCATCAGAATAAACTAGTTGACATGATAACATAACATAATTAAATGGACCCATATGCAAAAATGGATTACATATGGAAAGCCCATAAATTTTTGGTTGAAACAATTTTTTTCCAAATAATCAACAGGTGAAGGTGGATTAGCATGATGCATGGATGAGGAAAACAACAAAATAACAACAATAGAACCAATTGGAAATAAGGTTTACCAATTTTAGAATTTTATTTATTAAGTTAGAAAATTTTGGTGCCTTAAGGGTGTCACACAAACAATTGTTGTTTTCATCAAGTTTAATTGTTCAAAACAGATAACAAAATTTATATTTGAAAAGAACATCAAATTTTAGTTGGATTACATGTTTCAAATATTGAAATTGGAATTGGGATAATTTAATTATGAATTAAACAATATTAAACAAGTTTTAATTGAATTTAATTCAAGTTTGAATTTAGTTGAAGTTTTATTTATTCAAAACATAAATTCAAACTCACATTTGAAAAGTTCACACTTTGATGGTTTGAAAACATATTTTGCATGTTCAAAATTATTTTATTTTGAGCAAGTTATGATTTTATCAAATTTAAATGAATTAAACAAGTATTAAAGTATTTAGGCAATTTGAATTATTCAAACCATGAAACAAAATTTATATTTGAAAAGGTTATTCAAAATGGTATGGAAAACATATTTTATTTGCCTTATTTGGAAATAGTATGAATTATTTATGAATTGTTGCAAATTACAATTGAATTATTCAAATTTGAATTTTAAATGCATTTGGAGTTTTCAAAACAGTGAACAAATGGCATAGTTGGATAGACAATTTAATTTTGAACAATAAACATATTTAAAGTTTATGATTTGGAGTTAACATGACAAAGTTATAGCATTTACAAAAATAGTAGCATTTTAGGGAAAAGCAATGGCAAAAGAAATAGGGTGCTGCCCGTGGGATTCGAACTTGGGCTGGTTGGATGGGAAAGAGTAAGGCACTAGCCACTGGGCTGCTCCACGAGGTTTGTTTAGATACAGAACTGAAAGTACATATAGGGTCAGATGCAGTAACTGAAGTTAACACAGAAACATTCAGAAACTGTGCCTGCGGGAAACAAAGGCAAAAAGGAGGCTTATTGCCTCGAAGGGGACTTGATCCCTGGACGTCGGGCTCGCGCACAAGGCCTGTGCCACTGGGCTATGGTGCTGTTTTGTGATACCACTTGGATCTGACGGAATAAGTGGTGCATGCAGTGGTCTTAACTGAATTCCGAAACGCAGGTTCAGACTTCAGGTCGCGATGGCGGACAGGGAGCAGGGCGACCGGTCGATCGCCGCTGTGCGCTGCCCCGCCGTGGGCGCTCGCCCGCGGCTGACCGAGCGGGTGGCCGGTGCGGCCGCTGCCGGTGTGCTGCGGCCGGAGAGGCAAGGAGCGGGGAGGGGTGCGGAGGCGGATGGTTACCTCGCTGCTGCAGAGGAGGGAGCGGTCGGAGCAGCGGTTGGTGGCGACGGAGGCGAAGCCCGGCGATGGCGGCGGGGCTCCGGCAGTCCTCGAGGGAGATGGAGGGCACGGCAATGGAGAGGACGTCGCGCCGTTTCCATTCCCGCCGCCGACTACTCCTCGAGGTGACTGGTGGCGATGGGGCGGTGGAGGTGGTCTCGGTGGTTTCTCTGAGGTGAGGTGGAGGTGCAGTGTTACAGAAATCGGAGGGAGCTCGGGGGGAGGAAGAAGGAGGGCGGCGCAGGAGGGAGAGGAGAGGGGTAGCGATGCTAGGGCAGAGGTGGGGGGCTTTTTATCGGGGAGGGAGCTCTGGTACGGCACACCATCGGGAGGGGGAGAGGAGATCGCACGGTTCTGTACGTGTTCGTACATGGTGACGTAAGGAGGAAGAAGGGCAGTGGGCTGGAAGGTGTTTCGGGCCTTGGGTGGTGATGGGCTGGGGGAGAGAAGAAAGGAGATGGGCTTGGGGGGAAGAAAAAAAAGAGTGGTGGGCTTGCCTCTCTCCTAGGCTTTTATTTTTATTTTATTTTTTCTATCAGCTGATTTTTTTTTTGTATAGAATAAAAGGGAGAGAGAGAAAAGATTTGGGGTTTTTCTTTGATGGACTAATTGTGTTAAATTTTCAAAACAGATATTAAGCAAAAGGTAACATTATTTTCCAGGGTTGAAACTTTAATGGATTTAAAGTTGCTAGTTGAATTTCAAATAAGGTTGGATTTGGGAACTTTGGTAATAAACAAATTTTATTAAATAAGTTCAAGCAATTATGAAAACATTATTAGCTTTAATTTTGTTTGCAAGATTTTAATTGTAAAACTCCCATTTGAAATATTGCCAAGTAGGATTTGATTTGATTTGAATGTGTTGCTTGCATTTACCATTAGGGTTTTGAACAATTTAAATTGTTTTGAAGTTTTGAGTGGTTTGGAAAAACATGATGCAATGCTTATGGGATGCAGATGATGCAAACAAAAAAAAGAAAACAAACAGGTAACACCCCAGGTGTTACAGACGACACCACTAACAAGGGATTGCGCCCTCGCAATCCACCTGCTAACCCGGGAGGGGAAAGAGGTTCGACTATCGATTCTTCGTGCTTCCAGTTGATCTCCTCGACACCACTAACAAGAGATTCTTGCTCGGGCTGATGACGATGTTCTTCCACCAGGAAATCTTCCGATGATCGAATCTATTAGGTTAAAGGCTCAGAAAACGTCCACCCACGTAGGATCCTAACACTTTGAAAGATTGAGTACGAGAGTAGACTCCAAACCAAATATGATGGGAGGGGAAATAGAATAGGGGTAAGGAGAAAACAAGAATCCTATTGAGATGTTTTCCAAAATAGTTTAGCAGAAATAGTTTTTGACACTCTAGAAACATCGACCGTTAGCTAGGTTAACCTACAGGCTTTGCGGACCCGTTGCTTCGATAACCATTCGTATCGAAACAATATCGGGAATCGGAACCAAGGCTCTGATACCATTTGTGACGCCCCGGGATCGGGCACTATGCAGATTTCAGCATTCCCGCCAAAATCCACATAATAACCGATTCCAGGTTGCCACTTGTGATAACATTACAACAGTTCACGAATAATCCACAACAACAACAGAATAGATAGATACAAGACGACTCGAACGAGCCAAAGATACAACTGATACAATACAAAGATCCAAATAACAGCGGAAGAAACAACATAGCGTCCGACTACGGACAAGATACAAATTGGACTAAGAGTCCTGAAGATAACCGAGAGCGTCCAATCCCTGCCCAGGCCAAGCCGAAGGGATTCCCAAGCTAACGTCTTCAGACTTCAAACCTGTTGACTGCAAGTTGGAATTTGCAGCCACGAAAGAGATTCGTGGGTCAGTACGGTTAAGTACTGGCAAGTGGAATAAAACCCATACTCACAAGATACCGGCGTAGCCAGTCATCACAAGATACAAATACTTTAGGATCAACGGAAGGAAGGGGGTATTGTAAATAAGCGACAGCGGGCTGCACTAACCAACTACAGAGAGAAACTACAACTTCCGGCTAACAGAAAGGAGATAAGATCGAGTATCGTAACCAACTGAAAGATAACTTCAAACAAACCCATCCTGGATCTCGCCCCTTATCCAAAGAAGCAATCCGAGGATAACTCACACAGTTGGATTAATGAATAATGGATCAGGTTGTTGTGTCAATAAGACTATTACTAGTCAAGTTGTTATCATTAGGTGTAAGTTGTCTGAGTACTTGTTAGCCAGTACTTTCACCAAGTCGTCACATAACCGCGGACAACACGGCTTCTCGAGAAGATTCATCCCTGCAGGGTGTGCTCCAGTACCCGTACACACTCAAGCCACCAACTAAAACTCAGGTTGGCTTGACACGACCCAAACCATCTCTACAACCCATCCTAGGAGCCACGGAGCTATAAGGTCCCGGCCAGTCCGCTAAGCGCAGGGGTGAAAACCACACCCCCCGGCACCACAGGCCTCGCCCTATATGCATCAACATCATCATAAGTAACCATGGGGGATCCACCCATTATGCAAGGAGCAAATGGAACACCCGAACTAAGTGTGGCTCTTCGGACAAGCTGCAGATCAGGTCTAAGTCGAGGGGGGTCCCATACTACCACCCGGATGCGGTGAGCACGCTCATCATGGATCAGTAGACAAGACCCTTTTCCTATTAGGGTCGACACTAGCAGGCCTCAAAACCACTTAGGGCCTCCTGCCGGTGCCTTATCAGCATATTATTAATAACAGGTTGATTGATTAACATCGAGCCCCCAGAACACAAAGGTAATCTAATAACGGAAAGTAACGGGTAACAGACTCGAGCAAAACAACCTAAGCATGCTAGTAAGACACGGGCACAAGCAATGGTTATAGGTGTGGAGGTGAGGCAATATCAGGTTTAAAGGATTCATGTGATAGGTTCGTAACAGAAACAACTACTACTAAGGCTAGCAGAAAAGAACAACGGAAAGAATCGGTAACAAGTGATGAAAGGCAGCCATATGGCAGCAAGTGAGTATACTTGCCTGAGATCCCGCAAGATAGCAGAACTTGTCGTTGCTCACATCATCTCAACGTCCTATCCGGGAAGAAGCACGAACCTCGAACAAACAACGGGATGCAACGATTACTACTACGGCAAAAGATCCAGCATGATCAAGATATGGATGCATGACAAGTTAAAGATGCATCAGAATAAACTAGTTGACATGATAACATAACATAATTAAATGGACCCATATGCAAAAATGGATTACATATGGAAAGCCCATGAATTTTTGGTTGAAACAATTGTTTTCCAAATAATCAACAGGTGAAGGTGGATTAGCATGATGCATGGATGAGGAAAACAACAAAATAACAACAATAGAACCAATTGGAAATAAGGTTTACCAATTTTAGAATTTTATTTATTAAGTTAGAAAATTTTGGTGCCTTAAGGGTGTCACACAAACAATTGTTGTTTTCATCAAGTTTAATTGTTCAAAACAGATAACAAAATTTATATTTGAAAAGAACATCAAATTTTAGTTGGATTACATGTTTCAAATATTGAAATTGGAATTGGGATAATTTAATTATGAATTAAACAATATTAAACAAGTTTTAATTGAATTTAATTCAAGTTTGAATTTAGTTGAAGTTTTATTTATTCAAAACATAAATTCAAACTCACATTTGAAAAGTTCACACTTTGATGGTTTGAAAACATATTTTGCATGTTCAAAATTATTTTATTTTGAGCAAGTTATGATTTTATCAAATTTAAATGAATTAAACAAGTATTAAAGTATTTAGGCAATTTGAATTATTCAAACCATGAAACAAAATTTATATTTGAAAAGTTTATTCAAAATGGTATGGAAAACATATTTTATTTGCCTTATTTGGAAATAGTATGAATTATTTATGAATTGTTGCAAATTACAATTGAATTATTCAAATTTGAATTTTAAATGCATTTGGAGTTTTCAAAACAGTGAACAAATGGCATAGTTGGATAGACAATTTAATTTTGAACAATAAACATATTTAAAGTTTATGATTTGGAGTTAACATGACAAAGTTATAGCATTTACAAAAATAGTAGCATTTTAGGGAAAAGCAATGGCAAAAGAAATAGGGTGCTGCCCGTGGGATTCGAACTTGGGCTGGTTGGATGGGAAAGAGTAAGGCACTAGCCACTGGGCTGCTCCACGAGGTTTGTTTAGATACAGAACTGAAAGTACATATAGGGTCAGATGCAGTAACTGAAGTTAACACAGAAACATTCAGAAACTGTGCCTGCGGGAAACAAAGGCAAAAAGGAGGCTTATTGCCTCGAAGGGGACTTGATCCCTGGACGTCGGGCTCGCGCACAAGGCCTGTGCCACTGGGCTATGGTGCTGTTTTGTGATACCACTTGGATCTGACGGAATAAGTGGTGCATGCAGTGGTCTTAACTGAATTCCGAAACGCAGGTTCAGACTTCAGGTCGCGATGGCGGACAGGGAGCAGGGCGACCGGTCGATCGCCGCTGTGCGCTGCCCCGCCGTGGGCGCTCGCCCGCGGCTGACCGAGCGGGTGGCCGGTGCGGCCGCTGCCGGTGTGCTGCGGCCGGAGAGGCAAGGAGCGGGGAGGGGTGCGGAGGCGGATGGTTACCTCGCTGCTGCAGAGGAGGGAGCGGTCGGAGCAGCGGTTGGTGGCGACGGAGGCGAAGCCCGGCGATGGCGGCGGGGCTCCGGCAGTCCTCGAGGGAGATGGAGGGCACGGCAATGGAGAGGACGTCGCGCCGTTTCCATTCCCGCCGCCGACTACTCCTCGAGGTGACTGGTGGCGATGGGGCGGTGGAGGTGGTCTCGGTGGTTTCTCTGAGGTGAGGTGGAGGTGCAGTGTTACAGAAATCGGAGGGAGCTCGGGGGGAGGAAGAAGGAGGGCGGCGCAGGAGGGAGAGGAGAGGGGTAGCGATGCTAGGGCAGAGGTGGGGGGCTTTTTATCGGGGAGGGAGCTCTGGTACGGCACACCATCGGGAGGGGGAGAGGAGATCGCACGGTTCTGTACGTGTTCGTACATGGTGACGTAAGGAGGAAGAAGGGCAGTGGGCTGGAAGGTGTTTCGGGCCTTGGGTGGTGATGGGCTGGGGGAGAGAAGAAAGGAGATGGGCTTGGGGGGAAGAAAAAAAAGAGTGGTGGGCTTGCCTCTCTCCTAGGCTTTTATTTTTATTTTATTTTTTCTATCAGCTGATTTTTTTTTTGTATAGAATAAAAGGGAGAGAGAGAAAAGATTTGGGGTTTTTCTTTGATGGACTAATTGTGTTAAATTTTCAAAACAGATATTAAGCAAAAGGTAACATTATTTTCCAGGGTTGAAACTTTAATGGATTTAAAGTTGCTAGTTGAATTTCAAATAAGGTTGGATTTGGGAACTTTGGTAATAAACAAATTTTATTAAATAAGTTCAAGCAATTATGAAAACATTATTAGCTTTAATTTTGTTTGCAAGATTTTAATTGTAAAACTCCCATTTGAAATATTGCCAAGTAGGATTTGATTTGATTTGAATGTGTTGCTTGCATTTACCATTAGGGTTTTGAACAATTTAAATTGTTTTGAAGTTTTGAGTGGTTTGGAAAAACATGATGCAATGCTTATGGGATGCAGATGATGCAAACAAAAAAAAGAAAACAAACAGGTAACACCCCAGGTGTTACAGACGACACCACTAACAAGGGATTGCGCCCTCGCAATCCACCTGCTAACCCGGGAGGGGAAAGAGGTTCGACTATCGATTCTTCGTGCTTCCAGTTGATCTCCTCGACACCACTAACAAGAGATTCTTGCTCGGGCTGATGACGATGTTCTTCCACCAGGAAATCTTCCGATGATCGAATCTATTAGGTTAAAGGCTCAGAAAACGTCCACCCACGTAGGATCCTAACACTTTGAAAGATTGAGTACGAGAGTAGACTCCAAACCAAATATGATGGGAGGGGAAATAGAATAGGGGTAAGGAGAAAACAAGAATCCTATTGAGATGTTTTCCAAAATAGTTTAGCAGAAATAGTTTTTGACACTCTAGAAACATCGACCGTTAGCTAGGTTAACCTACAGGCTTTGCGGACCCGTTGCTTCGATAACCATTCGTATCGAAACAATATCGGGAATCGGAACCAAGGCTCTGATACCATTTGTGACGCCCCGGGATCGGGCACTATGCAGATTTCAGCATTCCCGCCAAAATCCACATAATAACCGATTCCAGGTTGCCACTTGTGATAACATTACAACAGTTCACGAATAATCCACAACAACAACAGAATAGATAGATACAAGACGACTCGAACGAGCCAAAGATACAACTGATACAATACAAAGATCCAAATAACAGCGGAAGAAACAACATAGCGTCCGACTACGGACAAGATACAAATTGGACTAAGAGTCCTGAAGATAACCGAGAGCGTCCAATCCCTGCCCAGGCCAAGCCGAAGGGATTCCCAAGCTAACGTCTTCAGACTTCAAACCTGTTGACTGCAAGTTGGAATTTGCAGCCACGAAAGAGATTCGTGGGTCAGTACGGTTAAGTACTGGCAAGTGGAATAAAACCCATACTCACAAGATACCGGCGTAGCCAGTCATCACAAGATACAAATACTTTAGGATCAACGGAAGGAAGGGGGTATTGTAAATAAGCGACAGCGGGTTGCACTAACCAACTACAGAGAGAAACTACAACTTCCGGCTAACAGAAAGGAGATAAGATCGAGTATCGTAACCAACTGAAAGATAACTTCAAACAAACCCATCCTGGATCTCGCCCCTTATCCAAAGAAGCAATCCGAGGATAACTCACACAGTTGGATTAATGAATAATGGATCAGGTTGTTGTGTCAATAAGACTATTACTAGTCAAGTTGTTATCATTAGGTGTAAGTTGTCTGAGTACTTGTTAGCCAGTACTTTCACCAAGTCGTCACATAACCGCGGACAACACGGCTTCTCGAGAAGATTCATCCCTGCAGGGTGTGCTCCAGTACCCGTACACACTCAAGCCACCAACTAAAACTCAGGTTGGCTTGACACGACCCAAACCATCTCTACAACCCATCCTAGGAGCCACGGAGCTATAAGGTCCCGGCCAGTCCGCTAAGCGCAGGGGTGAAAACCACACCCCCCGGCACCACAGGCCTCGCCCTATATGCATCAACATCATCATAAGTAACCATGGGGGATCCACCCATTATGCAAGGAGCAAATGGAACACCCGAACTAAGTGTGGCTCTTCGGACAAGCTGCAGATCAGGTCTAAGTCGAGGGGGGTCCCATACTACCACCCGGATGCGGTGAGCACGCTCATCATGGATCAGTAGACAAGACCCTTTTCCTATTAGGGTCGACACTAGCAGGCCTCAAAACCACTTAGGGCCTCCTGCCGGTGCCTTATCAGCATATTATTAATAACAGGTTGATTGATTAACATCGAGCCCCCAGAACACAAAGGTAATCTAATAACGGAAAGTAACGGGTAACAGACTCGAGCAAAACAACCTAAGCATGCTAGTAAGACACGGGCACAAGCAATGGTTATAGGTGTGGAGGTGAGGCAATATCAGGTTTAAAGGATTCATGTGATAGGTTCGTAACAGAAACAACTACTACTAAGGCTAGCAGAAAAGAACAACGGAAAGAATCGGTAACAAGTGATGAAAGGCAGCCATATGGCAGCAAGTGAGTATACTTGCCTGAGATCCCGCAAGATAGCAGAACTTGTCGTTGCTCACATCATCTCAACGTCCTATCCGGGAAGAAGCACGAACCTCGAACAAACAACGGGATGCAACGATTACTACTACGGCAAAAGATCCAGCATGATCAAGATATGGATGCATGACAAGTTAAAGATGCATCAGAATAAACTAGTTGACATGATAACATAACATAATTAAATGGACCCATATGCAAAAATGGATTACATATGGAAAGCCCATGAATTTTTGGTTGAAACAATTGTTTTCCAAATAATCAACAGGTGAAGGTGGATTAGCATGATGCATGGATGAGGAAAACAACAAAATAACAACAATAGAACCAATTGGAAATAAGGTTTACCAATTTTAGAATTTTATTTATTAAGTTAGAAAATTTTGGTGCCTTAAGGGTGTCACACAAACAATTGTTGTTTTCATCAAGTTTAATTGTTCAAAAACAGATAACAAAATTTATATTTGAAAAGAACATCAAATTTTAGTTGGATTACATGTTTCAAATATTGAAATTGGAATTGGGATAATTTAATTATGAATTAAACAATATTAAACAAGTTTTAATTGAATTTCATTCAAGTTTGAATTTAGTTGAAGTTTTATTTATTCAAAACATAAATTCAAACTCACATTTGAAAAGTTCACACTTTGATGGTTTGAAAACATATTTTGCATGTTCAAAATTATTTTATTTTGAGCAAGTTATGATTTTATCAAATTTAAATGAATTAAACAAGTATTAAAGTATTTAGGCAATTTAAATTATTCAAACCATGAAACAAAATTTATATTTGAAAAGGTTATTCAAAATGGTATGGAAAACATATTTTATTTGCCTTATTTGGAAATAGTATGAATTATTTATGAATTGTTGCAAATTACAATTGAATTATTCAAATTTGAATTTTAAATGCATTTGGAGTTTTCAAAACAGTGAACAAATGGCATAGTTGGATAGACAATTTAATTTTGAACAATAAACATATTTAAAGTTTATGATTTGGAGTTAACATGACAAAGTTATAGCATTTACAAAAATAGTAGCATTTTAGGGAAAAGCAATGGCAAAAGAAATAGGGTGCTGCCCGTGGGATTCGAACTTGGGCTGGTTGGATGGGAAAGAGTAAGGCACTAGCCACTGGGCTGCTCCACGAGGTTTGTTTAGATACAGAACTGAAAGTACATATAGGGTCAGATGCAGTAACTGAAGTTAACACAGAAACATTCAGAAACTGTGCCTGCGGGAAACAAAGGCAAAAAGGAGGCTTATTGCCTCGAAGGGGACTTGATCCCTGGACGTCGGGCTCGCGCACAAGGCCTGTGCCACTGGGCTATGGTGCTGTTTTGTGATACCACTTGGATCTGACGGAATAAGTGGTGCATGCAGTGGTCTTAACTGAATTCCGAAACGCAGGTTCAGACTTCAGGTCGCGATGGCGGACAGGGAGCAGGGCGACCGGTCGATCGCCGCTGTGCGCTGCCCCGCCGTGGGCGCTCGCCCGCGGCTGACCGAGCGGGTGGCCGGTGCGGCCGCTGCCGGTGTGCTGCGGCCGGAGAGGCAAGGAGCGGGGAGGGGTGCGGAGGCGGATGGTTACCTCGCTGCTGCAGAGGAGGGAGCGGTCGGAGCAGCGGTTGGTGGCGACGGAGGCGAAGCCCGGCGATGGCGGCGGGGCTCCGGCAGTCCTCGAGGGAGATGGAGGGCACGGCAATGGAGAGGACGTCGCGCCGTTTCCATTCCCGCCGCCGACTACTCCTCGAGGTGACTGGTGGCGATGGGGCGGTGGAGGTGGTCTCGGTGGTTTCTCTGAGGTGAGGTGGAGGTGCAGTGTTACAGAAATCGAAGGGAGCTCGGGGGGAGGAAGAAGGAGGGCGGCGCAGGAGGGAGAGGAGAGGGGTAGCGATGCTAGGGCAGAGGTGGGGGGCTTTTTATCGGGGAGGGAGCTCTGGTACGGCACACCATCGGGAGGGGGAGAGGAGATCGCACGGTTCTGTACGTGTTCGTACATGGTGACGTAAGGAGGAAGAAGGGCAGTGGGCTGGAAGGTGTTTCGGGCCTTGGGTGGTGATGGGCTGGGGGAGAGAAGAAAGGAGATGGGCTTGGGGGGGAAGAAAAAAAAGAGTGGTGGGCTTGCCTCTCTCCTAGGCTTTTATTTTTATTTTATTTTTTCTATCAGCTGATTTTTTTTTGTATAGAATAAAAGGGAGAGAGAGAAAAGATTTGGGGTTTTTCTTTGATGGACTAATTGTGTTAAATTTTCAAAACAGAGATTAAGCAAAAGGTAACATTATTTTCCAGGGTTGAAACTTTAATGGATTTAAAGTTGCTAGTTGAATTTCAAATAAGGTTGGATTTGGGAACTTTGGTAATAAACAAATTTTATTAAATAAGTTCAAGCAATTATGAAAACATTATTAGCTTTAATTTTGTTTGCAAGATTTTAATTGTAAAACTCCCATTTGAAATATTGCCAAGTAGGATTTGATTTGATTTGAATGTGTTGCTTGCATTTACCATTAGGGTTTTGAACAATTTAAATTGTTTTGAAGTTTTGAGTGGTTTGGAAAAACATGATGCAATGCTTATGGGATGCAGATGATGCAAACAAAAAAAAGAAAACAAACAGGTAACACCCCAGGTGTTACACGACGGTGGCGGCCCGGCGGCGCAGGGGGCTCCTCCTGTGCCGGTCGGCCATCATGGGGGAGCGCCGCCCCTTAGCCCCCTTACTCCATGGCTTCTTGGTGCTGTAGATGAGCCCTCCCCCATGGACATGAGACCATGGGGGGGGGAATTCGTGGCTTTTGGTGGCTGCCCAAGAATTAGGGTTTTCCTCTCCTTATATGTGATGAGACAATGCTCCCCGGCCCTCTGATGGATGGCCCCTTGATCCAAAGGCTCTTGGGCACCTCTAGAACCTTCCTAGGGATCCCTCTCAGCCCCAAAGTCGTGGCTTGTACGAATCCATCAAATATTGTAAGAGTTGGACTCAATCCCGTCACCGATTCACGTAATCCCGTAATCAGATATATATCCTGCAGTAAAATGGGTCCATAGGTCGCATACGAACTCGGATTGGGCTGTTCTTCGGCTTAAATGAAGGGTATGGAAATGACCAACAACTTTGTATGCAATTTGATCTTTCGTTGACATTGTATTTGGGGGTAAAACTGATGATCTCTAAAAACTGTTGGTGGACAGTTTTCAGGAAAGTCAGATTCCTTTCCAAAAAGTCTCCTTTTGTGTTTTCTTGATAATTCCTACACATCAAAGAGTAAAACAAGAACATTGTGCACTCTTGCAACTATTAATATGTTAGTCCAAATAAATCATAAAATTTATATAAAACAAGTGTCAAAAGCATAATATTAGCATGAAACAATAAAAAAGTATAGATACGTTATGGATGTATCAGAAACAAAAATACAAATGATTTATTAAAGTTTTCTTCTAAGTTTTCCATTGAAACTATTCCCTGAAAATATTGGCAAGTACCTGTTTTCCTCACTTGTTTTCAATAGGCTATAATATTCTATTTGGTGTTCTCTTGACTTGTATTTTTTTCTATGATGTATGGACTACAAATCCATAAGCTTGGTTTGAATTTTGGAATAAGAAAAAAAATCTTTTGCATGTTGTTTTTGTGGGAGAAAATTAACACATAAAAGTGCATTTTTAGTAAACAGAGAAAAACAGAAAGTACCCCTTTTCCACTTTGTTTTCATAGCCTTATAATATTCCAATTTTGTTTTCAAAATATGTTTCTGAAAGTTTAAAACATGTTAACAATTTCCAACCTTTTAAAAAAATGGTTTCCATTTGACCCATGAAAACAAGCTGGACTTTTTGATGTTTTTAACTGTTTTCAGCACTTAGAAAAAATTGGCTAAGTCATAAATGAATTTTCAGAATTTTTCTCTGAACATTATTTTTACCAAAGTTTGACAGTTATTTTCAATTGATTTTGGTTCAAGTTTGTAAATGGGACTTTCCCACAATGATTCTATTATGTTTGTACTCCACATTGGATACCTTGTCTTGCTTCTAGAAGATTTGGGGTGTGTGCTTTTCGAGTGGGAAAAAAGGAGGCAGGGATGTGAGTGGCATGACATGGAGCACAGTGCAATGGCCACTGTGGCCATACCGTGTCTTTTCCACCCCTCAAACAACAACCACTAGCTGCCCCCGACCACCCTCTATCCCCCCGACATGGTGCCATGCCTTGGCACGCCGCGGACACGACTTAGAACGCGAGCCATGCCATTTCTGACACACCCTGAGAGCGCCCATGTTGTCTTCACCCATGCCGCCGCGTCCTTAAGATACCTCGCGCCTCACCCCTTCTCCACCAGCTCCCAGACACCCCACACCCTCACCTCCACCCGAAGAAATGAACCCTAGAACCCTCTGCGAGCCCCGCGGGACGAATCCTCGCTGCTGGACACCGTTCTCGAGCCCAAGGTGGATGCAACTCGCCGGAGCCGTCCCACCTCTTCTTCTCGCCCCCGTTGATATCCCCGTAGCCCATGGAGTGCCCCTGAACTCCCCACGTGTCCTCTCGCTAGCAGGAAAGCTCCCGCCGTCCACTTCGCCGCCGCGGCCGCACCGCTCGCCGCCACTGTTAGGAGCTGCGCCAACCGCCGTTCTCTGCGCCCCTCCACCGCCCCAAGTGCCAGCTTCAACCCTGACCCTACGCCACGATGCCGCAACCCCCACGGTGAGCAGCACGACCACTCGTTTCCCCGTCGTTCTCAGATAAGAGAAAGAAAGAGGGTAGAGGAAGAAGAAATGCGTCGAGCGTTGATCCCTAGATCAACGGCTCCAGTTGAACGACCGTTTTCCCGCTCCGCACGCGCTCGTCTGCGTGGGCTGTCTTTGCCGCTTAGATGGGCCGCGTTGTGAGGAAGCCAGCCCACCCTGCTGTTTAGTATTTTTCTATTTAAACATCAACAGAAACTAGTTGTTTACTTTAGGCTTATTAAAAATAGATTTTGGGCAATTTAAATTCTACAAAAAAATTGTGACAATAGGTTTACTTTTACTTGAACACATCCAAGTGGTAGATCCATGGTTGCATGTTTATGTTTGCTTCAGTAATTAAAATGACACAGAGTGTCTGTGAGAAATTTTGATGCATAACTTTTTGTATTTGTATCCAAATCTTGCAAATCAAACTTCTTTGAGTAGCCTTGAGTCGATCTATCAATAGGGCTTGACATTGCATCAAGGAGAGTTACCATTTCGAAATGCCATCCATTTTGGTAAAATACCAGTAGGTATTTCTAGGATTTTTGGAGAGAGTTAAAAAATGATTTTTGATGTGGATCTAATTGGATGAGCGTGTGTCTGATTATACCTATGTAATACTAGCTTGGATTAATTTTTAGAGCTCTAGATTTATTTTGGGGTGCATTTCTAGATACATAACCTTTTCTGTTTTTATTAAAACTTGTGTGTTTGTTTGTGATTAAATGTTTGGTTGATAGTATCTTGTTTCCTAGCTTGAGTAGATGTGTTGATATCTGTTATTAGGTTGTTTTCTTGCAATACTAGTATGTTAGGAAGTTTGTGCATAATTGGAAATCAAATAGAAATAGAAATAGCTTTTATTTGTATTCTAGTCTTTTTATTGAATAGATTGAGTGAGCAAGTATTTGTGTGATTAGTGCCTTTTTGATGTGGTTGTGTTGAGTCCAGTGCCATTTTGGTAATGATGTGGTGATGTTATCATCTTTGTTACCTTGCACTTTATTTTATAGCAAAGCATGTGTAGCAATTGTTTGTTTGTTTTCACTAGTATGACTAGTTGTGTGAATGATTGTTGGGTAGATTGTTATTTTTGACAAGTGTGACTAGAGGCTTTGTTACCTATTAATGCCTTGGTATATTAGTGGGCCCATAACCCACTGGCCCCATTGCATTTTTGGTTAGGGATACAAATCCCCTACCATACACTTGTTTGCTAGTGGCATGTATTTTTATATGTGTGTTTAGAAATTTTCCACCGAGGAAAATAAATGATTGACTACTTGTTTTGTGGAAGTTTTTAGAAATACTTTGTGAGTCCTAGTATGTTTAGTTGAAGTGCATTTATTTACATAATGTTCCCTTGGGAATATCATGTTAAGAAGTGCTTGTCTATTGTTTTGATCTTTTCGAGTGTTGTTTGCTAATACAAGTATTTTCCTAGTATTAGTAATTTATGTGTGGACAGAAATTCCTAGAGTGTTTTTGGTTTTAGAAAGTATTTGATTGAGCATATATTGAGTGCATAACTACTGGTTGTATAGCATGTACTTTGATTGCTTTCTATTTGGTTATTATAAAAGCATGTATTATTAGACTTGGTTTATTCTTGCTAAGTAGTTGTTTTCATAGATTTATTTCAGTGTATTTTCTTACTAGCATGTGTAAGGTGTATGTGTTGTTAGTAGGTATTTACATTCATGCATTGTTTGTTTAGGATTATGCATCCTGATAGTATTGTTTGCTTCTCTAGTAATACATTAGTGTCACCACTAGATATTATGAGTTGCTCTAGTATTGTTGTTTTTCGGTTTTATGATATTATGTTTATCCTAGCATGTTTAGCATGTTTTCACTTCTGTTATTATGACTTGACTTCTTGAGTTGCTAGTTGTTATTAGTTGTAGAATGCATTGTTTCTTATGGCATGCTTCTGTAGTAATATTTCATGACTAGTAGGCTATTAGTGAACTCCTGTTATTATGCTATTTTCTAGATTTATTATATCTTTTGATTATTGTGTTTTAGATTGTGTCTTATGACTTGTTACAATTGGTTGAGCCACTGGTTTGTTTGGTTATAATTATGAATGAGTGATTCCTTAGTCTTTGTGTAGATTTGAGCAAAGTCAGTAACTATCTTATTCCTCTGTGTGTTGCCATGTTGATTGGAATTGTCTGATTGATTGCATGAGCATGAGTATTGTACTAGTTTTATTGTTGTGTTCAGTAGTATGTTGTTATTTATGCTTTGAGTTAGTGGTAAACTTGTTTGGTGATGCGTTCTTGTGTTGTTGGTAATACTCACTGCCATGGGTATTGCTTTGATTGATTGTTATTGCCTTAGCAGTCTCACCCTTGTGACCACAAGCTAATTTTTAGCTTCTTAAATGTCTTGGTATGATAGTGGTACACCCACTACACCTATGATATTTATGATGTGTAATATGGTTTCCCAACCATATGTTTTCTAGTGATAGTTTTATACCCTTAGTGTTTGTGAGGTAGTTTTCTCGATAACTTTTGAGTGATTGCGCTAGTATAAGTTTGCTTGCTGTATGTGTTGCCTTGTTTTATTGATTGACTTATGTAGTTCTGAGTGTGTGTCTTTTATTCTTTTACTACGTTAGAAAACGAAGAAGAAGAAGAAGGAGTTGTAGAGCCGTGTGTCAAGTTCAAGCTACTTCAAGGCCAGGGACACAAAGAGTTTAAAGGCAAGCCATCCTAATGCTTGCTACTACACTTATCCTTATCTATCATGCATGTTTTACTTCTGAAAGTTTTACAAAACTTTGATTATCAAAAACTTGTTTTGAGTGACTACTACTACTATTAATATTATATATACTATTATTATGCCAGTAGTTGAATCTTGGTGTTACCAAGACCATAGCCACCATATGGTATTTATTACCACCTAAAAATATAGGTCCCTAAGTGGACATCCTAAAAATATGTTTTTTCAAAACAAAGGCTTTATGGAAAACCCGGTGGAAACGATGAGCCTTATCCACCGGAGGAATATTGAAGTGGTCATTTTTCGGAAAAACGTGTTTTCAAAAATGGCACATAACCTAGTCTTCGCCGGACAACCTTTATCGTACTGCCACTCTACCCCAACATGGGCACGGGGCTTAATTTGAAACTTGTTCTTGTTAGTGTGTGCTCTATCTCAATTTGTTATAAGGGATGTGATTTTCCCTCGAACCGAAATGTCGTCAAATCATGAAATACGAGGCATAGAAAGTGTGGGATTAATTTTCCCTCCGGACGCAGCAGTTGGGTCTCTTGCTGTGGCGATGTGCGACGTGGTGGATGGTTAGGATCAGTTATCTGATGTTTACATACTGTTGATACAATCCGTGGTTGTTCACGACGGATGTTCTTAAACTTGTGAAATGTGTACACCTCTGCAGAGTCAAACTATTCTAAATAGCCGCGTCCTCGGATATGGACATTTGAATGGCCATGTAGCTAGCATTGTGTCAATGTTTAAAAAAAGGATGTTTCGAAAAAGGAATTTTGGAGAAAGGAGTTGAACTTGTGAAGTATTGAACATGGTACCAATGAGGTACAGATGAAGAAAAGCCAGAAGTTGTTTTACAAGAAGTTTTGCAAAGAAAAACATTTCTTTTCCAAAACAAAGTTTTTTTTTACGAAAACTCTTGGATATGCAATATCTACAAGAGAAAGAAAACTATATTATTTTCTTTTTAAGTATCTTCTTCAACAAAGATACCGATATTTTCAAAATAAACTATGATATGTCTTTCATATATCATGGATAGTAAAACCTATGTATAGCCTACCTGTTCCACCATATAATCATACTTGCATTCTGTAAGCTACATGATGGGTGTCTTGCTGAGTACATTCAAACGTACTCATATTGGTTTCGTCCCTTGTATTTACTTGCCAGACTTCGAGAAGGAGCCTCAGGAGGAGGTCAACGAGGAGGAGTACTGCATTGATGGTCTTGCGAACTAGGACCGTCTCCCGGTCAGCAGCCTATAGGTTAAGGCGTGACTTGGGCGCTACTACGTTTGTGTGTTTTAGTCTTCCGCTATGTGTGTTGTGTGTTTGCCCTGCGTGGCATTTGTGTATACTTGGTCATGTGACCATGTCTCTTTTATAAGTCTTTCTGTAATCGAGTAATGGATATTGTATCTTTATGCCAACTTGATATGTTGTTCACGACTGATGTGCTCTGGGATCGTGAATGTATGCATATCGGAGGTGTCCTTGAACAATGGTTTTGTGGGACCTTACAATAGTTCTATGTATCTCAATAATATTAAGTTTCCCCTCTTTATGTTGAAAATTTTGAAGTTGCACTTATTTTGTCTTCCTATGCTAGCCACTTTGCGCTTTATTGACTTGTTTTTCTACAAGATTCTTTTTCATAGGAAGTGGGTTAGACTTAAATTTGTTTTATTTTTGCTTCTTGATGCTCTCTTTTGTTTCAATTCATATTTGTTATGTAGGCATCTTCTCAAATTATCATGGCTAGCTAAAAGGATTTAAAGAAAAGCGCTTATGGGAGACAACCCAATGTTTTATTTCTGAAATTTTTCTTTGCTCTTTAAGTCTTGGAAGTTTTTACCTCTGTAGCAACCTCTCCTTATCCTTTTTATTTCGTTTTTGTGCAAAGAGTATTGATACGTCTCCAACGTATCTATAATTTTTTATGTTCCATGTTGATATTATGCCAATTGCTACATGTTTTCCGTATGTTTTCCTACGTTTTCTTACGTTTTCTGGGACTAACCTATTAACAAGATGCCCAGTGCCAGTTCCCTGTTTTCTTCTGTTTTTAGTTTTAGAAAAGTTGTTTTGGAAATATTCTCGGAATTGGATGCCACGAAAGCCAAAGTCCCTATTTTTATCTGAAGCTTCCGGAAGTCCGAAGAAGAGTCGAAGACGGTCACCGGGTGGACCTCACCATGCCTAGGTGCGGGTCCACCCTAGGGTGCACCTGGGGTGGTGAGGGCCCTCTGGTGACCTCCCGGCGTTGCTCTTCCGCCTATTTAAGGACCTCCTCCCGAAAACCCTAACATAATCGGCGAAATTCCACGAAACCTTCTGCAGCCGCCGTCATCGTCAACCCAAGTTTCGGGGGACATATCTCTGTTCTGGCACCCTGCCGGGACGGGGAAGTGCCTCCGGAAGCCATCTCCATCGACTCCACCACCATCTTCATCGTCGTTGTTGTCTCCTATGATGAGGAGGGAGTAGTTCTCCCCCGAGACTGAGGGCTTTACCGGTAGCTATGTGGTTCATCTCTCTCTCCCATGGTGTGATCTATATGTGATCGTGAGCTTTGTAATCTATTTGAATAAGTAGATGTTACTCTTTATCTATTGTTCTACTCAAGTGTTTTATTAATATGAACTTTGGAGTCACCTTGTCCCGCGGTGTGAAGGTGACAGTGTGCACATCATGTGTGTCTCCTCTATGAATTATGGTGTTTGTCTAGTATCTTCTAGGGTGCTCAAGTTGACAGTGTGGGGCTAACTAGACATGGGAATGCTTACTTTAAGGAATGCTTTTTGCAGCCCTACGCAATGATTAGTGTTCGTTATCCAACCGGAGAGGGTTAAGAGTAGCATAGTGAAGAGAAGATATTTAGTTATTCAATTATGTGATCATTGTTGAGTGAAAGTAGGATCCCTAGGCCTTGTTTCCAAGCATTGAAACACCGTTTTCCGCCTGTTCTGCTACATGTTTGCTTGCTGCCATATTTATTTCAGATTGCTATTATTACTTATAACCATCCATATTACTCGCATTTCACTATCTCTTCTCCAAACTAGTGCACCTATATACCTGACAAGTATATTGGGTGTGTTGGGGACACAAGAGACTTCTTGTATCTTAATTACAGGGTTGCTTGAGAGGGATATCTTTGACCTCTACCTCCCTAAGTTCGATAAACCTTGGGTGATCCACTTAAGGGAAACTTGCTGCTGTTCTACAAACCTCTACACTTGGAGGACCAACACTGTCTACAAGAATAGAAGCGTGCGTAGACATCAAGTATGCTCTAATAGGAGGAAGTAAGATTTGGGGAAGTTGCTGTCCTGAAACAGATTCTGTGCTGGCACAAAAAAAAATTAATTCTCTCAGCCAGAACGTCGAATTGATCTGAAACTTTTTGTGCACATGCCCCAGGTTATTATCTAACTTTAAATAGTTTTGCAATTTTTTATTTGAGCAACAGAATATTTTCGAAAAAATAGATCTTTACCTTCTGTTCTGTTTTGACAGATTTCTGCCGATATTTGCAGTTTCCTCTTAATCTCTTTCTTTTGATGTTCTTTTGAGGGGAAGAGCTTTAAAAGAATTTGTGACAGTAGCTAATGCTTTAAAAGTTGTTATACTTGTGTTTAAACTGAACCAAAGTGGATTTATTATTTTGATTACACTAACGTTGCTAATGAAAATTGTGTGAATTTTTGTATGGAGTGAGTTTTCAAGTGTAGGGAGAGAAGAATGATATGATGAGATAAAGGATGGACAAAATCTCAAGCTTGGGGATTACCATGTCATCCCAAGATATATCCAATAAGTACAAGCATCAAAGCTTGGGGATGCCCAATGCATCCCCTTCTTCATCAACAAAAATATGACGTCCTCTTTCAAGACACTATATTTTTATTGCTTCATATGATATGTGTTATTCTTGGAGCGTCAGTTAATTTTTTTTCAGTTTGTTCGGTTTTCTTTGCTGTAGTATATGGTTGGATCCTATTATATTTTTTTTGGAGATAGACACACTCCATTTTCATTGCTTAGAACACTCTAGTTTTCACTCTTATTGTTCTATGAGTGTTCACTTTTTGCCAGTACTGCGTTTAGCTCTTGTTTTCCACTTGTATTTTGTTTACAGCTTGTTGGTTTTCTTCAGTTATATATCATTATATCTCTGGTCTTTGATGAATATTATCTATTAGATTTGTTTCAAAAAAGTTGATTGGTGTTGGAGAAGAGTAAAATATTTCATGCTTATATTGGTGCATTTGAAAGCTCGTTTAGACTGTGGCTTAGACTTTATCATGTCATGATAGATGTTATTTTAATCATGTGCTTAGTAGTTATTGATGTAGCATGACTTGTCTAAAATATCTGAGAGTGCTTAATGTGCCATTGAGTGAAATCATGAGTTGTTTTTATTATATCGAAGCATAATATTGTGGTATTCTCCTTCGAATGCTTTGTTTGGTTGACTTGGCGAATGCTTATACCAGGTTATGACTACAAACCAGTCACATCTAGCTTATATGGTCATTTAGTTTTTGACTTGTAATATCATTTATGCTTTGATTAATAATGTTTTTGTCGCTATGCATGATTATGTCCATTATTTCTCTCTTAATTTGTCGCTCCGAGTCTTTTGCTAGCCTCCACTTGTACTGAGTATGAGCTCTACTCGTGCATCCAACTCCCAAAAACCAAAGTTTGCCAAATGTGTCCACCATACCTACCTATATGTGGACCAAAGTAAATTTCTCATGTGCTACCTTTAAAACCTTCAAAATTATACATGTTTTGTGCCCCTCTTTTAGCTCATGAGGACGTAAATAGAGAATATTTACCTCACTTGTTGATTGGAATTTACACACCTGGACTAGTGGCACGTCCGCTTATCCAAATTGATAGAAGAGCTGGCAATAGGGTGCTCAGCCCTAAACTTGGTTACTATAAATTCTCTTCACCCTCTTGCCTCTGATTTATTAGCTAAAGCATAATTGTGTAAACAAAAGAGAAGAGGGATGATCTACTGACCCCAGTAGCGTCCTTCAATGTGAGCCACTCTTGTAAAGTCTATTTGGCTTGTCACGTACTGTATTGTCTGTTTGCTATTCGTTGACATAAACATACACCTCTCTAAAAACTGTTTTCAATACCTCTCTTTTAATAAAATAAAAAGCTCTAGCACATGAGTTCATCCCTACTTCCCTCTATGAAGGGTCTTTTATTTTACTTTTATGTTGAGTCTTCATCTTCTAACTTTATGCACAATTAAGAGAGCATATTTGTCATTCTGAGTATAATGTGCATCAGTCCCAAAGATGATTATTGATTGATTTATGATTATGTTATTACTTGTTCTCAAATTACTTGTTTCTAGTCACCACTTGAACTTTGAAGGTATCCTGGCATTTATGTTTTGCTCTCACTTTAAGGACAAGCGGAATACCACCTTGTTATGTTTTCTTTATGCTCGAAACAAACATATATATTTCAGTCAATCATTATTCATGATCTTTTGTGTGTGTTACTTTTCATGTTGCAACATGGTTGCTAAGTTTCATTGTTAGAATTATATCTATCATGCCTATGTTTAGAGTACTTTGATCTCAACTTGCAATGCTTTTACATAACATTGATCAAGATTGTGTTGGAAGCATGTCACCTCAAAAATTATTTTGTTATCACTTACCTACTCGAGGACGAGCAGGAGTTAATCTTGGGGATGCTTGATACGTCTCAAACGTAATTATAATTTTCGATGCTCCAAGCTTGTTTTCTATCCAATGCCTTTATGTTTTCACATGTTTTCATTCGTTTTCCAGACTAAATTATTGACAAGATGCCACAGCGCCAGTTCCTGTTTTCTGTAGTTTTTTGTTTCAAAAAAGTTGTTATGGAAATATTCTCGGAATAGGACGAAATAAAATCACAGGGTCCTATTTTTTCCGGCACCTCAACGGAGTCCAAAGGAGACCCGGAGGGGGGCAATGAGGTGGTCACACCACCTGGTGGCGCGCCCCCCTAGCCGCGCCACAAAATGGTGTCGGCCCCTCGGGCACCCACGACATCTCCCTTTAACCTATTTATTCCCCCGATGCAGAAACCCTAAAACATCCATCCTTCATCCACAAAAAGTTTCGTAGCTCCGCCTCCATCGCAGACAAGTTTCGGGGGATAGAAATCTCTGTTCTGGCGCCCTGTCGTGACGGGTAAGTGCCCCCAGAGCCATCTCCATTGACTCCACCGCCATCTTCATCACCGTTGCTGACTCCCATGGTGAGGAGGGAGTAGTTCTCCCCCGGGGCTGAGGGCTCTACCGGTAGCTATGTGTTTCATCTCTATCCCCCGTGGTGTGATCTTTATGTGATCATGAGCTTCGTAATCTAGTTGAATAAGTAGATGTTACTCTTCATCTGTTGTGTTACTCAAGTGGTTTTGTTATTCAGATCTCCGAAGACACCTTTGTCCCACGGTGTAAAGGTGATAGTGTGTGCACCGTGTGTGTGACTTATCATGATTTATATATTTTGTGTTGGATGACCCTATGAAATTTTGGTGTTTGTCTAGAACCATCTAGTGTACACAAGGTGTGCTTTTGTAGCCCTACGCAATGATTGGTGTTCATTATCCAACCGAAGAGTGGTTCGGAGTAGCATAGTGAAGAGATGATATTTTTGTATTCAATTATGTTATCATTGTTGAGAGTGTCCACTAGTGAAAGCATGATCCATATGCCGTGTTTCTAAGCATTGAAACACTGTTTACAATCAGTTCTGCTACATGTTTGCTTTCTGCCATTGTTATTTCAGATTGCTATTATCACTTATAATCATCCATATTACTTGTATTTCACTATCTGTTCGCCAAACTAGTGTACCTATACAACTGACATTTGTATTAGGTGTGTTGGGGATACAAGAGACTTCTTGTATCGTAATTGCACGGTTACTTGAGAGGGATACCTTTGACCTCTACCTCCTGAGTTTGATAAACCTTGGGTGATCCACTTAAGGGAAACTTACTGCTATTCTACAAACCTCTTGTTAGCCGGAGTAATTCTCAGTGCTTGTACTCCTTGCAATGTGTCTACTAACCCGCTTGTACCCTATCAGTAGCAATTTTGGATATGAATGCACACTTGTTTACCCTTTTTTCTTGGTGGTATTTTTTCAGGAAAACAACCCATATGGAGTAGAATTATTTTCTAATTGCTTGCTTTCTGTTAAATTGTGCTTTTGCTTGTGGTGCAAGCACCACTTAAATTTTCCTTGATTGCTTGCTTGTTGTTAAATGGCTGCTTGTGCCTATAGTACTCCAGTTTACTTGGAGTACTTCAGTTTATTGTAATTCTTGCACTGCTTGTGGATTGACTTGTGCAAATATCCCTTGTTAATGTTGGCTCTGTAGTTGAAATGTATCCTAATGATTGCTACCATATCCAAGTTAGAGGCTGAAATGCATTCCAATGATGCATCGCAAAGATAACTACTCCAACTAAAATATGCTTGTGCTTTTGCATTGCAGCAAGTGGTGTCTTTCACTTCTTGCTATAAGCATCAACAATTCCTTGCTTGCACTGCTTATTAGCAAGTTCTTTCTTTCAATGTTTGCAACTCCAAATAACAACAAACACATACACCAAATAACAACACACAACAGACAAATTCTTGGATACCTGCATTTTGATCATCTAATTCTTCTTCGAATATTTCTTCTTCTTCTTCTTCTTCTTCTTCTTCGATTTGAGGTGAACTGAAATTTAGGTCCAGCTGATGTTTTAGCAAGAAATTGTGTCGTTGTTCTACTGCCTCTTATTGCCCCTTTCTGGTTGCGGAGATATGCACATGAGTAGTAGGTGGTTCCTCTCGGCGGCGCCGGCGCTGAATTTCAATTTGGCGTGGATGCTGGACCAATCGGGGTGGTGAGAAGGTGGGCGGGCGAGCATGCGCTGAATTTCAACTTGGCGTGGCTGCTGGACCAATCGGGGCGGCGAGAAGGTGGGCGAGGCCAGGAGATAGGACGGCGAGAAGCTAGGAGAGGCCAAGAGCTGGGGAAGAAGATGGGAAGGTAATTGGGGGTGGCGGCGAGGAGCTGGGCTGGCGAGGATCAGGACGATGAGAAGTTGGGCCGGGCGAGGATCCGGGGAAGGACCTGGCGAGGTACATGGGGCGGTGACGAGATGCGCCGACAAGGATCTAGGCGAGTTCCTGATGGCGGTCGTGATGGGGAAGAACCTGGACGGGGAAGAAACTCGAGGCGTGCGCCGGCGACGGGCTCCCGAAGATGTGGCCCGACGACGTCCGCATGTTTGGCTGGCGAGATATGGATCGCTGGACGGGATATCGCTGCGTGCATGCACCGATTTGCTAGCCTGTACTCTGTACCGATTCGTTCCGACAAGGTTAATTAGGTCCATTTACACGTTTTGTCGGTTTGTCCTAAAATGCTAAAACGTCTTACTTTCTGGAGCATAGGGAGTACTAGATTAGCGTTAGTTTAGGCCTTCCGTAATGCATTGTATCTTAACGCGCTATCCTAGGTAGAAGAAAATTTTAAGAAACGACCACCCTAATGCATTGTATCTTATATGTTGTATCTAAGTCTAGTAGTATTTAATGTTTTTGGCCTAATACTTGCTTGTGGTTGGCCTATCAATATTTTTTGCCTATGATCTCGTGCAAGAGTATCTTATATAAGATACAACTACAATCTCTTTCATCATTAAATATGGTGCCACGTAAGAAAATTGCCTATGATCCCGCGCTAAGATACCCCCATTAGAGCAAGTTCAATAGTAGAGCAAGCAGCCGGCTACAAGAAATTGTCATGTCACCTATAGCCAACTATACAACCAACATGTAAAACAGTGAGCTATAAAAATGTGTTACTTTATTGATGCATGACCCACCTTCCACTCTCACTGCATGCCTAGGAGCACGTGCTGCAGCTAGCTCTTACATGAGAGCCCACCCCTCTTCTCTCTCATCTTCTCTCTCTTCCATGTCATCACAAAAATATTATTCTAATCTTTATAGCCCGCTTACATCAGCTTATTGTACTTGCTCTTACGGAAGGCCTTAGGACATCTCCAACAGGGCTGCTCATTTGCGCACCAATCTGGTCCGCATTTTGTCTGTTTGAGCAGCCGTCCGGGCCAGTGTCCGCGCGGATTTGGGCCCTGCACCCTGCGGGGCTGCTCATTTAGTGGCACGGACATATTTTTCCTAAGTTTTTTTCTCAATGATACTTTGAGCCTAAAAACAAACACAATACTAAATAAAATACGAGTTATTTATTACAAATTTGACCGTTCAATAAGAAGATAAATAAGTCTTAATTAAAATTACAAAAAATCTATTGGTTTCCTACGAAGTTCCAGATGCGTTGCACCAAATCATCTCGAAGTGTGCGGTGGGTGTCCTGATCACGCAACTCGTACTGGAAGTCGATGAAATCCTCAAATGTTGCCACTCCTGGCTGGGGCTCCACGTTCTCACCCTGAAACAACCAGTTCTCGTCGTAGACGCTGTCATAGCGCTCATCCTCTATGATCATGTTGTGCATGATCACACAAGCAGTCATCACCGACCACATAATCTCCGGGCTCTATGTTCTAGCAGGGTGGCGAACAATAGCCCATCGAGATTGAAGCGCACCAAAAGCACGCTCACATCCTTTCAGGGCACTCTCCTGCTCTTGGGCAAATCGCTTCCTCATCTCATCTTGAGGACTGGAGATGGTCTTCACAAAGGTAGCCCACTAGGGATAGATACCATCTGCTAGGTAGTATCCCTTTGTGTAGTGGTGGCCATTGATATCATAGCTCACCTCGGGGGAGTTGCCTACGGCAAGTCTGCCAAACAGCGGAGAGCGCTGGAGCACGTTGATATCATTGTGTGAACCTGCCATGCCGAAGAACGAGTGCCAAATCCACAGATCATGCGAAGCACCTGCCTCGAGAATAACAGTGCACTCACCAACATGTCCCTTGTACTGCCCCTGCCAACCAAATGGGCAGTTCTTCCACTCCCAGTGCATACAATCGATGCTTCCAAGCATCCCAGGCCACCCTCTGCTCTCGTTGATCGACAACAGCCGCTGAGTATCGGCAACAGTCGGTTCCCTCAAGTACTCCGGGCCGAAGACCTGAACCAAAGCTTCACAAAACTTGTACATAGATTGCAGGCACATGGATTCACTCATACGCAAGTATTCATCAACCAGATCACCAGCTACTCCATATGCAAGCATCCGAATTGCCGCGGTGCATTTTTGATAAGAAGTGAAGCCAAGCTTACCGGTGGCATCGGGCTTGCACTTGAACCAATCATCGTAGTCGAGCACACCGAGTCGAATGCGGTTGAACAAGTCCCTTTTCATCCGAAAACGGCGCCGGAATAGCTTGGCCGTGTACACCGGATTGGTTGGGTGGAAGTAGTCATTCCACAGCTGCATATGGCCGGCCGCTCTGCCCCTTTCCAAGCCCGGCGCACGACCGGGAATGGACCCTCTGAACACCGGCCGCAACCTAGCGATGTGGTCATTGACCACGAGAGTGGCAACGAGGATGTCGCTCTCGTCCTCGGAACCGGACTCCGACGAGGAAGAGTACATGATCACGTTGTTGAAGAAGAACTCGTCGCCGCTGTCCGCCATTTTTCGGGCCGAGGTCGGGGCAGGCACACGGCCGAACACCTTGTGTGCGTCCTTGGAGGCGGGGGAGGTGGACCGGGCGGTAGGCAGGCCGACGAACCTCCTGCGGGACAGGCGGCGGCGTGGCGGCGTGGGTGAGAGGTGGAGGAGGTGGCCGTCGCCGGCGGGGTCGAGCGGCGGTGGTGGTCGCCAAATCGGCGAGCTAGCGGCGGCGAGGTGTGACGGGGGCGGCACGGGGGGAGGAGGGGCGTTCTGTGCGGGCCAGAGGAGTGTGTCCACGGGACACTTTTGTTGTCCGCGGGGCTGCTCAAATCTGAACCAAATTTGGTCAGGATTTGAGCAACCGGGGACAAAAAAAACGGACCGCGGTCCGTATGAGCAGCGCCGCAGGGGTCTGGTTTCGGTCCAGACTGCTCAAAACGGACTGGTCCGGGCCAAATGAGCAGCCCCGCTGAGATGTCCTTAGTCTATGAAAAGAGTTACAGAGACGTGGAGTGAAATGAATGGCTCAATTTTGATTCCTTTCTCGAAAACCGGACCACGTTCTGATTTCTATACCGTGCGTGATGTTGTCACTAGGCAAAATTCCGTAATACTTGTCCGTAAGTGTAGCATTGCTTGGCCCACGAAATACAGCAACCAATCAGAATTTCACATTTCACAGGTAAAAAAAAAGAAAAATTCAGATTTCAGAAGTTAGAACTCACTAAACCTAGGATTTAATTCCCCAAATACTAGCAAGTAGCAACGCAGCGAGCCAGCATCCCCTCCCACTCGACGCCGCGCCGAAATGCGGCGACCAAACGACGGCGACGCAGCCGATTGGAGGCGTGACGATGGTCCCGCGGAGTCCTCCTACGCGTTCGACGGTAGCGACGACGAGCCGCATCAGCCGACGCCGACGCCGGCCTCCTCCGACGACCCGCTGTGGCAGTGGCGGAGCCAGGGCCTCTCCGAGGTGGTGCTCTCATGGTCGGTGGACCAAATCCTCAACAAGGACCTCCTCCGCGATAAGGTAACGAGGCGCTAACCTCCATCCCCTTCTTCCCCCTCAATTCGCTGCCTAAGCTACTAGGTGTGGGTTGCGAGTGATCCCGGTGGATCTGAAGAAACGTGTGACTTCGTATGCCTGAATGGGATTTATACTGGGGTAATTTTGAATTACTATGTGGCCATTTTGGGTGCTTGTGCTGTGCATAGGTAGAGAATTTTGTGTGGAGCTGGTAATTATGCCGGGCACTTGAAAATTGTACTTTTGACGCGCTTTACTGGTAGAGGTTTTCACTTTTTAGGTGAGCATTGACGCACATTCTTATATGCCCCAGGAATGATTTTTTTTTTTTGTAGTAGAACTGCGGGAAATCATAATGCTTAACTACCTTAACAAAGAAAGCCCAGCGGGTATGCTGTTTATGAGCTATATGAACTTTGTTTTGCAATTACCTAAAATAAAACTACGGGTTCATGGAATGAAATGTTGTTACAGGTGTCCAAGATCCCTGAGACATTTAACAGCATGGAACATTACATGACATCCTTTTTTGGACCACTTCTAGAGGAGGTCCGGGGTGATATGTCTTCAAGCATGGAGGATATCTCCAGAGCTCCATATGCAAGATTGCTATCAATTAACACGTCGAGAAAGAGGAAAGGAATGTTTGAGATCAAGCTCGACAGATGGAGGGGTGGTTGTGGGGCCGAAGGCTATAGGCCGAAAGCAGCAGATGTGCTACTTATTTCAGAAACAAGACCAGCAAATCAATCCGATATTCTCAAACAGTCGAAATCCTGTGTCATCGTATGGATTAATAAGGTTGAGGGTAATAAGATGACCGTCAAGGCATCACGATGGATGGAGACCGGGGCTGATGGAGATGAACGGCAACAACTGGGTGTTAACAAGTATGAGAAGTTGTGTGCTGAAGATTTGGACAAGTCATGGGAGATATTGGATCAAGAAGCAATGGCTCAGAAATCCATAAATTCATGTGTAAATGAAAAAATGAGGAGAGAACCACCAAAAGGTAGAAAGTGCCTTGAGAAGTGTAGTGATCCGCAGGAACGAAATGACACAGGGATGTGTGGAAATTCATCAAGGAGATGGTCCTTCTATGCTATGCACCTGACTAATATGATAACATCTGACCGTGTTTGGATTGCGCTCCGAAGGGGGCTGACAATGCATTCAGAAGTCATTCTTAACATGCTGGGCAAAAACAATTATGTAAGTCTTTCAGTTTCATTTTCTCCTTCCAGATTAATTTGCATTGCTCAAGCGATTAAACCGCTCTGGCATGCAAAAAATGCATGGATATTTGATTTGATATGCGTTTGGGTGGAGGTACCTAAGGATCATCAAGTTCCATACTGTCTATACCATGTGAACTACATATTCTGATACCAGTTCATCTCTTTTTCTCTCTTTTTGCACAGAATGGAAGGATATATTTATTTACCTACGTGCTGTTGAACAATATGCTAGAGCCCTTGTTTTGCCGTACTCGTAAATTTGCATAATCTTACTGTTCTAGTTGGTATATGGATATCAGAACTTTGTAAAAGATTACTTGCCAGGTCATGTACTCATGTAGTATGGTCAAGTCCATCTTAATGTTAATCTGTTGATGTCTGGTTTAGCTGTACAATTGTGACATTGTGTTTCATCCCTGTCATTACGTTGCTACCATTAAACTTACACCACAACCGCCATTTGCATTCTCTTTATTTAGTTAAGAAGCTAAAAACATTCTTATTGTCAAAACTGAATGTGATGTATGCTTCATCATACTTTTCCACATTTTGGCATTGATATTATCTCTCTTCTTTCTTTACATAGTCCCTCTATGCAACTGTTGTGTCCATCTGCATTTTTGATTGAGTTCTGAATTTCCAAATTGATGTTTTTGTAGGCTATTAGACCTTGCAATCACTGCAGCAGTAACTCACATGGTGAAATCAAGGATTATCTCTGCAATTTTAAGCTGAATAGCTCGCAGCTGGATGCAGTAGCAAACTGTATTTCATCTAGTAATTGTCCTCATAGACCTTCTTCTGTGGGGCTAATTTGGGGCCCACCTGGCACAGGTAAAACTACAACACTTGCAGTAATGCTACACATGCTTCTGATGAAGAAACAAAGAATTCTTGCATGTGCTCCAACCAACATGGCTGTCTTGCAAGTAGCTTCTCGTCTTCTTGGGTTGATTCAGGACTTCTCTCTAAGCCATCACTATTCCTTTGGTGACATCATTTTATTTGGTAACAAGGACCGTTTGCACATTGGCAAGGAGTTGTCGAAAATATATTTGGATGATCGTGTCAAGAGGTTGCTGAGGTGCTTCAACCAAGAAGTTGGGTGGAAGCATTGTGTGGATTCTGTCCTGAAATTCCTATCAAACTGCATTTCTCGGTACAGGATGTCCCTAGACATACAAGCAAACAGTGATGATTGCAACCCCACTTTTAAGAAGTATTTTACAAGTAAATTCAACAGTTTAGCAGAAGAACTGGTAGCATGTATTGATACATTCTTCGACCATCTTCCAGCGGATACCCTGGGCAAGAACTTTGACAGGATGATATTTGCGAAAAAATTGATATATAAAGTGCAGAAGTTACTGATTGCAGATGATGTCTCTGATGAGCTTCTTATTACAATCTTCGAGCCCGCCGATGAACTTTCTGACCCTTCTGTTAGTCATGATGGCTTGAAAGATGATGCAACTGAGGATCTTCCTGACAATGACATCTCTCTAGATAACCCTTTGGAGATAAAATCTTTGTGCATTAAAACCCTGATGGATCTTTCCAAGATGCGGCTTCCTTGTGAAGAGAATGAATCTTCGATCAGGGACTTGTGTTTGAAGCAAGCGAAACTCATATTTTGCACTGCTTCTGGTTCGTTTGAGTTATTCAGGCTGCAAGGTGTGATGCCTATAAGCATCTTAGTTATTGACGAGGCAGCACAACTAAAAGAAGCTGAATCATTGGTTCCTCTCTTGCTACCAGGAATAAAACATGTTCTGCTAATCGGGGATGAAAACCAGCTATCATCACTGGTGAAGAGCAAGGTACACTTTAGTTTGTAAGATCATTTTGAGTGCCATATTCTTTGGTATCGTCCTCATATGTTACTGATCATATGAACACTTCCTGAGTTGCTCATACTTTCTCCTTGTTGCTACTTGCTAGATTGCTAAAGATGCTGACTTTGGACGAAGCCTCTATGAGAGATGGTGTGGAATGGGTTACAACAAGCACTTGCTGGAAGTACAATATAGAATGCACCCTTACATTAATAAATTTCCAAATGCCAACTTTTATGGTAACCGAATTTTGGATGATCCCAGTGTCAAACGGGAAGACTATACCAAGAATTATCTCCCTGGTCGTATTTATGGTGCTTATTCATTCATTCATATCGAAAATGATATGGAAATGCTTGATGATCTTGGCCAGAGTTCAAAAAATATGGTGGAGGTTGCTGTAGCAGCCAATATTATTGAAAGACTTGCAAAAGGTATATTGAAAGCTTAAACATTCATATATCGTGTTGGAGGCATAAGTTACTGCTAAGCTGCAGGATTTGAATAAAACTAATTACTGTTTGTGTAAAACTACCGTAGAATGCAGAGAGAAGAGGCAGAGAACCAATGTTGGTGTAATATCTCCGTACACAGCCCAAGTGATTGCAATGCAAGAAAGAATCGGAAGAAAGTTTGAGAAACATGAGTTTCTGTCTGTTACCGTAAAATCGATCGATGGATTTCAAGGTGGCGAGGAAGACATAATATTAATTTCTACAGTTAGGTCCAACAAAGATGGGAAAGTAGGGTTTCTCTCTGATGCTGGAAGAATAAATGTTGCTTTGACAAGAGCAAAGTAAGTTTTCTTAACTGGGTGATATTCAAGAATTAGTTTCTGCCTTCTCATTAAAATATCTATATGTTTTTCCATAGGTACTGCCTTTGGATCCTTGGAAATGGAACCACTTTGCTTGCTAGCAATTCAATATGGGCAGACTTAGTCAAGGATTCGCTAAAGCGTGGATGTTTCTTTGATGCTCTCAAGGACAAGGATTTAGCAGAAACAGTGAGACTTGGAACCAAGGTAACGCCCTTGTTGTGTGAAAAGAAAGGTCTTTCTATATAATATATCTTGCTCGTTAGGTGCACGTTTATGCTGCCTAAAAGTTTATGATGGTTTTTAAGTGTACAGCTTCTTACTACATCCTTTAAGTCGCATTCTTTGGCCACCACTCCTTATGGCTACTCATTTGAGGATACATGCAGGGCTAATGCCTAGCAAGTGTAATGGTATAAATATACAATGAAGGCCAGTGACTTGATGCTCTTGGTGGAGCACTGCAGCCATGCAGGCCCTCATGCAGAGTGGCGCCAATCTTGCTAGAACACTGCTCTGCCAAGAGTCTAGTGAAACCCAGTTTCCTACAATAACCCAGTTTAGTAAAAACGGAATGGAATCTAGTACTCCCTCCGTCCACTTTTATAAGGCACACTACTTAGCATTTCAATTTTGATCACGTACATAGTAAAATGAGTGAATCTATGTACGAAATGAATCTAGATTCACTCATTTTAGAATGTACTCCCTCCGTCTCAAATTAACTGTCACAAAGTTGAAGAAAAGTAGATGTATCTAGACATGATTTAGTGTTAGATACATCAAGTTTTATCCATATTTGTGACACTTAATTTGAGACGGAGGGAGTACGTGGCCAAAATTGAAATGACTTATAAAAGTGAACGGAGGGAGTATGTATGAAAAATTGAACTAGGTTGATTTGCTAAGTGCTGACTAATATCTTGTTTCTGATCCTTTGTGTTATTCAGTAAAATTGTCCTTTATGGTCTTCTGCATTCTAGTAAAAAGATTATTAGGAGGTTCTTTATAAAATGCTTACAGAAGTTTTTTTTTTTTTGCACTTACCAGAGAAGTGGCCGCACAATTGATGCAGCTGGAGTGCCATCTTGGTCATTAAGGGTAAGGGGTGAGTTAACTGTGGCTGGCAGCAGCCCACAGATAAGACGGGGTCAGCTTCCATCTTCTGGCGGTGCACGGAGCATGAATAATTGTTATAATTGGCAACCAAAAGGCCATGATTCGCGGCCAAATGCTAGTCGCCCAAACAGACCTATTTTCTTAGCTCCTAGAGAGGACATGCAGAGAAGACACTTTGAGCAGCACAGAACCTTTCCTGGTGGTGGCTACTGTAATCAATCACGAGGTGTCCCTGCTAATCAATATCGGCCCAACAGGTCCAGACCTTCCTGTGACAAATATGGTGCTCCAGAAGGGTTTAGAGGACAGGTTGAGCGGCAGCACTATCAAACCAGAACTGTTCAGGAACCCTTGTGCAGTACTTCTCAAACAGGCAATGGTAGGTTTACTCCTGGATCAGTTCGGAGGGTAGAATCACACAACCCCACAAGTCTTCTTGGTGAATGGCAACCTTCAGGAGGTTACTGCAACATGGGTTCTCAGAACAGGTTTGCTTATCCGTCACGGCCAGTTTCATCTCAAAGAATGTCCAGTTCAAATGGAAATGCTGGTCCTCGTTTTTGGGATATGAACAAAGAGAGGCAGCTCGGTAGTCATCCGCGAAGAACACCATACACATACAGGGAACGAGCGCCACACAGGGGAGTTGGTGGTCGAGATATAGAAAGGCCTTCATTTCATGAGGTAGCAACTAGGGGTGCCCGGCATGAGCATGCCAATAACAATCGGATGGAAGAACCCCATAGCGGGGGGCAGCATATCAGTTCTGAAGCCGTGCCCCATGACTTGCCAGTTCCGGAGCAGCGGGGGATGAAAAGAGAATGGTGCGAAGCAGAAGCATCAGATTCACCTCACCAGAACAACAGAAAAGTAAGACTTGCTGTTGAGAGCGCAGATGAACCCCGTTGCCAAGGGCAGGATTGCAGTTCCGGTGCTGCATCCCACAGACTGGCAGTTCCTGAGCAGCCTGTGATGAAAAGAGAGGGGTGTGAAGTAGAAGCATCGGGTTCACCCCTGCAGGACAACACAGAAGTAAGATCTGAAGCTCATCGTCAACCTCAGGATGGCAGTTCTGGAGCCGCTCCCCACGGACTGCCTGTGACAGATCATCCTGAACAGAAAGCAGAATCATCATGTTCACCCCGCCAGGACAACACAGAAGCGAGGCTCGAAAGCTCAGATGAACCGCCTGGTAAGCCGCAGGATACCCGTCCTGGAGCCGCTCCCGACGAACTGCCTGTTCCTGATCAGCCTGAGACGAGACGAGAGGAGTGTGAAGCAGAACCATCAGATTCGACCCACCAGGCCAACACAGAAGCAGGCCCTGGAAGTTCAGATCAGCCGTATTGTCAGCAAGAGGATACTACCAGTTCCGGGGCTGCTCCCCAACAACTGGCTGCCTCTGAGCAAGGAGGCATGGAAATAGACCCGTGGAAAGCAGAAGCAACCGTTATACCTGACATTAACATCAGACTCGACAGCGTAGAAGCAGATAGCTAGATAGACCCTGAAGTTTGATATAAGCTGCCTGTCCTGTTTTTTTTTTTGTCTCTGTATAGGCTAGTCATATCATCTTCCCTTCTGTCCTATATCACCAAAAGGATGGCTTTGTATAAACATGTGGCGCATTTTTTCTTTTTCTTTTTGTGCAGATAATTTCTTGGGGGACTTATAAGAGAATCTGAATTGTGGCAGTACTGTTAGGGATGTAAATGGTACGGATAATTTCCGCCGCGAATCCGCATCCGAATCCGTTTTAAAGGATATGGTATGCAATAATAGTAATCCGCCGGATACGGACGCGGATGTGGATTTTGGTCAAGTGGATATCCGACGGATATGGTAGCGGATATGGTATTGCTATTATCCGACGGATACGGATTATCCGCACTTATTCGCGGATTATCCGTCCTTATCAATTAGGATAATCCGATTAACATAACACTATCATCCTAAATATACATTTAATCCGTTGACCCATAGACCAAATCACCCGCTCGTAGCTTAGTATAACCTATGTTCAACATCTTGACTCAATGCACAAATTGCCTCCGGCGAAAATCTCTCAAGAGTTGAGTTATTATTTATCCTACCAAAGTTCCTAGTTGCTAGACGCAAATTCATATTGCAAATCATCAATCATTTTGTGACAGGTTTAAGTACTATTTAATTACTATCTTTGTTTTGGGGTAATTTTAAACATTTGGCCACTCTTCAGTGGTATTTTTGCATGGTGACAATACATCTCTTTGTACGTATTTATCCGATAAGTTTTACCCGTTTCCGGTCCGAATCCGCTCTGTTTCCGATCCGAATCCGGAGTCCGATATTATCCGCATCCGCATCCGTATCCGGTCATTATCCGATCCGATCCGCATCCGACAAAAAAATATGGTAAAGGATATGGAGAGAGCATTATCCGATCCGATCCGATCCGTTTACATCCCTAAGTACTGTTTTGTTTTTCTGTTAATGTTTTTTCCAGGGCTGGGCTTGGTTTGGGAGCTAAGGTTGTTCGACTCAAGTAGGACCGAGTCATCCGTTTCGGTGCTTATTGAGCAGCTCGACTCAAGTAGGACGGGCTTTGCTTGGGCACAGGCCCATGCTATGTTGCGTCGTCCACAGGCAAAAAACCGTGCTGCGGGCTGCGGCTGGCAACGTGAGCCAGCGGATTGGCACAGCATAGCGGTTCTATGGGGAGGCACGTGGCAATTTCAGGCACAAGACCTGGGATATGCTTAAACGAGGTGCTACATCTTCGGATCTCCCATGGTTATGTATCGAAGACTTCAACGAGGTGTTATATCGTGCTGCAAGTTTTAGACGCACTCTTTTCCTTACCAGGGTACCTGAGCGGACTGAAAGGTTTTTAATGAGGCGGCTTGCATGCTTATATATTTAGTGAGTTTTTAGTTAAAAAAAAAGGTGCTATATCGTGCTGAGCACGTTGGGGTCAATGCGAGGTGCTATATCGTGCTGAGCATGTTGGGGTCAATGCGAGGAGTACGGAACAGATTGCAGCGTTCCGGGAAACAGTTGATGTATGTGGCTTGCAGTGCCTAGGCTACACGGGAACGCCATGGACTTTCGAGAAACGAGTTGCGGGAGGAAGTTTATGTCGAACACGGCTGGATAGAGCGCTAGATACCCTCTCACAACTCTTCATCACTTAGCCGCGGCATCGTCGGACCACTCTCATCTCCTTCTCCTTGAGGGGGAGAGGACGCCGAGGCCAAGGAAAGATCGTATTTTCATATACGAGGTAATGTGGGAGTCTCACGAGACTTTTGATCCGCAACTACACCACTTGTGGCAGCAAGGCGGAGTGTGTACAACTACAGGAGATTTTCGAAATAAACTGAACAATCTATCGGGTAGCCTGACTAGTTGGAATACAAACTCCTTTGGCAATGTGAGAAAGCTTTTGCGCGAACTCCGTGGACGGCTGGAATTCTTGCGAGCACAGCCGGGCCGGGTGGAACCCTCATAAGGAGATTAAGGTGTGTGATTGCATCATCGAGTTGCAGTACCGTGAGGACGTTATGTGGCATCAAAGATCGCACATTCAGTGGCTTTCGGAGGGCGACAAGAACACTCATTTTTTTTCCATCAAAGAGCTAGTCGCCAAAGAAAGAAGAATAAGATCACGAAACTGAGAAAACCAGATGGTGAGATGACTGAGGATATGCAAGAGATAAGCGATAAGTCGAATGCTTTCTTCGGAAATCTCTATGCATCTGAGGCCACACATGGGATGGAAGAGGTGCTGAATACATCACTGCAGAAGGTGACAACAGTGATGAATGAGGATCTCACAAAACCCTACAATGAGGGGGAGGTGAAAACTGCTCTGTTTCATATGTATCCCACTAAGGCCCCGGGACCGGATGGGTACTCGGCGCATTTCTTTCAGCGCATCTGGGAGCTTTGTGGAAATGAGGTGACTAACTCGGTACTTCGGATTTTGAGGGAAATTTACAGCCCAGAGGAGATAAATAACACATTTATAGTTCTCATCCCGAAGGTGGCAAACCCAACCGAGCTAGCGCAATTCAAACCTATCAGTTTGTGCAATGTAATCTACAAAATTACGTCAAAGGTTTTGGCTAATAGGCTGAAGAAACTACTGCCTGACATTATCTTGCAGGAGCAATCAACATTTGTGCCGGGAAGATTAATAACGAACAATATAATTACAGCTTATGAGTGCCTGCACTTCATGAAGAGAAATAAAGCGCAAAAACATCGCCATTGCGCTCTCAACCTAGATATGCGTAAGGCATATGACCGTGTCGAGTGGGACTATTTGGAAGTTGTGATGCTCAAGCTTAGCTTTGATACAGGGTGGGTAAGGCTAGTGCTGAAAATGATCTCCATGGTTTCATTTTCAGTTTTATTTGATGGATCACCGCTTCAGTCCTTTAAACCATTGCGTGTAATTCGACAAGGTGATCCCATATCCCCGTACTTATTTTTACTTGCAACAGATGACCTTTCGTTCCTCCTAAAATCAAGAAGTGTTATTGAATCATCAAATCTCAAGGGTCTAACGGTGGCAACATCTGCTGCGATAGTTAACCACTTACTTTTTGCTGATGGTAGCCTGTTGTTTGTTAAAGCAAGTACAGAGGGAGCCAATCAAGTGGTCAGGATGCTGGACACTTACTGCCAAGCCTCAGGACAGCGGATAAATTTTGATAAATCTTTAGTTTATTTCAGCAAGGGCTATCCAGAGAACATTCGAATTGAGATGAAAGGCATACTGAATGTTCCTACTGAATCTCTTAGTGAGAAATATTTAAGCATGCCTTTAGGCGTGGGTCGGTCAATTAATGGTGCTTTTAAAAGTTTGAGAGACTGGGTATGGAAGAGGATATAAGGGTGGATGGAAAACATTTTGTCCGAAGGAGGAAAGGAAGTGTTAATAAAATCGGTCGCACAAGCGGTGCCAACTTACTCCATGTCATGCTTTAAGCTTCTAAGAGGACTCTCTCACAAGCTGAACTCGCTGATTCGGAATTTTTGGTGGGGCAGCAGGAATGGACAGAGAAAAACATGCTCGGTTTCGTGGGAGGAGATGTGTACTCCAAAATTTGCAGGTGGACTTGGATTTAGGGACATAAGAGTTATTCAATCTTGCTCTGTTGGCCTGTCAATCATGGCGTCTCCTACAGGAACCTGATACTCTCGGTGCTAGAATTCTCAAAGCTGTTTACTTACCCTCTACAGATCTCTTGCAGGCCACGCTAGGTTCTCACCCATCCCAGGTGTGGCGCTCAATTCTTGAAGGAAGGGATATCATGAGACAGGGGTTAGTTCGCCGGATAGGTACAGGAGAAAACACGAACACGTGTAATGATTTATGGCTTCCCGCGACGAGGTCCGGCGGCCAATCACCTGCCTGACTGCTAACCCACCGAGGAGGGTTGCATATTTCATTGATCAGTCCTCAACTAGCTGGGATGTCCAAAAGCTCAAGGTTTACTTTATGGAATGGACATTGAGGTGACCACATCAATCCCGCGGAGCACGAGAAGGTCGGAGGATTTCTGGGCTTGGCATTTAGGGAAGCCACAGTGTGCTCATCGCCAAATATGCCACGTAATCCTAATTTGGCTTTGCCTTCATAGTTGGTGGCTCTCCGCAGCGCAGTCATTGCCAATTGCATGCTTGTGGGCCCTGATGCTGACACAATCCAGCTACCTTTTGTCTTGGGTGTGAACGATAGATTGGGTTGCTACAATATTTTATTCAATATACACGAATATGGCATCGGATTCTTCTAGGTGCATAGGCTCCCAATTATTTGGCTTTGGAACCACCTCTACAATGGTGGGAACTACTCCAAAAAGCCAAAATCTCAATTTGGAATCTCAATTTGGCATACATTATGACTGTCCTTAGAGCCCTCTGGAATATTCTCAGTTTGATCGGCGTATAGGATGGTTTTCAACACTAAACGAAGCATGGTTAGAGGGGAATGCCACCTGCTCTGATCAGATACGAGAGGAGAAGGACCGGGCCTCACTTTGGAAAGTTAAGGTGCCGTCCAAAATACGAGTTTTTATGTGGAGACTAGCTAAACAGTCAATCCCCACGAGAGATGTTAGACATATGAGGAATATGGCACCAAATTCTTTGTGTGCTATATGCGGGGACATATGAGGAATATGGCACCAAATTCTTTGTGTGCTATATGCGGGGAACACGACTCGTGGCGACATTCAGTCCTAGAATGCAATATGGCGAGAAGTGTTTGGGCCCTGGCTCCTGGTACAGTCACGGAGCATTTGTACAGAGTCCCTTGTCCACGTACTCCTTTGTTGAAAACTTCATCCACGACTTGGATATCTCTTCAACAGCATAGAGGATGGCACCTGCACCTCGTGCGAGTCCGGAAGCAAGAAAAAGATGGATCGCCCCCGAGGATGGCTATGTCAAGATTAACGTTGATGCAGCTGTCGGGAAAACCCATATTTGTGGTGCAATTGCAGCGGTGCACAGAGCGACGAACGGTGTCTTCATGGGCGCATCCGCAGTGGTCATTTGAGGCATATCTGACCCGGCCATGCTGGAAGCCTTGGCCTGCCGAGAGGCCATGGTGTTGGTCAAACATTTATCCCTGGAGCGTATCCAGGTAGCGACAGATTGCCTTGAAGTTATCTCCTCTTTGGAAAGTAGAAATATGGGAAGATTCATCACTGTTTTAGAGGAAATCAAGGCGAGTGAAAGAGAGATGATATTGGCAAAGTTCATACAAAAATTCCTAAGCAACTCCCAATTTTTATTAAAGATGGCTTCTATAATCTTTCTTTTGAGAAAGAAGGGGAGAGAGCAGTGGATGTTGATATGACTTCTGTACAAAAAGGTAATGACAAGGATGGTGATGATGGTCATGATGAAGATGACTTGGATCAGGAAATGGATGTTTCTGATATCCCTGTACTTGCTGTACAGCCTCCTTTGGAGAAATTGGGTGCTAATGTGAGTACTAATCCTAGTTCATCTAATGTTGGATCTAAACGAGCTATGGGGTTATGCTTCTCTCCTCAAGTAGCTAAATCTATAGAAGTGGCACACAAGGTTTTGAAAGGGGAAATTGATTCCCATTGTGACTCACAGTGCATGTTGGATCCTATGGAGACAGCTCATGGAAACATAATTGGCGAAAAGTTGGACTTTGAGGGAGTGCACATTGGCGCTTCTCCGTCCTCCTTTGATGTTCCCTCTAAGGTATTTCCATCTGTTTTAACGAACGCAAATTTGCCCTCTGTTTTCAATGCGGAGGTGTCTTCTAATTTTGTTAATTGTTTCGCCTGTTCGAGGAATCAAACTAATGTTGTGAGAAATTGTGTTCACTCTGGTTCGTTGGAACAGGTGGTCGAGTCAGGGAATCAATTTGTACAGCAAAATGCTCAGGTTACAGGGCAGGGGTTCTCTGGTGCAACTGCGAAGTGCTCGCAGCCTCGCTCGGAACCACGGCAGAAAACTGCACCTATCTCTGCCGTGACGGCAGAGAAAGAGCAGGTTTTCCTACCGTATGCGCTGCCCTCGGGCACACGGCAGGCATTTTCGCTGCCGCCGCGGCAGGATCAGTCTTCGCGGCTGGAGTTGAGTTGGGTTGCTGCCTCCGGTGATTCGGTTGCACGGCCTTCGCTTCCACCACGACAACTTGCTGTCACTCCATTGGTAGGGGCTGACACGGTGGTACCAGGGGTGGTTCAACAACAGATGGCTGCTGGATCTTTCTCCGATGGTGAGAAGTCGATGATTGCGTCACACAGTACCCTGCCATTTCCATCTTTAATTGAGACTAATGATGCTAATTTAATTACAAATGTTTCTATGACAGTGAACACTTCCCAATCACCTAAGATGTTGGGTGTGGGTAACAGAGATGGGCCTTATAATGCTCCCATGTTTTCGCCAAATATGCAAGATGTTGTAGATTTTGGTGGGATTGTGGACCCTGCTAGCTCTGGTTTGCGCTCTAGCAACAGAATTCGAGCGCAAGGCAACGCAGATGACACTCAATTGGATCGTGCCACTGCTCCGGCACAGAGACGCAACGATTTCTACTCTCCAGGTACGAAAGTTAATAGAAAACTATCTTTCCTAGCACTTCCTAATGAGGTTATTGCTACTACGGCTAGTAAGTTGGGAGTTTCTTTGGGTAATAATGCTTTGCAAATTGAGTCTTCCATCCAAAAACTAAAAGAAGTTGAACAAAACCGAATTCTCACTTGTGTTTCAAAAAATGTGGATAATGGAGAGGAAGGGGAGGATAATCATAATGTTCTGAGCATTGCTGTTGGTTTGTCGGAAGATCTTGGGGTTGAGGATAATGATCCTACTGTGGACCAAATGGGGCCAGAAACCGAGATTATTCCTACTAAAATTACACGTAGAAAGAAAATAGGCACTGACCTAGATGTTAAGAGACGAAGTGCTAGGTTACAGAAATTTAAAACTGGTAAACAATGAAAGGAATGATTTGGAATACAGATGGTTTTGGGGATACGGCTAAACATTTTGCGATTAGAGAATCAGTTCGAGAGGAAAAACTAAATTTCGTAGCTATTATAGAAACAGGAAGATCAAATTTTTTCGTACCATTTCTAAATTATCTAGGGGATGGGAGGGATTTTTTTTGGTATTGCCTTCCACCTCGTGGTCGCTCTGGCGGCATTCTTGTGGGTTTTGATCCCGTGATGTTTGAGGTTCAAAACGTTGACGCAGGAGATTTCTGTATTAAGTTTCACATTAAGAATAAGTCGGATGCCTTCCTATGGACTTTTGTAGTGGTATATGGGGCGGCACAGGACTCTCTTAAAAATGATTTCCTAGCAGAGTTAGTTCGTATTTGCGAAAAGGAAGAGAGACCACTGTTAGTTGGAGGGGATTTTAACATTATTAGGCGACAACATGAGAAGAACAATGATAATTTTAATGCGCGTTGGCCTTTCATTTTTAATGCAATTATTGAGAGTCTTGAATTGAGAGACCTAGACTTTTCAGGGAGGCAGTTCACTTGGGCTAGCAGAGGGGTAAACCAGACTTTCGAGAAATTAGATAGATTCCTAGCTAGTGTGGATTGGGAACAAAAGTTCCCGTTGGTTTCAGTACATGCATTGGCTCGTACTGGATCAGATCATACACCCCTCATTATTGACTCTGGTCAACAGGCACACCTTGGAAATAAATCAAAATTCTCATTCGAACTGGCTTGGCTTAAGAAAGAAGGGTTTCTGGAACTTGTGGCTAGGGAATGGTCCTCTTATGTAGAGGGTGAATCCGCTTTAGAGACTTGGCAATGCAAAATTAGACATCTACGACAATTCTTACGTGGCTGGGCTAAAAACTTAAGTGGCCAATATAGAGTTCAGAAAGAGAAATTGATTCTCTTAATTAATGAACTTGATATTCGAGCAGAGTCTATACCGTTATCTGTAGCAGAAAGACAAGCTAAGACGGATGCGGATGCATGTCTTTCTCGACTCAGACGTGAGGAAGAAGCCAAATGGGCTCAGCGAGCTAAGATCAAACATATTCAAGAAGGTGGCGATAATACTCGTTATTTCCATTTGATTGCAAATGGGAAACATAGAAAGAAACGCATCTTCCAGTTAGAGCAGGATGAGGGGACAATTGTGGGGGAACTCAATCTCCAATCCTTCATCACTGATTTTTATAAACGTCTTTTTGGACCTCCTGACCCGAATTTCTTCACCTTGGATGAAGAAAGAGTGGACGATATTGATCGTGTTTCGGTTGACGAGAACGAAACGCTGGTGGCTCCATTCACTGAGAAAGAAGTGTTTGAAGCAATTTCTCAAATGAATAGGAACACGGCCCCTGGTCCTGATGGTTTTCCAACCGAATTCTACCAAGTGTGTTGGCCGGTTATTAAAAATGATTTAATGGCCATGTTCCAACAGTTCTACAATGGAAAATTACCTCTGTACCGTTTGAACTTTGGTGTTATTACTTTGTTACCAAAGAAAGAGGACGCGAGTAGGATAGAACAATATAGACCCATCTGTCTACTCAATGTGAGTTTTAAGATCTTCACGAAGGTTGGAACCAACCGGGTGACTGCAATTGCGCAGTCGGTGATTAAGCCAACTCAGTCCGCTTTTTTGCCAGGTAGGAATATTCTGGAGGGAGTGGTTATTTTACATGAAACTGTTCATGAGCTTCATTCCAAAAAGTTAGATGGTGTGATCTTCAAAATTGATTTTGAAAAAGCATATGACAAGGTTAATTGGAATTTTCTCCAGCAAGTATTGAGGATGAAGGGATTTCATTCCAAATGGTGTAATTGGGTCTCTAGTTTTGTCCAAAAGGGTAGCGTAGGCATTCGGGTAAATGATGACATTGGTCATTATTTTCAAACGTGCAAAGGTTTAAGACAAGGTGATCCCCTATCACCGGTTCTTTTTAATTTGGTGGCTGATATGTTAGCCATCATTATTAATAGAGCCAAAGAGGAGGGTCAGGTTGGGAGCTTAGTTCCTCATTTGGTTGAGGGAGGTGTCTCAATTTTGCAATATGCTGATGATACGATCTTATTTCTTGAACATGATCTCGAAAAGGCCGTAAACATGAAGTTGATTTTGTCGTTATTTGAACAATTGTCTGGTCTCAATATTAATTTTCATAAGAGTGAAATCTTTTGCTTTGGACATGCTAATGATCATTTGGTAGAGTATAGAAATATATTTGGTTGTGAAGTTGGGACTATGCCCTTCAAATACCTTGGTATTCCTATCCACTATAGAAAACTTCTACTAAAAGAATGGAAAATGGTGGAAGATCGCTTTGAGAAAAAACTAGCGTGTTGGGCTGGTAAACTTCTTTCCTACGGTGACAGACTAGTGCTCATTAATTCATGCCTAACTAGCCTACCCATGTTCTTACTCTCTTTCTTTGAAATTCCAGTGGGAGTACGAAAGAGATTAGATTTCTTCCGTAGTAGATTCTTTTGGCAAAGTGATCAGCAGAAAAAAGAAATATCGGTTGACAAAATGGAGTGTTATATGTAGGCCAAAAAATCAAGGGGGGTTAGGGATAGAACTTCTAGACATTAACAATAAATGTTTGCTGAGCAAATGGCTCTACAAAATTCTTAAAGAAGATGGGGTTTGGAAAGAACTGTTGACAAATAAATACTTAGGAGATAAAACTCTTACGCAAGTCAAGCCGAAACCCACTGATTCTCCCTTTTGGAGGGGAATTTTATCGGTAAGACATGAATTTTTCTCGAGGGATAGGTTTGTGTTGGGCAATGGCAAACAAACTCGTTTTTGGGAAGACGTGTGGATGGGGGAGGAAGCATTGGCTTCTCAATATCCTGGTTTGTACCACATTACTAGAAACAAGAATGTACTTGTTGCAGATGTGTTAGCCTCAGCTCCTCCCATTAACCTACAATTCCGAAGAAACCTCCAAGGGAACAACTGGACAACATGGTTGCATCTTGTTCAAAAATTGATGACTATTTCTCTTTCTGAGGAGGAAGATGAGTTCTCTTGGTCGGTGAACAATAACGAGGTTTTCTCAGTTAAATCAATGTATAATGAGTACATGAATACTGATCCTCCTTTCGAACATAAGTACCTATGGAAAATGAAAATACCTCTCAAGATCAAAATATTCATGTGGTTTTTGCACAAACGTGTAATTTTGACAAAAGACAATCTTTTAAAGCGTAATTGGCATGGTTGCACAAAGTGTGCTTTTTGTAATCATGATGAGACTATTGATCACCTATTTATTTCTTGCCCTTTTGTGATTAAAATTTGGAGATTGCTCCATTTCACCTTTAATATCCCCCCTCCAGAGAGTCTACATCATATGTTTGGTGGATGGCTGCTTGGTATTCACAAAAATGATAGAAGACGAATTCGGATTGGGACTTGTGCCTTCTTGTGGGCTGTATGGAATAGTCGCAATGATGCGGTCTTTAACAAGGTTCACAATATTCATTTTTTGCAGGTTGTACACAAGGCTACTTATTGGATTTCCAACTGGTCTCTCCTTCTGCCACAGGACCAGCGCCTATTTATGGAGGCTGGATGCAACCGGTTATTGGCCTTAGTCCGGGCCATCCTTTCCTCCAACGGGTGGCAGCATGATTACAGGATTAGCGCTTCCTAGGGGACATTGGTCCTTTTGTTTTCATGTTTATTTCGTTTTGGATGCACCTTTGATGACTTATTTTCTGTAAAACGCTGTTTGAGTTTATTAATAAAAGCCGTATGCATCCACCCGATGCAGAGGCTGGGGCTTTGCCTCCTTTTCAATTTTTTTTTTGGCAAAGTTCATACATGAGAAGCGATCTTCAAATGGTGAATCATACGGGCTTGCCCGAAGTTCAGTTTATCTGAACCTTATCCGTCATGTCTGGCTTTTAGAATCTCCGGATCCCTTTTGTATCCCTCTTTGGAAAGTAGAAATATGGGAAGATTCATCACCGTTTTAGAGTAAATCAAGGCGAGTGCAAGAGATATGATATTGGCAAAGTTCATACATGAGAAGCGATCTTCAAATGACGAATCATACGGGCTTGCCCGAAGTTTAGTTTATCTGAACCTTGTCCATCATGTCTGGCTCTTAGAATCTCCAGATCCCTTTTGTATCCCTCTATCTCTGAATGTTCAATAAAATGACGGTAGGTTACCCCAAAAAAAACTGTTGGCGCTCCAGAGTTGGTTGCAATCGAGTTTCGGACTACTGACGTGCGTCCATAGTGCATGGTTGTTTACCACACAACGTGCTACGGAGAACTAGGACGTGTTTGGTAGTCTGTAGGAGACTGGGCCAGGCTGAGTCGGTGCACATACATAGCTCTCGTTTGGTTGCACACAACCTATTTTTGCATCCGCACGAACTTTAGAGCAAGAGCAGCCTTGGGCCAGGCCCGCTAGGAATGGTCGATTCGGACATTCGCCCGGATTCAGGTTTGTTCGTACCTCCTCGATGCAAATTTCTCACTCCCCTGCGCTCAGCTCATGCGAGCATGGATATGGCGGGATCTCCCCCGCTGCATCAAAAAGAGGGACAGGAGAAATTCGCTCACCTCCCGCCGAAACCCCTTACCTATTTGTGCTCTTCAATCTCACCGCCCCCACCGAGCCCGCCATTTACCTCCATCCGAGCTCTCTCCTCACTCCACCGAGCAGGTAAGCGGCGACTGATCTCCATCCTTCTCTGGCCGGCGGCAGGTCTTCATCGTCTCGAGTTGTCCTCTACTCGCCTAGCACCACCGATGGATGTAAGTCATCAAAACCCCAGGTCTATTCATGTGCATGTGTTTGTTCAGATCTGCGGGCATAGGGTTATGTAGATCTGTTGGTAGACCATGTTAATGGTTATGTTCTTTGTTCTTCTGCTCCGAAGATGAAGATGATGTGACATCAACAATACCTATGGTGAGCGACCATGGGTTTCATAAGGGAAAATGCGATGGTGGACTACTCGACTTGACAGGTTACTGTCCGCTGGATATTTACTTCGATGAGGTGAAAAACGGGTTACATGGGTGCCACATAGATTGAATCTAGCGCAACTCTGAATCTAGGGTTTCTTGCATGTTCATGACTCCCCCTCATGATTTATATAGATAGCCAGGTCCTGGGGTCATACATGAATAGGACTTGATCCTGAGTCTGTAACTACTTTTTTCTAATCTTCTTGTCCATGTATTCCCTTGTTTCTGCTTCAGTAGCAGACCTTCACACAGCCACCTGAGGGCCTCTTTAGTGCACCCCCTAATGGGCCGCACCGGGTAAGCCTATCGTGGGGGTCTCTCGGGTACCCCCACGTCACTAGCCCCGAGTGCCTGATGGAGTCAAGGACTCGATCAAGGGACTCAAACTCCGGGAACTGGTTACTTTGGGTGCGTTTCTATGATCAATTTCTGAAGGATATGACTCAATAGGCTTGATTTTCTCGACTGATCGAGGTCAATTATTCCCACTTGGGAGAAAACACCATTGGCATACTCAGGTTTTGAGTCCTTCGGCTCGAACCTGGAAAAAACCCGAGGTTACCCGACTCGCGTTGCTGAAGTCTTACCGAGTCGAATTCCAGTTCTCGGTTGTTTTACCTAACGTGTCCGTCGGGATTTTCATCACACCTATTGGCATGGAAAGGTACCACGTAGCGCAACTGAGGTGCAACTCCTAGGGCATTGGAACTGATCCGCGGGTCTTTCGTTCGTGCAATAAGCACGTCATCCGGAGTTCTAACGCAGCTGTGCAATCTGGGGAACAGAGTTCTTCGGCATGAATTCATTCGAGTCGTTCTTTAGAGTGATAGAGGAGCAAATATCAACTCATTTACTTTCTCAAAAGTTTCGCACATCATGAAAATGCCTAGTAGGAGCCGAGTGATATTTCTCTGTCGAATGACTACGCCATCTAGTGACGCATCACTCTGTTTTTGTTGTCAGAAGACTAGACGTTTCTGAGGCAATTTTATCTTGTGAGGAGATAACTTGCGAGAGTGGGCTTTGACCACCTTTTGACTGTTCAGTGCGCGGTAATCTAGGAATTTCTCAGTAAATGCCTAAATTCCCGCACGTAGTGGGTGTCCTAGAGGCGTAGCGTTAGCCTCGTCCCGGCACGTGTAGGGCTAGGCTAGCTTCGCATAATATCAACGATGAGAATGCCTCCGCACCCCTATGAATATTATATAGGGGGAGAGCAGTAACTTTCCTTTCTTGCTCCTCTCGCCTGCAACCTTCTCCTCTCCTTATCAAAAGAAGAAAATCTCCATTGCCCTGCTCTCGATCTCTACCACTTTTTCGCTATGGTGAACACCCGAAATAATGGAGGCGCTTCCGTGGCCGGCAGCGCCGAGGGACAGAAGAGGAAAGGAGGCAAATGGGAAAAATCTTCTAGGGTCGCCAAGCTCATGCTCTCCGTCGAACGCGAAGGTCTTATTGAGGCAGGGTCATGGAGGCGCCCGGGGCAGGAGAGCCACCCCAGTTCGACGGACGACGAGCGAGTGGCTTTTACAAACCACATCTCTAGGGGAATCTCCTTCCCACTGCATCCCTTCATGCTTGCTCTTTAGGGTGTGTTTGGTGTGCAGCTGTATGACGCGCCGCCCAATTCGATGCAACACATCGCCTACTTTTTCGTGTTGTGCGAGTGCTATCTCGGTATAGCATCGCACTAGGCACTATTCAAGCGACTCTTCAACGTCAAGAGCCAGACAAACAGGGATGATTCCCCACTAAGTCGGGGGATGCAACATACAGATCAACCCGAAGGCAGGTTACTTCAAGATGGATTTCATCGATTCAGTCACTAGGTGGAGGACTTGGTAGTTCTACATGAAGGACTCGCCCAACCCTGATGGCACTCCCTTGGTCGATCTAGAGAGCAGGGTTGTTCAGCAAAGCTCCTAGAAGAATCAGCTGACTGAAGAGGAAATGGAGCAAACTGAGGACTTAGGGCATGTACAATGCAGTGACATAAGCCTTCCCTTAGAATTTCCACGTATGATTTTTGCTGAGTTTGAGGAGAGAGAATGAAGAAAGAGAAGGTTGCCTTCCCTTAGCTAAGAGATCATCTCTTAATAATTAAGAGAAGGCTATTTTCTCCATGTACAATTTGCCTTCCCTTATCAATATAATTTCACACTAAAATTTATTTATTTCTCATTAATTGCTAGAGATGACAATATGAGATAGTGCATTGTACGACTCACATTTATTGTCTTCTCTAGATGACGTGGAGAGTTAAGAGAAGACTCGCCTTCCCTACCATTGCACATGCCCTTAGTGTCTCACATAGCTACTCTGAGGACTAGCGGCCTCACAGGGGTCCACCTATCTGGGATCTTCCTGAAGCGTCGAGTGCAACCTCTCCAGGCTAGAGCTCAGCCCATGTGGGCTTACTCGAGTGTCGAGACATCTCATCGACTGTGCAAGGAAGATCTCTCGAGTAAAAAACTTGAGATCTGTCTATGGGGAATCACCCGAATCAAGGAATCAGACCCTATCGACTTGGTTCCAACCGTCGCTCCTTTTTAAGCCGCGACAGAGTTCACCATGGTAAGTTCCATGCTTTATTTTCATCCTTCTTTCTGTTTTTCTTACCCGAGTTGATCTTTCTGTTTCCTTTACTGATTCTTGTCCTTGGTCTCTTTTAAAATAGAGACATTCTCCCTAGCAATCCACCCAAGGCCGGTGCCGTTCCTTTTATGGAGGGCCCGACTGTGGACATGCCAATGGACCTTGACTCGATTCCTTCGCTGCCACTGCTCACTGTTCACGAGACACTGAGGACATGTACGAGGTGCTGACGAAACTGCTGAAGAGTCAAAGGTTCTTCCGAAGTGCACTCTAGCGGATAGCGGCCACGAGGAAGCCACCTCAAAGGACTCGAGTTCTTCGAATGCCACTCGAAGAGAGGACCTGAGGAACCCGATTCTTGCTATCCTCTTGCTATCCTATTACCATATGTCTCAGACGATAATTAAAGAACATGGTTTCACAAACATAAAAAGAAAACATAGCAAGCAAATAAGTTAAAAAACTTAATATAAATGGACACAAGCGCTTACGAGATGATAAAAAAAGATTAAAGCTTGTGTCTGACTCTTGCAAATCCCTCGGAATGCTCATAGAACTACTTCCCCCTCTTTGGGATTAAGACGCCAAAAAGGAAAAACAGCGATGCTACGTCCCAAGTAGTCACTCAGTTTTTGGGACAATGGATACCGGGGTACCATATCCCTTCTGCCAAGGCCCAGTCAAAGACCCATAAGAAGGCAGTTAGCAGCGTGGACCATCCTTGGCGCCATGTTTCAAGTTGCCTCACGAGGAATCGACCGTGGTGAGGAAGTATGTCGCCGAAGGACTTCACAGGAACCAGGCATGTCAAGGGCCCCGTGAAGGGAAGGTCCCCGCGAGGAGGGCGCTATCTTGGGGAGGAGGCAGCGTATCCTAGCACTCGTAACTCCCCAACAGGAGAGCACATGTCCCTGCCTCCGCCACAGAGAGAAGTGCGCCTGCGCGGATGACGAAACAGGAGGAAGCACCACAGGGCGCAGGTGCCAAAGCTTCCCGTTTCCGTGTATAAAGACCACCTCCCATCTGCAGTGCCCAAAGAGCCGCCCGAGACCTTACTCATTGGTGAAAGAGGACCATGACGACAGAAAGCTTCTCCGCGAGCATCATCCCTAAGGTCATCATGAAGACCCGACGCGCTGCCATGGACCGGCACTTTAATCGACGGTGGACTATGTCCACCCATAGCCTATGGTCATGGTCGCCCTTCCCTTTGTCGCATTGTAGTTTCCCTTACCGCTCATGAGCGGGAAAGAGGGCTGACACGACTATATAAGGGGTGGCACGGCTAACTAGCAAAGGGTTTGAAGTTAGAAACCATATACCATCATTGTATTGTAAACCTCGTGGAGCAGTGCAATCCATACAAGGAGATTAGGCCTTTACCTCGCCAACAGGGCCGAACCTGGGTAAACTACCATGTTACTCTCTCTCATGCTCCTTCCGTGGTCTCTCACCAAGGTCACCATAGTTTCGTTCAACATCGTGTTCAACCCCATGTCGTACCTGGCTTTGGGAGACTAGTCCCTCGGACAAATCTCCAAGATTTGGCACGACATGTAGGGGCTGAGATGAGTTGTTTGTTTAATCTTCATCGACATGGCTGAGACTCATGAGGAGCGTGCCCTCCTCCATGCTACCACTGCCACCACCGGGAACAACGCTGAGCCCGCCGGCAACAGCAACCATCACCGTGCTCGCGCCAACGCGCCTGACCCACGGTGCGGCGGTGAGCAGGAAGAGGCTTCCTCTCTGCACTCCTCGAGGCAGAACCATCAGACTGTCCAGAACTCAGTGTCTACATCCACTCGCGAGCACCAGTCTCCACATGAGGCGTTGCGCATGGAACATGAGATGCTTCGCTACACCCCTGCCGAGGGAACCCAGGATGCGTGGCTCACCCGCATCGGCGAGCTGGTGTAGGCGTCCGGAATCTTGCCATCTCTGTATGTAATCATGCCTCCCCCTGCCACCCATACGCAGCTCACATGAGCCTCGTAAGGTGCCCCAGTGGCTCTGCAACCCAACGCTAAAGGAGGTGTAGAGTCCAATCGCGCCCCTCGCGCAGCTGGTGGACCTCCACCACCCTCTCATGGTGCATATTCACTAAACATCACGGGGGCCAGGCCAAGCTGCAAGATCCTCCAGCAGGCCCTAGAGGACGCTCATGTTGGCATCGAATGCCGGCGTGAGCGCGAGCGGCGGGCCATCAAGGATGCTGCCAAAGCAGGCCACATCGACTGCACCATCCCTGCGGAGGGATCATTGCCTACAATGGTGGGTGCATCGTGTTCTCTTAGGACCTGTGTAAGGTGGTGTGGCCCTTCAAGTTCAACCCTCAGTTGCTCGCACACTACGATGACACCACCCCTCTGCTGCATTGCGCAATAACAATTTAAAATTTCAGCCAGACTTGCTACACAACGACCAAGACTTTGCTATGCAGATACAAGTGAGTATAAATTCCAAGATCTAGTTCCCGAGAACGTGTACCAGACACCGTAGTAGCGAAAGAGATGTCAGGGACTGTCGAGTGATGTTAGTTAGGTTCATCGCAGGGGGTGCCATAAAGCCTGCTAATAGAACCATGGGTGGAAACGCGGGAGAGTGGAAACGAGGACACAATTTACTCAGGTTAGGTACGCCGCAACTAAGGCCGCGTTCCTACTCGTGCAATCTCACTAAATCAGGGTTGAAGCCTGAAGTATACAAAGTACAATGTGAGTAGGGTTTCGCTAACTCGGCGAGGATAAACTTCCCGACGAGTTGACTTCTAGCTATTAGAACTTGTCTATTCTGTCTTTCGGCAACTCCCGTCCGGATTTATATAGGTAGCCGGACTAGGGCTTAGAGGAATAAAACCTAGAAGACTACGAAAAGTATTCATATTCTTGGAATCTAAGGCATCCGGCTTATTCTCCAAGACAGACCATGTATTGGGCCGTGATCCGGGTTCTTGTAGAATCCGACTTCCTGTGCGTCAGCTTACTGGGCCATCCAATGGAATTTGTTCCATTAACTGTGGGCCACCCTGGTAATCCGGCCTTTGGACGATGCCGAATATACCCCTAATTGGCATATATCCGATAGTAGCCCCCAAGGAGAATCAAGACTTCCTTCGTCGTCTTTTCCTAGATTTCATGTTTTTCGAAAATTTGGCTTTCAGTCTTGAATCTTCTTCTCGACCAAATTGTTATGCCAATCCATGTTTTATGGAATTCGGCATTTCTTACATGAATCTTCGCGGAGAAGGAACTTGTGATGTGAGCGAGAAAATCATGCTTACGTCATGAACATTTGGTTTCAATCAAAGGCCGAGAACAAATCTTCGTCAGATTTGGTGCGAGAAATGAGGAGATAATCATCATTACGCCGGCCCATCGTATCCCGGAATTTACCGCGATACACGTGTTGATCATCCAACGGATAATTTAGTCGTTGGGGTAATCTCAACGGTAAAATGGCTATAAATAGCTCCTCGATGTCTTCGTGCCCTTCTTCTTCCCATTCACGCGATTCACTTGATAACACTCTAGCTCTCGCGCGCTCCCACTCCCGAGAGAAAGAGAGAAGGAAAACCTCACTGGAGCTCTCATCATCAACGTCCCGAGCTCGAACTTGCGGCTATGCCACCAACAAATGGACATCGGAAGCCAAACCCGAGCATCCGAGGTTGTCGTCAACCCCAAGCTCATGGTGCCCATCACGGACCCCATGGCTCCTCCCACGCACACCTCCGTGATTCGGACATTTTGCATCACTATTTTATATCATAATTTAGTGCTATTCATTGATATATTTCATATTTAGAGTTGATACTTATGTTATTTCATCTATTTTGCATGTTTGACGATTATTGGAGAAGTAACTGCCAGAACCAGAATTCTGCTGGGAAAAGGACCGTCAAGATACCATATTTCTGAAGATCAGAAGCCCATAGAAAATATCGGAGAGTTCCTATTTTGCCAGATGCCGGAGCCAGCTATGAGGGGAGCCAGAGGGGGGACACCAGAGGCCCACACCATGTGGTGACGCCCCCCTTGGTCGCGCCGCCAGGTGGTGTGGAGGCCCTGGCCCACCTCTAGCAGTCCCCCTTCGCGTACTTCATCCCCCGAAACCCTAAGATAGGGAGGATGATCAAAGAAATATTCCTCCACCTCCAGGGGGCGGAAAACAACAGAGAGAGAAAAGCTCTCCGGCAAGAAGAAATCTGTCGGGGAAATTCTGTCCCGGAGGGAGAAATCATCGACATCCCACCGGGCATCATCAAGATCATCATCGTCATCTCATCATCACCAGCACCATCATCCTCACCATCACCTTTCTCCCGTTGTAACAATTAGGGCTCTATATCGTTGTTTTCCATTAGATCACTCTCCCGGTGTGAACTACTTGTTTGTAGTTGATGCTTATGACATTTATCGGTGTTTGCACTTTATGACCAGATTGTTATTCATTATTGTATCACCTATGATCATGATCCATATGATGTCTCGTGAGTAGTTAGTTTAGTTCTTGAAGACATGGGAGAAGTCAAGATGTTAGTGGTGGAATTATGTTGAGTAATATTTAATGGTTTTATATTTAAGTTGTGGTGCTATTCTTCTAATGGTGCCATGTGAACGTTGTTGGTAATATGCCCTAGAGGCAATCATGTATGATGTATTCCCAATGTATTCATAAAGTTATTAAGTTGTCCTTGTTTTGAACATCTGATACATGTCATTGAATATGTGATTCAATTGTGGAACTATGTATTCATGTTGTTCATACTAGATTGTCCTTGGTCATTAAGGTTGTGCTGGACACACACCCTAGACTAATGTGAGTGTTGGCTGATGACACGGTTCCACTTGTCATGGGCATGGTGATGCCATTCCAACGTTCACATACTTGGCTAAAGAGTTTAGCAAGTCGGGCTGACCCATATTGAGATGCAACGAGTAAGTCGTCATTTGCATGTCTCAATCAATGTAATTCTTAGACCTGAGGTTGTCGCACAATCCGAGTTGTGAATCCCCGACTTAGGGTCTATCAAACGCTGTTCCGTGACAAGGCAGTCATAAAGGCAGAGTTCGGGTCGAATGAGAAGCAAGCTGCTTGATGTGGATAATCAAGATGGGATTTTGCCCCTCTGAATGGAGAGATATTCTCTGGGCCCTCTCGAGTGATATGATTCCGGAAGCATGGCCATGCGCAACTCGGTGAATTGTTAACATAGTTTGTTGACTAAGAGTTAGTCAGATGAATCATATATCACGGACCGAGAAGAGAGTTGAGCTATTAAGGGATGACGATAAATCGCCTATAGTTCGACCGTGAGGCAAAAGGGACTAAGATGAAAGTCACATTGAAGGTATGTCGTCATGACTCAATGGGACTTGGGAGTCGGCATGTTCTGCTAGGAGCCGCTACCGATTGATCGATGGGAGTCGGACTCCAATCGTGTCCAAGTCGCCATGAGCCTACAGGATCGCACACTTAAGAGCGGGAGCAAATGTATTGGTCGGGTTGGACCCGAACCGGAAATGGACTGAGTTTGTGAGTCGGACTCATTGAGGGAATGGGCCACAAGTGTTGTGAAGCCCACTACCATTCTCTATATAAAGAGGGGCGCAGGTTGCCCAGCGGGCACGTTACTCCACTCCCATGCGTTGGGAACCCTAGCCCCACTTATCCAGCCGTCGCACCGGACCTAGCAGTCCGCCGTCAGAGCTCCTCCTCGTGCGTGTGGATACCGGCAGAGGTGTTGTACGTTCAACACTTAGACGTTCGTGGGATTGGATCGGCTGGATCGGATTGTGGGACTCCACTGCATCAACGTGCTTCATCGATAATCCGCAACCGCGCGTCTAGTGGTAATCATCGTGGTCTTCTACCTCGGCTAGATCTTGGAAGTACCGCGTAGGAAAAAGTTTTGTTTATCTCTACGCGTTCCAACAAACGTCGACTACATGAAACTTCACCTTTATGGGCCTAGGGGAATGCATTGTGTATTCAGCTACTAATTATGGGCTTCCGGAGTGACAGAAACCTAAACCCCCGTTAGGAAACCGATGCATGAGGGAGTGTAGGATCCCAAAGTTTAAGGCTGTGGTTAGATTTATCTTAATTACTTTCTTGTACTTGTGGATGCTTTAAAGGAGTATAATCACAACTATGTATTAGTCCAAGTTAGGACAGTGCATTAGCATAGGTTCACCCACACAACACCTATCAAAACAATAAAGATTAATCAGATGTAGGAAGTGAAAGCACTTGACAAAATTCATGTGTGTCCTCAAGAATGTTTGGTCATCATAAGTAAACCAACCGGCTTGTCCTTTTCTCTAAAAAGGATCGGGCCACTTGCTGCAATTATTATGACTGTCTTTTATTTACTCGTATATTATTTATGTACCATATCAAAAATCCAGAAAACCTGTTTGCTAGTATTTACAGTGAATCCTTGATCAAAACTCCTTGTTAACACCTTCTGCTCCTCGTTGGGTTCGACACTCTTATTTATCAAAAGTACTACGATACACCCCCTATACTTGTGGATCACCAAGACTATTTTCTGGCGCCGTTGCCGGGGAGTGGAGCGCTATTGGTAAGTAGAATTGGTAAAGGAAACTCTTACTGCGAGTGCTGTTTTTATTTCTATCAGCTGCTTTATTTCATTATGGAGAGATCTCCATTCGATTCCCTATTTGGGAGTACTTCTGCCACTACTAAGGTAGTAGATGACACATCGTATGCTCAATTGGATCCTTTTAAAATATGTATGAAAATTGTTGAACGTGTCATGGATAACTGCTATTTTGGAGATGGTACTGTCCATCCTAGTGATCATTTACTCTTTATATATGAATTATGCGAGTTGTTTAGGTGTGCAGGTATTTCAATGGACCAAGTTAAGAGGAAGCTATTCTATTTATCATTGAAGGGCAGAGCTGCGGCATGGTATAAGATGCTGAATAATGGTCGATCTATTGGATGGTAGGAAATTGTACCTCTCTTTTATTCTAAAGTCTATCCTCCTAGCGAGATTCATAAGGATCAGAATCAAATATATAATTTCTGCCCTCATGATGGAGAGGGTATTAACCAAGAGTGGGGGAGATTGAAGTTACTAATGGTCAAATTCCCCATTCATCAGCTCCCCAGTAATATTGTTATTAATAATTTCTGTGCAAGGCTTTATCTTCATGATAAGGATTTATTGGATGCTTCTTGTTCTGGATCATTTACACGTATGAAAGGAGAAGCTAAATGGGATCTTCTTGACCGTATTCAGGAAAATACTAAAGATGGGGGAATGACAAAGGTAGAAAGTTAGGTATAAATTATGATTTTGAATGCATTAAATCTTTTATGGGAACCGATGATTTTCATAATGTTAGTGTTGTTTATGGTCTTGACTCTCAGAATTTTACAAACTGTTTTAAGAATTTTGCCTCCTATCTTGATATTCTCAAAAAGGACTGGAACAAGTACCATGCGTCTTATAAATATATTGTTAATTGTGTTCCTACTAGAAATATAGAAGTTCATACTTTTAATCTTGCTGTGCCTGAACCTTATATTGAGAAAATGCCTTTCCAGGCTAAGGTAAAGAAACATTCTATTATAGCTACAGTAGCAATATTAAAGGACCTTTTCACTGAAAGTATAGAAGCTGGACACATTATCTTCTGCGAAGATGCTTCTAATATTGTTTCACATCCTAGTAGATCTAGGAAAACTAGTGTTCTTGTGCTTTCTGTGAGGATAGGTGATTATTTTTTATTATGGTTTATGTGATATTGGTGCACGTTCAAGTGCTATACCTTATGAGTTTTATAGAGAAATCATGCATGAAATTGGTTCTTGCGAACTTGATGTGGTTATTCAGCTTGCTAATAGAAAAGCTATCTCTCCAATTGGTATTGTTAGATATGTGGAAGTTTTATGTGGTAAAACTAAATATCCTGATGATTTTCTAGTACTTGGTGCAGCTTCTAGTAAAACGTGTCCTATCATTTTTGGTAGACCTTTCTTGAACACTCGTGGTGCTGTTATAGATTGTAAGAAGGAAAAAATATTAACTAAATTTGACGGAAAATCTTATGAGTTGAATTTTTCTAAATTTGCTAAAGCTCCGTATGAAACTGAATTGCCTAATGGAGATTTTAAAGTTGAACAGCTTGCCTCTATTGCTCTTGCTCCTAACAATGCTTTGCAGCAATACGTGGAGGACCACGAAAGTGAGGTTTTTATGGACGAGATAAATGAGATTGACGAGATTCTTCTTCGTCAACCAGAGATTTTGAAACACAATTTACCGGTGAAAGACTTGGGTACCACACTAGCACCCAAGGAGGATACCCTTTTTGAATTAAAACCTTTACCCGGTAATCTTAAATATGCTCATATTGATGATAAGAAAACATATCATATTATTATTAGTTCTAAACTTTCAGGTAATGAAGAGGAAAGGTTATTGTAACTATTGAGGAAACACCGAGGAGCTATTGGATATACTCTTGATGATTTGAAAGGGATTTCCCCTGCTATATGTCAACATGCTATTAATATAGAACCTGATGCTAAGCCAGTTGTTGAACATCAACGCCGTTTAATTCCTAAGATGAAGGAAGTGGTAAGAAGTGAGGTATTTAAACTCCTCGATGCTGGTATTATTTATCCTATTGCTGATAGTAGATGGGTAAGTCATGTGATTGTGTTCCTAAGAAAGGGGGAATTACTGTTGTGCCACATGAAAATAATGAGCTTATTCCTCAAAGCGTAGTAGTTGGTTATAGAATGTGCATTGATTTTAGAAAAGTTAACAAAGTTACTAAGAAATATCACTATCCTTTACCTTTTATTGATTAAATGTTAGAAAGGTTGTCTAAGAAAAATCATTTTTGCTTTCTTGATGGTTATTCTGGGTTTTCTCAAATTGCTGTTAAAAAGCAAGATCAAGAAAAAACAACTTTTACTTGTCCTTATGGAACTTATGCTTATAGACGTATGCCTTCTGATTTGTATAATGCTCCTGCTACGTTTCAAAGATGCATGTATGGTATCTTTCATTTTTTTTTGTGAGGAAATTGTGGAAGTATTCATGGACAATTTCTCCGTCTATGGAACTTCTTTTGATAAATGTTTGCACAATGTTGATAAAGTTTTGCACAGATGTGAGGAAACCAATCTTGTTCTTAATTGGGAGATATGAAACTTTATGGTTAATAAAGGAATTATTCTTGGACATAAAATTTCAGAAAGAGGTATTGAAATTGACAGAGCTAAAGTTGAAGCAATTAAAAAATGTCATGTCCCAGGGATGTAAAAGGTATTTGTATTATCCTTGGTCATGCTGGTTTCTATAGGAGGTTTATTAAAGATTTCTCTAAAATATCAAACCCTCTTACTAATCTTCTCCAAAAATATGTACCTTTTATTTTTTATGATGATTGTAAAGAAGCTTTCAAAATTCTGAAGAAGGATTTAATTTCTGCTCCTATTGTTCAACCACCTGATTGGAATTTACCCTTTGAAATTATGTGTGATACTAGTGATTTTGTTGTAGGTGGTGTTCTTCGATAGGGAATAGATAAGAAGTTGAATGTTATTCATTATGCTAGCAAGACTCTTGATTCTACTCAAAAGAATTATGATACCACTGAAAAAGAATTCCTAGCTATAGTTTTTGCTTGTGATAAGTTTAGACCTTATATAGTTGTTTCGAAAGTTACTATTCATACTGATCGTGCTGCTATTATACATGGCCAAAGTTCGGGGCGGGCCAGGCCTAAAAAAATTGGCGCTCAAATCTCAGGCCTGAGCCTGGCTCGGCCCGACTGTCGGGCCGTAGAAATCTGGTCCGAGCCCGAGAAAGCCGACCAGGTCCGATCGGCCCGGCCCGACTGTGACCAAAAATACACTTCCATCAAGCTCGAGCCCGGCCCGATCGTCGGGCTCAAATTTCAGGCCTGAGCCCGGCCCGATGGTGCTTTAGGGTTGGGTCGGGTCGGGCTTTCTCGTGCTAACCTGCCCATGGCCAGATATAGCTTTTATTAAGTACCTTATGGAAAAGAAAGTTTCTAAGCCTAGGCTTATTAAATGGGTGCTGCTTTTACAAGAGTTTTATTTGCATATTGTAGATAGGAAGGGTGGTGAAAATCCGGTTGGTGATAATTTATCTAGATTGGAAAACATTTCTTATGACCCTATTCCTATTAATGATAGTTTTCCAAATGAACAATTGACTGCAATAAAAGTAAGCTCGCGAGATAGTCCTTGGTATGTAGATTATGCTAACTTTATTGTTTCCAAGTACTTGCCTCCAACCTTTACAACTCAGCAAAGAAGGAAATTATTTTATGACTTCAGGCATTATTTTTGGGATGACCCACACTTATATAAAGGAGTAGATGGTATTACGCGAAGATGTGTTCCAGAATATGAACAACGAGAGATATTGAGAAAATGTTATAGTAGTGCTTATGGAGGACATCACGCTGGAGATAGAACTTCACAAAGGTTCTATAATCAGGTTTCTATTTCCTACTCTTTTTAAAGATGCACGAAAGTTTATTTTATCTTGTGATGAATGTCAAAGAGTTGGCAATATTTCTAGACGTAATGAAATGCCTATGAATTTTTCTCTTGTTATTAAACCTTTTGACTGTTGGGGATTTGACTTTATGAGTCGGTTTCCTCCTTCGAATGGTTATACTCATATACTTGTTGTTGATTATGTTAGTAATTGGTAGAGGCTATACCTACAAAGAGTGCTGATGGTGAAACCACTTTAAAAATGCTTAAAGATGTTATTTTTCCTAGGTTTGGTGTGCCTAGATATCTTATGACCGATGGAGGTTCTCACTTTATTCATGGTGGTTTAAGAAAAACCCTTGCTAAATATGATGTTAATTATAGAATTTCCTCGGCTTATCATCTCCAAACAAGTGGGCAAGTAGAATAATCAAATAGAGAAATTAAGTCTATCTTGCAAAAGACTGTTAATAAATCTCGGAAAAATTGGGCTAGTAAGCTGAATGATGTTTTATGGGCTTATAGAACTGCTTATAAAAATCCTATGGGTATGTCTCCTTACAAAATGGTTTATGGAAAAGCTTTTCACTTGCCTTTAGGATTATAACACAAATCTTATTGGGCAGTGAAAGAACTTAATAGAGATTTTAAACTTGCTGGTAAGAAAAAGTTGCTTGACTTGATTTCTTTGGATGAATGGAGAAGTGAAGCGTATGAAAATGATAGACTCTTTAAAGAGAAATTTTAAAAAATGGCATGACAGGAGAATTCTTAAGAGAGAGTTCCATGTTGGTGAGAAAGTTCTATTGTACATGTCTCGTCTCAGACTTTTTGCAGGAAAATTACTCTCGAGATGGGAAGGACCTTTTGTTATTGAAGAGGTGTATCGTTCGGGTGCAATCAGAATTGTTTCACTTAAAGATAACACTAGACAAGTGGTGAATAGGCAAAGACTCAAACATTATATTTCTGACGATTCTTATAATGAAGAGGTTCATATTATTCAAGTGATGACTCCGGAAGTTTTTATTAAAGAGCAAATTCAGGAAACTGCAGAGTCCGTTTTCGAATAGGTAACAGTCCGGTAACAAAAATTTCGCATTTTACTCTCAACACATATTTTTATTGTATTTAGTAAATATGGAAAATTATGAGATGAAAACGTGTAGGAAACGGTGCACGAGGGCACCACACCATGCCATAGCGTGGGCCCACCCATGGCCACGCCACCACATCGTGTGAGCACCTCGGAGCCCGTCTCCGACCCGTTTTCGCCGTGTACCTTCCTTTTGTTATGAAACTGCTCGATATATACCCCCCCCCCGAGGTCCATATATCGTTTTCTCGTCGTGTTTTTGTTTTGATCTATTTCTGTCAGGAATTGTTCTCGGTTTTAGAGGCACCATGGTCTCCGACAACAACGACAAGGGGAAGGAGTCTTTGGAAGATGATCTCCAAGGTCCCAAGCGCAAGAACATGGATCGGAGCGTCAAGAGGGAAGTAAAGAAGATATCATCAATTAACGATGGACGTGTTTTTCTCATAATATGCAAGGACCAGTACCACCAGTCCCAGACCTCAGCTCCTTCCCTTCAGTAGAGGAAGCTCTTAAAGTCACAAATGTGTTTTGTGATTGGTATCAATTTCTAAGGATGGAGGTGGAGATACTTCAAGAGGAGAACAACAGGCTTCGCCGGATGCTGGAGCGCTTCCTTGCCCCAATCATGATTGTTCCACCACCACCGAAGGAGTAATTCGTCATTGGTATTGGCATCCCCTTGGCTTGCTCCGAGCTTGGGGGAGTGCCGCGGTATCACACCATTATCTTTCACCTTTTTACTTTTGAGTAGAGCCATATCGTGAGTAGAGAAGTTATCATATAGGATGGTTTGAAGTGTGGAAGTATCTCTCCTTTAGTTGGTTATCTATGTATCCCTTGAGCCGTTATGGAATATCAATGAGAAGTTTTATCATTTACTTTCTCCACACCTTATTTTAGTTTGCAATTTCTGTTATATGATTGATCCTGTTGTTAGTATCGGTGTCACTTTGGGAGCATCAAGTTAATCAATTTGGTTGTGGAAAACTTAGCATTGGTGAGTAGCAACAATACTTTGAGGCTTAAGTAGAAAAGAGAGAGATACATGTAGATACATTATTTCAGTATCTTTCTTTCTTATTGCCTCATAAGCTTAGTATTATCAACTTAATATTGTTTGTACTTCCAAGGGAGATTGCATGATTGTTTTCTATCACACTTATATTCGCTTGTTTCCCTCAACTCTTATGCTTGCTACCTAGTCTTGCTAACCAAAATCCTGTACTGAGAGGGAATGCTTCTCGTGCATCTAAACCTTGAACCAAAACCCACGCCATTTGTGTCCACCATATCTACCTATATGTGGTATTTTGCCGCCACTCCAAGTAAATTGCTCGTGTGCTATCTTTAAAACCTTCAAAATTATACCTGTTTTGTGCTCTGTTTTAGCTCATGAGGACGTAGGTAGACGGTCTTTATTTCACTTGTTGATTAGACTCTACACACCTAGACTAGTGGCATATACACCCGCTTATCCAATTCGCTAGAAGAGCTGGAAGCGAGGTGCCCGGCCCCAAATTCGGTTACTACACAATTCTCTTCCCTCTTTTTGCCCCTGATTTATTAGTTAATCATAAGTGTCTAAACAAAAGAGAAGAGGGATGATCTACTGACCCAAGTAGAAAGGACATCCTTAAATGGGAACCGCTCTTGTAAAGTATAGTTAACTTGTGACTTAATGTATTGTTTATTTACCATTTATTGACATAGACATACACCTCTCTCAAAATAGATTTCAGTATCTCTGTTTTAATCAAATAAAAAGCTGTAGCACATGAGTAATCCCTGCTTCCCTCTATGAAGGGCCTATCTTTTACTTTCACGTTGAGTGAGTAAACCTACTCCCTTCTATCTCAAGCAAGCATTTGAGTTGTTGGGATCCAAACATCTATATGTTGATTTATTCAATCATGTCTTTTATCCTTCCTTGTTTAGCACAACACTTTATCTGAATGAATATAACTTTGAAAGTTATCAATGACTGTAAGGAGATTATTATGATTGAGCATGTAATTTATGCAATATAAGCTCTAGTATAAAGACTCTATTTGAAAGATAAGTACAATCTGTTAATTGTTCTCTCACCAAGAGCAAAGTTTGCCATCACCAATTTTGATTCTCTCTTTGCATCTTTAGTGTTAGTCCCTCTACTTGTTTCAAGTTAAATTATATAAGAGCAAGTTTATGTCTAGAATGACTTGTGTATTTATAAATGTGATGCTTCTTGTGCGTATTTTATTTATCAACACTTCACACCATAAACTTGTGGTCTTGTTTACTGAGTTCAGTTTTGCTTGGGGAGAAGCGAGGTTTAAGCTTTGGGGGAGTTGATATGCCCATTTTCATCACTATTTTATATCATAATTTACTGCTATTCACTGATGTATTTATATTTAGAGTTGATACTTATGTTATTTCATCTATTTTGCATGTTTGACGATTATTGGAGAATTAATTGCCGGGACCAAAATTCTGCTGGAAAAAGGGCCGTCAAGATACCATATTTTTGAAGATCAAATGCCCAAGAAAAACATAAGAGAGTTCCTATTTTGCCAGATGTCGAAGACAGCCACGAGGGGAGCTAGAGGGGGGCCACCAGGGGGCCCACCCCATGTGGTGGCGCCCCCCCTTGGCCGCGCCGCCAGGTGGTGTAAAGGCCCTGGCCCATCTTTGGCAGTCTCCCTTCACATACTTCATCCCGCCAAAACCCTAAGATAGGGAGGACGATCGAGGAAATATTCCTCCGCCTCCACGAGGCGCAAAATAACAGAGAGAGAAAATCTCTCCAGCCGGGAGAAATCTGTCGGGGAAATTCCTTCCGGGGGGGGGGGGGAATCATCGCTATCGTCACTTTCATCGCATCGGGCACCATCAAGATCATCATTGTCATCATCATCACCACCAGCACCATCATCCTCACCATCCACCTTCATCCCGCTGTAACAATTAGGGTTATATATCGTTGTTTTCCACTAGATCTCTCTCCCGGTGTGAATTACTTGTTTGTAGTTGATGCTTATGAGATTTATCGGTGTTTACACTTGATGACCAGATTTTTATTCATGATTATATCACCTCTGATCATGATCCATATGATGTCTTGTGAGTAGTTCGTTTAGTTCTTGAGGACATGCGAGAAGTCAAGATGTCAGTAGTGGAATTATGTTGAGTAATATTTAATGGTTTGATATTTAAGTTGTGGTGCTATTCTTGTAGTGGTGTCATGTGAACGTCGACTACATGACACTTCACTTTTATGGGCCTAGGGGAATGCATTGTGTATTCGGCTACTAATTGTGGGGTTGCCGGAGTGGCAGAAACATAAACCCCCATTAGGAAACCGATGCATGAGGGAGTGTAGGATCCCAGAGTTTAAGGTTGTGGTTAGATTTATATTAATTACTTTCTTGTAGTTGCGGATTCTTGCAAGGGGTATAATCACAAGTATGTATTCGTCCAACTTAGGATAGTGCATTAGAATAGGTTCACCCACACAACACCTATCAAAACAATAAAGATTAATCAGCTGTAGGATGCGAAAGCACTTGACGAAATTCCCGTGTGTCCTCGAGAACGTTTGGTAATCATAAGTAAACCAGCTGGCTTATCCTTTGCTCTAAAAAGGATTGGTCCACTTGCTTCAATTATTATTATTGTCTTTTATTTACTCGTAATTTATTTATTTGCCATATCAAAAAAGTCCAGAAAACATGTTTGCTAGTATTTACAGTGAATCCTTGATCAAAACTACTTGTCAACACCTTCTGCTCCTCGTTGGGTTCGACACTCTTATTTATCGAAGTACTACGATAAAACCCTATACTTGTGGGTCATCACTCCGCCACTCCGTCGACGGCGGAGGCCTCTTCCTCATCTTCTCTGGTGGTACCTTCGAGTACCGCAACAGCTACACAAGATATCCCTACGGGCACTCCGGCGGGCGGAAACCCTAGTTCTGCCTCCGGATGTGCGCATCCACCAACCTCTTCCACTCTGCCTCTTCCCGTCCCCGGATTGGGAGACGACGAAACTGTTCGTACCGGCGATGACACGGAGGGCAACACCGCTGGCGGTGGCGAGGAAGATGGAGGAGAATCTGAAAATTGGAGTCATTACAACACTGCATTGATCCTTCTGAAAAGCTTGAAAAGGTACGGGTTCCTCCAGAAATACAAATGGTGGCTGGAGAGCGAAGACTCCGAGCCTCAGCCTAAATATGGAGAAAGGGTAATCCTAGCCTCTCACGTCCCGCGGGGTATGGGGTTTCCACCTTCCACCTTTTTTATCCAGCATTACAGGGTTCAAACCCACAATCTTCCCTCAAATTCCATTTTCTATATAGCCAGCTTTCAGGCTTTATTTGAAGGACACCTAGGAATAGAACCTAGGTTAGACTTCTTCCAATACTGCATCTATGTGAAGAGGAATACTTTTGATGATCTTTCTCCAGTCTGTGGGACCATATCTTTCAACCTGCACCGAGGAAGGGAGTTATGATTTCCAAAAATCAAAACCTCAGAATCCATGAATTTTTGGATGGGTTTCTACTTCTATTGTACGGATGTCCCGTATCCTAGAAAAGATACGAGCATTCCACATTTTGACAATTCCTCCACCACCCCCAAGGACAATTGGGATCTTGACGCCGTCGAGGTTCTTCCTTCGGATCTTCTTTGGATCAAAATGCGGATAGCCAAGTTGGTCATTTCCTCCTCGCCGCTCACAGGTATGGACACTGTCCTTTGCTGGCTCGAAAAGAGAATCCAACCCCTCTCCTTCCATGCCAACCGCCTTCTCTGCGAGTCAACCCTCTCCTTCCGTGCCAGCCGCCTTCTCTGCGAGTCCGGCACAAGCTATGCAGGTGACTTTGACAGCAATGTCGGAAAAAGTCTTCCGCAAGCGCGTCAACCATTTGGTGGCTACCCATGATCAATACATGGAAAGCCTCCAAATGTTTTATTCGGAGAACCCTCCTCCCAAGGTATGCATTCTTTTTCTCCCTTTGGGAAGTATTTCATACATTTGCTTTTACGAATGTATAACTTATTCGTGTTTTTCAGCTTGAGACTCTCACATAGTATCAACTTGTTTCTGCGGAGGAGGAGGCAGAGCAGAAAGCCCACTTTGCAGCGGCCAGTGGGCGGAAACGCAAGAAAATTGCGGCTCCCACCGAAGTTATTGATCTTGACGGTTATCCTATTGCTACTTCCAGGTAACCTATATTTTGCATACTTTCCTCTTTTCTTGCAGAAACTTCTCCATCTTTGGTTTTTATTCCCGTCTTTCTTCCTTTGTAGTCTTTCTCCCGCTCCACTAAAGGGGAAACAACGGAAAAAGCAAAAGGTGAATTCTCATAGGAGTCCAAAGCCTTCCCCTGCCATCGCCTCGGATACTCCAATGGCGGGTGGAGCCGGGGATCATTCTGCTCCCTGGGGAAGAATCCGACTTCCCCCTCCACAGCCAGACCAGCCAGCCCGATGCACCCACTCTAGATGCGCGGGAAAGGGCGGCGCAACACGACGAAGGAGGGACTTCCCTTGTCCGGATTGACGAGGAGATTCCGTCCTATGACCACAAGTTCAAGGTAAAGCAAGAAGCATTCTTCGACAAGAATGGCTTTATGCATACATGGGCCAAAAAACAGTTTGTCCGAGCCCCCTTGATCTGTCTTTGGCCTCAAGGCGGCTTAATCATTCAGAATAATTACGCTTTATAGCCTCGGCATGTCATCCAAGATGGAATTCACCATATGGGGATCTCCTTTTCGGAATACTCCAAGGAGTTCTCCGAGATGCTCTTCGGGCTACAAGAGATGAGCCGGGTATACTTGCAGCCCCCAAGTATTACGACGGAAGTATTCATTTTCGTTTTAATACTTTTTAGGATTTCATGTTCATCTTTTGGTTTTAATCAACCTTTCCTTTCTATGCTTTTCGCAAACTGCCGAGAGCATCAATATGGAAGTTCTCGACAAACTTACGATGAATAATAAGGAGGTGCAATCCCTCCTTGCTATCACCGAAGAAAAAGAGTCGAATATTGCTGAGCTTCAACAGCAAATCAAGGAGAATGCATGTAAGCATATTTACACATTCCTTGCTTTGAATTTTATCTTGCGAGTTTTTCTTTTAAATACTTTCGCGTTAACACTTTTGCCCATCGTTCATTGCAGCCTTACTTGCTCAAGCTAGGAAAGCAACTGCGGATGATGGCAATGCTCACCAGCTCCGCTCTGAAAACTTAGAACTTCATAAAATTAATATGGAGATCAAAAGGAGCTGGATGAAAGCTGGAAAGAGTTGGCTTTGTCTGAATCTCGTCTTAAGGACCAAGCCCAGAAAGATAGCACCACCATCCAGGACCTGGAGGCTGCTCTTTATCTACGACTTGAGGATGTCGCCGAAATTGATAAAATCCTTGGTAAGTTTTTAACTTTTACCAGTTTTATCATTCAGTTTTTGAAGTGCATACTTTTCATCTGAATGTTTATTTATATCTGCCCTTCTATACTTTGCAGCAGAAGGCGATCCTTATTTTTCTCAGATCGACGATATCCAAGATTTTGGGGCTTTCGTCAAACAAATGAAGAAAGTCAGAAGGAAGCTTATTAACAAGTGCCTTGCGGATAAAAAAGGACTAATACTCCGACATTGGGAAGCTGCCGGATGCATTCGCGAAGGTCATCACCCAACACAAAAGTTGGATGAAATCTATCGCCCGCGGTGGAGTGTGCATGGCCCTAGGTGTCGGATATATACCGATTAGGGGTATATCCGGGTTTGTCCTAAAGAGCCGGATTACCAGGGTGACCTGAATGGTAATGGATCATAGTCCATTTGGCGGCCCAGTAAGCTGATGCGCAGAAGCCAGATTCTAGAAGAACCCGGACCACGGCCCACGTGGTGCGGCTTGGAGTAGAAGGCGGATTCCTGCTTTCCAAGTTAGAAACTTACCGTAGTCTTCTAGGTTTCCTTTCTGTAAGCCCTAACCCGGCTATCTATATAAAGCCGTACGGGAGATAAGAAAGATACATACAATTAGCTAGAAGCCAACTCGCCGAGAAGTTGATCCTCGTCGAGTTAGCAAATCCAAACTCACATTGTACTTTGTATACTTCAGGCTTCAGCCGTGATTTAGTGAGATTGCAGAAGTAGGAACGCTGCCTAGTTGCGACGTACCGAACCTGGGTAATTTTGGTGTTCCTGGTTGTCATACTACCACGTCCCCCATGTCTCTATCAGTAGTCCCATGGCACCCCCGTCTATGAACTCTACTACGATGTCTCGACAGTTGGCCCCCATCGTGGGGTCAGTGACGTCAGGCGTTATGTTTCGATTGGGGATACTCGGCGGCATCGGCAGTACCATAACTATCGGAAGCTTGGAATTCGACAACGACATCGGGCGCTTCCTCGACAACGGATTGTACATGCCAACACGGAATCATCTGGTAAGTGCCTGCGTTTTACCGATTGGATATGCAAACACATTTATCGGATTAAATACAAAGGAAATGGGATTCTGTGGTGGAAGTAGATTTATCCCACCCGCCCTATACCCAGTTGAAGAAAACTATGATGCCGGATTTTGCTCATATCGCCAATATCCTGCTGAATCTGCTGCCTCTTCGGAGATGTCTGCAATCAGATCTCACTTTATTGGCATGGTGCAATCCAAGGTCGCCAAAAACACGGATGAAAGCAATCCTATGGAAGAGGCAGAAGTAAACAATCCCACAGTAGAGGTGGAAGATCCGACATCCGTCGATACGACGACGAACTCGGAAGCCGATTCTGTGCTAGCCGCCATTGAGGCGAGATTAGAGTCGGAACCCGGATCGAACGAGCTCGATTTCGAGGACGAAGATGAAGATGCTTTCAAAAGAAAGGTCAAATCTCTTCAAGAGGGATTCCATGAAGTGCTTATGGAAAAACCGGCTGAAAACACGGATGTCGAAAGCCAGGAAGACCCTAAAACACCTTCGCCATATGATGAAAGAGAGGACGGTGAAACCAGTCCAACTTATCCTGATGTCAAGGAATTGACAGAAGACGAACCTGGTAAAATACCTCCCTCTTCCAAGAAAAGAAACAAGACTGCCAAGAAACTCCAGTACAAACTCCGGAAGAAAAAATTGGCGGATACCGCTAACGAAAACCTGGAAGTAGGAGGAGGAAGCAGAGTCAAGCCTGTGGAGAAGAAAACAAAGGAAATCCTTGTTCCGCCAATGTCAGAACAGGACGAACGTGATTTACCTCAAACACCAGTGGGACTCCATGATCCCCCTGAAGTGCTGGAAGCCACAAGACAAGCTCTCCAAAGGCAACATCAACATCTATTCAGAACTCGGGAAAATCTCCTAAAAACCCAGGCTGACATTGAGTTGCAGCAGGAAGGAAATGAGGAGTACAAAAGAAGAAATAGATCTGGCATAATACCTAAACGGTCACCCGGAATCGCAAGACCGGAAGTATTGCCGCCAAAGGAACGGTTCCAAAACCCTTTCTGGCAAAAGCAAGTAAACGACATTGATGCCAAGGGCGAACATGTATACAAAACTGCAGCAGAAAACGCAGAAGCCGCATTCGCCATCCTCAATGATGATCTGTACTCCAATGACGAAAAGCTTCAGGGGGTGTATTCTTTCTTAGGAAAGGCATTGCAACAGCAACAGCAAGGGCAGGCAAGATCAGGGAAGTTGCATGACGACTCTGCCCTATGCAAAACCTCCACATGCGCCGCTGGAGCACCCCGGCCTGGCGAACCTGGAGATTCAGGGAATTCCAAAGAGAAGAAAGGAGATCCGAGAAAGGACAGGAAAATTCTAGATAATAAGGATGCAGCGTCCAGGACAGGGTCGCATCCGCCGAAAGATGGAATTAATGCCCGAGATCGGGAGGAATAAAACCAGAAAGACGGAAAAGCAATGCCGCCTTCGAGACGCCCTGCTGAAAAAGCCGGAAGATACGACATTCCTCACAGGCATGAGAGATCCCGTACTCCTCCTAGGAATAAAGAAAGGCAAAGGAGTAGAACTCCACATTATTCCAAAGGACACGACAACGGAGGAAATAGGGATAATCCCGGAAAAGAGCACTCGCGCAACAATGCAAAAGAAAGGAGCAGATCCCCTTCTATCCATTCAGCTGGCAGATATTCCGTGCACGCCGATAGAGCGGAAAGGATGATCTATACTTTGGACCTAAGTGTTTCACTGACATGATCCGGAGAATAACTCTACATTCTGGCTTTGCCAAAGTTGGTCCAACATATCAAAAATACACCGGCAGCACAAACCCGAATATCTGGCTCTCAGACTACTATATGGCCGTCTAGATTAACAAAGGGACATACCTAGAGGCGGTAAAATTCCCCCCTAATGTTGTTGGATGGAGCCAGAGATTGGATGAACGGACTTCCATCAAGAACCGTGGATAGCTAGGATGATATGGCTAGAGTTTTCACTCAGCATTTTCGGGGAACATACAAACGCCCCAATAGCATCAAACAGCTAAACCGCTGCATCCAGTTTGAAGATGAGGCATATGTCGACTTTATTTCAAGATGGACTGCAATAAAGAACTGGTGCTCTGGAGTAAGTGATGTAAAAGCAATGCATGCTTTCATCAATGGTTTAAAATCTGGCCTCGTACCGTTCATGGTTGGTTCAAAGAAGCACAAAGATCTCGGATCTATGCTTACAACCACAAATAAGAACGCATCGGCTAAAGACGACATCAGAGCGAGAGGTGGAAATATTGATGCTTTGGCTCAGGCCAAAACGACGCCTCGTTCTGAGAAAAAATCTACTCGAGAAGCACAGCCAAAGCCCAAAGAAGTTAATTTATCCTTTGGAAAGGATAATGGCAGCAAATGGAAAGGAACATAACCCATCTCCTACTTAAAATAAGACTGGGAAAAGATTAAGTCGGAAACCTGTGTCCACCATTCGCAATTTGGGAAACCTACCCATACTAATGCGCAATGGCGGCTCAATAAGCATATGAAAGGCGGTGCAGGATCCGGGAACAAGGGGAAAAGCTCCAAGAGAAAATTCTCCAAGCAAAAGCCAGAAGCTGAAAAAGAAGACAATGAATCGGTCACTGATGAAAAAAATCCAGGAACAACAGCGAAAAGGCGAACCAAAGTTTCCGATAGTTGATGGAGAATGCAACTTAACTTTTCTGGCGACTCCCTCAGCAAAGGTGGCAAAGAGGACACTTCGATAAATAAGCGCGGTTGTTCAACCAACTCCCAAATTCTTGAAGTATTCGAACACACCAATTACCCGGGATCAGTCTGATCATCCCGGAAATATCCCAGAACCTGGCACACAAGTTTTAATTGTAAGCCCTATTATTCAAAACACTAGGCTAAAAAGAGTACTGATGGATAGAGGATCCAGAATCAATATAATGTACATGGATACACTGAAGCATCTGCGAATCTCCGAGACCCAGCTCAATCATAGCAACAACGCTTCCGCGGCATCGTTCCTGGCAGACAAGCAAAATCCCTAGGAGAAATTTCCCTAGATGTAACCGTTGGAGAAAAAGAGCATTTCCGCCAGGAAAAAATCTCTTTCGAGGTCGTGCCGTTCGAAAGTGTATATCACGCAATACTCGGACGTCCAGCTTTTGCCAAATTCATGGCAATATCATGTTATATTTACAACAAGCTGAAGATGCCAGGGCCAAAAGGAGGAGTAATCACCATACTGGAAGACTTCAAATTGGCAAACGAGCTGGAAAAAGGAAACGCCCTTTGCGCAGAAAAGGTGATAGCAAAGGAGGAATTGAAGGAGCTGGCAAAAGAAGTATCGCCGACAGAAATGCCGGCAGGAAAAGAAAGCTGGAAGCCAGCAAATAGTTTCAAAGCTTCCGAGAATACAAGACAGGTTATCCTAGATCCCAGAGATCCGACAAAATTTGTCGTAGTGGGAACTGGGATGACCGACAAATAGGAAAGCGAGCTCATCAAGTTCCTCTGTCAGAACTGGGATATCTTTGCCTGGTGTCTTGCGGACATGCCAGGTGTACCCAAGGAACTTTCTGAGCATCAACTCAAGGTGATCCCAGGATCTAAACCCGTCAAACAAGGTCTCCGTCGATTTGACGGAAGAAGATGGAAGGCTATTGGCAAGGAAATTATCCGGCTTTTAGCAGCTGATTTTATCCGGGAAGTTATACATACTGAATTGTCTGCGAACCCAGTATTAGTCCCGAACAAAGATAGTACTGTTCTTAGGATGTGTATAGATTACACCGGCCTGAACAAATTGTGTCCAAAAGATAGGTTCGCGTTACCGCGAATCGATCAAATAATCGATGCCACTGCTGGCTCTGAGCTTTTATGCCTTTTGGATTCTTATTCCAGGTAGCATCAAATACGTATGAAGGAGGAAGACCAAACCAAAACTTCCTTCATAACCCCGTATGGAACATACTATTACATAACCATGCCTTTTGGCCTGAAGAACGCATGTGCAACTTACCAGCGTTGCATGCAACGTTGTTTGCATAGTCAGATTGGAAAAAACGTTCACGTTTACGTGGACGACATTGCCGGCGTTTCCAAGGAAAAAGATACACTCCTTGAAGATCTACGAGAAACCTTCGAAAATTTACGCACTTACAAAATGAAGTTGAATCCATTAAAGTGCGTATTCGGGGTTCCCTCGGGAAAACTTCTGGGTTTTATCGTTTCTCACAGAGGAATAGAAGTAAACCCGGAAAAGATCAAGGCAATCTTAAACATCTCAAAGCCTACGTGCTTAAAAGACGTACAAAGATTGACGGGATCTGCAGCCGTGGTCAGCAGGTTTATAAGCCGGCTAGGAGACAAAGCTCTGCCATTATACAAGTTGTTGAAAAAATCCGAAAAATTTGTATGGACAGAAGAGGCGGACAAAGCATTAACCCAGTTAAAATAAACCTTGATTAAAGCCCCGATTTTGGCATCGCCAAAAGACGAAGAACCCATGTTACTGCATCTCACGGCAAGAAACAAGGTTATTAGCACTGTGGTAGTTGTGGAAAGGCGGAAACAAGAGAAAAGCATACCAGATCAACATCTAGTATATTATGTCAGTGAAGTTTTTTCCGAGTCCAAACAAAGGTATCCACACTATCAAAAGCTGGCATATGGCGTGTTTTTTGCATCTAAAAAAATCCGCCATTATTTCCAAGGACATTCCATAACAGTGGTATGTAAAGCACCAATGCGGGCCGAGTAGCCAAATGGGGCATCGAGTTAGCTGCGTTCGACATTAAGTACCAACCCCGGTCGACAATTAAATCCCAGGCGTTGGCAGATTTCGTTGCTGATTGGACAGAAGCAATGGAAACACACCAATGCCGGAGTCAGAATACTGGGTCATGTACTTTGATGGGTCCAAGATGAAGGAAGGCGCTGGAACTGGTGTAGTGATAAAATCCCCAAAAGAAGATACTATGGAGTATGTATTACAAATACACTTCAACACCAGCAATAACATGGCAGAATATGAAGCTTTGCTTCATGGCTTGCACATTGCAAAAAAATAGGTGTGAAACGCATACTATGCTATGGCGACTCAGATTTGGTACAACATCAGCTCAACCAAACATGGGACGCCAAAAGCCCCATTATGGCCGAATATCGGAGAACGGTGGACGAGTTTGCCATTTGCTTCCTGGGATTTGAATTACTTAATGTCAAAAGGGAAGAAAATTGGAACGCGGTTGCATTAGCCCGCATGGGCTCGAAAAGAGTGAAAACCCTGCCACCAGGTGTGTTTGTCCAACATTTGCATAAACCATCGACAAAAGGTGGAGATGTTGATTATCCTCTCGTTTTCGAGTCAATTGAAGTCCTGCTCGTTAACCCGGATTGGAAAATTACATATTTAAATTTGTTAGTGGATCAGAAGTTCCCGAGGTCTTACAAAGACAAATAAAACGTTGATCCAAAGGATACACGGTAATTAATGGTTGCCTATATAAACGCAGCACTATCGAAAAATTTCAGCGATGTATTTCTCCAGAAGAAGGCCAAGAAATACTGCAAGAAATCCATGCAGGAGATTGCGGACATCATGCTGAATGAAAAAGCATAGTTAAAAAAAGCATTCCATTCAGGGTTTTTCTGGCTAACAGCCAAGACACATGCCGAACACATAGTAAACACATGTGCCGGATGTCAGTATTACGCCAAGCAGACGAATATGCCATCCCAAGCACTCAAAACTATCCCTATTACATAGCCATTTGTGGTCTGGGGGATAGATATGATGGGACCATTCAAAACTGCAAGAGGTGGACTCACACATCTACTCGTTGCAGTAGATAAGTATACCAAGTGGGTGGAGGCGAAACCCATCAAAAGCTTGATGGTGTAACTGCCATGAATTTCATCATTGACTTAGTCATGAGATATGGCGTTCCACACATCATAATTACCGACAACGAGACGAATTTCTCAATTGGGGAGTTGGCAAAATATTGCCAAAAAATGGGAATACGCCTAGATCTTGCATCTGTGGCACATCCACAATCCAATGGGCAGGTTGAAAGAATGAATAGCTCAATCCTGCAGGGAATATGCCCAAGACTCGAATCTCCTCTTCATAGAGAAACTGGAGCATGGATAGAAGAGTTACCTTCCGTGCTTTGGAGTATTCGAACGACACCAAACGGATCAACAGGGCAAACCCCGTTTTTTCTGGTTTATGGCGTAGAAGCCATGCTTCCAACGGACATGCTCCATGATAGCCCAAGAGTGCAGTCTTACGATGATTCGGACGACAAAAATGCACGACAAGATGCCGTCGATCTTCTAGAAGAAGAACGAGAACTTGTACTTCAAAGATCCCCCATTTATCAGCAAGGATTACGACGTTACTATAGTCGGAAAATCAGGCATTGTTCTTTGAAAGAAGGTGACTTAGTGCTAAGATTGGTGCAAGAAAGGAAGCACAAGTTAACCCCAGTTTGGGAAGGACCATTTGTCATTAGCAAAGCTATGAAAAATGGATCATACTATCTTGTAGATATTCGGGATATGGAAGATGATCCCAAAAGACCGAATCGCAAAAGGAAGAGAAAGATAGATGTCGAACTAGGAGAGACCAAAAGACCCTGGAGCATCCAGCAGTTACGTCCCTTCTACACTTAGTTCAATTTCTATGTAAACATCTTTGAGATCATGAAATAAAGTTGTCGGAATTCATACATTTATGTTTTTACATGTTTATTATAGTACAAAGCATAAATCCGCCTTATCTATTTCCCAATGATCTTTCAAAATACTCAATGTTAACCCAAATTGTGCCTGCGTGCTCGGAGTTAAAAAAACTGAATGATTTTCAGCCTAAGGAGGCTTAAGGAAACCCAGATTATGCCCGCGTGCCTGAGTTTCATACAAAATTCCTTACTTTTCTCTAAATATTATCTGAGTGTTTTTATGTTGGGTCACTGTTAGTAAGTAAAAATGCCTTTAGTATGATCCATGTTTCCGAGTTTCGACTGATTGGTTATACCCAGTTACTTGGCATGAAGATTATATACTATCGAGCCATTTCAAACACTAAGAACAGTTAATACATATAAACTAGAGAAGTTAGAAGATAAAGGAATAAAAACCCGAAATACTTGCAAAGACTTAATAATTTAACTGCAAACGCGGAGTACTTTTTATACAGAAGAATAGATAGCATTACAATAAGTGTTACATTGTAAGAACATTAATGCCTCTATTTTCCTATCTTCTACCCAGGTCCAAGCAGCTTCTTCAGGCATTCGAGTCTTCGTCCTCGCTGCTAGATTCCTCGGGAGTTGTCGGGATTTCCTCCTCGGGGTATAAGGTGGAGATGTTCACCATGTTGGCGATCTTGGTGGCGTGACCTTTGATTTCATCAAAGATGCTGGTCCGCTGAGCGTCCGTGTATCCTTGAGGGATGCCGGACGCCACGCGCCAAGATTTGGCACTGGTGTAATGCATACGCATGAGCGCAAGGGCCATGCGTGCACCACCACGAGCCGCGGAGCGGGGCAAGGACTCGTTGCAGTTCACCACCTCCACGATAGCCTCTGGAAGTTTCTCAACTCCCGAGAACTCCCCAGATTTGTCGGGAATGTACTTATTAATAAGCAACATCCCCGCATCCTTGAGCGTGGTGAAGACTTTCCCGAAAGCCCGGATTATCTTAATCCGGTTAAGCTGGGGGCTACCTCCTGTTTCAATCAACAAATAAATGTTAGGAAAAACAGAAGAAGGGAAATAAGGAAAAATAAGGTAAAAGTCAAAATACTTACCGAGAATCCGATCCATCTCGGTGCCTTCCTCCAGGCGCTGTTCAGGGCATTCTCCAGGTCCTTGATTGTAGCTTTGTCTTTCTTGTCCTGGCTGTAGGCCATAGACTCGGAAATGCCAACAGCTAGTTGGCTGTCCTCCAGTTCCTTCTGGAGCTTCACAGTGAGCTTGTGAAGATCCAGGTTCTCTCGGCGGAGGTTCTCGGCATTGCCGGCATCTTCAGAAATTTGTTTGCTTTCGCCAAAGAAGCTGAAAAGCAAGTAAAAAAGAAGAGTTAGAAACTCGGAAAATTACTTAGAAAAATTACGAATGAAAGCAGAGAAAATTTGTTACCTGCTGATTCACTCAGCTGCTGGTGAGTAGATGCCAGTTCTGCCTCCTTATCTTCAAGAATATTAAGAAGGGTTTTCACCTCCTTATTCTTGATGGTAAGTTTATTGAAAACTTCCACGTTGATGTTCTCAACAGTTTGCTGAAACATGGAAAAGAGACAAAAAAATTCTTAAGTTAAGAACAAGCATAATAATGAGAAAAACATTAAGTCAAAAGTATACATTCGGCTTATTACTTGGGGGCTAGAGATATTACCTAGCTCATCTTGGTCAAGTTCACCAAGTTTTCATTGAATTCTTTTGCATAGTCTGCAAAAAGAATCCCGACATTGCAAAGGTCGTCCTGGATGACCTGCCGAGGTGAAAATATGAAGTTATTCCTTACAATAAGGCCGCCTTGCAGCCAAGGACGGATTAAGGGTGCTGGAGCGAAGAATTTGGTCGCCCACGGATGCATATATCCGTGTTCATCAAACGGTTCTTCCTTTACCTTAAACTCTTTGTCGAAAGTCGGAATGGGTTCCTCCTCAGATGTATAAGAAGGGCCACCCATTTACGGCACCTCCCTTTCCCTCGCGTCCGTCTCGGACGCAAAAGGCTGGCTGGTCAGAAGGGGTTCCTCCTCCCTAGCAACCACGTTTTCCTCCGTAGTTGCGACCGGAGTGTCGGGCGCAGCAGCAGGAGAAGGCTGTGCCCCCCTCCAGGCAATAGACTTATGTTTCTTCAGCCTTTTTGGCTTCAATGGTGTTGGAGCCAAGCTAGAAACAAAATATCCGAAAATTTAGAATTCCCAGAAAAAAGGAAAGAAATTCTGAGAAAAATTAAACCCGGATGATTTTCCTAGATGTAGCGACGGGAACTCCGTCAAGATCGATTATTTCTTGAGTAGTGGAAGGCTTCTTGCGTTTCCGTCTGCTTGCAATGTTAGCACGCATTGTCTCTAACTCGGCATCGGTCGCAAGATCCGCTTCAGGAAGGTCAACAATCTGTCAAAAAAAGACAAAGTTTGAGTTAAAATAAATATTCGAGAAAGAAGAAACGCAGAACCAAAGCCCAAAATGAAGAGTCATACCTTTGGAGTTGGGTTTGTCGCCGTGTACATCGGCCGACTTTCCTCATGTTGGTCGCCTGTTGCGACCAACTGGTTAACCCGTTTCCTCAAATCTTTGGTCGAGAAAGATTTGTTCGTTGTCCGCATTGCCTCTTCGGGTCCCGTGTATTCGCACATGAGCCGGGGACCACGGTGGGCCAGAGGCTGAATCCGCCTTTCCAACCAGCATAGGACTGTGTCCATGCCAGTAAGAGGGGGATACACGCAAACGAGCTTGGTGATGTGCCATTTGATCCTTAGCAGATCCGGCGGCAGAGTTTGAACTACGTCCACTGCCTAGTTGTCTTGGGGAGTGGCAGCGCAGTTGACAAAAGGTGGAATTCCCATATCCTTTCCAAGATACGGGACATCTTGGTTTTAGAAGAAGGAACCCGTCCAAAATTTGACGGGTTCCAAGGTTTTAATCTTGGGGAACCAATCCTCCCTAAACCTACGCAGGGTGAAGGATATGGTTCCGCAAGTCGGGAGTGCGCCCTCAGACGGGTTTCGCTTAACCCCGAAGCAATATTACCAAAAGTCAAACCTAGGTTCTATTCCAAGATACCCTTCAAAGAGGGCATGGAACCCGGCTAGATACAGTATGGAGTTTGGAGGAAGATTGTGGGGTTGAATGTTGTAGTGGTTGAGGACCTAGAGGAAAAAGGCAGAAGGCGGAAATCCCATACCTCGGCTAATATGCGAGGTGAGGAGAACCCTTTCCCCGTCTCTCGGCATGGGCTCGGAGTCGTTCTCCTCGTGCCACCATTTCCCCTTCAAAATCAATCCCTCCTTATGCATTGTCGGAAGGAGGGAAGGAACCAAGTTGCAATGGCTCCAATTCCCGTACATTTCGCCTTCGTCCTCCGCTTCGGCGGCGGCTGTGGCGGCGAGTTCCTCACTGACGAGGATGAGCTTTTCTTCCGTTGTTTTGGCGGTGAAGGGTGGAGGCGGCGCGGAAGATGATGCTGCCAAGTTTTCGGCCGCGAGAGGAGGATCCTCGCGGGCCTGGCCACCGGCAGTATCCTCCGGCGCGTTCGCGACGGTGCGGCTCGGAGAATCGAGCTGAGGATCGATATCATTGATGATGTCATCGATGTCGTGGGCGATGGTGATTTCCTCCACGGCGCGCGGTGAATTGCCGGTAGCCATTTTTGGGCGGCGCGGTGAAGGTCCCGAACCTCCGATGATGAACTTCCATGGACGGTGCGGAACGCACAGGCTCTTCTCTCACTAGCAAGTTCTCTGCTCGGGAGCAATGGCGCTTGAGGGCTAGGAGATGGAGTGAGAGCGTAAGAACGACCAGAGGGCCCGAGGGCGGCTATTTATAGGCGGAAAAGCTTTGAGATGCGCCACAACGGCTCTTTTGACCGTTAGATCTTCAACACGTGTCACGCACCGGAAAATCCGGGAAATGTGGGGACGGGTGATAATTTCTATCTCCTCGTTTCGCGCGAGAATCTGTCAGAGATACGTTTCGGGGTATCACATTGAACCCAAACGTCCCTGACGTCAGCACGATTTTATCGCTGACGTCTGGAAGTTCCTTCTCCACGAAGGCTCGTGGAAGAAAAATCTGTATTTTGACAAAATCCGATTTTCATGTTAAAGCATGATTTGAGAGAAAGAAGAATCGAGATGAAGTGCCAACATTTGTCTGGAAAGAATGCAAATTGACGAAAAACGTCAGATTGGAGTCTCAATCCTTCTTGGGGGCTACTGTCAGATATATAATGATTAGGGGTATATCCGGCATTGTCCTAAAGAGCCGGATTACCAGGGTGGCCTGAATGGTAATGGATCACAATCCATTAGGCGGCCTAGTAAGCTGACGCGCAGAAGCCGGATTCTAGAAGAACCCGGACCACGGCCCACGTGGTTCGACTTGGATTAGAAGGCGAATTCCTGCTTTCCAATTTAGAAACTTACCGTAGTCTTCTAGGTTTCCTTTTTGTAAGCCCTAACCTGGCTATCTATATAAAGCCGGACGGGAGAGAAGAAAGATACAGACAATTAGCTAGAAGCCAACTCGCCGAGAAGTTGATCCTCGTCGAGTTAGAAAATCCCAACTCACATTGTACTTTGTATACTTCTGGCTTCAGCCATGATTTAGTGAGATTGCAGGAGTAGGAACGCCGCCTAGTTGCGACGGAACGGACCTGGGTAATTTTGGTGTTCCTGGTTGTCATACTACCACGTCCCCCCACATCTCTATAAGTAGTCTCATGGGAACCCCGTTTATGAACTACTACGATGTCTCGATAGTAGGGGCCCATGAAAATGCACTACCCCACCGCCAAGACCTTGAGCATTGCCACTAGAATTCTTCAGGGATATACTGAGGTGCAAAGGACGAATATATTTTACTCCATTAAAGGGCATGCCTCCAAGATTGCTCGTATGGTTTCTACCATCACATTCTAACTGGAAGAAGAGATCCCTTCAACTCCGGAGAATCCGAGCAACAGCGACGAGGACGACGACACCGATGACTTTGTCGACGTTGTTTTGATCCATGTCTTGCAGATGCTGAAAGTCGAGAGAATGCATTAATTTCTCTCATGATGTAATATTCATATGTAATGCATTCTTTATGCTTATTTTGTATAAACAAATTATGTTTTTTCAGTTTCAATTATATTTGCAAGTTAAATTGGTTTTCTTTTCCTTTAAGCTCTCTCGTTTGTATGCTTTAGCTTTTCGTAGTGTTTGAGTGTTTCCAAAAGCATGTAATCTTGACGCCGAGCAACCGGGTTAAGTAACCAATCAGTCTAAACTTGAAATCATGAGTCATACTTTGGCACTGTAACTTACTATTCCAGCGACCCAGCTAACAAACAATCAGATAATACTTAGGTAAATAAAGAGTTTTAAAAGTATGAACTCCAGGCTCGTAGGCACAATCTGGTGTTTAGTAGCCTTTTTAGTCCGAAAGAATTCAATATTCTTAACATCGAGCAAGCAGGAAAAATTTGGGTTAACATTAAAGCAAATTGAAAGATCATTGCAAAATAGAAAAGGCGGAACATGCTTTGATGGTAAAGGACAGAAAAATAATTGGTATGGTTTTCCGACACACTTTATTTCATGATCTCAATAATGTTTACATAGAATTAGACTAAGTATATAAGGGATGTAACTGCTAGATGCTCTAGGGCCTTTTCGTCTCTCCTAGCTCTACATCTATGCTTCTTTTCCTCTTGTGATTCAATTTTTTCGGGTCATCTTCGTCATCCTGAATATCTACAAGGTAATATGACCCTTTTTTCATAGCTTTGCTAATGACAAAAGGTACCTCCCAAACTAGGGCTAACTTTTGTTTTCTTTCATGTACCCTTCTTAGCACTGACTCACCTTCTTTAAAAGAATGACGCTTGATTTTCCGGCCATGATCCATGCTGATAAATGGCGGATCTCTGTAACACAATTTCTTGTTCTTCTTCTAAGAGATCGACGACATCCTGTCATGCACTCTCGGCATCCGTCTCATTGTATGTCTGCACTCTAGAGCTATCATGGATCATATCCGTTGGAAGCACTGCTTCTGCACGATAAACCAGGAAAAAAGGCGTCTGCCCCGTTGATCTATTTGGCGTTGTGCATATGCTCCAAAGCACGGAAGGCAATTCTTCTACTCATACTCCAACTGCTCCGTGAAGAGGAGATTCGAGTCTTGGGCGTATACCTTGCAAGATTAAACTATTCATGCGTTCAACCTGGCCATTGGATTGTGGGTGTGCTACTGATGCTAGATCAAGGTGGATTCCCGTTTGCTGGCAATATTTTGCCAGCTCTCCAATTGCAAAGTTAGTCCCGTTATCCGTAATTATGCTATATGGAATGCCTTATCTCATGACTATGTCTATGATAAAATTTCTGGCATTCACACCGTCAAGCTTTTTGATGTGTTTAGCTTCCACCCACTTGGTATACTTATCCACTGCAACAAGTAGATGTGTAAGTCCGCCTCTTGCGGTTTTGAACAAAACCATCATATCTATCCCCTAGATCGCAAACGACCATGTTATGGGGATAATTTTGAGTGCTTGGCCCGGCATATTTGTCTGCTTGGCGTAATACTGACATCCGAACATGTATTAACTATGTGCTCCGCGTCTGTCTTAGCATTGAGCCAGAAAAACCCGGCTCGAAATGCTTTCTTGACTATGTTTTTTTATTTATCATGATGTCCGCAATCTGCGGCGTAGATTTCCTACAGAATTTTCCGTCCTTCTTCCGGCGAAATACAATGCTGGAAAATTATGAATGCACTGCGTTTATACAAGTAACCATTAATTACCGTGTATCCTTTGCAGCCACACTTTATCTTCCTTTGCAAGACTTCATCTGCTCCGTCCAGAATTTCTGATTTCCTAAGAAATTCAGGTATGGCATGAGAAGGGCCTCAATTGACTCGGATACTAGGGGATAGTCAACATCTCTGCCATTTATCCATGGTTCGTACAAATGCTGGACGAATACACCAGGTGGTAATGTTTTCACTCTTTCCGAGCCCATCCGGCTAAAGCATCCGCATTCTAGTTTTCTTCCCGTTTGACCTGATTTACCTCAAATCCTAGGAAGCAAATGGTGAATTCGTCGACAGTTCTCCGATATTCCGCCATTATGGGGCTTTTGGCATCCCACGTCTGGTTAAACTGGTGCTATACTAAATTCGAGTCTCCATAACATAGTATGCGTTTGACGCCTATTTCCTTTGCAATATGCAAGCCATGAAGTAGTGCTTCGTATTCTGCCATGTTATTGCTGGCATTGAAGTGCGTTTCAAGCACATACTCCATTTTGTAGCCTTTTGGAGATTTTAGCACCACACCCGCACCGGCGCCTTCCTTCATTTTGGATCCATCAAAATACATGATCCAATATTCCGATTCCAGCATGGGCGTGTTTTCCATGGCTTCTGTCCAATCAACTACAAAATCTGCCAACATCTGGGATTTGATTGCCGTCCGGGGTTGGTACTTAATGTCGAATACAGCAAGCTTGATACCCCATTGGGCGACTCTGCCTGTTGCATTCGCATTATTTATAATATCCCCTAGTGGTGCTTTGATTACCACGTTTATGGAATGCCCTTGGAAATAATGACGGGGTTTTTTGGGATGCAAAAAATACGCCATATGCCAGCTTTTGATAATGTGGATATCTTTGTTTTGACTCGGAGAACACTTCACTGATGTAATGTACCGGTATTGATCCGTAATAATTTGTTTGTCTTTCTGTCTTTCCACGATTATGACTGCGGTAATAACCCTATTTGTTGTTGTTAGATACAACAACATTGGTTCTTCGTCCTTTGGGGATGCAAAAATCGGGGTTTTCATTGAAATTTCCTTTAGCTAGGCGAACTCTTTGTCTACTTCTTCTGTCCATTCAAATATATCGGATTTCTTCACCAATTTGTATAATGGCAGAGCTTTATCATCGAGCTGACTTATGAACCTGCTTACGGCAGCTGCGGAACCCGTCAATCTCTGAACGTCTTTTAGACACGTAGGTCTTTTGATGTTCAAGATTGCCTTGATCTTTTCTGAGTTCTCTTCAATTCCTCTGTGAGAAACGATAAAACTTAGAAGTTTTCCCGAGGGAATCCGAATACACACTTTAATGGATTTAACTTCATTTTGTAAGTGCGTACATTATCAAAAGTTTCTCGCAAATCTTCAAGGAGTGTATCCTTTTCCTTGGAAATGACGGCAATTTCATCCACGTAGACGTGGATGGTTTTTCCTATGTGGTCATGCAAGTATATTTGCATGCAACATTGGTATGTGGCTCCAGCATTCTTCATGCTGAAAGGCATGGTTATGTAACAATACGTTTCATAGGGAGCTAGGAAAGAGGTTTTTATTTGATCTTCTTATTTCATGCGTATTTGGATATAATAGGAATAAGAGTCCAAAAAGCATAAAAGCTCATAGCCAGTATTGGAATCTATTATTTGATCGATTCGCGGTAAGGCAAACATATCTTTCTGGCAAAATTTGTTCAAGCCAGTGTAATCTATACACATTTTAAGGAAAGTAGTATCTTTCTTTGGGACTAATGCCGGATTCGCAGACCAATCGGTATGAATAACTTCCCGGATAAAATCGGCTGCTAAAAGCTGGGTAATTTCCTTGCCTATAGCCTTCCACCTTCTTCCGTCAAAACGACGGAAACCTTGTTTGACAGGTTTTGATCCTGGAATAACCTTCATTTGGTGCTCAGCAAGCTCCCTGGGCACACCTGGCATATCAGCAGGACACTAGAAGAAAGTATATGTTGGGGGAATAAGTAAGGAGGAGCATTAGTTTTCACCCACATGAACCGGATTCTCCTCTAGCTGGTTCATATGACTCGATCCGGTTTATATTAGGAGAAGTTTGCCAAGATACCAGCCGGCAGAAGAAGATCTGGGTTACCTTAAGTGTAACCCGCAGAGAGATGGAAGAGTCAGCCGGCATTCGGGTTAGAAGGCCCGGAGGCCCAAGACTTATAAAGCGGCCCAAGACAGGATGGGATCGTCTGGGCCTTGAGGTAAACCGGACGGGACGTCCAGGAACCGGACTAACTAGGACTCCGACAGCGGGGACAACCCGGATCCTTTTGTAACCCGGAGCACTCGATCACTATATAAGGAGAGGTCTTGGTACGTAGATAGACAAGTTCTAACTTCATAGCAAGGTATCTCAAGACATCGAGAGCCGGAATCACCCTTTGTAATCGAGACATTGTTTTCCCATAGTAAGAAAGCATGAGTAGGTTTTACCCTCAATAGAGGGGCCGAACCTGGGTAAACTCGCGTCCCTCGTTTCTGCCTTAACCCTTTCGAAGCTTCACTCAGTAGCTATGGCCCCACAATCTAGTTCTCAGATGAGGACACTTGCCGTGAAAACACCACGATAGTTGGTGCCCACCGTGGGGCCGGCTCGCGGAAGCGTCGTCTTTTCGGAAGGAGCCTTACCAGGGATCGAGAAGCTTGCAATAGATCGGCTCAGGAGGAGTCGGCGAGGAAACTACTACAACCACGACACGTGGGGTCCAGAGTTCACTTTCGTGGAATCAGGGTTTCGCATTCCCTTTGGAGGGATCCACATTTTTGTCGGTTTTGTAGGAGGAACCAGCTCAGATCCGGAGCAGGAGTCAGATTCAGTTTCTGGAGGAGCAACGACCATATGCTTTGATGGAGAATCGTCGGTTGGGAACAATGATGACCGTGATGAGACGGGTTCTATCCATCAACTTTTTTAAGATCGGCTGGGTGGAAACCTCGTACCTGACTTGCAAAGCCTGACGGAAACGGTTCATCACACGACTGTCTACATGGCTGGACCAGCACGGTCTGCGGAACCCAGGTATGATGCCAATGGGAATCTAATGGCAGATAAAGTTTCAACCTCAAACCCAGTCCTTCCATACCCGGGAATTTCAGGTTCCCCGCCCGTCAGGCCAGAGACAGCACCCCCAACAAGACCTAGGCCAGCGAGTTCTAGGCCTGCAAAGCCAGTAATTGATTTAACAGAACCTGCATCGTACAACCCGAGGCTGAGTGATAGCAACAATGGACTCACTGAAGAAGATCTTAGCCACACCGATTACGCCCGAGAACTTAGCACAAAGCAACGTGGAGATAGAGAGACTCCGACAGGAATTGACTCGTGCTCGTTAGGAGATCGAAACAGAGGCAACATGTATAAATAAAGCTCGGACGTCCGTCTTGTAGGAAGCATCATGTTTGGAAAAGGAAGAGATTCACCTAAATTTCAGACAAAGGGAGCTAGCCTCGATTCAGAGCAGGTGTCATCATGATCGGTTGAATAATTAATTTGGTGTCAGTTTGGGACCAACCAACCTTCAGAATTTATTCTCGCCTCCAGCCGGGATACCAAATGTGCCAAACCCGGCTGGTCCAGTTCACCCAACGAATTCGCCAGGTTTTCCCGTTCCAGGTCATCCAGTATGTTTCCAACCGCCCATCCAGCTGCACGGTAACCCTAACCCTGCTCCGGTCTATCAGCAGCCCCCGCCAGAAAGGTTTCATACGCCACAGAGTCACTTCAACAACCCGGTGGATAATATTTGGGCAGCGACAAATACTCTGGCTTGAATCCCAGTCGACCGAAACGACCTCATAGGGATTGAAGCCAGAAGAGCAATCGAGATGTTGCCAACAGCGGTGGTCCAGCAAATGAATTATAGTAACCAGGAGAAGATACATTCAACTCCCTATAACAGCATGAACTCATTGCCAAGGAGTCACCATGGAAACTCACCTGTGTCGGCTGGCTCCGACAACGCAAACTGGCAACAACACGTCCCACTCAGGCAAGCTGTATCGCACGCACCTGGAGTTATAAATACGGGACATAGAGTCGTACAACCAGAAAACAGAAATCGGGTCATGTTCAGAACCCGGTCCAGAATCTAGTCTCGAACCCAGCACCAACCGGGTCACGCAGGATCGGAATTTAGTGTCTGGGACCTGCGATTAGGAAAGAAAGAATACCAGCTAATTTAAGGGACCCCGAAGGGTTGTGAACTATACCCTGGACATGGAACCTACGGATTGGATAGAAGGTTACAAGATGTCAATGGAGGTACTATCAGTAAGCGATGCAGTGTGGGCACGATACCTAAGTGTGATGTTAGAGGGACCCGCAAAATCATAGTTAAAAAACTTGCCTGCAAATTCAATCGATAGCTGGCAAGAGTTGAAAGATCAGTTCATCAAGAATTTTCAAGGAACATGTAAGCGTCCGACGACTATTATAGACTTGGAAAACTGTGTTCAGAAGGAAGGGGAGTCCGCTCAACACGGGTCACGACATGTCGCGGAAATCGTTCATTCGTCCGTTGGACTCACAACCCGGCAGGTGGTCATAGCCCTAGAGGGAAATTGCAGATTTGACCCGTTGAAGTATAAGTTGGGGCGTATAAAGCGGTATGTAAGCGATATGACTGAACTGATGGATGCTATGACCAAGTATGCCAAGTCTGACAAGACAAAGGATGCAGACTCAGATGATGAGAAGTCTGCGAAAGGGAAGAAAATTGGGACCAAGGGTACCCAGAACCCAAATCAGAATAATAGAAGTTCCCATAACCAAAATAATAACAAGCGCAAGCACGGGGAAGGCACCTTAGATTTGGTGGCAAATACAAATCTAGGTTATAGGAACCAAGGTCAGGGAAACAACTTCATAGGAAATTAAATTTTTTGACCAAACAATTTTGCGTAGGCACAACAGGACTTAAAGGGACCTTGCCCTCGTCCAGCAAAAATGGCAAGGCAGCAAATCACTCTTGGGAAAATTGTTTCATAATGCAGGGTTTTAGACCTAGTGGCAACAATAACTATGGACAAGGAAATAATGGAGGTGGCAATCCAGGTAACATGGGAGGTGGTCATCCAGGAACCGGAAATACCGACCCTGGAAACAATAGTGGTCATCACAATCAGGGTAACCACGGAAATAACCCGGCTGGCAGTCACCAAGGAGGAAATTCTGGTTTTCAATCCAATCCAAAGCAATTAAGCTCTGGTCATATCATGTATTCACCACTAGTTCGTGCAGGAGAGAAAGAAAGGTACAAAAGCGCACAGTCAATGCAGTAGCTCCCGCTGTCCCTAGATGGCTCAACTGGTCAGAGCAGCCCATAACGTGGAGTCGCGCGGATCATCCTCCACGTGCTGATAACCCTGTAAGCGTTGCTCTGGTCGTGTCTCCGCAAGTTGGAGGATACAAGACTAGACAAGGTTTTGATGGATGGAGGACGCAGCATAAATATACTTTACTATGAGACCTTCAAAAGGATGAAACTGCAAGAAAAACAGCTTCAGCCATCATCAACCATATTTCATGGAATCGTGACCGGTAAGTCGCACAGTCTATTGGAAGAATATATCTTGAAGCTTTCGGAGTTTTTGAGAATTACAGGACCGAGATGTTGGCTTTCGAAGTCGTCAAGTTCAAAAGTACGTATAATGCCCTGTTCGGAAGGCCGGCTTATGCGAAGTTCATGGCAAGACCCTGTTACGTCTATCTTAAATTGAAAATGCAAGGTCCTCATGGAAAAATTACTGTCTACGGGGATAGAGACATAGCGTTGGAATGTGAGGAAGGTGATGCAACTTATGCAGAATCAGCTTGCGCGTATGAGGAGTTGAAGTTGTATAAACTGCAAGTCGACCAGAGGGACATGACCTCGCTCAAGAAACCATCAGCTGAGTCCAAATCGAAATTTAAGTCTGCTCAAGACACCAAATTGGTGAATTTTACCCCCGGTGACTCGTCTAAACAGTTCAGCGTGGGGGCTGACATGATAGATAAATAGGAAAGCGCGCTCATCAAGTTCCTCCGTGAGAATTGGTACATCTTTGCATAGAAACCTTCTGACATGCCAGGTGTTCCAAGGGAACTTGCTGAGAATAGTTTTAAATGTGGACCCTAACCTGAAACCGATTCAACAGTTCCTCTACCGTTTCAATGACGAGAGAAGAAAAGAAATTGGAGAAGAAATAGCTAGGCTCCTAGCAACAGGCTTTATAGTACAAGTGTTACATCCAAAGTGGTTAGCCAATCCAGTTCTAGTCCTAAAGAAAAATGGGACCTCGATAATGTGCATAGACTACACAAACCTGAATAAAGCATGTCCTAAGGATCTGTTTGCCTTACCCTGCATTGATCAGATTATAGACTCTACGACTGGTTGCGAACTGCTATGTCACGCTTATTCAGGTTAGCATCAGATCAAAATGAAAAAATAGGATCAAGAGAAGACATCATTCATCACACCCTTCGGCGCTTTTTGTTATACGTCAATGCCTTTTGGGCTAAAAAATGGAGGAGCAACTTATCAAAGGAGCATCCAGAATTGCTTGAAGAAACAGATCGGGCGAAACGTGCACTCCTATGTGGATGATATCGTTGTCAAGTCTCAAAAAGGTGACCCCTTGATCTCAGATCTGGAAGAAACATTTGCGAGTTTACGCAGATACCAGATGAAGCTAATCCCGACAAAATGTGTCTTTGGAGTACCAGCTGGGAAATTACTGGGTTTCATTATTTCAGAGACAGAAATTGAGGCAAACCCGGAAAAAATTCAGGCTATACATAACCTGAGAAAACCGGTTTGCCTGAAGGATGTTCAGATGTTGACAGGTTGCAGTCGCTTCCCTAAGCCGTTTTATAAGCAGACTCAGCGAAAAAGGTATATCTTTATATCGGCTCTTGAAGAAAACTGACAATTTCATTTGGAACCAAGAAGCTGATGATGCTTTGGAGGCCCTGAAAAAACAACTTTTCCGGGCACCTATATTAGCAGCACCTGAGAAAAAGGAACCTATGTTGTTATACATCGCTGCTAACAACAGGGCTGTGAGTGCAGTCGTGGTCGTGGAACGCAAATTGGAAGGAAAGGAGAGCTCGTTCAGAGACCGGTTTACTATGTTAGAGAGGTTTTGACAAAATCAAATTAGCGATACCCACATTGGCAGAAACTGGTATTTGGAGTGTTCATGGCTAGTCGTAAACTGAAACATTATTTTCAGGAGCACCCTATCACAGTAGTCAGTTCAGCACCTTTATCTCACATTATTCAAAATAGAGAAGCAACCGGCTGGGTTGCGAAGTGGGCTATTGAGATGGGGCCATATCACATCAAATATGAACCAAGAACCGCAATCAAGTCTCAAGCACTGATCGAGTTCATAAATGTCTGGACACAGTTTCAGGTCCCGCCAGATAAATGAGAAACCAAATATTGGACCATGCATTTTGATGGGTCTCGACAACTAGAGGGATCAAGAGTTGGCGTGGTCCTGACGTCTCCAAGAGGTGATAAATTTCGATATGTCTTAAATTTTTTGTTTAAACGCACTAATAATGCAACAAAGTATTAGGCTTTACTCCACGGGATTCGAACTGCAAGAAAATGAGCATAACCAGGATTTGTTGTTTGGGAGATTCAGACATTGTTTCTCAACAAGTTACAGGAATCTGGGATTCTAATAACCTGGTCATGGCAGCTTATAGACGAGCAGTTACCCAGCTAGCAGGACATTTTCAAAGGTATCAAGTTGATCATATTGATTGACGTCTCAACGAAGTAGCTGACGTACTGTCTCGTCTAGGTTCTCAGAAAAAACAAGTTCCACCAAATGTCTTCCTAGATGATATCCACAGTCCGTTAGTAAAGGTTCCTACAGAAGAAGACTTAGAAAATCCGGATCCTAAATCAGAACTGGTAGCAGCTCTACATGCAATTCCAGAATAGACTGGACCATATCTAGCTTATCTCACGAGAGGTGAACTCCCACAGGACGAGGTTATGGCTTGCCCGGTTATAAGACGATCAAAGTCGTACACAATTATCAACGGTGAGTTACATAAGAGAATTGCAATTAGAATTTTTCAGAGATGCGTTTCTCCGGAAGAAGGGTGTCAGATTTTGAACCAAATTCACTCAGGAGATTGTGGTCATCATGCAAGTTCCAGGTCTTTGGTCAATAAATCCTCCAAACATGGATTTTGTGGCTTACTGCAAATACTGATGCAGAACGAATATTCCGAACGTGTGAAGGTTGTCAGAGGTATGCAAGACATGATCATATGATAGCTCGGGATTTACGCATGATTCCCATAACATGGCCATTTGCAGTCTGGGGACTAGACATGGTAGGACCTTTCAAAAATTCATTTGACAAAAAGACTAACTTATTGGTAGCAGTTGACAAATTCACAAAGTGGGTAGAAGCAGAACCAATCAGTAAATGTGACGCGGTAACAGCAGTCAAGTTTCTGAAAAAACTAATTTTTCAGATTTGGTTACCCACATAGCATTATAACAGACAATGGGACCAATTTGTCTGAAGGAGCAATGCAAAAGTTCTATGCTCAGAACCATATCAGACTTGACCTTGCTTCAGTAGCACATCCACAATCCAATGGACAGGCAGAACGAGCTAACCAAGAGTTACTAAAAGGTATCAAACCTAGACTTCAAGTTCCATTGGAAAAAACCGCATGTTGCTGGGTTGAAGAGTTACCTGTTGTCTTGTGGAGTATAAGAACTACACCAAATAGGTCAATAGGTTATACACCACTTTTCTGATTTACGGAGCTGAGGCAGTTTTGCCAAGTGCTATAATTCATGACTCACCAAGAGTAACTTCTTATGTGGAAACCCAAAATGAGATAGCTCGTCAAGACTCGCTTGATTCTTTGGAAGAAGCCCGCGAGCTCGCAGCATCCAGGTCAGCCATATACCAGCAGGACTTGTATCGCTATCACAGCCGCAGGGTTAAAACTCGAAGTTTTCACGAAGGGGGCTTAATGTTACGCCTGATACAGAAAAAGGATGGTATGCACAAACTAAGCCCACCATGGGAAGGACCGTTTGTGGTTAGTAAGAAACTACACAACTAAATTTAATTTCAAAAGTGCTCCTATTATGTGCAAAATTTAATTTCTAATAAATGATAGGTCAAATGCCTTTATGCAAAATAGCCTAGAAACTCCACCAGCAAATATGCATGTAGATTAGTAATTTTCCATTTATTATACCACCATAGTGGCACTTGCCACCATTGCTCAGAATGATCTGACCTCCTTTTGGGGGCTGCATATTCCAACGTGCTAGTTACTCGGATACGGATTAGTTCTTGTAGGTTTTCGAGACTTCACATCAACCTTTGTTTGCCTGTGGCATGCAAACAAGAAGATGGAGGTCTACCGCTGCATTGCTGTGTTAAAATAATTATTTATTCGCCTGTGGCGTGCAAACAAGAAGATGGAGGTCTACCGCTGCTTCTCTGTCATTTGGATGGACAAAACCCACTCTTGATCCATGAGCCTCAACTAATACTTTCCGAATACCCAATGGCACCTTTATAGTCACCTTGTTACGGCGCGACGTTTGATGACATCAAAGCACTCTTCCGTTATTAGTGATTGACATGATCTCATGGTCTAAGGAATAAGGTTACTTTGAATGCAAGTTATAACAATATAAACTAAATGACTTGATCGTATTGTTATACTTAATTTGGCTCTATGTTCATCACATCATTCTCCTAATGACATGACCCCGTTATTAACAACATCCAATGTTCATGATCAGGAAACGTTGATCATCTCTTAGTCAACGAGCTAGTTAAAAGAGAGCCTTTACTAGGAACCATTGTTTGTTTATTAAACACACATGTATCAACGTTTCCAATTAATACAATTCTAGAATGAGAAATAAACATTTATCATAAATAAGGAATAAGATAATAACCACTTTTTTGTTGCCTCTCGGGCATATTCCCTTCAATCTCCCACTTGCACTAGAGTCAATAATCTAGTCTGTAAGCACTTAACACATATGGCATTCCTGTGTTATTACCATGCTTCACATGTGATAGACTTCATCAGAAGATCTGAACCTTTCAGGTCCTATCGTATTTGCATGTCTTTGCGTCTATACACATCACTCATTCTCCAATGAGATGGCTTTGTATATATTTGGTCAACCGGCGAGACCTTATTTGCTCAGCTTAAATTAATGTTAATAAAATTGTCAAATGTAGCTTCATAGTGTCGGCATTCTTGGAAATACACCAATTTCAATGAAGAACTCCTTGAGACAAAATACTCATATTATTTGTTGTCAACACAACAATATACTTAGCCTTTGTTGTAGTACCCGTCACAATACTTTAATTTTGAAACTCATTCAAATCCAGCATGGAACTTTCTTCCAGCCTATTGTTCTACCCTTCAACACATATTTTAATTGAGATAAAATTATTTGAATATATGACAAGACTATTAGTGTAACACATTACAACGAATATTTTGTCATTACTACATAGGAAAACATATCCTTAGCATTTCTAAAAATGGCATAAGGATCTCTCCCACTGTTTTCTAATCATCATATGAATTATCCTGGTATAACATTCTATAGCACATGACTCATCTGGTTGTTTACATAGCATGGAACACATGACTCAGAAATCTCAATTTCAATTATGCTCATCATGTGTCAAAACACTTGAATATTGCTTAATTATTTTCCATGTGGCAAGAATCCCTTTTTGATATTGACTTACTTTAATATTTCATCTATGTAATTTGGCTTCCATAATATTTGTCTTTTATATATATTGATGCCCAATATCTCCTAAGCCTTTCATCATTTTGAAAATCTTAACTGTGTTAATTTAAAATACATATTTTTCCAATCAACCATATGGCATATACATAAAGCATTAGAAATATGTCTTAGCGCTCCCATTTAATTTCTTATAACTCTACTAGAATCTTTACCATTCATGCGTGCAATACAACAAGATACATAGACTGTCATCAAACTACATCTATGACTAGTAATCCACCCTCTGAATATCATCCGAACAAACATTGGGTGTTAAGTTGCAAGCAATAGATTATCACAGTAAGAAAAATGTGTGATGTAAACAAATTAAACATCGTTGTTTTCTCCCTAATGGCAACAACACATCCTCCATCTGTCATGTTTCTGTCACTCTAGCACATATGCAAAGGAGGCATGAACCCACTATCGAGCATAAATACTCCCTCTTGGAGTCACTAGCATCCAGTTGTCCAGAGCATCTACTAACAACGGAGAGCATACAAGATCATAAATAACATACACATGAAGACAACATGATAGATTGATAATAAAAATACATAGCATTCAATAATCATCGAAGCATAGCAAACACAACATGCAGCATTAAAATAAGATGAGAGGACAACCATCTAGCTACTGCTATGGACCCGGAGTACAAGGATGAACTACTCACGCATCACTCCGGAGGCAACCATGGTGGTGTAGATCCCTCCGGTGATGATTTTTCCTCCCTGCAGGGTGCCGAGAAGAACTATAGAACCCTCCCGATCTCGGGTTGACGATGACGGCAGCCTCGGGTGTTTTTCGTGGAAAAGTGGTATATTTTTAGGGTTCATGCATCGGGGAGATTATATAGACGAAAGGGTGATGGCGCTGGGTGCACGAGGGGCCCACACCACCTCCAGGTGCGGCCAGGGGCGCGCCGCCCTATGGTGTGGCCCCCCTCCGGGCCTCTTCAGGACTCCGTGGAACATTCAGGAATTCTAAGACTTCCGGGCTTCGAATTTTCCAATTCCGGGAATATTTCCAGAATAACTTTTCTGAAACGAAAAACTACAGAAAACTAGAACTGGCTCTGTGTCATCTTGTCAATAGGTTAGTCCCGGGAAATTGATAAAAATGACATAAAGTGTAAGTAAAACATGTAGCATATGGCATGAAAACAACATGGAACATCAGAAATTAACGATACGTTTATGACGTATCACCCTACACGATCAAGATCACTGTTTTGTAATTGCTACATGTTGTGTTTGTTGGGATCCAAGGAACCATGAGAATATGAATATTTTGTTCATGTCATATTGAGACGCTTCACTTATATCTTTAGAGAGTTTTAACCTTCTCTTGTAATGCTCTCTGGTGTGTATGATTTCCATGGCCAGGTTATTATATGCACCTCCAAGAGAGGTTTTATATGCTAGATAGTGGCTTCATGCCTCCTTTAACCCATGCCCGAGTGACAATTATACTTACAATACATATTTTTATTAATGCATTTGTCTGTTTCACACAAGCAACCACTGCGTTGCTGCAGCTTAATACCAACGAGATTTGCTGGATAGCTGTCTCAAGGAGGACTTTTAGTAATAGTTGTTGTCGGATGGCGGTCTATTTATCTTTACGTAATGCCTACAATGTTAGAACCCATGAAATATATCTCATCATAATAGTATTTTTATATGTTCATGATTTGTTAATTTCCCAGCTATAATTTGTTTACCCAGCATGTTTATTGTTCTTAGGAGAGTCGCCACTGGTGAAACTATGGCCCTCGGTCCTATTTTCCTCATTGGTTACAACCTCGTTTACTTCATTTTCATCATCACTTGCTCGCTGTTCCGTTTTCATTTAATCATCTCCAACCATTCGATATAATTAATTCTCTAGTTTTCAACAAGACGTGAAGACTGACAACCTTCTCAGAAAGTTGGGAGCAAGAGAGAGTTTTTGTTTGTGTGCATGTCCACGGTTTTTGATCTAGATTCTAGAAACTAGCAACCTACTGAGAGACTTAGAAGTCCTACTGGATTGATCACCTTCGTTCCTTAACTTGAGGAAATTTTCTGTTCAACTACATCATACCTTCCTCTTGGGGTCCCCAACAGGTGCATGATTTCACGCCATCAAGCTATATTTCTGGCGCCGTTGCCGGGGACTTCAAGCTTTTTTGAACCTGGGACTTCTATCTTTCAGCTAAGGGAGTTACATACTTCCACTTTCTCTCTTTTGTTTTGTTCTTGCTTAGTTTATTTTAATGTAGCTTTGTTTTCCTTATATAAAAAATCTATTTTTTTAGTTTTCTAGTTTCTAGTCTTTTACTTGCTATGTTAGTTTGCTTATGCCTTCGTTTAGTTTATTTGTTACCTTGTTAAAATGTCTCTTCCTAAATTTTCTATGAAAGATCTGGAAGTAGGAAGTGGTTTTATTATTGAAAGAGATAACACTGGAAAATTCTTCAAGCATGCTAATGGGCTTCGTGACCTCGATGAAAAATTTGAAGTTTAACTCACGCATAACTATGAAACTATTATGGCTTCTCTAGTTTCTATCATAGAATCTAGATTTGTAAATCTCAATCCCATATTACAACAAATGTTTCTTAAACTAGATAGTATGAAGAGAGGAGAAGGAAATAATTTTGTTCTAAAAACTTTGCTTACATAGTTTAAGGATATTGTTATTGAGGCGACGAAAGTTTTTGCTCGTTATAAATTTCTTGGTTATGGTCTTTCTATTGAACACACGACGAGTACTTTGGATACTAAGAAGATGAAGTATATGTGTAAAACTGAACATGAAAAAGAAATTAATATCCACATTCCATTTAAACTTATAGCAATTTCTGATGCCTTAGAGAATACTTTTGGTTGGATTGTCCCTGAGAATCCCTTGATGGAAATAGTAAACCTAAAATGAAAGAAAAAGGAGATCTGAGACATGTGTGTGGAAAATACAATACTTATATGATGAATTTTTCTACCTTGATTTGAATGGTAAAGAAGAAAATACTTGATTCTTGCGTTATGCCTAGATAAAAGGCGTTAAGGAAAATCGCTTGTGGGAGGCAACCCCATTTTTCTCTTGTTTTATTTTGTTTTCTTTGAGTATTGGAATTTTTTACCTCTGTAACAAATGTTAGTTATCCTTTTTATTTTGTTTTTGTGCCAAGAGTAACCTCTATTTGAAAACAAGTGCAATTTCCTATTTTCTGTCCAAATTTACATGGTTCAACATAAAATTTGTTTCTCTCAGAAAGGGTACGAGAAAAATCTGAAACAAAATGGGCACCTGACCCAGGTTGTTATCTAACTTTCATTAGTTTACCATTTTTAAATTTGATCTACGGAGGTGGCTCAAAAAATTCATCTTTATAGTTAGTTCTGCTTTGACAGATTTCTGCCTTTGTTTGCATTTTACTGTTAATATTTTTTGTTTTTGTGTTCTCCTAAGGGGAAGAGCTTTAAAAGAAGTCAAGGTAGTATATAGTATTTAAATTGAGTGTTTTTTCTTATGTTAAAACTGAACCAATTGGATTTATTTATTTGATGCACTAACCCGCTAATGAAGATTGTGCGATGTTTTGTGCGGAGGAAGTTTTCAAGTGTAAGGAGAGGAGGATGATATGAGAAGATGAAGGATGGACAAGAGTCAAGCTTGGGGATGCACATGTCACCCCAAATAAATATCCAAGAACTACAAGCGTCAAAGCTTGGGGATGACTAAGCCATCCCCTTCGTCATCAACAAAATTATCAGGTCACCTTTCATGACACTATATATTTATTGCTTCACATACTATGTTCTATTCTTTGAGTGTCATTTTATTTTTCTTTTATTTTTGTTTTGTTTTCGTTCTGGTCATAAATTTTTGGATCCTAGCATTTTTTGTATGAGAGAAATACACTACATTCTACTGTCTAGAACACTCTAGTTTTCACTCTTATTGTTTTGTGAGTGTTCAATTTTTTGGTACGGTTGTTTTTAGCTCTTGTTTTCTTTGCTTATTTTTTTACAGCTTGTTAGTTTTCGATATTTATATATTATTATCTCTATGGTATTTATTTAATACTTGTTAAGGGAGTTGTTTCAAATAAGTTTATTGGTGTTGGATGGGACAAAAATATTTGATGCCTATAGTGGTGCAAAGGAAGCTTGTTTAGACGGTGACTAGGTTGTGACATGTCATGTTAGATGTTATTTTAATCGTGTGCTTAGCAATTTATGATGAATAATTACTAGTATTAAATAATTTAAATTTCTTAATGTGCTATTCAAATTAAATCATGTGTTGCTCTTGATCGTAATGAAGCATGTTATTGTGGTATTCTCCTTTGAAGAATTATTTGGATTGACTTGGCTCATGCTCACACCATGTTATGACTATAAACAAAGTCATATTTAGCCTTGATGATGTTTTGTTTTTATACTCGCAATATCATTTTATGCTTTGATCAATGATGTTCTTTCTCTATGCATGATTATGGCCGTTATTGCTCTCTTAGTTGGTCGCTCCCACTCTCTTGAGAGACTTCAAATGTACTTATTATGAGCTATACTCATGCATCCAACTCCCTTAAACCAAATTTATTCCAATGTGTACACCATACCTACCTAGGAATTGTATTTTATAGCCATTCCAAATAAATTTCTCGTGTGCTACCTTTACAACTATCATTAAACCTTATTTTGTGTTCCTGTTTTAGCTCATGAGGAAGTATTAAATGCTTTATCATTTCTTCATGTTGGATGGATTCACCTCTTAACTTGCATGAATATTTTTCTAGTCCCTAATACTGCAAAAAGAGCTGGAAAATGGGTGCCCATCCCACAAAATATAAATTACAACAATAACAATTAATGTCCTCACACTTTGTTCCGAAGAAATCAATTCAAACATAGCTTGTGTAAACAAAGGATAAGACGAATGATATCGTTCCTCAACGGGAGGTGCTCTTAGAAGCCATTTTACATGAAAGATAATAAAAAAAATTATTAGAATTCGTTGACATATACATAGACCTCTCTCAAAATTATATTTTCAATATGATCTTTTTTATAAAATAAAAAGCTCTAGCACATGAGTGGCCCCTGCTTCCCTCTGTGAAGGGCCATTCTTTTAGATATAGGATGAGTCTTCACCTTCTAACTTGATGCACCAATTAAGAGAGCGTAGTTTTCATTCTGAGTATAATGTGTATAGTCCCAAAATTTATTGTTGATTGGAATATGATTATGGTCTTGCTTGTCTAAACTTAAAGTGATTTGATCTCATCTTACAATGCTTTTACATAATGATTGATCAAGTTTGTGTTGGCTGCATGACACATAATTTTTTTCTTTGTTATCGCTTACCTACTCGAGGACGAGCATGGGTAAATCTTGGGGATGCTTATATGTCCCAAATGTATATATAATTTTTATGCTCCATTCTTGTTTTGTTTATGTTCTTCCATGTTTTCTACTTGTCTTCCTTCATTTTCCGGATGCTTTCATGGACTAACCTATTAACAAGATTCCCAGAGCTAGTTCATGTTTTCTGATGCTTTAATGTTTCAGAAAAGCTATGAAGAAAATATTCGCCAAATGTCCTAAAATATTACGGAGATTATTTTTTGCCCGCAACAAAGACAGAGTTCAAAGGAGAGCCAGAAGGGAGCCCTGGGGCCATCAGAGGGGTGCCAGGCACCGCGCCCCCTAGGCCGCGCCGTGGGGACACCTTGTGGCCCTAGCCGCCGCCTGATGTCGCCTCTTCGCCTATAAATTGCTTTTAACCCTAAAAACATCACGGACGGAGAAATTTTCCATGAAAAAAGATACAAATGCGTCGTCACCTTGAAAGTCCAATCTAGGGCTTCTGGATTCCTGATCCGGCACCCTGCCGGAGAGGGGGATCGCCACCAGAGGCCTCTACATCGCCATGATTGCCTTCCGATAAATGTGTGAGTAGTTCATCCCGGGACTACGGGTCCATATGAGTAGCTAGATGGTGTTCTCTCCACTTTGTGCCACCATGTTTAGATCTTGTGAGCTTCCCTACATGATCAAAATCATCGTTATGTAATCGCTACATGTTGTGTTTGTTGGGATCCGATGAACCATGAGATTATGATTATTTTGTTCATGTCATATTGAGATGCTTCACTTATATCTTTAGAGAATTTTAATCTTGTCTTGCAATGCTCTCTGGTGTGTATGATTTCCTTGGACAAATTATTGTATGTGTTGGACGTATGCCCTAGAGACAATAATCTTTAGTTATTATTTTATCTACAAGTTCAGAATTAAGTTTATGTCATGACGCTATAACCTCTATAGCACTTGAAAAGTGAGTTTTCAAATGAAAATCTTTGTGCGGGTGTGAATACATAAACAAACAAAAGTTCCTAATCTTGTCTCTAAAATTAGCTTATGGTTTGTGAGATGATCATATTTTCCTCATCATGGACTTATATGAAAGTCTAGCAAAACATAAGAGTTTATTGTTAGGGTAACAATAGTAATGAACCGACCCAAGTGTATGTTGTTGCTAAAAGAGGCTAAACAATCATGATGTATTTTAGAAAATATATTTGAAGTTAAGATTGACTACAATTCCTATACTATGAGAATTTCTAGTGACCGCATGATCAAAAGTTATACTTTGGATACTATCAACCGTATTGTCGTAACTGGGATTATGACGGTGATATCTGGGTATGACCTAGAAAGTGTAATGGAACTGAGATCGTTCAATACTAGTACTTAAATCTTCTATACGATAGAGAGATTCATTCTCTGGGCCCTCTCAGTATCACCGCTGATATATCGTATGGCCAAACATATTGTGCTTTATCGGAGGGTCATCGGGGATATGGATGACAAAATAGAACGATATCGGTAAACGAGTTTTATGTGTTATGATAAACGAGTTTGATCAGGTTAGATCACATAGTATCACCTCGTGATATCCTTGGTACCATGAAGTTAAGGGAATAAGTAGAATGAGTAACTTATAAGGTTCGCTCATTCTTCTAGAACACATAGGAGCCATCATGGAATCCACGCTTCTGATGTTGGTTATTGTTCGGTAAGTTCCCGAACATGTCTGTGTGTTATCGAGCCTTTACGGGTCAAACTCTTAAGCCAGGAAAACCTTTAATCAAGAAAATAGTATGTTTCTATTGGTTTTATGAATGTTCGATGTCATTACGATGTCACAAAAAAAGTCCGGTGTCAATCGGAGTGGTTTCGGGGAAGTTACTATAAGACAGAAATTATGTCGGTGTTAGGCAGAATTGATATGAGAGGTAACAGAGGTCATGAGATTTCCCGGGAATACCATCATTAGATAATATCGATGATTTTATCTATAGGGGTCAAGTGGTTCTAGAGGAGTTTTGAGGAGTTTCCATATATGGAAGAAGTAGTGTGAGGGGGCAGATGTCCCCCTCATGGCCGAATCCTATTTTAGGGGGATGCCAGGTGGGCCCCACTGGGTTCACAAGTTGGTACTCATCGTCCCTGTATTTTTCTCTATTTTATAGGAGAGAAAAATAGAAAAAGAAAAGGGAAAAAATAGGGAGAGACGAGGTGGAGGAGGACACCACCTCCCAACCCGAGTTGAGCTAGGAGGGAGGGGTGCGGCCACCTCCTTGTAGATCAACGAGGACTCCTCCCTCTCGTATGGCAAGTATCTCCTCCCTCCCACTATATAAAGCACCCATGGCTCGTAGCGAAACACACAATTGGCTCTCAAGCCTTTCTCTCTCTCTCTCTCTCTACAAGAATTAGAGGGACTAATTAGAGCTTCTAATTAGAGTCTCTTCTAGTCGGGTTTTGAGTTATACTCTCCCGAGTAGACCTTGCTCTAATTAGCTCTTCTCTCTCACGTGTTGAGAACTTCTAGATTCATAATAGCTCTAATCATAGTTGATAGAGCTACCAATTAGCAACGCCGGAAGGTTGTCTCTCTTTGTCGGTGTCGAGTCCTAGACGACAGAGCGCTGACGGGTTGACACGAGCATGCGCATGAACGCCATAAGAGGGATTGCACGTGTGATCCTTGACGAGGGAAGACTTAGCGACATCCTTAAAACTAGGCCTAATTGTGAGGATCTATGATTGTTCATAACTCTTCTACGTCTACATCAAATACGCTGCCCGTTAAGTCGTGATCCTGATCCTCACATGTATGGGCATGCCTTTTTACCTTCTTAGTGATCTTGGCAGACTACGTAGGGCAAATTTTTAAGTTCTGCGGCGTAGACCAGCAGTATGCACCTCAAAGAGAGGGTTTATATGCTAGATGGTGGGTTCATGCCTCCTTTAACATGCGCCCGTGTGACAGAAACATGTGGGAGGGGAGGTGTGTTGTTTCCACTAAGGAGAAAAGTGTTCTTGTCTACGGATGGGAATTTTTTCTTACTTTATGTATTGTTCTTAATACATTTGTTTATTGCACACAAGAAATCACTTTGTTGCTGCAACCTAATACCAGCGAGATTTGGTAGAAAGATGTATCAAGGTGGACTTTTAGTAATAGATGTTATCAGATGGCGGTCTATTTATCTTGACATAATGCCTACAATTTGAGAACCCATGAACTATATCTCAACATAATAGTATTTTTATATGTTCATGATTTTTCAATTGCCCAGCTGTAGTTTGTTTAGCCAGCATGATTATTGTTCTTAGGAGAGACACCACTAGTGAAACTATGGCCCACGGTCCTATTTTTCTCATTGATTACAACCTTGTTTACTTTCTTTTCAACATCACTTGCTCGATGTTCCATTTTCATTTAATAATGTCCAACCATTTGCAACAATTAATTTCTCTAGTTTTATGCAAGACGGGAAGACTGACAACTGATACGTCATAAATGTATCCTTAATTTCTGATGTTCCATGTTGGTTTCATGCCATATGCTACATGTTTTCCTTACACTTTATGTCATTTTTATCAATTTCCCGGACTAACCTACTGACAAGATGCCATAGAGACAGTTCTTGTTTTCTCCTGCCTTTAGTTTCAAGAAAGTTGTTCTGGAAATATTCTCGGAATTGGAAAATTCGAAGCCTAGAATTCTTAGAATTCCCGAAGGTTCCACGGAGTCCTAAAGAGGCCGGGGGGCACACCATAGGGCGGAGCGCCCCTGGCCGCGCCTGGGGTGGTGTGGGCCCATCGAGCGCCCACCTCCATCAACCTTTCGCCCATATATTCTCCCCTAATCGTGAACCGTAAAGATATACCACTTTTCAACGAAAAACACTCGAGTCCGCCGTCATCGTTAACCGAGATCGGGAGGGTTCTGGAGTTCTCCCCGGCACCCTTCCGGGGGAGAAATCATCACCGGATGGCTCTACACCACCATGCCCGCCTGCGGAGTGATGCGTGAGTAGTTCATCCTTGGCCTACGGGTCCATATTAGTAGCTAGATGGTTGTCCTCTCCCCTTATGCCTCATTATTAGATCTCGTGAGCTGCCTCGCATGATCGAGATCATCTTATTGTAATGCTACATGTTTTGTTTGTTGGGATCCGATGATTATTGAATGATATGTCTCTTGATTATCAATCTATCATGTTTTCCCCGTGTGTATGTTATTTATGATCTTGCATGCTCTCCGTTATTAGTAGATGCTCTGGCCAAGTAGATTCCATTGACTCCAAGAGGGAGTATTTATGCTCGATAGTGGGTTCATGCCTCCTTTGCATTGTTCTCGAGTGACAGAAACGTGACGGATGGAGGATGTGTTGTTGCCATTAGGGAGAAAACAACGATGTTTTACTTTGTTTATATTGTCTACATTACACACTTTTCTTAAGGAGATTATCTGTTGTTTGCAACTTAATACCCAACATTTGTTCGGATGATATTTAGAGGGTGGATTATTAGTCATAGATGCAGTTGGCTGATAGTCTATGTATCTTGTTGTAATACCCGCATGAATCTCATAGTAATCATCATGTCATGCATGTTTCATTATTTATCAATTGCCCAGCTATAATTCGTTCACCATGCATGTCAGTTATCTTTTATGGAGAGACACCTCTAGTGAATTGTGGACCCCGGTCCATTTTCTCATACTGATAATACAACCACTTCTTCCACTATTTTCACACTGCTACTGTTGTTTTCAAATTGTTCTCATACTGTTTTCCACATCATACATTTAACCTCTTTGTGTTTAGCAAAACTAGTGAGATTGACAACCTCACTCCTTCGTTGGGGCAAGTTAATTGATTGTATTGTGTATGTTCCATGTTGCTTCTAAACCAGTAGTGTGCCCTGGCACCTCAGCTGCATCAACCTTCGGAATTTTCTTCTTTCTCCTACTGGTCGATTCAACCTTGGTTTCTTTTCTGATGGAAACTTGCTGCTGTTGTCATCAAACCTTCCTCTTGGGGTCTCCCAACGAGTGCAAGACCTGCACCATCAAGCACTTTCCGGCGCCGTTGCAGGGGAGGAAGAAAATTTATGCAAGGGAAGTCTCTCACTTCCAATCTATTTACATTGTTTTTGTTTTGCTTAGTTTATTTTATTTTGTCTTGTTTATTTCTCTTTATCAAAAACACAAAAAATTAGTTCTTATTATATTTGTTGTTTTTATCATGTTTTTAGTCTTGCTAAAATGACTACCCCTGAGAACACTAAGTTGTGCGACTTTAGAATGATTTCATTAGCACACCTATTCCTCCACCTTCTCCTACTGCTGATTTTTATGAGATAAAGCCTGCCCTGTTAAATCTTGTTATGAGAGAGCAATTTTCTGGTGTTAGTACTGATGGTGCTGCTGCCCATGTTAATAATTTTTTTGAACTATGTGAGATGCAAAAATATAAAGATGTAGATGGAGATATTATTAAACTGAAATTGTTTCCTTTCTCTTTGAGAGGAAGAGCTAAAGAGTGGTTGCTATCTTTGCCTAGAAATAGTATTGATTCTTGGACTAAGTGTAAAGATGCTTTCATTGGAAAATATTATCCCCTTGCTAAGATTATATGTTTAAGAAGTAGAATTATGAATTTTAAGGAACTTGATAATGAGCATGTTGCTAAAGCTTGGGAAAGAATGAAATCTTTGGTAAACAATTGTCCCACTCATGGACTGACTACTTGGATGATCATCCAAACCTTTTATGCATGTCTGAATTTTTCTTCAAGAAACCTTCTGGATTCAGCTCCAGGAGCAGCCTTTATGTCCATTACTTTGGGGGCAGCAACAAAGCTTCTTGATGATATGATGATAAATTATTATGAATGACACACTAAGAGAGCTACAACAGGTAAAAAGGTAAAATATGTTGAAGAAGCCTCCTCTTTGAGTGATAGACTTGATGCTATTATGTCTATGCTTGTGAATGGCCATGCTCCTATCGATCCAAACAATTTTCATTTAGCTTCTTTGGTTTCTCAAGAAGAATTTGTTGATATGAACTGCATTAAATATAATAATTTCAACAACAATGCTTATAGGAATAATTTTGGTAGAAATAATTATAGGCCATATCCTTCCAATAATAATAATGGTTATGTCAATTCTTATGGTAATTCCTACAACAACAATAAAAGTGTACCCTCTGATCTTGAAAACATGCTCAAGAATTTTATTAGTACACAAACTGCTTTTAATAAATCTGTTGAGGAAAAGTTTGGCAAAATTGATGTTCTTGCTTCTAAAGTTGATAGCCTTTCTCTTGATGTTGATTTTATGAAACTAAAGGTTGTGCCTCATGATGTTAAACAAAGGAAAACTCCAAATGACATTCAAATTCGAATTGATGACAATGTTAGGATGTTAGATGAATTGCATTCTAGATGGGAAAGAGAAGATGAAATAGCTAGAAAGAATAATATAGCTAATGTTTGCACCATTACCACCTCTAGTAAAACTGAAGCTTCTCATGCTAGTAAACATTCTACTATCAATGGTAAAGTAATTGGTGTTGGCAATACTCCCACTTCTGCTGTTAAAAGTGCAAAACTACCTAAAACTGCTAAAAATGTTCCTGATAAACGTGCTGAAATTTTTAGAATGGGAGATAATGGTCCCATTACCTTTGATAAAAATGATCTTGAATTTGATGATTGCAACATAACTGAATTGATTAAGTTCTTACAAAATCTTTCTAGTTGCCCTAATGCTAGTACTATGAATATGGCTTTCACAGAACATATTACAAACGCTCTCATGCAAATTAGAGAAGATGAATTAAGGTGAAGCCTCTATCCCTAGGAAGTTAGATGATGGTTGGGAACCCATCATTAAAATGAAAGTGAATGGTTTTATCGTAATTCTCTATATGATCTTGGTGCTATTATCTCTGTTATGCCTAAGAAACTTTATGATATTCTTGATTTGCCACCTTTGGTGCATTGTTATTTGGATATTCGTCTTATTGATAATGTTAGAAAGAAACCTTTGGGGAGATTTGATGATGTTATTATTATGGTTAGTCATAAACTTGTCCCCATTGATTTTTTTGTCACGAGTATTGAATGCAATACTTCTTGTCCAATTGTTTTGGGAAGACCTTTTCTTAGAATTGTTGGTGCTGTTATTGATATGAAAGAGGGGAATATTAAATATAAATTCCCACTAAAGAAAGGTACTGTCGCACCCAGACTTCTAGGGGATACTCACAGTCCGTTAAACAGTAGATAAATGGCTTACGGGGCATACCGGCACCCGCATCTCAATATGAGTAGGCCAACACGTAAACGTGTGACAACCATTCTCTACTATTCATCGTATGCGCAAACCATCCCATAGAAATCCAGATACTTCCATTGACGTACTTCATAACATACACACATGGTACGTCAACGACATTTGAACAATTGATATCACAACAGATCTCTAAGACACAAAAGATTGAAATAAGTTGCAAATAGCTCTCATTAGAGCAGAGATAGCAAATACAATCATCCAGAGGACACATGTCCCAACAATTCATCATTACATCACAGCGGAAGCATCCAAAGTGTCTGGGTACAGACAAGATCCAAATAGGCCTAAGAGGCCGGAAACGAAAAGACGGAGCCCATCCATGATGTCTCGGATCCTGCCCGGGTCCGCTATCTACTCGTCAGCAGCCTCGTCATACTCCACGTAGTAGCCACCATGGGGATCCTCGGAAACGTAGTCTGCGGAAACCACAGCCCCAAAGGGGTCAGTACATAAACGTAATGGCAAGCAAGACTCACAAGATAGCAAAGTGTACCCGGCAACATCAAGTACAGATGCTTTGGGTTCAACGGAAGAATAGGTGATACAAAAGTGCGGCAGGAGGCTGGTCTAACCAACTACAGAAACACGCTACAACTTCCGGCTAAAAGAAAGGGATAAGATAGCGTATCGTAACCAACTATAACTACCCTCAAACAAACCCATCCTGGATCTCGCCCCTTATCCAAAGAAGCAATCCGAGGATAACTCACACAGTTGGATTAATGATGGTTCAAGTTATTGTGTCAATCAGACTATTACTAGTCAAATTATCATTAGTTAGGTGTAAATTGTTCTGAGTACTTGTTAGCCAGTACTTTCACCAAGTCATCCATAACCGCGGACAACACGACTTCTCGAGAAGATTTAACCCTGCAGGGGTGCACCAATTTGGCCGTACACGTAAGAATAACCCGCCAGATGGAATGGCCTTTCCACCAAGCGGGGCACTCAACACAACTCAACTCTTCTTCGCATCAAGCCCAAAGAACCACATGCTGTGCGTGCGCGGCTAATCGAGCCCCACGAAGAAAAGGGGACCCTCATAGCACTCTAAGACCACGCCGCCCTAAATGCCGACTACAAAAGTTCCACCCTAGCGCCAAGGGTTCGCACCTGCACATGCATGCATCAAATGGAAACCCCGAACTAAGTGTGGCGATTTGGACGAGATGCGAATCGAATCAAATTGAGGGGGCGCCCATACACGCTTCCCACATGTGGTTAGTGCGCTCATCATGGATCAGTAGACAAGACCCTTTTCCTAATTAGGGTCGACACTAGCAGGCCTCAAAACCACGCCGGGCCTCCTGCCGGTGCCTTATCATCAAATTATTATTAACCAAAGCATTAGCAGGTTGATTGTTAAACATCGAGCCCCAGAACATAATAAATAAGGTAACGGAAGTAACGGACAACAGACTCGAGCAGAAACAACCCTAAGCATGCTAGTAAGACACGGGCAACAAGCAACGGGGTTATAGGTGTGGAGGTGAGGCTATATCAGGGTTAGAGGATAACATGTGATAGGTTCGTAACAGAAGCAACGATTCATAGGGCTAGCAGAAATAGACAAAGGAAAGTATCGGTATCCAATGTGGAAGGGAACACGATGGTTCATGTGAGTGAATACTTTCCTGCAAACTCAGCAGCCTGGTACTGAGCTAACTCCTCAGAAGGGGTGTCGTAAGCCTGGTCTGTCTCAACGTCGTCGTCTATTCGAGAAGAAGCAAACAAACAACGCAGAGAGACAAACAATCAATAACATGGTATAATGCACAAACATGGGATGATGCATGACCATTTAATTGATGCATCAAAAATAAGCTAGTTGACATGGTAACATAACATGATTAAATGGACCCATATGCAATTAGATTGCATATGGAAAGCCCATGAATTATGGTTGAATTAAATGATCTACTACTAAACAACATGTGTAAGTGATTTAGCATGATGCATGGAGGAGGAAAACAGAAAGAAAGCAACCATAGGTGCAATTTGAAATAAGGTTTACCAAGTTTAGAATTTCATTTATTAATTTATGGAATTTTGGTTCCTTAAAAGGTGTTACACAAGCATTTGTTGTTTTCACCAATTTAAATTGTTCAAAGCAGCTAAAAAAGTTCATATTTGGAAAGTACACAAAATTTTAGGTGGAATACATGTTTCACTTGTTGAAAAAGGATTTAGGATAAATTACTTATGAATTAAACAAGTTTAAACAAGATTTAAATGAATTTAATTCAAGTGTGACATTATTTGAAATTTTATTTGTTCAAAACATTAAACCAAATTCATATTTGAAAAGTTTATACTTTTCTAGTTTGAAAACATATTTTATATGTTCAAAAATAATTTAGTTTGAGCAAGTTATGAATTTAGCAATTTTAAATGATTTAAACAAGGTTTAAATTATTTAACCAATTTTAATTATCCAAAACATGAAACAAAGTTTTTATTTGGAAAGGTGGTTTAATTTAGCATGGAAAACATGTTTTATATGTTGGAAATGAATTTAAAATGAGCAAGTTATTAATTTGACAATTTTAAATGCAATAATTAAGAAACAGTTGTTTTCAGCAATTTAATTTATTTAAAACAGAACACAAAGTTGATATTTGCAAAGTTCATGAAAAAATTGAATGAAAACATATTTAGTTTGTTGAATTGGAATTTTTATGCCCAAGTTATGAATTTTGCAAAATTAAATGAATTAAACAAGAATTCAAATATTTCACCAATTTAAAATATTCAAAACAGTAAACAAAATTTATATTTGGGTAGAGAATTTAATTTGGTATTGAAAACATATTTAAAATGTTGAATTTGGAGTTAAAATGAATTATTTATGCAATTTCCAAGATTAGGTATTATTCTGCCATTTATTTATTAGCTAGGGACTTAGAAAGTATTTACAGGGCCTAAGAAAAAATACTGGCAGGGACTTGTTTGTGATTCTGTCAAGTTTCTGTAACTAAACAAAAGAAATAAAAAGTGTGGTTTAATTTGCGGGAGGGGGACTCGAACCCAAGACCTCCTGCTCGTGCGCGCGGGCTGCTGCCAATGCGGTATGCTGTGTGTTTGTTGACAGGAGAGGTGCGGGGGGGGGGGGGTGGCGTTATTGTTCAGTTAGGTGGATGTTAACTGAACTTTAAAGTTCAGTTTCTGCAACTCGACAGGGACTGAGCCCGCCGGCGGCGCTCTGCTTGCGGTGGCCGCTGTGCTCGCCGGGGATGCGTGGCGTGGCGGTGATTAGATCGCGTGCAGGGAGATGCAGGGAGGAGAATAGAGAGAGGGAAACGAGGGGAGCTCACCGTGAGGGAAAAACGGAGGAGGACGGTGGCGCGGTGGTGAGGTGGCCGTCGCCGTCGACGGCGCGGTGGCGCAGCTCCGGGGGATCCCAGCCTTGGTCGAGGACGCGAGGATGACGGCGGAGGAGAGGGGATTCCGTTCCCGGGCTCGTTCTGCTGCGAGGAAGACTAGGGCGACGGCGATCGCCGGAGAGAAATCGCGGTGGTGGTGATCGGTGGTGATGTTCAGAGAACAGAGAGGAGGTGGTGCTCGGGGAGAGGAAGAAGGAGAGCTCGGCGGCGGCAGGCGAGGGAGAGAGGAGGGAGAAAGGTAGAGGGGAGCCCTAGGGTAGCTAGGGCTTAGCTATAAGGGGAGGTGGGCGAGCTCATGGCCGTTGCTGCAGCTTCTCTGTCGACGTGGATGCGATGGATGTCAAGCCGTACAGAGGAAGAAGAGAAGGGAGGGGTACCGGGCCGTGGGAGAGATGGTGGGCTGGGCCTGGCTGGCCTGCCCCTCTCTCCCTCTCTTTAAGGTTTTTATTTTTCTTTCTTTTTTTTGCGGATTTGAATAGGAAAGAAAAGGTTAGTTGTTTAGGGTTAGAAAAATTAGGAAAATTTTTGTAACAATTATTTATTGTAACAGCAACATTGTAAACTTTTGTTTCCAAAAACTTTAATTATGTTGTTGTTTGTAAATTTAATTGAATTTAAATAATTTTGATATTAGATGAATAAGGGTGACATTAATCAATTTAAAAGCTTTTGAATTCAAGTTTATTTGAAACAAAGGATTGAGTTGTTTTGTAATTTTCATAAATTTCAAAAGGGGTGCTGTTTGGAAAATTAATTGAATTTGAAAATGGTTTGGTATTAAATGAATTATTGATTAGAAACAAATCAATAGTTTGAAATTACAACTTTAATGGAAACAATTTAATTGCTTTGATTTGAATAATCATTTTGGAAATTGTAACATCACAAGTATGAAACAAAAGGTTTGAAATTTGGTTTGAAAATCAAATTGAAAAACAAGGGAAAACAAAGGAAAACAGAGGAAAACAATTGGAAAACAAAGCAAAACAAATGCAATGAACATGATGTCATGATGCAAAACATAAAATAACAGAGAGCAAACATTCTAATGGCTATTTTTCATACTTGGAATGTTACAAAACGCCCCCCTTGAAGGAATCGCGCCCCGAGATTCCTACTGAGAAGAGAAAATGTCCGGATACTTCTTGCGAAGATCCTCTTGAGCTGTGACACGTGAAACACATCGTGCACCTTGGATAGTTTTTTCTGGAAGTTCAAGACGATAGGCATTCCTGGCAACTCTTCTGGAAAGACGTCAGGGAATTTGCAAACCACCGGAACATTTTCGAGTAAAGATAGAGGTTCTGTATCGAGGGTGTATAGCTGAATGGAACTCGATTCATTTGGAGAATAGACTATCTGGCCAGAAGGGTGGAACAGAGTTATTGATTAGACGCCGGTAGAAGAACTGAAGTGGGAAGCAACAACAAGATTTCAACGGACGAAAAGGATGTTGAGAAGAACAGGATATCGAAGCAACAACGGGAAACACTAGACCAAAACACTCCTGAGGTACTAAGGAAAACCCATCCGGGCTTCTAGAGGATCAATATCTACTGCTTAAGGAATAGAGGATTTGCTTCCGGGGCTTACACGCCTCCGTTCTCAATCGTGAGTAGGCAACATGATAAATCATGTCACAACCACCTCCATTCCTATGGTCTAGTAGATATAACCATCCTAGAGAAACCAGGATTCGTGAAATCCTAACTTGAAAGTTTAGGTGAGAAGAGAAAACAACGTTGCACTTCCTTACCAGAAAAGGGAGGGTGGGTGGGGAAAGAAATAAAAGAACAGAATTCCTACTCTCACGTTTCATTTTTCCTATATAGCTACAAAATAGTTTCTAGACTCAACTGCGACCAGTAAAAGGGATCCTACAGGCAGACAGGCTCCGATACCATTTGTCGCACCCGGACTTCTAGGGGATACTCACAGTCCGTTAAACAGTAGATAAATGGCTTACGGGGCATACCGGCACCCGCATCTCAATATGAGTAGGCCAACACGTAAACGTGTGACAACCATTCTCTACTATTCATCGTCTGCGCAAACCATCCCATAGAAATCCAGATACTTCCATTGACGTACTTCATAACATACACACATGGTACGTCAACGGCATTTGAACAATTTATATCACAACAGATCTCTAAGACACAAAAGATTGAAATAAGTTGCAAATAGCTCTCATTAGAGCAGAGATAGCAAATACAATCATCCAGAGGACACATGTCCCTACAATTCATCATTACATCACAGCGGAAGAATCCAAAGTGTCTGGGTACAGACAAGATCCAAATAGGCCTAAGAGGCCGGAAACGAAAAGACGGAGCCCATCCACGATGTCTCGGATCCTGCCCGGGTCCGCTATCTACTCGTCAGCAGCCTCGTCATACTCCACGTAGTAGCCACCATGGGGATCCTCGGAAACGTAGTCTGCGGAAACCACAGCCCCAAAGGGGTCAGTACATAAACGTACTGGCAAGCAAGACTCACAAGATACCAAAGTGTACCCGGCAACACCAAGTACAGATGCTTTGGGTTCAACGGAAGAATAGGTGATACAAAAGTGCGGCAGCAGGCTGGTCTAACCAACTACAGAAACACGCTGCAACTTCCGGCTAAAAGAAAGGGATAAGATAGCGTATCGTAACCAACTATAACTACCCTCAAACAAACCCATCCTGGATCTCGCCCCTTATCCAAAGAAGCAATCCGAGGATAACTCACACAGTTGGATTGATGATGGTTCAAGTTATTGTGTCAATCAGACTATTACTAGTCAAATTATCATTAGTTAGGTGTAAGTTGTTCTGAGTACTTGTTAGCCAGTACTTTCACCAAGTCATCCATAACCGCGGACAACACGACTTCTCGAGAAGATTTAACCCTGCAGGGGTGCACCAATTTGGTCGTACACGTAAGAATAACCCGCCAGATGGAATGGCCTTTCCACCAAGCGGGGCACTCAACACAACTCAACTCTTCTTTGCATCAAGACCAAAGAACCACATGCTGTGCGTGCGCGGCTAATCGAGCCCCACGAAGAAAAGGGGACCCTCATAGCACTCTAAGACCACGCCGCCCTAAATGCCGACTACAAAAGTTCCACCCTGGCGCCAAGGGTTCGCACCTGCACATGCATGCATCAAATGGAAAGCCCGAACTAAGTGTGGCGATTTGGACGAGATGCGAATCGAATCAAATTGAGGGGGGCGCCCATACACGCTTCCCACATGTGGTTAGTGCGCTCATCATGGATCAGTAGACAAGACCCTTTTCCTAATTAGGGTCGACACTAGCAGGCCTCAAAACCACGCCGGGCCTCCTGCCGGTGCCTTATCATCAAATTATTATTAACCAAAGCATTAGCAGGTTGATTGTTAAACATCGAGCCCCAGAACATAATAAATAAGGTAACGGAAGTAACGGACAACAGACTCGAGCAGAAACAACCCTAAGCATGCTAGTAAGACACGGGCAACAAGCAACGGGGTTATAGGTGTGGAGGTGAGGCTATATCAGGGTTAGAGGATAACATGTGATAGGTTCGTAACAGAAGCAACGATTCATAGGGCTAGCAGAAATAGACAACGGAAAGTATCGGTATCCAATGTGGAAGGGAACACAATGGTTCATGTGAGTGAATACTTGCCTGCAAACTCAGCAGTCTGGTACTGAGCTAACTCCTCAGAAGGGGGGTCGTAAGCCTGGTCTGTCTCAACGTCGTCGTCTATTCGAGAAGAAGCAAACAAACAACGCAGAGAGACAAACAATCAATAACATGGTATAATGCACAAACATGGGATGATGCATGACCATTTAATTGATGCATTAAAAATAAGCTAGTTGACATGGTAACATAACATGATTAAATGGACCCACATGGAATTGGATTGCATATGGAAAGCCCATGAATTATGGTTGAATTAAATGATCTTACTAAACAACATGTGTAAGTGATTTAGCATGATGCATGGAGGAGGAAAACAGAAAGAAAGCAACCATAGGTGCAATTTGAAATAAGGTTTACCAAGTTTGGAATTTCATTTATTAATTTATGGAATTTTGGTTCCTTAAAAGGTGTTACACAAGCATTTGTTGTTTTCACCAATTTAAATTGTTCAAAGCAGCTAACAAAGTTCATATTTGGAAAGTACACAAAATTTTAGGTGGAATACATGTTTCACTTGTTGAAAAAGGATTTAGAATAAATTACTTATGAATTAAACAAGTTTAAACAAGATTTAAATGAATTTAATTCAAGTGTGACATTATTTGAAATTTTATTTGTTCAAAACATTAAACCAAATTCATATTTGAAAAGTTTATACTTTTCTAGTTTGAAAACATATTTTATATGTTAAAAAATAATTTAATTTGAGCAAGTTATGAATTTAGCAATTTTAAATGATTTAAACAAGGTTTAAATTATTTAACCAATTTTAATTATCCAAAACATGAAACAAAGTTTGTATTTGGAAAGGTGGTTTAATTTAGCATGGAAAACATGTTTTATATGTTGAAAATGAATTTAAAATGAGCAAGTTATTAATTTGACAATTTTAAATGCAATAATTAAGAAACAGTTGTTTTCAGCAATTTAATTTATTTAAAACAGAACACAAAGTTGATATTTGCAAATTTCATGAAAAAATTGAATGGAAAACATATTTAGTTTGTTGAATTGGAATTTTTATGCCCAAGTTATGAATTTTGCAAAATTAAATGAATTAAACAAGAATTCAAATATTTCACCAATTTAAAATATTCAAAACTGTAAACAAAATTTATATTTGGATAGAGAATTTAATTTGGTATTGAAAACATATTTAAAATGTTGAATTTGGAGTTAAAATGAATTATTTATGCAATTTCCAAGATTAGGTATTATTGTGCCATTTATTTATTAGCTCGGGACTTAGAAAGTATTTATAGGGCCTAAGAAAAAATACTGGCAGGGACTTGTTTGTGATTCTGTCAAGTTTATGTAACTAAACAAAAGAAATAAAAAGTGTGGTTTAATTTGCGGGAGGGGGACTCGAACCCAAGACCTCCTGCTCGTGCGCGCGGGCTGCTGCCAATGCGGTATGATGTGTGTTTGTTGACAAGAGAGTTGCGGGGGGGGGGGGGGGGGGGGGGGGGGGGTTATTGTTCAGTTAGGTGGATGTTAACTGAACTTTAAAGTTCAGTTTCTGCAACTCGACAGGGACTGAGCCCGCCGGCGGCGCTCTGCTTGCGGTGGCCGCTGTGCTCGCCGGGGATGCGTGGCGTGGCGGTGATTCGATCGCGTGCAGGGAGATGCAGGGAGGAGAATAGAGAGAGGGAAACGAGGGGAGCTCACCGTGAGGGAAAAACGGAGGAGGACGGTGGCGCGGTGGTGAGGTGGCCGTCGCCGTCGACGGCGCGGTGGCGGAGCTCCGGGGGATCCCAGCCTTGGTCGAGGACGCGAGGATGACGGCGGAGGAGAGGGGATTTCGTTCCCGGGCTCGTTCTGCTGCGAGGAAGACTAGGGCGACGGCGATCGCCGGAGAGAAATCGCGGTGGTGGTGATCGGTGGTGATGTTCAGAGAACAGAGAGGAGGTGGCGCTCGGGGAGAGAAAGAAGGAGAGCTCGGCGGCGGCAGGCGAGGGAGAGAGGAGGGAGAAAGGTAGAGGGGAGCCCTAGGGTAGCTAGGGCTTAGCTATAAGGGGAGGTGGGCGAGCTCATGGCCGTTGCTGCAGCTTCTCTGTCGACGTGGATGCGATGGATGTCAAGCCGTACAGAGGAAGAAGAGAAGGGAGGGGTACCGGGCCGTGGGAGAGATGGTGGGCTGGGCCTGGCTGGCCTGCCCCTCTCTCCCTCTCTTTAAGGTTTTTATTTTTCTTTCTTTTTTTTGCGGATTTGAATAGGAAAGAAAAGGTTAGTTGTTTAGGGTTAGAAAAATTAGGAAAATTTTTGTAACAATTATTTATTGTAACAGCAACATTGTAAACTTTTGTTTCCAAAAACTTTAATTATGTTGTTGTTTGTAAATTTAATTGAATTTAAATAATTTTGATATTAGATGAATAAGGGTGACATTAATCAATTTAAAAGCTTTTGAATTCAAGTTTATTTGAAACAAAGGATTGAGTTGTTTTGTAATTTTCATAAATTTCAAAAGGGGTGCTGTTTGGAAAATTAATTGAATTTGAAAATGGTTTGGTATTAAATGAATTATTGATTAGAAACAAATCAATAGTTTGAAATTACAACTTTAATGGAAACAATTTAATTGCTTTGATTTGAATAATCATTTTGGAAATTGTAACATCACAAGTATGAAACAAAAGGTTTGAAATTTGGTTTGAAAATCAAATTGAAAAACAAGGGAAAACAAAGGAAAACAGAGGAAAACAATTGGAAAACAAAGCAAAACAAATGCAATGAACATGATGTCATGATGCAAAACATAAAATAACAGAGAGCAAACATTCTAATGGCTATTTTTCATACTTGGGATGTTACAGTTATGGAACACTTTCCTAAAAAGATAATGAAGTTTCCTTTTGATTCTATTATTCGAACAAATTACAATTTGGATGCTTCTTCACTTGATAACACGTGAATCCACTTTTCTAGGCCTAGCTAAAATGCGTTAAAGAAAAGCATTTGTTCGGAGATAACCCATGGTTTTATTTTTGCTTTGTTTTTCTCTGTTTTCTTTGAGTAAAGGGGTTGTATACTTCTGTAGAAACTCCTTTGTATCTTTATTTTCATGTTTTAGTTGTGCCAAGTAAAGTTTCTAGCGAAAGTTGGAGTTGGTTTTGGATTTCTACGCGGGAAACAGATTTTTGCTGTCCACCGTAAACAATCGTATAAATTAAAGAAAGATCAAAATGACCTGAAACATTTTGTTCTTATTCTTCATCTAATTCCGAAACTTTTTTGTTCTCTATGTTTTTCGATCTGAGCAACTTAAGTGCCCCGAATTTTTTTGTCTTTACAGGATGTTCTGTTTTGGCAGCTTCTGCAATTTTACTTGCATTTGCTTTTTTACGATGTCAAGTGGATTACTTTGCTTCACGAAACATCAGTGGCTGTAGATAATGTTTAAAAGTATCAATAGCACTTGTGACCATGGCAGAACCGATGGATTTTTTATTGTTGCACTAACCCTCTAATGTGAATTACTTTGAGTGTGGTGTGAAGGAAGTTTTCAAGGGTCAAGAGAAGAGGGTGATATAATGTGATCAAGAAGAGTGCAAGGTCAAAGCTTGGGGATGCCCCCGTGGTTCATCCTAGAAAATTCTAATAATACTCAAGCGTCTAAGCTTGGGGATGCGCAAGGCATCGCCTTCTTCATCAACAATTTATCGGGTCACTTCTAGTGAAACTTTATTTTTATTCGGTCAATCATATGAAATTTACTTGGAGCGTCTCTTTGTTTTTCTTTTGTTTTGTTTTCTTTTTTTTAATTGATGCAATAATATAGTTGTAACCTAGCATTGTTTGTGTGGGATAGAGACACGCTCCGCTTTTTCGTATGAATACTCGTTATGCTCGCATTCTTAGTTTTTCTTCTAGCTTGGTGCAAAATTCCTTTTTGGCTCATGTTTTTCTGGCATCTCTTATTCAGAGCTGTTTTTTTAGTAGAGTTGTGTTAGTACTATCTTATTTTATTTCTGTATCTCTTGGAGAGTTTTGTTTAGTATAAAATTCTTGATGTTGGAAAGCAGTAGTATAGTTTTCGTGCTTATAACGGTGCAAATAGAAGCTTGTATAGACCGTGGCTAGACTTTTTCATGTCATGCTAGATGTTATTTTAATTCTAAATCCTAGTAGTTATTTTGTAGTATGATTTGTCTCAAATATCTGAGAGTGTTTAATGTGTCGTTGAAAGGATCATGAGTTGTTCTTGTCATATTGAAGCATAAATATGTGGTGTTCTCCTTTTAGTGTTTTATTTGGTTGACTTGGCACATGTTTACACCATGTTTATGACTACAAACCAGTCACTTATAGCCTCTATGATCATTTATTTTTTGAACTTGTAGTACCACTTATGCTTTGATTAATGATGTTTTTGTCGCTATGCATGATTATGGCCATTATTGCTCTCTTGATTTGTCGCTCCCTGTCTATTGCTAGCCTTCACCTGTACTGAGTATGAGCTCTACTCGTGCAATCCAACTCCCAAAACCCAAAGTATGCCAAATGTGTCCACCATCCCTACCTATATATGTAGTAATTAACCGCCACTCCAAGTAAATTTCTCATGTGCTACCTTTAAAAACTTCTAAAAATTATTCCTGTTTTGTGCCCCTCTTTTAGCTCATGAGGACGTAAATAGAGAATCTTTATCTCACTTGTTGATTGGATTTCACACCCTGGACTAGTGGTTCATCCGCTTATCCAACTGATAGAAGAGCTGGCAGCGGGGTGTCCCAGCCCCAAATTAATACAACAAATTCTCTTCACTATTTTTGCCTCTGATTTATCAGTCAAAGCATAATTGTGTAAACAAAAGAGAAAAAGGGATGACCTTCTACACCAGTTGCGTCATTCAAATGGGAGCTGCTCTTGTGAAGTCTAGTTGGCTTGTGATGTACTGTATTTTATGTTTACCGTTCGTTGACATAAGCATACACCTCCTCAAAAATGTTTTTAATACCTCTGTTTGATAAAATAAAAGCTCTAGCACATGAGTGATCCATGCTTCCCTCTGCGAAGGGCCTTTCTTCTACTTTTATGTTGAGTCTTCACCTTCTCACTTTATGCACCTTCTTGAGAGAATGGTTGTTATTCTTAGTGAAATGTGCTTGTCCTAGAACACGGTTGATAGTGGTATAACTTTGATGCTTGTATCTTTGACATCTTTATTTCTAGTCTTGATTTGAACTTCAGAGGTGCCCTAGCATTTATGTTTTACTCCAGTATAAAGGGCAAGCGAGTACACTTATCATACCCTATTATGAGCATTGCAATCCTACAGATTGATATACTTCATGTTGTCTATTATTAGTTTGTTGGCATATTTTCATGGTTTGCATAACTGCTGGGTGACTATTATTTTCATACATGTTATTATGAATTGCCTCAGCACTTGATCATGTAGTGAGTATATTTACATCATATGAAACAAATGTGTTCGTAAAATTCTTTTATCGCACTCAGTTGTCACTGAATTGCTTGAGGGCAAGCGATAATCTAAGCTTGGAGGGAGTTGATACGTCCAAAACGTATCTCATCTTCCCAACACTTTTCATGTTGTTTTCTTCTAAACTTACCACCAACACGGAATAACGTTGTTTTCAGCAGAATTACCTTGATCTCTCGTTTTTGTGCAGAAAAATCAACTTTCGGGAAATTGCCCAGAAAAGATCCCATTGGTCCTAAAACACCAGAAGACCCCGGAAGCCAGAAGGACGCCAGGAGAGGGGCCAGGAGGGGGCCACACCACCCCCTGGCGCCCCACCTTGGTCGCGCCGCCAGGTGGTGTGGGCCACTCCCTCAACCCCTCGGACTCCCCTTTCGACTACATATTGCCCGTAACCTAAAGACCGAGGGGGGTTCGTCATATTCCACAGAAACATAACAGAGCGCCGCCGCCACCTCAAAACTCAATTCGGGGATCAGAAGTTCATGTTCTGGCGCCCTGCCTGGACGGTGATTCGAAGGAGATCATCGCCATCGACACCTCCACCTCTTCTCCATCAACTATCCATGATTCCCCCATCCATGTGTGAGTAAACACCGTTGTAGGCTGAGAGGGATGGAAGGAATTGGATGAGATCGATCATGTAATAATGTCATATTGTTAGGGAATAGTGCCTAGTATCAATTGTTAGTATTTTCTACCGTTGTTGCAACTTGTTATGCTTAATGCTTGTCACTAGGGCCCGAGTGCCATGATCTCAGATCTGAACATGTTATTTTTTCATGAGTATAATTATGTTTTTTGATCATATAAGCAAGTTGTTTACACATATTGTTGTACGGAACCCGAGGCCCCAAACTGACAGAAATTATGACAACCGGAGGGGATGGTTGTGATGTGAGGATCACATGTGTTCACGAGTGTTAATGCTTTGCTCCTGTGCTTTATTAAAAGGGGCACCTTAATTACCCGTAGTTTCCCTAGAGGCCCCGCTGCCACGGGATGCTAGGACAAAAGATGTTGTGCAAGTTTCTCATCGTGAGCACGTATGACTATATTGAAACACATGCCTATGGTTTTCCTAAATGTTTGATGCTTTATTATTATTATCTGCAATGCCCATGTTATTATTATTACATGGACCTTGTTATCCATGCAACGCCCGTTCATCCATTCCCTCTATGCCTACGGTACTCCCATCTTGTTGTTTTCCGCGATTGCTACTGTTGTTACTATTTTACTACTGCTATTATTTTATTTCTACTGCTACTATAAAACTGTTACCACTCATAAATTGTTGCAAGCAAGTCTATTTTCAGATGCAGCTGAATTGACAACTTAGTTGTTAAGGCATATAAATATTCTTTGGCTCCCGTTGTGTCGAATCAATAAATTTGGTTTTTTACTTCCCCCGAAGACTATTGTGATCCCCTATACTTGTGGGTCATCAGCACACGAGGGAAAGGTCCCAGGATGTCCAATCCCTAGATGACAAACGACCATGGAGAGGAATGGTCTCTAGTCCTTGTGCGGGCTGGTGTATTTTCTTGGTGTGTAATTGGCAGGCCTCACAAGACCTGATGAGGTCGGTGGCGACGCCGAGTGTGGTGACCTAGTAGAAACCGCTCCTGAAGGCCTTCCCTGTGATTGTGTGTGACGAAGAATGGTGGCCACACTCTCCCTGATGTATGTCGTTGAGGAGATCTCGCCCTTGTTATGGAGAGACACACCACAAGGCCACCCCATTGGGGTAATTCCGGTATAGGTCGTCGTCGGAGGCAATAGTTCTTCGCTTGGCGAGTGATGCGCTCTGCCTCCGCGTTGTCCTCGGGAAGAGTCCCTTTTGCAAGGTAGTCCTTAAGCTCGATGATCCACTGGGAAACCTATTGTGCCATGGCCAGCAACAGGCGCGAGCCTAATGGTGGGCCACAGTCAGGAGCGCATGTGGATGGAAGTTCTTCTTTTGGATGTGCGTCATTGCTTGGTGGAGGCTTTGCGTAAGGATTGTTGATCCTCTCCTCAAAGACTCCAGGGCGTTGAGCCTCTCGCTTGGGCGCTTGTTTGGCGATGTCGTCAGCTTTACTCTTGTATCCATGAGGAATGGGTCGTAGCGCCATACCGAGGGAACGCTTCTCGATCTTGCGCACTTCTACAAGGTAGGGGGTCATGTGATCGTCCATGTGCGTGTAATTTTTGTTGACGAGGAGTTGAGAATCTCCTTTAACGATGATGCGCTTGATCTCGAGGACGATAGCAGCACGGAGGGCCGCGAGTAGCCTCTCATACTCGGCCATTGTCCTTGGGGTCGAAAGCAAGCTAGAAAGGGTAGAGAAGCTTATATCCCCTCGGAGAGGTGAGCACGGTGCCAGCCCATGCACCCTCTGCCAAAAATTCTCCATGAAAATAAATGGTCTAGTGGCTGGGGGTTGTCTTGCCTAGCAGCAATGATTCTTCCTCTCCATATTCTGGTTGGACATCATCCCACTTGGCGGTGAAGTTCGCTAGAGCGTCTCCTGTGATGACCTTGGTGGTGTGGAATGTGAGCTCAAAACCTTGAAGTTCAACGTTCGACTAGGTGACATGCCCAGTGGCGTTGGAGGCGCGGAGTACCTTCTCCAGAGGATATGACAAGGTGACCCTGATAGGGTGGCCCTGGAAGTAGTGGCGCGGTTTCCTAAAGGTGATTGGGAAAGCGTAGAGGAGCTTCTGCTGCATGGTGTACCTTTCTCGTGCATCCTGTAGTACAATACTGAGGAAGTAGATGGGATGCCGCACAAGATTGGTGTCAGTTGTTGCGTAGATAGGGTCTGCGCGAGGAACTGGGAGTTCCTCCTCACGAGAGCCGGCAAAAACCTTGTTGGGGCTTGATGAGGGGACGATAACCCGGTATGCCAAATTCCAAGGAGTAACCCGGCCCAAAGGACGCTGCGCAGGATCCGGCTAAGGATAAGGAAACCTGTGAAGGCCCAAGCTTGTAGGCCCGGTAACCCGGATTGTGGGTTACTGTGAAGGAAGGTTAGGGTTTGTGCGTCGTGTCCGGGTAGGATCCAGGATGCGCCTTGGAGAATAAGCCAGGGGGTACGGGTGCTTTATAAACCGACCCCCAGGTCTAGTTTAGGCAGAGATCTAAGAACCCTAGCAACATCGTGTGATATCGAGCATCAAGTGTAATCCCAGAGTTGAGTTATTATATCAAGATTGAAGACTCGGCGACTTTGATTGCCGGCTACCAGATCGAATTGCACCATGTTTTCCTCTGAGCTAAACCCTCTCCCGAATACCTGTGTCGTCTTGCCCCAAGATCAGTTACCCCCGGTAACATCTGCCGTGATTATCCCACGACAGTTGGCGCCCACCGTGGGGCCTGCGTCCAAAGGTGTTTACATCACGGGAGAAGCTCGGAAGGGCATGGAGAATCTTGTCATCGGCGAAATCTACATCGACCACGAAGGAGAAAAGGTGGTGGACGATTCCGGCTGGGGGCCGGAGTCGGATCACCTCGAAACCGGATCCGTCGTGACAATCGGCCGGATCAGCGTCTTCATCGGTATGGTATGTGCTTCCAATTCGGTCCCTGACAACGTTGGATCTGATTCTATGCCAGGAAAAGCCACGTTTATCCGATCAGATGATGAAGAATCGACTGGAACGACATATCCGGCAGAAGAACCCATCGCGGAGTGGGAACAGCCGGAGGAGCCGGCATAGACCCCACGCGACCGGGCCCAAGGAGAAGATGATACCGGGTATATCCTGGATTTACTGGAAAACCGGTATGAGGAGAACGGTGAGGAAGAACAGCATGAACTCATACCGGATATCGTGCGCCGAGTTGCAGTCTATGCGGCCCCCGCGGCCAACCAAGGAAACGCAACCGCGGCATCACTCGGGGCGGCTCAGGCAGTGGCCCAGCAACAGGGCGCGGCTAACGGAGACCGGGTCTTGACCCGGGTTGATGGAGAGTCGGCGTCAGTAACCAGCAGAGCAGCGGATGAGGAGTTGCATGCAAACACGTTCGGATTCTTAGAAAACCGGACACCAGGGGCGGGTCCTTCGAACCCGCGCCACCCGGCCCTATTCGATAACAATCTAATTCTAGACCCCACGGTTCTCGCGACGGTTATCACTCCGGAAAACGCAGCGGAACGCGTCAGGGATCTGGATGTGGCGCGTCGTGCGCTGGAACAGCAAAGAAGGCAGGTAGAGGCAGAAAAGCAAGGGATGGCCACACGACGGCGTGAGCTAGATGCGTTGGAAACCCGGCTTCGAGAGGAAATGTCCAGGATACATCAAAGGCACCACACCAGGTTGCCAGCAACGGGCAGGGTTATTAATCCGGCTAATTTATTCGTTACACCTCAGGACCAGCCGATACCAGTGGTGAACCAGGGAACCGCACCCCAACAGATGACAGCAGCGACACATCCGGCGAATGAACGGACCGGGTTACCCCCACCACAAACTAGAGTCACAACCGGCAACGATCTACTGCCGCCGCCACCATCACGATTCCGCACACCAGCCGGCCACTACAACAATCCTATGGACAACGTATATGCGGCGACACTCGCATTGAATCAAATACCTGTGGGAGAGTCGCCCCATGCAGAGAAGACTCGGCAAGCCATCGAGCTGTTGCACACTGCGGTGGCACAGCAAGCCAATTACCCAGATCACAGAAGCGGTATGCACGGGACACCATACGTCAGCCAGCTGCAAGGGAATATACAAACAAGTTCAGCGCGGCGGAGGGAAGAGCAGCAGCAAATGCCGCCTCCTCCCCGCGCTCAGGCAGCATCAGCAGCACAGGCCGTCGTGGACAGTTCTAGGGCTCGGAGGGCCGCGGCCGGGTCTGCAGCGCATGGACCTCCCGCAGCACCGCGCCCAGCCGCGCCCCCCGCGGCATCACACGTTTCTAGAGCAAGGCCGGCTTCAACCGTTCTTGCGGGACCCAAGTGTCTCTCGGACAATATTAGAGCTGAACCTTACCCGGAAAAATTCAAAGAACCAGGGAAAGTAGTGAATTATGAGCCAACCATGGATCCCGAAACATGGCTAAGCAGTTACGAGATGGCAATGTCAATTCGCAACGCGTCCGAGAACCTCCAAGCCAAGTTCATGTATCTGATGATGTCGGAAGGAGCAGCAAAATTGTGGTTCACCAATCTACCAGAGGGATCGATCAAGTCTTGGGAGGAATTGAAGACCGCGTTTATCAAACACTTTCACGGGACCTGCAGGAAATTATTCACTATTGATGATCTAGAGCGATGCGTCCAGAAGAAGGGAGAATCGGCGCGCAGTTGGGTGCGCCGGGTTATGGAGATACTTCACTCATCCACGGATATCCAGCCCAAGGATGCACTACAGGCCATGGCAAAAACATGCAAGTATATACCTTTAGTGCAAAAGTTAACTCGCATGAAGTCCAGTCGAAATGCGTCGGAAGTCACAATGGGAGAATTGATGGATGCGTGCAACAAACACGCTGCGACAGATACTACAGAAGAAGAAGCTGATGACAAGAAGGCAAAAGCAAACACAAGCGGTAATGGAAGAACCGGCAACGGAACAGCATCAGGTAACAATGGAAATAGCCAGAACAAGCGCCCTTTCGAAGGAGGCTCCGAGTTTGTCGCCAACACAGAAGCCGGGTCTTCGAGGCCAAGAGCAGAAGGAAATTTCAACGGAGGTAACCACAATGGAGGAAACTATCAAGGTCCACCAAGGCCGGGTAACAATTGGGACATATTCAGGATGGCATGTCCGAAGCACAGCAGGAATGGCAGGCCAGCTAACCACTCCCTAGAACAGTGCGCCGATTTACAAAGATGGAAAAATGAGGAAGTGCACAGAGCTATGCGAGGTGCAGGGCGGGGAGGAGGACCGGGTCCAGGGGCAAACCCGGGCAACGGCCCACCCCCAGCTGGTAACCCGGCGGCTGGAAATCAAAGTAATAACCAAGGGGGGGCAGGAGGCTTCCAGGCTAACCCCAAACAATTGGGTCAATATCATGTGCATACCACAGGAGGCTCTAACAAGGACAAAAAGATACTGAAGCAAGCGGTCAACTCAGTTTCGTTAGCCGTCCCGAGATACTTGAGATGGTCAGAACAGGAGGTAACATGGAGCAGAAGGGATCACCCGGAAAGAGTGGAACACCCAGGAGTCTTGGCACTAGTAGTCGCACCGCAAGTCAATGGGTACGAACTGAAGAAGGTTTTAATGGATGGTGGAAGCAGCATCAATATACTGTATTGGGAAACCTTCCTACGCATGGGTCTCAAGGAATCTCAACTGCAAAAAAGCTCAACAGTTTTTCATGGGATAGTGCCGGGTCATTCAGCATGCCCCGAGGGAAAAATCGCATTGGAGGTAGCTTTCGGAGAGTCAAAGGATAACTATCGAATTGAGTGGCTCACCTTTGAGGTAGTGAAATTGCGCAGCCCCTATCACGCGCTATTTGGAAGGCCGGCTTATGCCAAATTCATGGCTAGGCCGTGTTACGTATATCTACAGCTAAAAATCCCGGGTCCCAAGAAGACCATTACCATACATGGAAATCGAGACATAGCAGCCGAATGCGACGAAGGAGATGCAGCAATGGCCGAGCAGGCCTGTAGAAAAGAAGAACTCAAGCATTACCGGTCTCAAGCAGACCCGGAGGATAGAGCCACATCAAAAAGGCCGAGTACTGAAGGTGAAAGAACAAAATCCAAGGTAACACAAGATGCTAAAATGGTGGCCTTAATCGAGGATGATTCCCCCAAGCGGCCCGCTGTAAAGGAAGAAGCTACACGGCCGCTTACAACCAGCCAGGTCATTGGAACACCCCACCCGGGTTGGCTAGCAAACCCGGTACTCATCAGGAAAAGGTCCAACATATGGAGAATGTGCATTGGTCAAGCCAGACCGGGACCAGTGCTTATGAAGAACTAAACAATGTAACGGGCAGCAGGTTTCAGACGCGCTCTTTTCCTACCCAGGGTACCTAAGGGGACTGGAAGGTTTTTAATGAGGCGGCCTGCTGATCCAAAAATTTCTAGTGTCAATAAAGAGATGGTTATCAAGTCCTATATCATTACATCCTGATTACAAGTAAGTAGTATCCACGCGACATCAGTAATTCAGTATCATTAAAGGCATCAAGTGCATGTAGGTCTTGGGGGTTGGTTGCTCAAGTAACCAACCACTAACCCGAAAGACCCGGCCTTGATGCCTATAAGTTATAAGGGCCGATTATTCGCAAACGAGTACGGCTGCAATCTTATAACTGGACAAAGGAGCCAAATTTTCTTGACTTTTCTTACTTAAGCTCGATGTGACTCGCACTAAAGTGGCATGATTCGTTCTCTTACGATTACAATCAGCCATGAAGCCCAATGGGACTTCCCTGACACTGTTCTCGTATGGATGTAACAACATGGTATCCACGCGAAAGCCGGCTTACAGTACAAGATAGTCAAAAGGGTCATCTAAACCACAAGTTTATGCAGAGTACAAGGCTAAAAGCCGGAAACTCAACAATTATCAAGCATAACTTCAGTATTTACACGGAATGGCTTTAGGCTCGCGACTCGGTAAAAAATAATTTGTTCTCTGAGAAAGGCCACACCCCCATGACTCGGACTTTGGGTCATGGGGACTGGGGGACTTCGAAACAGAAACAAACTACTTGGCTATCGCAGTTCGAAAAACCCCACCATCCGAGTCTTGGGGACTTAAAGAAAAAGTCCACGTATCAAAGCCCCCGGTACTCGGAAAACCGAGTCTTCCGAAGGGAGCCAAAATAGAGAATTGGGTATCGAGAAAAAATTCAAAGAATAAGCAAGCAATACGGTTATCAAAAGACCAGAAAAGCCGCAAAGTACATCACGGGCTAAAAAGTGCGTTACAAGGTACGACATCAGTATCAGGGGTGCACAGGCGCACCATCAAAAGCATAACAGTGCATTACAAGGTATTATGACAATACGGCCCTATTCGGCCTCCTGAGTACGGCCTTCCGGGTCTGAGTCTTGGGTTTGCTGCTTAGCCTTCCTGGCACCCTTACCCGGACTCATTGCATCAGGGCGGACTGGTGGAAGGACGGCTGGTGTAGAGGCAGACGGGCCCGATTTTAACTCGGCCTCCCTCTTCGCAGTCGCTTCCCTCTTCCTGGCCGAGCTAGAAACCCACTTCTCCAAGATATCAAGAGGAGGGGGCGCATCCTCCGTAATAACTTTGCCATCAGCGTCATATGCACTCATAATCGTATTTAGATCCAAGCTATCGGCCAAGGCGGTAGCTGAGGGGCGCACTGCGGCTTGTATGGCTTTGAAATCCTTGGGTGTAAATTTGGAACCGTCAGCCTTGAATTCGGGAAACCCGGATGTTTCCTTTGTCGGGTCAAGCTTTGGAAAGAAAGCCTTGGCCAGAGTAAAAGCCCGGGTCATTCCAATTCGGCATGATGAGCGTTTCCAGATCTCAATCCACCCAGGCACAGTAGAACAGGCTTGAACGAGATTCTCTTCACCCGGATATACTTCCGTGGGCCACTTCACAGCATCCAATATGAATTTTGTGCCGGCAAAGAAAGTCCGGAGTACAGTCTTGAGGGTTTTAGCCTTGGTAATGGCATTTTCCTCTGGGGCCGCAAGGTTGGCGCCTGCAGTCGTAGCAAACGAAAGAGCGTATCAGTAATCCCGAGTCTGTTATAATAAATTGAAGACATTAAGCCAATCAGCAGCAGAAAACTTACTGAGCAAGATCTGATAAGTATCGGAAACCTGGTCCGATAGTTTCTTCAGTTCGGTCTGAGCGGCATTGCACTTCTTCTTGTATTTGGATACATCTTTCTTCAAGGTTTTCATGTCATCCTCAAGGATTTCCCTTCGTTTCATCTCGGCAAGAAGAAGTTGCTCGGTCCTCGGTAAAGTTTCATCAGACCAGGTTATCTGTGCCTGTAAGTAGCAAGGAATGCAAGTATTAGTTGAATTGTATGGAAAGCCGAATGTGGTGTAAAGTACCAAGCATCACTTTTGCAAGTCATACTTGGGACTTGGGGACTAGGTATGCAATATGGGATACAAAGTGTCCCTACCTGATGCTCTGCAGCCATGCGCTCCAAGATCTGGCTCTCTGAAGCCTTCATAGTAAGGAGACTGTTCATCAACTGATCAAAAGTATCTTTACTCGTATCAGAAGACCCGGGGCCTTGGAAATTCCGGGAAGGAGCTTTCTTCTTACTAGGAGGCGGAACCCGGGTCATCCGTGTGTCGGAATCCGACGCTCCTTCTTCTTCACCCAAGACGGTGGTTTTGTTCTTCTTGCTTGCATGGGAAGCGATTGGATACTCGGCTCCTTGCGTGTCCGGGTTTGGCGGCGACGCTTGTTTTTCAGCGCTGGACGCGGCTGTAGCCTTATTAGCCGGGCTCCCCTTACCCGGGTCCTCGGTCTCCGCTTCCTCTTGATCGCTGACAACGACCGTGGCCCTATAAGGTGTTGTCAGTCAATAGTTAAATACACAGTCAAGAAAGGGTGATGAAATATGGCGGAACATCAGGAAAGGGATCTTACCCGGTATTCACCGCAAAGTCACAAGGGAATCCATCGCTGGACTCGGGAGAAGCTGGAAATTATCAAGTTAAATGTCATGTGGAAATGGTTTAAAGGGAATGCCTTGACCCAGAAAAGATAGGGTAATTACCAGCCCGCCGTGGGGGGGTCGATGTAATACCCGGGTTAAGGGCTTCATCACCCGGGTGGTTTCGAGTTGACCTACGCTTAGGCACGGGCGACTCCTTCAAGAGCGGCCAGTGGGATAATGTCAAGTTAGCTCAAGTATATCATTAAAGTAATGCGAGTTGAATGCGAGGGGAAGATATGAAACCTTGGAGGTGGCCTCTTGGGTCTTTCTTTTGGATCCGACCTTGATTGTCGGCTCCAGTTCTTCCTCGTCGCTGGCAGATTCCACCTTGCCATCGGAGTTTTCTTCCTCGTCATCTTCTTGTTCTGGATATCATCAAAGTTATGGTTAGAAAGGAAGGGGCTATGGTGAGTTCAAGGGAACCAAATAAAATTCGGAGAGTACCTTCTTCCGAGTTAACCGTATCTTGCTCCTCTGGACTTTCGGAGCTAGGGGAGGCATTAGTTTTCCAAAAATCATCATCAGCCTGAAAAGTGTTGACATAAGGGTTATTAACCGCGTAGAGTGGAAAGAGTAAAAGTAAAGGCATCAAAGTCGGATTTTTGCCTTGGGGGCTGGATTCTCAAGTGTGAAGGGCTCTAACCCGGATATGTTCCGGATTACATCGAGCTTTTCCGTCAAGAAACCCTTGATGGTTTTATGAGTGTCGCCAGCTGCGAAGATGTTGTCGGAGTATCGGAGCGGATCAGAAGGTTCCCCTGAATACTCGCACATCAACTTCGTGCGGATGGAATTGGGCTGAATCCTGAAATCAACCCAAGTCTTCACCAGGTTGAGCCTGATGAGGCCTTGGGCTGTAAGAGTGGCAATTTTGGCTAGAAGAGGTTGAATTGCCTCCCTGTCCGGGTCAGGGGCGAAGGCACTAAACTTATCGGAAATATCAAGAAGACCCTCCGAGTAACCCGGCAGTTTCTTTTGACCGGGTGGGGAAGTGTCCTGGCAGTAAAAGTACGAGAGCTGCCAATGCTTGACATGGGAATTGAGGGTGAGGGGTGGCATCAGAGAGTTTTTGCGGCGTTGGATTGAAACCCCGCCGCAAGTGAGAAGCGCCCCGTCACCGCTTTCGCGGCATGGTTTGCATTGAAAAAGCTCAATAAAAAGAGCTAGACTTGGCGGAGTGCACAAGTAAGATTCGGAAAGGACAATGAAATGGGAAATATTTAGCACAGAATTGGGTCCGATATCAAAGACACGAAGGCCGTAGTGGCTAAGGATGTCACGGAAAAAGGGGTGACCCGGTGGTCGAAAACTCCGGGTCACATGTTCCACGAAACAGATTACCTCATCTTTTGTAGGGGTGGGCCGGGTCTCTTTACCCGGCACCCTCCATTGGATATTTTCCTGAGGAGGAAGAATTCCCAGTTCCACCAGCTCCTCCAATTTGGCCTTTGTGACCATAGACCGTGCCCAGTTGGCAGAAATGGTGTTGGTGGCCTTAGCCTTGGTTGGAGTTTTCCCCTGTTTCTTGGGAGCCATGTGGTGGACCTGCAAAGTACAAGGTAAGAAGAAAATTAAGGCATGGAAGTTGCGAACCGGCCAAGTATAAGCCGTGTAATATAGAGACGTGAAAAATTGCGAGTGATCCGGGTGTTAGTTCGCAGAGCAAAGCTTGAAATTACCCGGGTATCAGGCATTATGGCGAAAATTATGGGATCTAAATGCCGAAGAAGTTTTTTGAAGACAGTAGACGGCTTCCTGGGCACTCAACGTGATTAAAAGAAACTAGAAAGGAAAGGTCCAGCCGGGTGATTAATGCAAAGGCGGAAATTTCGGGTAGTTCGAGCCTAGATTGGAAGCTCTATTTTCGAATTTGTGGTGGGAATAACGATTGCGGGCAGTAGGAGAGTGTATTGGAGTATGCGCTTTATTCATTGTGCATGCTAGGAGAGAATGTGGGCAATCTAATTCGGCATAGCCGAGAAATCCGTGTCGGGCAGATTTGGATCTAGTTTAAGATGAAATTCAAAAATTGCAAGGGAAAATTAATGGGCGCAAAAGGCTTACCGGAGGAGATCTGAGTGAAGCCTTGCGGAGGCAAATGGCGCAGCCCTGGTGTCCCTTCGCGGTTCTTGATGGGCCGGATGGAGATTCGCCGGCGGGTCTCGGCGGCGGCGCGGGGCGAGCGGTGGCGGAGCGCAGCCTCCGTCCGATAGGCTCCGGTGACGCGCGCGGGATTTCCGTGGTGGCGCTCAGCGGGAGTGAGCTCTGAGGGAGAGAGGAAGCAGAGTGGGGGGAAATGAGCCGTTAGGGTTTAGGTTACCCCCCAGGGAGCTTATTTATAGGGTGAGTGGATAAGCCCGGTTCACTGAACGGGAGCCGGGAGTTACGGAAATAAACGGCTGTTAATTTGAGTTTTGGAGAGATATGCGTCAAATATTGTGCAAGACCTCTGGGTAAAAGGAAGAAGGAAATTAACCCCGCGATTTCAGGGTTGATTATCGGGTGCGAAATTTTGACATTTTGGGATTTTATCTGGGAAAGTAAGTTGGGTAATTGGGAAAGAGCCGGATTACTATATGGCCACCATGGAGTAAGGCCTAGCTGAATATCAAACATCTTAACCCGGTCTCTATATGCCCGTACGTTTAATATCTTTGCAGGGAATAGCAAGCGCTTCAAGGAGGATCCATGAAGCCCAGGCTATTCTGGGGACTACTGATGAGGGGACGATAACCCGGTATGCCAAATTCCAAGGAGTACCCCGGCCCAAAGGACGCTGCGCAGGATCCGGCTAAGGATAAGGAAACCTGTGAAGGCCCAAGCTTGTAGGCCCGGTAACCCGGATTGTGGGTTACTGTGAAGGAAGGTTAGGGTTTGTGCGCCGTGTCCGGGTAGGATCCAGGATGCGCCTTGGAGAATAAGCCAGGGGGTACGGGTGCTTTATAAACCGACCCCCAGGTCTAGTTTAGGCAGAGATCTAAGAACCCTAGCAACATCGTGTGATATCGAGCATCAAGTGTAATCCCAGAGTTGAGTTATTATATCAAGATTGGAGACTCGGCGACTTTGATTGCCGGCTACCAGATCGAATTGCACCATGTTTTCCTCTGAGCTAAACCCTCTCCCGAATACCTGTGTCGTCTTGCCCCAAGATCAGTTACCCCCGGTAACATCTGCCGTGATTATCCCACGACAGGGCTCTCCTTGTCGGGCGGATCTCATGACATGGTGCCTTTCTTCTTAGTCGCTGATTTTTCTCTTTTTTCCACTAGGATGACGCTTGCTGTCTACGGGGTGGCCGCCAAATATAGGATGGGAGAGGCTCGCGAGGCCGCGGAGCCACATAATTGGTGGGCTAGCCCGGTACTTCTTGAGGTCCTCAAAATCTGCTGCGGCTACAGGAGCCCACTTGAACGGGCCAGCTCTCTTCGCGATCTTTAAGAAGGGTAAAGCTTTGTCGCCGAGCCTGGAGATGGAACGTCCGAGGGTGGCCATGCACCCGGAGAGGCGCTAGAGCCTCTCCCGTGATGCCCTTGGTGGTATGGAATGTGAGCTCGAAACCTTGAAGTTTGACGTTCCACTCGGCGACACGCCCAATGGTGCTAGAGCTGCGGAGTACCTTCTCCAGGGGATACGACGAGGTCACCCTGATAGGGTGGCCCTGGAAGTAATGGCGCACCTTTCTAGAGGTGATGGGGAGAGTGTAGAGGAGCTTCTCCTGCATGGTGTACCTTTCATGTGCATCCAGTAGTACAATGTTGACGAAGTAGAAGGGATGCCGCACAAGATTGATGTCGGTTGTTGCATAGACAAGGTCTTCGCAAGGAACTGGGAGTTCCTCCTTGCGAGAGCCGGCAGAAACCTGGTTGGGGCCCTCCTTGTCGGGCGGATCTCGTGACGCCGTGCCTTTCTTCTTAGTCACTGATTTTTCTCTTTTTGCCACTAGGATGACGCTTGCTGTTTACGGGGTGGCCGCCAGATATAGGATGAGAGGCTCGCGAGGCCGCGGAGCCACATAATTGATGGTCTAGCCCGGTACTTCTTGAGGTCCTCGAAATTTGCTGCGGCTACAAAAGTCCACTAGAAGGGGCTAGCTCTCTTCATGATCTTTAAGAAGGGTAAAGCTTTGTCACCAAGCCTATAGATGAAATGTCCGAGGGAGGCCATGCACCCGGCGAGGCGCTGCATGTCTTGCAGGCACCACGGAGGTTGCATCTCTTCAATTTCCTTGATCTTTTTGGGGTTGGCCTCTATGCCACGGTTCATGACAAGGAATCCGAGGAGATTTCCTGAGGGAACCCTGAAAACACATTTGTCCGGATTGAGCGTGATGTTCACCTTGTAGAGGTTTCTAAACGTCTCCTCGAGGTTAGCGATCAGTGTGTGCTCCTCGTGGGTCTTGGCAACAATGTCGTTGACGTAAGCCTTAGTGTTCCTCCCCATATGAGCCCCAAGGTTGTACGCATCAACCTATGGAAGGTGGCTCTGGCGTTCTTCAGAGAAAAAGGCATACACACGTAGCAGAACATGTTGCAGGGGTTCATGAACATTGTCTTTGCTTCATCTTCTTTTTCCATCTGGATCTGGTGATACCTGGAGAATCCACAATCTGATCGATCCTCGAGAGAGGATACGGGTCCTTGGGGCAGGCCTTGTTAAGGTCGGTGAAGTCGATGCAGAGCTGACCCTCGCCAGTATGCTTGGGCACAATGACGAGGTTGGCTACCCAATCCGTGTGGATTACCTCGCAAATGATCTTGGCCTCCTTAACCTTCTCAACTTTCTCGACAATGAATGCTTGCTTCTCTCGTGCTTGACGACGGGCTTTCTGTTTGACTAGACGTGCCCCTGGGCACATGGCTAAGTGGTGCTCGATCACCTCCTTCTATACGTCGGGCATGTCTGACGGTGTTCTTGAAAACATATCAGCATTTTCCCTGTGGAAGGAGACGGGCACGCTTTCCTATTTGGACAAGAAGTTCCCCTCGATGGTGAGGGTAGCCCATGAGCTGCTCGCGTCCAGCAGGACCTTCTTTGTGGTAGTGTGCTCCTGCAAGAACAGCTTCTTCTTCTTGGTAGAGGCAAGCTCAGGCTCGACGTCATCCTTGTTAGCGGGGAATGCCACCGCGACATCCTTGTAGGCATTCTCGATGGAGCAAAGAGCTTCTTTTTCATTGCAGCGGATGGTGAGTGTGCCGTTGCAGCCTGGGAGATTGACGAGGTTGTAGGCATGGTGAGTGATGGCAATGAACTTTGCCAGGGCTGGGTAGCCCAAAACCGCGTTGTAGGGCGGGCCGATGTGAACCACGTCGAAGTCTATGTACTCGGTGCGGTAGCTCTTGCGGGTTCTGAAGGTGACGGGGAGGTGCACCTGCCCTAGAGGCATGATTGATCCGTCGGTGAGTCCCTCGAAGGGCCTTGTGGTCTTGAGGTGATCGTAGGGTACTTGCATCTTCTCGAAGGTGGGGATAGAAAGCATGTTGAGGCCTGCGCCTCGGTCGATGAGGATCCTAGTAAAAGCAACGTTGTTGATGGTGGGGGTGCAGACGAGCGGGATGGCTCCCACAGTCTTTGTGCTCTTGGGATGATCCTTGGAGTCCAAGAAGATGGGAAACTGCGACTACCTTAGGGGCTTGGAAGACTTGATGCTCGGGAGAGAGGCGTTGAGCTCACCGGCGAACTGCTTGAGCTGGCGGTTGAAGAGGGGCTCCTGAGCCCAACTAAGGATGCATGCTCCAATGCGCACGCCCGGGGAAGGGGGGTCTGGTAGCCCCCATTGTCCTTGGCGAGGTTGTTGTTGTTGGCGAGGTCCCCGTTTCCCTCGGCAAGGTGAGGCTGAGCGACGGGTGGGTAGTTGTTGTTGGCATTGCGCGGAGGTCTTTGTTGTTGTTGCGCTGGTACAGGTTGGGGTCGCGTCCGTTGCCACGGTTATAGTCGATGTTGCAGACGTAACCGCTGTCGCGGTTGCCATAGTCACGCTGTCCACACCAGGTACCATGGCGGTTTCTTCCGCGAAACCAGTTTCCCTTGTTGTCCTGGATTTTCTGGAGTTCAAAGCAGTCTCCTGTGTCATGGGACTGCATCTTATGGAAAATGCAGAACGGACGGTTTTCCTTCCTCCAGGAGCGCTGGCTATTTTCGGTGTGGTCTTCTCTGCGAGCCTACTTCTCCTCGGGCTCTGTGGCAAGGACGGCTGGGATGACCTTGCATTTGGAATCGTTGGCCTTGCCCTTTCCCTTGACCTTGGCTGGCGCGGAGTTTGGCTCTACGTCAGAGTCGTTGTGCTTGAAGAGGCGGGCCTCCTCGGCTTTGGCGCACTTGTCCGTGATCTCGACTAGTTTGATTGCGCTCTCCAGGTCGTCCCGGATGACGAGATTTTCGAGCATGCTAGTATCTCTAACGCCGTTCTTGAACGCCTAGATGGTAATGGTGTCGGAGATCCGCGCAACCTTGTTGCGAGTCTGGCTAAGCTGCTGAATGAAACTATGCAGAGTCTCGTTGGGGCCTTGGCGCACGACGTGGAGGTCGTTGGCGGTGAGAGGGCACTCGTATGTCCCATTGAAGTTTGCGACGAACTTCTGGCAAAGCTCCTCCTATGAGGATATAGATCCATCCGGGAGGTTCTGAAAGAACATAGTTCCTAAATCCTATTTTGAGTGTTTGATTACAACATATGGATGGACTAACGAGTTCTCTAAGTATACTCGGAAAATCTCTACCCGTAAACCTCACGCAAGTTGCAGCAATAAGGGAGAAAAATCTACGGAAAAAGATGTGGAATAAAGAAGAAGAAACGGGGAAGAAAGAAGAAAGAGAGAAGGAAAAAGGGGTGGCCGGCCTGCCTGGCCGGGCTCTAGGCCGGGCTGGTGGCTTCCAGCTGGCCTCGCCACGCCCCACGCCGGCCCCACACCGGGTGCCAGGCCGGGCTGTTTGGGTGGGGGTCCGGCCTCACCTCGCTGCCCCCGCTGGCCCCAGGCCGGCTGCCATGCCGGGAAGCTCGGGTGGGTGGCCGGCCTCGCCACTCCCCCACGTCGGCCCCAGGCCGGGCTGCCAGGCTGGGGTGGCCGCCCCCACGCCGGCCTCCCTCTCTCTCCACGCCGGCCCCAGGCTGGGCACCAGGCCGGGGTGGGATTGCGCCCGGCCCTGGCTGCCCCTGGCCGGCCAGGCCGGCCCCCAGGCCAGGGGGGGGACGCTGTGAGGTGAAAACTGCCCCCCCCCCCAACGACCGTATTTCATCCCCGTATAAAAGGACGTCTCCACCTACCTCTTGGCTTTGTCAATGCCACTCACACTTTCTCCCAACACCATTGATTGACCAAGCTCAAGCTCAAGAACAAGATCTCCTCAAATCCCCAACCAAAGCTCGTGATACTTTGGGATTTGAAGGAGACACCCCCGATCTACAACTCCACCAAGTCGATTAGAAATTCACCCACTCATCCCTTAGGGATCTTGTCATTCGTAGTTCATTGGAGCTAGGAATCTTGTTGCTCCTAGTTCATCGGAGCTCGGAGCCTTATTGATATCCCCGGTGCTTTTGTGCTCGTGGATCTTGCTTCTCGGAGTCTTGGCGGATCTTGGGATTTGGTGAGGACCCTCCAATCTTGTGGAGTGTGCATCATCCTTGTAAAGGTTCTAGTTTTCAACCTCAACGGCAACATAGTGATTCGAGCCTATCCACATCGGTGGAAGGACTCGAAGGAGATACGGTGTGGCATTTGAGGTCTACTCGGTGTTCCACTTTGGTGGCACCGCACCGCTCCAACGGAGATTAGCTTCCATTGGTAAGTGAACTTCGGGATAAATATCCGCGTCATTATGTTCGGTTATTCCTCAACTTACCTTTACTTGTTACTACTAGCTTAGTCATTTATTCACCTTGTGCTAGTTGTACTTGCTCAACATATAGGATTGTTCACCTAGTTGCATAATCTAGATAATCTATATTTGAGCATTGCCTTCTTAACTTGAAAAAGAAGTTAAAATTTGTAGTTAACCTATTCACCCCCCCCCCCTCTAGTTAACCTCTCGATCCTTCAATTGGTATCAGAGCCTCGTCTCTTTATATATGGCTTTACCGCCTAAAGAGGAGGTAAGGATGGCCGATGAACCCGTCACCATGGATGGGATTCAAAAGCTAATCCAAGCTATGATTGAAAATTCTGAGAAAAAGATGGAGGGACTAATAAAAGAATTGACATCTCCATCTAGACAATCTAGTGAAAATATTATTTTAGATGAACAAGGAAACCCCCTTCCAACTAAAGAAGGAACCGCAACATCTTCACCATTAAATGGTAGTGGTGGAAATTCTTTTGGCTTTGCTTATAACAATGCTCCTAATGTTCAACATCCACATGTTACTCATCTTGGTCCACCTCCTTTGGTGGATCGGCATCGTTTTACTAATTGGAAAGCTTCCATGAAGTCTTACATGTGCAGCTCTTCAATGCAAATATGGAGAATTTTTGAAAAAGGGTATGAGCCAAAATATCCCGCAAATCTAAGCTCAAGTGACATCATAGATGAGAAACTCAACGCCCATGCTTTGCACATGTTGGATAGGGCAATGGAAAAGGAAGGAGTTGAGCACATCCGGTCCTTCACTAGTGCAAAGAAAGCTTATGATGGTCTTGTCGATATGTTTGACGGCAATGTCAACGTCCAAAGGTCCAAGAAGTCAATCATTCAAAGAAAAGTTGAACACTTTCACTTGGGTGATGGAGAGAACATAGAAGACATGTTTAGAAGACTCAAGGCTCTTGTAAATGATATGAGAGATAGTGGATTCACGGATTGTACGGAGAATTGGGTCAAGGAGAAATTTCTACTCACCTTGATGCCATACAATGAAAACATGGTGATGAATATACAAGCAAGGGCCGACTACTTGGACCAATCCCAGATGTCTTGGGTCTCTTTATCACTCTAAAGGTCATGAAGCAAACTTCCGATGATGTCATGGCCCGTGTAAACGGAATGAAGAAAGCGTATCTTGCCTTGAAGGCCAAGGTCATTCCCCATGAAGATAATGACTCAAGTGATGATGGTGGATCCACTCATGAGGTCTCCGAGAAAGAGATGAAGACATCACATGAAGAATGCTTGGCTCTTGCTCAACACAAGTGGTGGAAGAAAGGAGACTTTAGATCCAATGCCACCAAGAATAAAGGGAAGGAATCCTCAAGCACGAAGAAAGAAAGAACTTGCTTCAATTGTGGAGATTCCGAGAACTTCGTTGCTGAGTGCCCCTTCAAGAGTAGAATTGAGAATGGAGGAAGACTCATCAAGAAATCCACTTTCATCCCCAAGTCCAAGAAATTCATCAAGAGAGGCCCTCCTAGGGCATTGATTGCAAAAGAAGTTGAGTACACATCTGGTGGTGTAGAAAGTGACGGTGAAGGCGAACAAGTAGGCATGGCGACCATGGCTAGGGGCGTCGTACCTCCTAACATAAGCTCTCTTTTCTCCAACCCAAATGACAACAAGGGTCCTTCGAGTCACAAGTGCTTCATGGCCAAGGGTGTACCCCCAAAGGTGACTCCTACACTCAAACTTGATAACTCCTCTATTCCTTCACTACTAAATTGTGTCGAGGAAGACCATTTAGCAAACTTTGTGGAAAAACTAGAAGGAGAAACTAAATCTATCTTTGTATCTCTCATGGATCAATTACGTGAGGCACATGGCCTCATTGATGAACATGAGGAGAGAATAATGTTACTTGAAAAGTTTGCTCGTGATGATGCTAGTAAAATTGAGGATCTTGAGAAAGCTCTAGATGAATCACATTGCTTTAGAGAAAGCATAGAATAAACCTTTGCAATTGACATAGCTAAAGTAAAACTTGATTGTCAACATGCTTTTGCTAAGTTAACGGAATTCATGACCTTAAATGATGCAACTAACCAAGGTTATAATGAACTCATTAAGGATTTTGATAAGCTTAAAATTGATCTTCGTACAATCTCAAATGAGCTCAAAACCTTAAAAGGAGTAAGAGTTGTGAATGAAAACTCTTGTGCTACTAACCCTTTGTGTGTCAAGGCAACTCTCATTGAGGAGAACAATAGGTTGAAGGCACAAATCAACAAAGGCCTTGCCACATGCATCCAAGTCCAAAAGAACCTCAATGATCTTTTGAGTAATCATAAGAGAGTTGTTGGAAAAGAAGGCATTGGTTTTGGTTCCACATCCAAGGTGGCTTACAAGAAGAAGTCAACTCCCTCCACTAACTCTATTGTTTTTGTGAAGGAGGGGGAGTTGGCTAATGATGAAGATGAGTTTGATATTATTGCTAAAAGTATTGTTCCTGGGAACACTACTACTCACAACAACTTTGCGGGAAAGTATAACCCATCTTATGTGCTTCTTAAATCTATTAATGGTCATGTTTATGCAAAGTATGTAGGCACCTCATATGGTGATTATTACAAGCATGATATTTGGGTTCCCAAGACCCTTGTGACTAACAAAAAAGGACCCATCCAAAAATAGGTACCTAAGACAAGAAGTTGATTCATTGTAGGGTTGTATTTCCGGTGGAACATCATGGATGATTGATAGTGGTTGTTCCGCACACATGACCGGAAGCAAAGAAGTATTAGAAGACTTGAAGCTCCAACTTCTCAAATTTGCTCATGTAACTATTGGTGATCGCTCACAACTTAAGGTATTGGGACATGGCAAGGTGGTCATTTCTCCGGATTCATCCATTGAGAAAGTCCTCCTTGTTGAGTCCCTTGGCTATAATCTTGTTTCCGTCTTGCAACTTTGTGAGTGCAATTTTACATGTGTATTTGGGCGTCACCATGTGCTAGTCCTTCACACTATTTCTCTTAAAGTAGCCTTTGTTGGATTTGTGGAAAACGGTATGTACATAGTGGATTTCTCGAAAGAAACTACACATATCGCCACATGTCTAATGGCTAAATCCGACGTGGGGTGACTTTGGCATCGTCGCCTAGGCCACGTCGGTAGAAATCTACAAACTCTTGTGAAGGGTGAGCATGTGGTAGGACTAACAAGTGTGAATTTTTCCAAAGATCGTCCTTGTAGCTCTTGTATTGCCGGAAAGATGCATGAGAAGAATCATCCTAAGACATCAATCATCGCCACAACAAGACCCTTTGAGCGCATTCACATGGACCTATTTGGTCCTCCCACATATGATAGTCTTGGTGGCAAGAAGTATTGTTTGGTAATTGTTGATGATTATACAAGATACACTTGGGTTTTCTATATTAAGAAGAAGAGTGAAACTCAAGAAAGATTCATAACTTGGGCCACCGAAGTGCAACGCCAATATGACACCAAGATCTTGTCCATTAGGAGTGACAATGGGTCCGAGTTCAAGAACTACACCATGGATGAATTCTTGAGTGAAGAGGGGATAAGACATCAATATTCCGCCGCGTACACCCATCAACAAAATGGTGTAGCGGAGAGGAAGAATCGCACACTTATTGATATGGCAAGAACTATGATGGCCGAGTTCAAATCCCCATATAACTTTTGGGCCGAAGCCATCAACACCGCTTGTCATCTATCTAACCGACTCTTCCTTCGTCCGATGATTGGCATGACTCCATATGAGCTCCTAACCGGTAACAAACCCAACCTCAAATATCTTCGAGTTTTTGGGTGCAAATGCCAAGTCTACATAAAGGGAACTAGATTGTCTAAGTTTGATTCTAGAACTTTTGAAGGCATTTTTGTTGGTTACGCCACGAACTCCCACACTTATAGAGTCTACAACATATCCACCGGGTGTGTTGAAGAATCTATGAATGTGGAATTTCATGGGGATAATGGCTCCCAAGTGGAGAAAATTGATTGTGATGATGTAGGTGATGAACCGTCCTCCATAGCCATAGGAAGAATGGGTGTAGGTCCACTTATACCCATTGAGGGACACCTTGTGGCAAATGAGGATGGAACTAGCTCTACGCAAGTGGAGCCCTCTACATCAACCACCAATCAAATGGTAGACCAAGAACAAGAAGAAGACCCTCATGTGGATACCACCCATCAAGAAAGTGATCAAGATCCACCCAATGATAATGGTGGAAATAGTCTTGGTGATTCGTCACCTAGAACTCCAATAAGAATGGACAACGGTCTTGATGAAGGAAATGATGAGGATATTCCACCAAATGAAAATATCGATGATGCTCTAGTTCGTATCATGTCTCGTCAAGCATCAAGATTGCAACAAAAGTCACTATACCAAAATAATATCATTGGTGGCTTGGGGAGAAGTGTCTCCACTCGTGGACAAGTACTCAAGTTTTGTGGTATTCACTCATATGTCTCTCATGTTGAACCTATCAAAGGGTATGATTCTCTTGAAGATGAAGATTGGGTTCAAACTATGCATGAAGAGCTCCATAATTTTGAGAGAAACAAAGTATGGTCACTAGTGGAAAGACCTAAGGATCACAATATCATTGGAACTAAATGGGTGTTCAAAAATAAGCAAGATTCTCATGGGCAAGTGATTCGCAACAAGGCATGATTGGTTGCTCAAGGCTACTCTCAAGTCGAAGTACTTGACTACGGTGAAACTTTCGCTCCCGTAGCTAGGCTTGAATCCATTCGTATATTACTTGCATTTGCCACTAGGCATAACTTCATCTTGCATCAAATGGATGTTTAAAGTGCTTTTCTAAATGGACCTCTAAATGAAATGGTATATGTTAAACAACCTCCGGGGTTCGAGGATCCCAAGTATCCTAACCATGTCTACTTCCTCCATAAGGCTTTGTATGGCCTCAAACAAGCCCCACGTGCTTGGTATGATCATTTAAAGGAGTTCTTAGTGGATCGTGGTTTCGTACTTGGGGTAATTGATCCCACTCTCTTTACCAAAAGTGTAGATGGACATTTCTTCGTATGCCAAGTATATGTTGATGATATTATATTTGGATCCTCTAACGTGAGTTTTGTAGATCAATTTGCCAAACTAATGACAAGTGAATTTGAGATGTCTATGATGGGAGAATTAAAGTTCTTTCTAGGTTTTGAGATCAAGCAATATCATGAAGGGACTTTTATTTGTCAAGCCAAATATATTCAAGACATGCTCAAGAAATTTGATATGAACAATGCCAAACCATTACCTTATCCAATGCCAACAACCGCAAATCTTTCTATGGATCATGAAGGTATACCGGTAGACCCCAAACTTTATCGATCTATCATTGGATCTTTGCTTTACCTTTGTGCATCTAGACCGGACATTATGTTTAGTGTGGGTTTGTGTGCAAGATTTCAATCTAACCCCAAGGAAAGCCATATGATTGCGGTCAAGAGGATTCTTAGGTACTTGGTTGACACTCCCACATGTCCTTTGGTATCCATCAAACACAACTTTTGATCTTGTGGGATATTCGGATGCGGATTGGGGAGGTAACAAAGTGGATAGAAAATCAACCTCGGGTGCTTGCCAATTCCTTGGTAGGTCCCTTGTGTGTTGGTCTTCCAAGAAGCAAAATTGCATTGCCACCTCCTCCACGGAAGCGGAGTATATTTCCGCCGCAAGTTGTTGCTCTCAACTCTTATGGATGAGGCAATGTCTTAAGGATTTTGGAATTAAGATTAAGACAATGCCTCTTTTATGTGACAATGAGAGTGCTATTAAGATTGGTCACAATCCAGTACTCCATGGCAAGACCAAGCATATTGAGATTCGGTATCATTTTATTCGGGATCATGTGGCCAATGGTGATATCTCACTTTCTTATTTCAACACTAAAGATCAACTTGCCGACATCCTTACCAAGCCTCTAGATGTGAAGAGATTCAAGGAATTGAGGAGTGAGCTCAACATAATATGTGCAAGCAATTTTAGTTGATTGAAAATCTTGCATACACACCCTTACTAGACTCTTATTTGGATACTAGATGCACGCATAGACATAGGGGGAGTGTAGCTCAACCAATGAGCCAAAACTACCTCTATAATGCATAAATAAACAAATCATGCCAAATGATCATTTCAAATAACATCATGTGCTTCAATGATGAGTCTAGACAATGCACCCAAGATACATCTTCGCGGTGACATATCGAACATACTCATACATGGTGGCTACGGCCACCGCCAAATAATTGATTGGTTTTATATCAATGAGACATTTGTGTTCGATTGTTCACTCATTTGCATTTCCACTTGTTTTCATATTTCATTGGTATCCAATGTTGCTTATTTCGTTTTTCATCTTTTCTCTCCATTGGATACAAATGAAAACATCATATGCATGTCATCATACTCATTTCATTCGTGCAGATGGTCAAATAAAATTGTTATATAAAACGTATGAGGTGTTAGAAACAAACTCACGAAAATTTGCTATTAAGACACTAGCTTCACTTTGTCGTTTTGTTTGTTAGAATGTATGTCGTGTAAATTTTTGAATTCGGAGATTTTTTTTTGTTGTTTGTTTTGGCTTGGTAGTTGTGTAGTTTCACTTTGCTTCGGGAGGAATTTTAAAAAAAAAACACACACACAAACACAACCCAACACCCAAACAGCCAAAAAAAACACACACACAAAAAAAAACGGGCGATCGCCCCTCCCACCCCGGCCCCAGCCACAGCCGAGCCGGCCCCAGGCCGGGGCGTTCGGCCACTAGCCCGGCCTCGCCTCCGCAGCACGCCGGCCTGGCCAGCACCCCAGGTCGGCCTCACGCACACACACGCACGGGCACGCCGGCCCCAGGCCGGCCACACGCCCGGCCCCAGGCCGGGGTGGGCGCTGCCTCACGCACACACACCTACACGCACGCACACGCCCCCACACGAACCCAAACCCCCCATCCCCATCTTCTTCCTCCCTCCTCCTCCATTAGAGCCCCTTGGTGCTCTCCCCTAACCCCCCTCCCCCACCTCTCTAGCCCATCCCTACCGCTCAAACTCACGGATCCGCAAGCCCTCGTCCTTCTCCACGCTCTCCTCCACACGGATTTCTCGTTGGCCCCTTATTGGAGGAGATCGGTCCACTTCATTGTTTAGTGCTTTTTGTTTGAAGATGGCTTCGAACTCGGGTAATTTTCTTTGGGCTTTTTCTATGGATTACGTGTATGTGAGTGCTATCTATCGGTGTGCTAGTGCTAGTGTTCATGTGCTAGGATTTTTTTCCATCTAATCATGCTACGGTTCATGCCGCTCATATGTCACTAGATTAATTCCTATGCCATGATACGTGTATGTCATATGCTCCTCATATTCTAGCCGTATGATACTATGATTTCCCTCACTTTGCAAATTATTCTCTCATGTTTGGCCATGGTTCAAAAAAAATCCACATTATTGATATGATTGTCCTAGTGTCGTGCTTCTAAATTATTATGTTCATAATATCATGATGTGTATGCTATGCCCTCATTTTTACATAATAATGGTGTTTATAGTATCATGCACAATATATACTTTCATGTCTATTTTCACTAAGAACACCAACACAATCTTATACAAATGCTATGATAATGTGCTCACACCAATAATAATGTGCTTTGTCCTCATTAATATTGTGTTCATTTTTGTTTTTCACCATGGCGCTATCACATATATTCATGGATTTTTTTTTCTCAAACCACGACCATGTGCACTCATTATCATTCTCCATATCCATGCATCATATTTTTCAGGTGATTCCAATATCCAAAATGAGTCTGATGCCCCCCGCTCTCTCCGCCCTCGCAAGAAGAGTGTCGCGGCTGTTGCTGGTTCTACTCCCTCACGGAGAACGGGTTCGTATCTTCCGGTCAATCCAAACGAACCCGTGGTCGTGAACTGGGGTGGTCTTAGTGCCACCGACTTTGAGGAAGCCAGGCTGAAATTTAATCCCTATGATTTTGGTCAACATACATGCCCTGATCCTCGGTTCTATTGCAAGATGCATCAAGTCATGCATGAATTCATTCTTGGCAAGCTTCAGCATGGATATGTGGATCAACACTATTTTGATATTGAGTATGCTCGCACCAAGTGACCTCAAGTTATGGAACTCATGGATTACCACAACATCACCCCTCTCATGGGTCCCAATCTTGCCCATCCATTTTCCCCAGAGCTGATTAAGGAGTTTTATTCCACTGTTCACTTCTCATATGGAGGCCCCACGCGGCTACCGCGTACGTTGACTTGGATGAGCGGTGGCTCCAAGTGTGTTGCTACCATGGATGAGTTTGGTGTCGTTCTGGGTATTCCCGAGTATCGGTTTGCTCATATGTTCTACTTCCGCATTCATGGTGATCCCAAGAACATTATGAAGGCCAAAGATGGTATCCGTCATTGCTATCCTGAAGGTACCGGCTCCATGAACATTCCCAAAGTCAAGTTCTTTTCTGAACATTGGTATATGGTGCACGCTATTATTCGCAATACCATCAATGCCAAATTTGGTGAGAAGGGCGAGGTACGCAAGTGGATGATCAACCTTCTATATCACATTGAGTCTCAAATGAGGTCCAAGAAGCAATTGGATGTTCTGGATTACATGTGGCAAGAGATGCAGACTGTGATTTGTGAAAGGAGGGTTCCCATCTATGGCTCTTATATTCAGCTTCTTATTGAGACCAAGATCCCAGTTGGTCTCATCAACAACTATGCCAAGGTGACTCCCAAGAAGTCTATTCTTATGATTGATGCTGAGCCTGAATTAGCTGCTGATCCACGCCCTAAGCGCACCCGCACACAGTCCTCCGCTCCTAGTACATCTCAGGGGGTGCGCCGCTCTCCTTCTCCTACTCCTCCTCCTGAAACTTTCAACCTTAAGAGGATTCTCCAGAAGATGAACTGTTTCTTCATTGATAAGCAGCATCAGGATTATGAGGCATATCGCAAGGGCAAGGCCTCTAGTCGCCATCAGCGTTCCATCCAGACTGCTCTTCAGATTCCCCTTAGTCCTTCCAGCTCATAGGAGGTTTCAGAGGATAAGTGGAAGTCTCAGCAAACTTATTGGTGTGGAGATGACGCTAGCTCACTCGGCTCTTTTGCGACGCCCTACACTGCCACTGCTAGCTCCAGTCAGGCTCCTCCCGAGGACTTCATTGAGGAAGACATTGAGATGTCCGACGAGTGATTGGGCTTGCATTTTTCTCCCTTTTTGGTGTATGATGCCAAGGGGGAGAAACACTCACGCATTGCATTGCATTTCATGCATCCATTTGCGTCTTATCTTCGCTATTTGCTTTCGTCGTTCTTAGTTGAGACTATTTGTGTGGTTTGTTGAACTTTGGTACTATTGTAAGACTATGTCTTTATTTACCTATCGTACTTTCTATCTATATATTATGCGTGTGATATTTTATATGTTGAAGATCATAGCAAGGCTATTATGTTATTCATCTACTCACTATTTGATGTGTTGAAGCCATAATGAGGGTAGTTGTTATCCATCTATAACTATGAGACGAATGCTATGGTGAGATCATTCTAGTGGTAAATACTGTTACTCATCTTTGTGTTCATTCATGTGTATCTCCAATGTTAAAATCATGATTGGATAATTCTTGCACTTCACATAAGTATATCGTAGTTACTTCACATACTCTATTATCTTATAAAACATAGTGTGAAGATGAGATTATGTTCGGTGCACTCAACATGATAATCAAATATACATGTCTTTTGTTTTGGGCACACAAATAGGGGGAGTACGAATTTATGTTTACTCTCTCGCAAATAGCCATGAAAAATTGTTTCTTATGCAAATCCGTATGTTGTCATCAAACATCAAAAAGGGGGAGATTGAAAGAACATAGTTCCTAAATCCTATTTTGAGTGTTTGATTACAACATATGGATGGACTAACGAGTTCTCTAAGTATACTCAGAAAATGTCTACCCGTAAACCTCACGCAAGTTGCAACAATAAGGGAGAAAAATCTACGGAAAAAGATGTGAAAGAAAGAAGAAGAAACGGGGAAGAAAGAAGAAAGAGAGAAGGAAAAAGGGGTGGCCGGCCTGCCTGGCCGGCCTGGCCGGGCTCTAGGCTGGGCTGGTGGCTGCCAGCCGGCCTTGCCAGGCCCCACGCCGGCCCCACGCCGGGTGCCAGGCCGGGCTGTTCGGGTGGGGGTCCGGCCTCACCTCGATGCCCCCGCCGGCCCCAGGCCGGCTGCCAGGCCGGGCAGCTCGGGTGGGTGGCCGGCCTCGCCACTCCCCCACGCCGGCCCCAGGCCGGGCTACCAGGCTGGGGTGGCCGCCCCCACGCCGGCCTCCCTCTCTCTCCACGCCGGCCCCAGGCTGGGCACCAGGCCGGGTGGGATTGCGTCCGGCCCTGGCTGCCCCTGGCCGGCCAGGCCGGCCCCCAGGCCGGGGGGACGCTGTGAGGTGAAAACTGCCCCCCCCCCCCTCCCAACGACCGTATTTCATCCCCGTATAAAAGGACGTCTCCACCTACCTCTTGGCTTTGTCAATGCCACTCACACTTTCTCCCAACACCATTGATTGACCAAGCTCAAGCTCAAGCTCAAGAACAAGATCTCCTCAAATCCCCAACCAAAGCTCGTGATACTTTGGGATTTGAAGGAGACACCCCCGATCTACAACTCCACCAAGTCGATTAGAAATTCACCCACTCATCCCTTAGGGATCTTGTCATTCGTAGTTCATTGGAGCTAGGAATCTTGTTGCTCTTAGTTCATCGGAGCTCGGAGCCTTATTGATATCCCCGGTGCTTTTGTGCTCGTGGATCTTGCTTCTCGGAGTCTTGGCGGCTCTTGGGATTTGGTGAGGACCCTCCAATCTTGTGGAGTGTGCCTCATCCTTGTAAAGGTTCTAGTTGTCAACCTCAACGGCAACATAGTGATTCGAGTCTATCCACATCGGTGGAAGGACTCAAAGGAGATACGGTGTGGCATTTGAGACCTACTCGGTGTTCCACTTTGGTGGCACCGCACCGCTCCAACGGAGATTAGCTTCCATTGGGAAGTGAACTTCGGGATAAATCTCCGCGTCATTATGTTCGGTTATTCCTCAACTTAACTTTACTTGTTACTACTAGCTTAGTCATTTATTAACCTTGTGCTAGTTGTACTTGCTCAACATATAGGATTGTTCACCTAGTTGCATAATCTAGATAATATAAATTTGAGCATTGTCTTGTTAACTTGAAAAAGGAGTTAAAATTTGTAGTTAACCTATTCACCCCCCCCCCCTCTAGTTAACCTCTCGATCCTTCAGGTTCATCAGCCAAGACAGCGCCGCACCCTTGATGCCCATAGGGAACCAGGTGGCCATGCACCGATCGTCGCCCATGGAGGCCTGGATGCTGAGGTTGTAGAGCTGCAGGGAGTTGAGCGGCGGAGTGTCGCCATCAAAGCGAGGGGGGGCTCCGGGTTGAACTTGTGGGGCAGACCACCTTGCTCATCTTCTTGGAGAGGGGAAGGAAGCTCCCGTTGTAAGCGACGACGCCGTCCTGAGCGGCGACATGGTTTTCGCGGCTGGCTTGGGTGACGACCTACATGGCACGACGCTCGCGCTTGCGCTCCAGGGCGACGCGAGCATCCTCCGGGGCGCGCTGAATGATTTGACAGCTGGGGACACCTCCAACGACGTTGGGGAAGGACGCCCCGTGAGAAGGAGAGGTGGGTCAAGCGGCGCGGTTGGGCCCAGCGCCATCCTCGATGTTGGGTTGAGGAGCCCCTAGAGCCCCAGTGTCCCCTTGCGGAGCTCGTGCAATTTCCGATGTCATGGGAGGAGGAGGTATGGTGCGGGTCGATGTCGACATGACCCCCATAGCTTGCACCAGCTAGGCGACTCGGGCGAGCCACTCTTGACATGTGCCCTCCGCTGGTGTGTAGCGGAGGAGTTCTTGTGTCATGCGAGGAAACGGTCACGGAGTGACCAGCGGTGGGGTTCTTCGAAGGATGCGAAGAAGGATCCTAGAGCGCCTCCCCTCCGTACCCGGGCGCGCTGGCGTGGGGACGCTCGACATTGTCGTTTTTGACAATAGGTCCATTGCCACCTGTGGTGGCGGTGGCCGCCGCGCGGCGGTGAGCGCACCTCGCGCGTTTCTACCAGGTTGGGGAACTTGGAAATTGAATCACACACTCCCCCTACCTTGCACACCAAATGTTAGAGAGTGGTTTGTTGGGTCCTACAAACTTAACTCCTAATTACTAGATTCGAAAGGGGGAGTTAATGCAAGACGCTCAAGAAGTTCAGGTGCTTCGCGAGGAAACGAGCGAGGCACGCGATAAAGAGAGACACAGGGGTTAACCCAGGTCCGGCCCCTCTCGTGAGGTAAATACCTACTCTTGCTTGTCTGGTTGCACTGGTTGTTGTGGTTTACAGTACAATGGTGGCTAGGGTGCTTAGGTTGCGAACCCTTTACTCGGTGGATGGGGTTCCCTTCTTATAGTCGCGTCATCTCCTCGTTCCCGCTCACTAAGCGGGAAGGGAAACCATAAGATGACGAGGGGAACAGCAGTCCTAGCTCCGAGCTCTCAATGAACACAGTCCGCCGTCGATTAAAGTGGTGGTCTACAGCAGACCATGTAGTTTTCACGATGATCTCAGGATGACGCTCGCGGAGGAGTTTTATGCCATCATGGTCTTCTTGCACCGAAGAGGTAAGTCTCGGGCGGAGCTTTGGGCGCCATATATGGACGATGGTCTTAATCATGGAAATGGGAAGCTTTGGCGTCTGCGCCCTCTGTTGCTGTTGCCATCTCCATCATCTGTTTGGCCACTCGCGCGGTCGCGCTTTGCCTCTGCGACGGGGCACAGGCATGTGCCCCCCTGTCAGAGGGTCATGGGCGGACAGATTGTTGTCTCCTCATGAGGACGTTTGGACTCTTCCTGGAGGTATGTGGATGTAGGTTCCTCGTGGACGACCGCGAGGTGGGGCACAACTGCCCCCAAACTGCTGAGTCACTAGGCTGGAAGATCCCTCGCGAGGGTCATTTCTTCGCGAGGACGTGGTTGCGCGGAGTCTTGCTTGATACACCTCCGGTTGACTGGAAGCTACGGTGCTTGGACCGGGTCTTGGTAGACGGGTCTGGCTAACCTGGTACCCATTACTCCGACAATATATAAAATGTTATAAATATTACATACTAGTTATGTTGCACGATTATTTTCTTTCCAATGTTTTGTTTTACCGATCAAAATATGGTGGTTTCTTTATGAAAATTGATGAGGTTATTTAAAAGAATCTACTGATAGCAAATAACTCGTCCAAATTTACCAATAAGTGACATACTTTCAAAAATCTATTTGTAGTAAAACCGATGACATGTATCATCAAGCGGATACACGTTCTAGGATTTTTGCATTTTCAGAGATTTGGATTAAAAGAATTTTTGTAACATCATATATTTTAGAACTTAATTGAATGCATGCATATCTACAAGAGAGGCGTGGTAAAATATAATTAGTGCACCAAATAGTCATATCCATATTTTCAATACTAGTATAGGTTGTACAAATGGCTCTTAAATATGCTATTTTTATGTCAATAGTTCAAACGGGTCGGCCGTTGGATCAAGTTGTTGGTTGTGCTTGATGCACACTATTTCCTATTATGAATCCATAAAATAGTATTTTCATATAAATCACACCGTAAAGTACCTTTTAATGAAATTACTATTGGAAAACGCTTTGGTTAGCCCGATCTAATGTGCGTGCATAGGTCCTCTCGCTCGCTGCTCCCACGCGTTGGGGCCCACTTGGGCCGGTCCGTGTGCCTATGCAGGCCTAATTAGTAACAATTTGTTTTTTTTTGTCCCAGTTTTCATGTCCGAGCATATTTTAGCAAGCCAATATAATAACTACGTGCATCCATATATACACTAAGTGTTTTCGCTATTGTCGGTCAACGTTGCGTACGTATTTAAATTTTGTAACAAGGTCGTACGTATTTTATTGAGAAAGCACAATTGAGATGTTGTAATGTTTTTTGAATGATTTTTTCTAGAAAATACATGTGTTGTTTTAGAATTTATTTTTTATGTGCTCCTTCACATGTCGTAACATGTTATATTTTTTTATTGCTACCGTTTTATTTATTTGTTGAAATACCTGATGACTTTGTTGAAAATAAATCTGTGGCGAAACATTCTATTCCTTATCCAACTTTAAACAACAATTTTTTAAATAAGTTTTGTTGTAATAGTTTGTTATTTTTGTTGAAATAGATGGCTACTTCTGTTGCAAATGAATATTCAGCAACAATTGCCCACTTTTTAAATTGCTAAAAAAAACATAGTTTTTGTTGTAATAGTTTGTGGTGTTTATTGAATTATTTGAATTTTTTGTTGCAACGCGATAAAACATCTTTAACTATTTTTTGTAGCATTACTTATTTTTGAAATATTTGGAACGATTTGTTGCAATAATTTTTTTTTACATGAGACGGAAATTGTTGTTGCAATACTCACCTAAAATCTCCGCGACGATATTTTTCCTGTAATTATCGAGAAGACTGGGGGGCAACGCGATATACCCCTTCGTTTAAGTGGATTAGTGCGGGTTGATTTCTGAAAATTGGGGGGCTAAAATGTAAAAGTGCGTTGAAGTGATTCTGAGACGCACGATAATGATCCAACGATATGTGAAGAGAGACTACCAAAAGGGCCGCTAGGGCGACCTACGCCTAGCGTTGCCTATTACTATTTGCTATTATGAATCCACGGATTTGTCTTTTGAATGTAGCTCACATGGTAAAGTATTTCTTAATGAAAATTTGCACATATGTAGAATATACATCGACATCACGTGGACTTACTTCCAGATATATATTTTTTGGACAGAAATAAGCACGGTGGCTTACAGCAACAGCTGGTTGAAGACATATACTTGGTTGTGATGTAAGCTTTTGAACCATGAAAACCATTCTATAGGCTAAAACAAAGAGGATAAACCGAGATTTGAAGAACAAAATAACTGTACACGAACTGTACATACCAGACATGGGCAGTGATTACCACGACTCAAAATTATTCACTAAAGCAAAAGGAGTAGTAAAATTGTGACTACAATGCTTGCTTACTATAAGGAGTATTCACTAAAGCTATACGGAGAAGAGAATATATTGGCCACACGATACCTGCAGGACTGGGCTACCTTTAATGTCTCTATTTTCCTTTTTACCATTTTACTTCTACGGTCTCATCAATCGTCTGTCAATTTCTCTCTCTTTTACCCTTCCCTTTCCTTTCACCCTTCTCTTTTCTCTTTTCTGAGAATATAGGAATCGTTGGTTTAGACAAGTGACAAACTCAATAAAACGACAAGAGGAAGAGAGACATTATATCTTACAGTACAGTACAGTAGATAAAATCTATAACATTTCAAACTATCACGCATTAGGTATTTCACTCCACTAACTAGTATTTATAAGGTTAGCCCGTGGGCCATCCTTTTGCATTCTTGTGCCCCTACTGGAGACAAGCAAAACCTCTGTCCAGTTCCAGTGAAGAAGCAAAAATAGTTCAGTGGTAAAATTAGAAGAGGAGGATGAAGAAGGGGAAGTGGTCCAAGGAAGAGGATGACTTGATGAAAAACCACATTGAGAAGTACGGCATTGGCCGTAGCTGGCAAACATTGGCTGAAACTTTAGGTTAGTTTTTCTCTTTTCACGAATGACATATATTTTAACTGTTCATATTGTTACTAAGTTGGTTTCGAATTAATCCCCGCAATCTCATGTATACCTTCATTAAAAAAAAAAAGGAAAACGAGCTGCTATGAGAATATGTGATGCATTTGTTCGTTTGGCTCGCAAATGATCTTGCTGAAAAGTTAGAAGTTGCTAGCATAGTAGTGTAGTAGTCATATAACTTGCTGTCGTTTTCGAGCATGTTGCCATGTTTAAATCAGGGCATGTTCGGTTGAGATTGGTCAAACTTTTATGGTGTCCTTGGTTTATCTTAGAATAACTTGGGATGTTTCTTATCGATTTTGTACTTTCAATGTTTCTGTCCGGAGTTGAGACGGTTATCCTAGTGTTGTCCTTTCGCCGTTTTTCCTTTTCCGTTCAAAAACTAGCGTCCTGCACCACAATGACGCAGCTCTCATGCTCAATCCTGACGTGATCGCTGGCATTTGGCAGTGCATGCATAGGCTAATCATTTCTGATTATTTTCTTCGTGGATTAACAGGTCTGCAGCGATGTGGCCGGAGTTGCCGGTCACGGTGGCTGAACTACCTCCGTCCGGGCTTGAAGCACGGCAGCTTCACGCCGGCCGAGGAGAGGGTCATCTGCGAGATGTACAGGAAGAGGGGAAGCAGGTAAGCCCGAACGAAAAACCATGTCCTGCTGCCATCGACAAAGCTAGGATGCACTGCACATATGGCAGCTTCCTCTGCTTCTACCCAACCAACAGCCGCACAGTGTGATCTCCAGTGATGTTTCTTCAGAGCTAAACATTTGCCTGCCTGCCTGATGCTTCTTGCCCTTGTTCTTTGGTTGCAATTTGATCCAACAGCTGGTCCGTCATCGCTGCCCAGCTCCCCGGGAGAACGGACCTCGCCGTCAAGAACTACTGGCACGGCACGGTCGCGAAGAGGCTCGCCAGTGACGCCGCGCGCCGCAGGCGCCACCGCCCCACCGCCAGCACGACGTCGGACGCCACGAAGCCGGACGAGCTCGCGCTGGTCGCCCACGATGAGGACAGCGCCAGCACAGGCTCGTCATGCCATGCCGGCATGGTGGACACGCCCTTCCTGCCCAGCCTGCCGCCGGCGCTGCAAGCGCCGCTACCGCTGGCCACCGCCGCCGGCAACGTGGTAAAAGAAGAGGCCTGCGAGGCGGCGTGGACTGAGAGGATGCCAGCCGTGGCGCGTGCGCTTCTGCTGCAGAACGGACCGGCGCCGCCTGGTGACCCGGCCGGCACGATGGACATGGTCTGCGCCCCCATGTCTCCTATCCCCGTGGCATTCATGGAGCCGGGCCTGCCCGTGGTTGCCGGTTTCGACGAGATCGACAGCTTCCTGCCCTGGTTCGATGATTGGTACTCAAATTAACTTGCGACCTGCGTAGCATGGATCATCGTTAGTGGCTGGTTCTCTCTCAAGGAATAGTTTTAAGATTGTCATGTACTGTGACACAATTGTGTTTAGGGTTGGACATTGGTGTATGTGCATGGCCTTGAGTGACCTTGTTATTCTGACTTTCAGTTGATGTAATTCCTGGACATTGTAAGAGTTTCTTCAGTCATGACCTTTTCCTCAGCTCGGTAGCCTGATTCCGCAAGGAATCACGCAGAAAACGTTCTGGGGACATTTTCTGTTCAATAATAAGAAACCAAAATACTGTATATTCAGCCAGTGGCTCGCATATCCAACATAATATTGATCGCATCCTTAGCAGAGGATAAATAGAACAGAGCCAGAAAGAAGGAAACTGTGTATAAGTTCATCCAGCAACAGGGTCAGGCATGATCACTGTCGAGACATCGTAGTAGTTTTCATAGACTGGGGTGCCATGAGACTACGGTAGAGACGTGGGGTAACGGAATAGCGTAGTAACACAGAACACGGGATTTTACCCAGGTTCGGTACGTCGCGACAGTACGGCGTACCTACTCCTGCACTTCTCACTAATTGGGACTAAAGCCCGTATAACAGGGTTACAGTGTGAGGGAATAGATCTAGCTACTCGACGAGGATGAGCTTCTCGGCGAGTTGCGTAGAGCTTTAGCTTGTCAAACTTGAACCTATCTAATCTATCTCCCGTCCGGCTTTATATAATAGCCGGATTAGGGCTTACAGAACAAGAAACGTAGAAGACTACGTTTAACCTAACTTGGAAAGTAAGGAACCCGTCTTCTCCTCTAAGCCAGATCACGTGGGCCGTGATCCGGGTTCTTCTAGAATCCGGCTTCTGCGCGTCGGACTACTGGGCCGCCCAATGGACCTAAGCCCATTACCATGTAGGCCACCCTGGTAGTCCGGCTCTTTTGTCTACCATCTTCTATACCCCTATTCAGTGTATATCCGACAGTAGCCCCCAGGAAGGATCAAAACTCTGATACTCCGCCTTTCGTCAAATACATTTTGTCCGGGAAAACTTGATTCAGCAGTCTTGATTCTTTCTTTTTTTTTCTTTTGAAGGGGATGATAACATAAAACTCGGAACTATGAAAATCCGGCTTTTCTTCTCGCGATCCTTCGCGGAAAAGGAACTTATGACATCAGCGCCTTAATCATGCTGACGCAAGCGCCGCTTGGTTTCACGCGGGAAACCCTGCAACGTATCTCTGACAGATTCTCACGAGAAACGAGGAGATAGCCATCATTCCCCTGTCGTTTCGTTTCCCGGATTTTCCGGCGAGCGACACGCGTCGAACATCCAACGGTCAAAAGAGCCGTTGGCACGTATCTAAACGGATATCTGGCTATAAATAGCCATCATCGTCCTCCTCCGAAACTTTCCTCACTCCCACACTGCCCACGCCATTGACGCGAGCTCGAGAGCAAGTTTCCTGCCCCAAGCGCACTTAGCTTCCAAGCACGCAGAACGCACCACCAAAGGATGGCATCCTCGCCGCCTTCACCGACCCGCGCCGCCATCGACGAGCTCGTCAACGACCTAGATCCGCAATCGGGAGCGCAAAAGCCCACCGGCGGTGAGCCGGAGAAGACCACGGCTTCCGCGGCGGGCGGAGAGAACACTTCCGCCGCCGCGGACATAGCATCATCAAGTGCCGCAACAACCCCGTCGTTTGCACCAACGACGGCGAGGGTCAAGATCCCTTCCCGTGGCGATGAGCGCTTCGCTACCGGAACCAACAGCAGAACAGAATTTGTCGGCAATTGGAATCCGAGTAATACTTCTCTCGTTCTTCTTCGTCGGATGACAAAAGAAGGTTACATAGTTAAAGGCAAATGGCGGATCTCGAAAGATGAACCCGAGCCCAAGCCAAAAGTCGGAGAATGCGTCATCCTTACTTCTCACATCACGAGAGGTATGGGTTTTCCCCCTTCCGCCTTTTTTCTAGACATCCTTAACTTATATGGCGTCCAACCACACAATATTTCTCCGAATTCCATCCTCTACTTAGCCAGTTTCCAAGCCCTTTTCGAAGGATATCTCGGGATGACACCTGACCTAGGTTTCTGGCAGTATTGTTTTGAGGTAAAGCATAATATCACGCATGGCATATCGCCTATTTGCGGGACTATATCTTTTACCCTTAGAAAATTTAGGGAGGAATGGTATCCAAAAATAGAAATGCCGGAACCAGACCAATCTTGGCTAGGTTCTTTCTTTTATCATCAGGATATTCCATTCCCAGGCAAGACAACCGGGTTTCCTCCCTTTGTTAACTCTGCTGCTATTCCTCGCGAGAGTTGGACAACCACAGCAGTAGAAAATTTGCCAGAAAACCTGATGAAGATAAAGCGGCGCATCGCCAAACTTTCTTCCTCTCAACCTTCTTTGATTGGGAAGGATACCGTTATGTGCTGGTTCGGACGCCGCATCCAACCTCTCTCTTTTCGTTCCCGACTCCTTTGTGAATACCAAGGGCCAGAAGATAGCATGAGAGGAACAGATAAGGCCTTTACCAAAAAGGATTTTATAGGACGACTTCACCAACTGGTTGCCGCTAGTAGTCAAGTTGAGGAAAATCTGGCAATTTATCACGTGGAAAACCCGGTCCCTAAGGTATTTATCTTTCCTTGTTTCCGAGTTTTTCCTCAGATTATCTTCTCTCTCTGCTTTTTAACATACTATTAACTCCTTCCTAGTTTGATGAACTTGGAGAAAATGATCTTGCTTCCGATGCTGAGCTCAACAAATTGCATGCCGAGTTTCTCAACAATCGAAAGCGCAAAAGGCAATCAGCTATTAAAGAGGAATCTATTCCCATTCTGGACGATACCCGGATAAAAGAAGAACCATTCGATGAACTCGGATATATTCGTCCAGAAGCAAAGAAATTCTTTGCTCCTGCGCCTCTAATTCGCCCTTGGCCACAAAATGGGTTAGTTATTCGCAATGACATTGCTTTTTCACCTCGTCAAGTCATACACGATGGCCTTCATCACGTTGGGATTCTCTTTGCGGAATATGCCAAAGAATTCCACGAGGTTTTGACCGACTTGCGGGAAATGAGCCAGGTAATACTTCTAGCCCCCAAGCATTAAGTTGAAATATGAATTCTTCTTAATGTTTCTTCAAATGCCTGTTCAAACTTAAGCATCTGGCTTTCATTTCCATGTTATAGCATTCCGCAGACGCCATAAACTTAGAAGTTTTGAAGAAGCTTAGTCTCAAGAGCAAAGAAGTAAAAACCCTTCAATCTGTTATTGAGACGAAAAGCAACGAACTAGCGTCAACTCAACGGCAACTATCAAAAGCCACCGGTATTTTGTTTTGTACCATTTGTTTTCTCTGGAGAATGCTTGCTGAATTGTTTTGTAAACTCAAATTTATTATTGCCCTCCAGCTGCTTTAAACAAAGCCAACAAATTAGCAGAAAATAATGTCCATGTTTCTCGGCTTCGTGAGGAAAACTCGAATCTCCGAAAGGAACTTCTGAAAGTTCAAGAAGACCTGGAAGCCAGTAATCTGGCCCTTGGGATTGCTCAATCCAAGGTTTCTTTACAAGCAGCGGAAGATAAATCTGTTATCAATGATTTGGAAAGTATGCTACTCCCGCGCATGAAAGAAAGCGACGAAATTGACAAGGTTCTTGGTAAGTTAATTTCTTTTTACCAATATCTTCCTGTCTTATCTATTATGTTTTTTCATGTAACCTTTGCTTTTGTCAAAAAAGCAGGAAATTTTCCAGGAATTTCTCGGACTGAAAAGATCCGGGCCTTTGGGGAAGTGTGGAATTCAATCAGGAATGCAGGAATGCAGCTGATTAGTAAATTCCTTCCCACAAGCACTGTACAATTTTCGGAAGTTTACCGGCTTCCGGGTGCCATCACAGAGGTAGCAGAGTCGAGAGAATCTATCCTTCGCTCTGCCGCACGAGGTGGTGCACGCATGGCACTTGGCCTTATGCGTCTACATTACCCTAATGCTAGATCTTGGCGCGTAGCATCCGGTGTCCCTCAAGGATATACAGAAGCGCAATGCAATGCAATTTTTGACGAAGTTAAAGGGCATGCTTCCAAGATTGCCTCTATGGTTAATATTTCCATTACTTATCCGGAAGAAGAAGTGCCCGCAGCCCCCGAGAATGATAGCAGCGATGAAGACTCGGATGCTTGAGGGAATACACTTAACCCGAATGATGGATGTGTATAGGAGCTTTTTTACAATGTAATTCATATTGTAATGCTTCTATGTCTTTTGTCGAAACAAGAACTCCACCTTTTGCAATTTCAAGCTTCTTGCAAAGTTTTTCCGGGTTTGACTGTTCCTTTATCTTCTAAGTAATCTGGCATCTGTGTTTTAACTGCTCTAGTGTTTAAAAATGGCTCAATTAGCAATATGTATCGTCATGTCGAGTAACTGGGGACGAACCAAACAGTTTTTAAAACTCAGAAACATGGATTATGCTAGAAGCATTTTTACTGACTAGTTTCAGTAACCCAACACATACACAATCAGATAAAACTTAGAGAAAACAAGGAACTTCTCTGAAACTTGGGCACGCATGCACAATCCGAGTTTCCTTTAACCTTTAACAGGCCGAATCATTCAGCTTTTAAACACCGAGCACGCAGGCACAATTCGGGTCAACATTGAGTATTTGTAAGATCATTGGGAAATAGATAAGGCGGAAATATTTTGTACTTATAATGAATATGAATTCCAACAACTTTATTTCATGATCTCAAAGATGTTTACATAGAAATTGAACTAAGTATAGAAGGGACGTAATTGCTGGATACTCCAAGGCCTCTTTGTCTCTCCTAGTTCATCATCTATTTTTCTCTTTCTTTTGCGATTCGGCTTCTCGGGATCGTCTTCCGTATCTCGAATGTCGACAAGATAGTATGATCCATTCTTCATGGCTTTACTGATGACAAATGGTCCTTCCCATACAGGGGCCAATTTGTGCTTCCTTTGCTGCACCAACCTCAGCACTAAGTCACCTTCTTTAAAAGAACGATGTCTGATTTTCCGACTGTGATAACGTCGTAAACCTTGCTGGTAGATGGCGGATCTTTGAAGCACAAGTTCTCGTTCCTCTTCTAGGAGATCGACAGCGTCTTGTCGTGCTTCCTCGGCGTCCGAGTCGTCAAAATTCTGCACTCTCGGGCTATCATGGATCATGTCCGTTGGAAGAATAGCTTCCGCACCATAAACCAGGAAAAACGGGGTTTGCTCGGTTGACCTATTTGGCGTCGTTCGAATACTCCACAACACGGAAGGTAGCTCTTCTACCCACGCTCCAGCTGCTCTATGGAGAGGAGTTTCGAGTCTTGGGCGTATTCCTTGCAGGATTGAACTGTTCATTCTTTCAACCTGTCCATTAGATTGCGGGTGCGCCACAGATGCAAGATCTAAGCGGATTCCCGTTTGTTGGCAGTATTTTGCCAACTCTCCAATGGAGAAATTTGTCCCGTTATCAGTTATTATGCTGTGTGGGACGCCATACCTCATTACTAAATCAATAATGAAATTTCTGGCAGTTGCGCCATCCAGCTTTTTGATGGGTTTAGCCTCCACCCATTTTGTGTACTTATCTACTGCTACGAGTAGATGCGTAAGTCCACCTCTTGCAGTTTTGAACGGTCCCATCGTATCTAGCCCCCAGACCGCAAATGGCCATGTGATAGGGATAGTTTTAAGTGCTTGGGCCGGCAAATTGGTCTGCTTGGCGTAATATTGACATCCTTCGCACGTATTCGCTATGCGCTCGGCGTCTGTCTTGGCTGTTAGCCAGAAAAACCCCGCCCGGAATGCTTTTTTGACTATGCTTTTTGATTGAGCATGATGTCCGCAATCGCCGGCATGGATTTCTTCCAGTATTTCTCTTCCTTCTTCTGGTGAAATACACCGTTGAAACATTCCGGAAGTACTGCGTTTATACAAGTGGTCATTGATCACCACGTATCCTTTGCACCGACGCTGTATTTGCCTTTGCAGTACTTCGTCTGCTCCTTCCGGGTACTTCTGATTGACTAAGAAGTTTAAATATGGAATTGTCCAATCCGGTTTAACGAGCATGACCTCAATTGTTTCAGATGCCAGAGGGTAATCAACGTCTCCACCTTTTATGGATGGTTCATGCAAATGCTGGACGAACACTCCTGGTGGTAAAGTTTTTATTCTTTCTGATCCCATGCGGGCTAACGCATCCGCGTTCCAATTTTCCTCCCTTTTTATGTGAAGGACTTCGAACCCGAAGAAACAGATGGCGAACTCATCCACCGTCCTCCGATATTCGGCCATTATAGGGCTTTTCGCGTCCCAGGTTTGGTTGAGCTGATGTTGTACCAAATCCGAGTCTCCATAGCACAAGATGCGTTTTACCCCTATTTCTTTTGCGATATGCAAGCCATGAAGCAGAGCTTCGTATTCTGCCACATTATTACTGGCGTTGAAGTGTATTTGTAATACATACTCCATTGTGTCTCCCTTGGGAGATTTTAGAACTACGCCGGCCCCAGCTCCTTCCTTCATCTTGGATCCGTCGAAGTGCATGATCCAGTACTCGGATTCTGGCATCGGTGTATTTTCCATTGCCTCTGTCCAGTCGGCGACGAAATCTGCCAAAACTTGGGATTTTATTGCCGTCCTTGGCTGGTACTTAATGTCGAAGGCTGCCAACTCGATGCCCCATTTGGCTATTCGGCCGGTTGCCTCCGCATTGTTTATAATATCCCCTAGTGGCGCTTTACATACCACTGTTATGGAATGCCCTTGGAAGTAATGGCGCAGTTTTCTGGATGCAAAAAATACGCCATATGCCAGTTTCTGGTAGTGCGGGTATCTTTGTTTGGATTCGGAGAAAACTTCGCTTATGTAATATACCGGATGTTGATCTGGTATGCTTTGCTCTTCCTTTGTCCGTTCCACAACGATTACCGCACTAATAACCCGATTTGTACCCGTAAGGTATAGTAACATGGGTTCTTCATCTTTTGGAGATGCCAAGATGGGAGCGTTCATCAAGGTTTCCTTCAACTGAGCCAACGCTGCATCGGCTTCTTCTGTCCATTCGAACTTGTCGGATTTCTTCAATAGTTTGTAGAGTGGTAAGGCTTTATCCCCCAGCCGACTAATAAACCTGCTGACGGCTGCGGCAGAACCCGTCAATCTTTGGACGTCTTTTACACATGTAGGCTTTGAGATATTCAAGATTGCCTTGATCTTTTCCGGGTTAACTTCTATTCCTCTGTGAGAAACGATGAAACCCAGAAGTTTTCCTAGGGTACCTCGGAGAGTGAAACCGAACACGAAGATCATAATGCTTTGTTCTAGCGCGTCTGGTTCTGTGAATACATCAGCCCTGCGCTGCTGATCTTGCTGTCAGAACATTCCGGTTCTTCTTCTTGAAGTCCAGACTCCAGATCTTAGCAGGCCTTACCAAGGCTTGGTTAACAAGGTAAAGACTAGGCAGAAATTACACATTTGCCTGAGATGATACACTCGGAATCAATTGTCCAAGCGGCCTTTAGTTACAAAACAGCGATATAGGAAGTGCACACTTCAGTGGTGAACTAGAAAAAACAAGATGGACCAGAAAAGAAAAATAGGCAACTGAAACAAGAGGAATTGTGAGCAGTCGTGAAAGTATACTTTGGTATCAATGTTTTAATAGAAAAAATTAAGTAGAAGACCTCTACTGCAAGAGTAACCATTCGGTTAGATTGAAAATGTAGCCGACAGAACAATGGCCCAAACATCGGTTTACATGCTATATAGGCCAAACAATACCTTGAGGCACACATGGATTACCTTTACTGCAAGGTTGACCATGAATGTACAACAAGGAATGAGCACATCTACTCCCTCCGTATCATAATATAAGATGTTTTAGCTATTTCAACACATACTACATACGGATATTTGTAGACATATCTAGTGTGTAGATTCACTCATTTTGCTCCGTATGTAGTCCATACTTGAATAGCTAAAACATCTAATATTGTGATATGGAGGGAGTACTAAATAAGGGAATATGTCCTAGATAAACCAACATTTTTGCCAAAACTGAATAATGATTATGAAATATTAGCTCCTCAGCAGTTCCAGTGGTATGAGTTTGCAGTTTGGCAAATCAAAACTGAGAACACCGATTAATCGAACAAACCAGGCCAGTGGAAGTGCATAGATCATATATATTTTACAGGGAATTTCTAAAGATCTCAGGATAGATTAAATACCATGAAGCATAGAAGACCAAAAACTACACAAAGCAAGCAAGTGAATTAAGTTTCTTCATGGACATAACTTTCCTAGAAAAAAAAAGAGTAATGTGATTAGAGCTACTGGAATGGTATGCTGTGTAGAAACATCATCTGTAGTCTTAATGTAACATTCTTTACAAACTACTCACTGCATTCTACGCATGTCTTCAACTTCATGTGATGCTGTCAGCATGTAGTACAGTCATAGGATTTAAAGCTTCAAACTCACGTCAATGTTAGAAATACCCCAACTAATGGTGATAAGTAGTACTCTCTCCATCCCATATTAGTTGTCATGGATTTGTCAAAATATGAATGTATCTAGACATATTTTAGTCTATGGATACATCCATATTTTGACAATTCTATGACATCTAATTAGGGACGGAGGTAGTATATAACTATGTCTAAAGGATATAGGTAAGTTAATAGTCATTGGATCATCAACTTTGACATTTACGCGTATACTTCAAGTTTGTCAGATTGGATAAGTCTGAACTTATCCGGGTGCTGAAAGCATCACCAAACATAACATACATGACTTATAGAACATTTACTCATGATTAATAACAGTAAAAAGCACAATTGCTCCAAAAAGGAAGTTGAACATTTCTTGGTATTTACTCAATATGTTCTCTCCTACATGTCAGAGTTCACCATCTTAGTCATTACCCGAGAGAAAAAAGTACATAATACATCATTTCAGTTTGCCATTCAGCCAAAAACAGTGTGGTTGTAAGATGTCCCTATGTTACACTCTTAAGGTTGAGCCATCCAATTGCGACTTCTGGCACGTAACCAAAATGTTGAAGCAATCAAAAGAACCTTCTATTTCACAACACATTCTAATTACCCGAGTATGGTACTTGATCCGAAAGAAGAGGGGTTGGGAGCACACCTGCTTCAAGAACCTCTATCAATACTCAGATCCTTTGTTGTGACTCGATCACTAATGCATTGAGCATGATATGCATTACAGCATCGTACACCACGCCATTATAATGCATCCCGTCAGCCGTGCATTGTCGCTCACATCCGCGGGAAAGTTTTCCCACATCGAGGAGCCTGAATGGGCCACCATCACGGCGCAAGATACACCTCTCATCAACCTCGCGGTCGTAAGCTTGCAGCATGGTGTCATTCATCCGCGCTTTCTTCACATCAGTGTTGAGCATAGGGTTCACAAGGTGTGGCAGGCCGAGCCAGAACATGTGCGGTGGTGGCACGGGAAGTGGCGATCGGAGGGAGTTGGCCGCATCTGCAATGGACGCCAATCCCTCACCGTATTGCGAAGCGTCCGTCACATGGAGCATTTGCCAGAGGCCGGATCCGAGCACGAGCACATCGGGGGTGCGAGGCGCAAGGCGGAGATCTTCGTGGAGCAGCCGCGTGAGGTTGCTCTCGAAGGGCGCCCAGATGAAATCCACTGAGATGCCCCGCGCCGGCACGGCAGCGTGGTAGTCGCTGTGGCGACGGAACAGGTCCGGCTCGGCGGCCGCCGCGGCGACCGGGTCGAGGAGGAGGCGTAGCAGGGCGAGGACGAGCAGCCGCGCCTGCGAATCCCCGGCCACCATCACCCATGAGCCATTGAGCAGGGTCGACGCGTCATCCCGCGTCAGCCGCGCGAAGCCGCAGGTGGCCGCGAGAGAGGGCGGCCACGACCAGGCTCGGCCCCTTACTCCCCCGGCGTTAGCGGCGTCGGCGTCGGCCCACGACACGCGGTGCAGGAAAGAGATGCAGGACGCGGAGGAGGATGATGGAGCGACGGGGTGGAGGGGGTGGAAGGAGACGAGGAGGTGGGGCAGTGAGGGGAGGTACGGGGAGAGGTGGACCCCGACGGCGAGGGAGACGAAGAGCGCGCCGGAGAAGAAGAGCACCTTGTTGCGGCTGAGGTGCCAACCAGCGAGCCCCATGGGGACGAACAGCACCACGCACGCCGCAAGCACGCCCACCTGCGCCCCAGCAGAGACCATGGACCGACCCTCCCAACGCGCGCGCGCACGATCGAGCCTGCAAGCGGCGCCAACGCCGAGGTCCACCAGATCTGGGCCGAGCGGGGCGTCAGGAGGTTAGGCGGGCGGGCGATCGGCCCGAGAAGTAGGGGCGTGGTGGGTTGGTGGAGTGGCGGTGGGGTTGGGGTTGGGGTTGGGGTTGGCTGAGCGGAGAGGAAGGTCGGCGGGATGGGAACAGCGGAACGGCAGGCGGGTGGGGTGCTCCGGCGCTTTGGTGCTTTCTGGGTCGGAGGTGCGGTGCGGACGTGCCGTGCGTTGCGCCGGCGTGGATCCATTCTTAGAAGAGGGCGGTGGCGGCTCGGCTCGGCTCGGCTCCGAATATTTTCTTTTTTTGTCGGTTATGGATATATTATTTCCTGTTACCATTAATGGTGTGTTTTTCATGTGCTTCGTCTTTTTTTTTACACATGGGATTGGTATTGATCAGGCAGCCTCTTTTTTTGGGGAGCGTGCTAAGGGGAGCCCCGATCCCCCGCCTCCAATAGTTGAGACGTGTTCCCTATTTTCCCAAAAACAACGGACAAAAAAGCCCAAACAATATCCCGCATCGTCTTCGCTCGTCGCCCACGATGTCGCCGGTGAACCCCGACTCCAACCGTTGTCCAGCTCCGGCGAGGGCGGCATCTACTCCACCGTCGACGTTCCCGCATGTAGCAGCACTAGAAGCCGCTTGTAGCATCCGTGCCTGCTCCTCGTACCACCACAGTTTGCCGCGGGTAGCAGTGCTGGAAGCCGCTGGGTAGCACGGCCTTTTGCCGTCGGTAGCATCCGGACATGTCTCATGTAGCACCATCGCTGGTCGAACATAGCATCGCCGTCCTCCTATCGGAGCATCGCCGCGCTCTGTTAACGGCAACGCCGCCTTACGATTGAAGCACGGGTACGCTCCAACGGAAGCATCTCCGCACTCCTATCGGAGCACCTCCGAGCTCCGTCGGGAACACCGCCGCCTTCACCATGGGAGCACCACCACGCTTCTTTGGGAGCATCTCCACCCTCCTATTGGAGCACCGCCGCCTTCACCATGGGAGCGCCAGCGCCCTTCTTTGGGAGCATCTCCACCCTCCTATTGGAGCATCGTCGTGCTCCTTTAGTAGTGTTGACACACGAACATGTCACGTGTTACCCCCAGTGTTGAGCACGATACGCAGGACACGTCGCCGGAGGAGCCTCGCCGGAAGTGCGATACGCAAGACAATCCGGCTAGCTCTTCTGAAAACCCCGAAACCCCACGCGGCCGGGAGGACCCCGTTTGGACGCGCGGCGTGACAGGGGGATGCTAACCCGGTATGCCAAGCTCTGAGGAAATAACCCGGCCCGAAGGATGGCGTGCAGGATTCGGCTAAGAATAAAGAAGCTTGTGGAGGCCCAAACTTGTGGGCTTAACAGCCCGGGTTATGGGCCATTGTAAAGGAAAGTTATGGTTAGTGCGCCGTGTTCATGTAGGATCCGGAATATGCCTTGCCGAATAAGTTAGGGGGTACGGGTGCTTTATAAACCGACCCTCGGGTATAGTTTTAGAGAGAGAGATCTAAGAACCCTAGCAATATCGTGTGGTATCGAGTATCCAGTGTAAACCCTAATCGAGTTATTGTATCGAGAATAGAGATCCGGCGACTTCGATTGCCGGCTGTCAGATCAAGTTGTACCATGTCTTCCCTTGAGCTAAACCCTCTCCCGAACGCCTGTGTCGACTTGCCCCAAGATCAGTTACCCCTGGTAACATCTGCCGTGATTATCCCACGACAGTTGGCGCCCACCGTGGGGCCTGCGTCCAAAGGTGTTTACATCACGGGAGAAGCTCGGAAGGGCATGGAGGATCTTGTCATTGGCGAAATCTACATCGACCACGAAGAAGAAAAGTTGGTGGACGATCCCGGCTGGGGGCCAGAATCGGATCACCTCGAGTCCGGATTTATATTGACGATCGGCCGGATCAATATCTTCGTCGACACGGTACGAACGACTAACTTAAAAGGACAATATCATGTGCATACTACAGGAACTTCTAGCAGGAACAAAGAGACATCAAAGCAAGCGGCAAATTCGGTTTCATCAGCCGCGCCGGGATATCTTAGATGGGCAGAACAAGAGATAACGTGGAGTAGAAGAGATCATCCGGAAAAGGTGGAGCGTCCAGGAGTCTTGGCGTTGGTGGTTGCTCCACAGGTTAATGGTTACGAGCTGAAGAAGGTCCTGATGGACGGTGGAAGTAGCATCAACATCCTTTATTGGGAGACCTTCTTACGGATGAGTCTCAAAGAGTCCCAGCTGCAGAAAAGTTCAACAATCTTTCACGGGATCGTACCGGGTCACTCGGCGAGCCCCGAGGGAAGGATCACCTTGGAAGTTGCTTTTGGGGAATCGACGGATAATTATCGAGTGGAGTGGCTCACGTTCGAGGTGGTCAAGTTGCGCAGTCCTTACCACGCGCTGTTGGGGAGGCCGGCTTACGCCCAATTCATGGCTAGGCCGTGCTACGTGTATTTGCAGCTGAAAATCCCGGGTCCTAAACGGACCATCACTATACATGGGAACCGGGATATAGCGGACGAGTGCGACGAAGGAGATTCAGTTATGGCCGAGCAGGCATGCAGGAAGGAAGAGCTCGAATATTACCGGTCTCAAGTAAACCCGGACGATAGAACAGCCTTGAAAAAGCCGAATACTGAGGATGAGAGAGCAAAATTCAAGGCAGCGCAAGACACCAAGAAGATAGATTTTGTCGAAGGGGATTCTACTAAGCAGTTTACCATAGGGTCTAACCTGGGAAAAGAGCAGGAGGGAGCGCTCGTGGAGTTCATTCGCTCGAATGCAGATGTGTTTGCCTGGACACCCAGCGACATGCCGGGTATCCCTACAGAATTGGCTGAGCACAGTTTGCATGTGGATCCCAAGTCCAGGCCCGTGAAACAAGGTTTGAGGAAAATGAATGAGGAAAGAAGGAAAGCTATAGGCGAAGAGATCGCTCGGCTACTGGCAGCCGGCTTTATCATGGAAGTATTTCACCCGGATTGGTTGGCTAACCCGGTTCTGGTGATGAAAAAGACCAACGAGTGGAGGATGTGCATTGACTTCACTAGTCTTAACAAGCATTGCCCAAAGGATCCGTTCGCGCTCCCAAGGATAGATCAGATTATAGACGCAGTAGCTGGAAGCGATCTGTTATGCTTCCTGGATGCATATTCCGGGTATCATCAGATTAAGCTCAAAAGGGAGGATTGGGAGAAAACATCATTCATAACCCCGTTTGGGGCCTTTTGTTATAAAACTATGACATTTGGGTTGAAGAACGCTGGCGCAATTTACCAACGGTGTATTCAAAAGTGCTTTGAGGACCAAATCGGACGTAACGTCCATGCTTATGTGGATGACGTGGTCATCAAGACTAGGAAGGCGGAGACATTTATCGATGATCTAAAGGAGACATTCAAAAACCTGAGGAGGTACCAGATGAAGCTTAATCCAACGAAGTGCGTGTTCGGAGTTCCGGCTGGGAAATTACTCGGCTTCATAGTTTCCGAGAGAGGAATTGAGGCAAATCCAGATAAAATCAAGGCAATCCAGAGTTTGAAAAAGCCGGAGAACTTGAAGCATGTTCAAAAGCTCACGGGCTGTGTAGCAGCCTTGAGCCGGTTCATATCTAGACTCGGAGAAAAAGCAATACCCTTGTATCGGCTCTTGCGAAAATCGGATAAATTCGTATGGGACGAAGAGGCAGATGAAGCGTTTGAAGCACTAAAGAAGCAATTATCTGAAGCACCAGTACTAGCGGCGCCGGGTCCTAAAGAGCCTATGTTGCTATACGTGGCAGCTGGCCCCCGAGCCGTTAGCGCAGTGGTTGTCGTGGAACGCAAAGAGGACGGGAAAGGTCACCCGGTTCAGAGGCCGGTTTATTACGTCAGTGAGGTGTTATCAGAAGCAAAGCAGCGCTATCCGCATTGGCAAAAGCTGGTGTTTGGGGTCTTTATGGCTAGCCGGAAGTTGAAGCCGTATTTCCAAGAGCATCCGATAACAGTGGTTAGTTCAATACCAATGTCGGATATCATCAGAAACTCGGACGCGACGGGAAGAATAGCCAAATGGGCGATAGAGATGGGGGATTATCATATCAACTACGAACCCAGGTCAGCAATCAAGTCTCAAGCTTTAGTTGATTTCGTTAACGATTGGACACATACAGGCATGACTGCAACGGTTCCAAATTCCGAGTCATGGGTCATGCACTTCGACGGATCAAAGCAGTACGAGGGATCAGGAGCTGGGGTGGTGCTAACATCACCCAAAGGGGACAAATTGAGTTACGTGCTACAAATTCACTTCGACTGTTCCAACAACGTTGCCGAGTATGAGGCCCTATTGCATGGCTTAAAGGTAGCCAAGGAGATGAGCATCAAGAGGATACGGTGCTTCGGAGACTCGGACCTTGTGGTACAGCAGGTGTCGGGAACGTGGGACAGAAAGGACGCAACTATGGCGGCATACCGCAGGGAAGTTGATAGGGTAGCAGGATGTTTTTCCGGGTATGAGGTGGAGCATATAGACAGAAGAAAGAACGAGGCAGCCGACGCCCTCGCCAGACTCGGCTCGCGCAGAGAGCCGGTTCCACCTAACGTTTTCCTGGACGAATTATGGCGACCATCAGTTAAAATCGAGTCAGAGGAGGAATTGGCAAATCAAGACTCGGATTCAGGGCTCGTAGCCACTGTACGTACTATTCCCGAGTGGACAGAACCGTTTTTGGCCTACCTATCACGAGGTGAGTTACCACAACAGGAGGTATTAGCAAGGCAAATTTTGAGGCGAGCAAAGGGGTACTCTATCATCAATGGGGAATTGTACAAAAGAAGTGCAGCAGGAGTCTTTTTGCGCTGCGTGGCGCCGGAAGAAGGCAGACAGATTCTCAAGGAAATCCATGAAGGCGACTGTGGGCATCATGCGTCCACAAGGTCTCTTGTGGCTAAAGCTTATCGACACGGGTTTTTCTGGCTCACGGCCCTAACGGATGCGGAGCGATTGGTAGCAAGGTGTGACGGATGTCAAAGGTACGCTCGCCAAACCCACGTGCCGGCTATGGAGTTGCGGACTATCCCGTTAACTTGGCCGTTTGCCGTCTGGGGTATGGACATGGTTGGCCCCTTCCATATGTCACCATGCAAGAAAACACATCTTTTGGTGGCTATTGATAAGTTTACCAAGTGGGTTGAGGTTATGCCAGTTACTAATTGCGAAGCAGCTACAGCAGTCAAGTTCCTGAAAAGGATTATCTACCGGTTTGGGTATCCCCACAGCATAATTACCGACAATGGAACCAACATGTCCCTTGGTGAGATGGAGAAATTTTGCGGCAACAATGGAATCCGGCTCGATGTGGCATCGGTGGCTCATCCCCAGGCCAATGGACAAGTGGAGAGGGCAAACCAAGAATTGCTTCGCGGATTAAAACCACGATTGCGAGTTCCCTGTGTCAGGGCCGCTGGTGCATGGGTTGAGGAACTTCCGTCTGTGGTTTGGGGTATCAACACTACACCTAACAGATCCACTCAGATGACACCCTTCTTCATGGTCTATGGTGCGGAAGCAGTATTACCAAGTGATATTATTCACGATTCGCCCAGAGTATCAGCTTACGTCGAAGTAGAGAACGAAAAAACCCGGCAGGACGCCGTAGATATGTTAGAAGAACAAAGAGAACAAGCCCTGGAAAGATCAGCCATATATCAGCAAGATCTACGGAGGTATCATAGCCGGCGTGTGAAGACCCGGGTATTCCAGGAAGGAGATTTGGTTCTGCGTCTGGTACAGTCAAACGAAGGAAAACACAAATTATCACCACCATGGGAAGGACCATTTATCATAAGCCGGAGCCTACATAACGGATCATATTATTTGATAGATGCAAGGGAAGAGTCGGCTACAGTCAATGACACCGCACACACCACTTCATCTATGCAAGAAAGAGATAGACCATGGAACGTGGCTCAGCTGCGTCCGTATTATACTTAGTAAAGACTATATTGGCAAGTGGAATTGCACGATGTAATAGGCAGCAGGTTTTCTGACGTACTCTTTTCCTATCCAGGGCACCTTTGGGGACTGGACGGGTTTTTAATGAGGCGGCTTGCTGACCTACATTTTTCATATCAAGTAAAGAGATGGTTATCAAGAAAAGAGATGGTTGTTATCAGTTTTTCATATCAAGTAAAGAGATGGTTATCAAGAAAAGAGATGGTTGTTATCAGGTTATGTATTCTCAGTACGATGCGTATATCTAGGTCTTGGGGGCTGATCGCTTAAATAGCACAGTTACAAACTCAAAGACCCGGCCATGATGCCTATGAGTTATAAGGGCCGATTACTCGCAAACGAGTACGGCTACAATCTTATAACCGGACAAAGAAGTCCAAATTTCTTGGCTACTCTTACTTAAGCTCGATGTGACTCGCATTAAAGTGGCATGATTTGTTCGCTTACGATGGCAGTTAGTCATGAAACCCGACGGGAATTGGCTGGCTACGTCTTCGTATTGATGTAACAACATGGTATCCACGCGAAAGCCGGCTTACAGTACAAGACAGTCAAAAGGGTCATCTAAACCACAAGTTATGCAGAGTACAAGGCTGAATAGCTGGAAACTCAATGACTATTAAACATAACTTCAAAACCGATGTGAAACAACTCATGGATCTTTGTGAAAATAGCAATAAGCATTTTGTTGCCTTTTCAAGATCAAGTGTCCTAGGCTCGGCAATCCGGGCCCGGTAGCTTGAAATCTTGAAAAGAACTGGCTTACTTGTATAGTTGCAAAAATCCAAATATCCGAGTCTTGGGGACTTGGGGACTTCGAAGCAAAATCCGCTTGTCAATACCCATGAGACCCGGAAATTGAGTTTTCACAAAAGGAGCAATAAATAAAACCAGATATCGAGAACAGATGAGCTTAAACTTACAAAGGTCGGAACAGGCATCGAGTATATCAAGGCCTTAGTGTGCATTACAAAATACTGGTGAAAAAATATCAAAGGTGCACAGGCGCACCGCCTAAAAAATGACTGTTTCAAAAAGTATGTCGACCGACTGACGCTTAAGAAGAGGCATCGGAAACCATATATCACTCGGCGCCCATCTTGGCCTTACCCTTGCCATCATTGGTGGTAGCAGCAACACCCGGATCGGCGGCGCCAGCCCCTGCAGGGGGCGGAACGACTGATGTTGAGGCAGCAGGAGCAGAGCCGGCTTCAGCTTGTTTCTTGGCAGCCTCCGCCCTTATCGCAGCAGCTTCCTCCTTCCACCGGGCCAGCATGTCATAGGGCTCAGGAAGATCCGACTTAATTGCTTTGTCGGCAGAATCATATGCTGGAACAAGTATGTTAACATCCAGTTCATCAGCAATTACGCTGGCCGGGTAACGGACCTCCTTCTGGACGGCCTGGAAATCCTTTACTGAAAACTTGGATCCGTCAAGCTTGAACTCTGGGAAGCCGCCCATAAGCTTCGCTAACTCGAGCTTGGGGAGATAAGCTTTCGCAAGCGCAAGCCCCCGGGTCACTCCAACCCGGCAAGATGAGCGCTTCCAGTGCCGAATCCACTCGGGAACAGTGGATAGGGCGTCCAACAGCCTCCTCAGGTCAACATGTCCTCTACCCGGACACCGTAACTCGTCAAGGATCCATCTGGTCCCGGCACATAGCTGCCGGATAGCACTCTTTATGGTTTTCAGCTTGGCAATGTCATCTTCGTCCGGCATGGCTTCGTCCGGGCCTGAAGTAAAATGAAGATATAAGTCGGACAACTTTTGCTGTTTGTCAAAAGGATAAAACCGGAGAAGGAAGCATACCAAGCAAAGAACGATAGGTGTCAGATATTTCGACGGAAAGGCTTGTCAGGTCATCTTCGGCTTGGTGAGCCCTTCTTCGGTACTTCTTCATTAATTGCCTGTTCCTCCTGGCTTCAGCCTCTGCTGCTTCACGTAAAGATATCTCCTTTTCAACGAGCTTGGTGGCGTCCGCAAGTTTCTCCTCGTATTGAGTCACGTAAGACTGCATGGATGTTAAGAAAGCATTGGTCGGGTAGAAGAGCACAGTTATCAGTCATTGGTATAATAAAAGTACCGAGCAAGTCATGAATGAACTCCCTCGGAACTTGGGGACTGGACAAAGGTACAAGCAACATTAATCAAACTTACCTCGTGTTTGGTTATCAAAGACCCCAAGATATTTTCCTCGTTAGCCCTTAAGGCGCGCAGGGTCTCTAGCATCTGGGCAAAAGTTAACTCCTCGGAGCGAGTCCCGGAAGAGCCGGCAGCTTGATCATCTGGTAGGGGGGTTCCCCTTGCATTTGGAGTGGAGACCCGGACAGTCTGAGTGTCCGGGTTGGGAGGGCTCATCTTTGTATCTAGAATTTCTATCTCTTCGTCTACTGGTTCCGATAAGGAAGGAGATCCGACGGTTTGGGAAAGTGGATTGTTCAGAGGGCCTTGTTCCCGGTTAGTGGCCGCGTCACCACCAGTTGCGGCGTCTGCGTCGTCAGTCGGCTTCTCCACCTGGAGGTTATCCGTTTCTGTGTTTTCCGGGTCACTGACGGTGACCTAAGCACTGAAAGAAAGATGAAAAAAGGCAGTTATTAATGATGACGGCGGCTCGGATGAAAGTTTGCTAGAGGCAAAAAGAAATAGTAAGGCAAAAACTTACCCGGCATTTACGGTGTAATCCGATGGGAGCTCGCCACTTGAAGTAGATGAGGTATTCGCAGGAACCACTAATGGAACCCGGAATTGCCCGGCACGTGGGTGGTTAGGAGAAGGGTGGCGCTGAGGAGAGTTGGAAGAGCGAGATGGAGGAGCACTGCCACGAGGGACCGAGGGGGCGGAAATGCCCGGGTTAAGTGGATCTTCACCTGGGGAGCTCCGAGTTACCCTGCGCTTGGCTGGGAGGGAATCCTTCAAGCATGATGAATTTGATAATTGATGGTTAAGTCGTCGCATGACGTCAAAGGAGTAAGGTTCAGAGGATAATGAGGAAAAAGGAACCTTGGACACTGTCCCCCTGCCTTTCCTCTTGGCCCCGACTGTTGCCTCTGGGTCAGACTCGGTTCTCTCCTGGTCGTCTTCATTGTTTCCACCCCCGTCTTCTAGCCCTGCGAACCGGGTGTGCATTCATTGGAAAAAAGACAGACGAGAGGAAAGTAATGCAAGTAAAAATATGCAGATCCTGAGTGAATACCTTCACTATCGTCAGTCGCTTCGTCCTCCTCTTCCGGGTCTCTGGAGGGGGGGAGTGGTTCAACTCTCCAGAAAGGGTCATCAGCCTGAGGTAAAAAGATAAGATTAAAGGCTTAGAAGCAGTATCGAGTTGAAATGCGGAAACAAGCTATGAGCGCCGGGTATTACCGCTGGAGCTGGATTTTCCCGGGTAAACGGAGGTAACCCGGCGATACCCTTTATCGCCTCCAGCTTCTCCGCCAAGAAGCCCTTGATAGTCTTTATGGTATCACCGGTCGCAAAGCTCTTGGTGGAGTAGCGGAGCGCGTCTGTGGTGTGCCCCGAGTACTCGCACATCAATTTGGCGTGAACGGAATTAGGTTGGATTCGGAAATCGACCCAAGTTTTTATTAAATTGAGTCCTAGGAGGCCCTGGGCTGAGAGAATGGCTATCTTGGCTAGCGAAGGAAGGATTGCCTCCCTGTCTGAGTCTGATGCGAAGGCATTGAAAGACTCGGAGAGCTTGAGGGGGGCCTCTGAGTAACCCGGCAGCTTCTTTTCGCTGTCGGGGGAGGTATCGTGGCAGTAAAAGAAGGATAGCTACCAATGTTTAACGTGGGAGTGCAGGTTGAGGGTTGGCATCAGAGAATTCTTACGGCGTTGGATAGATACCCCGCCGCAAGTGAGAAGCGCTCCGTCGCCGCTTTCGCGACACGGCTTGCACTGGAATAACTCAATGAAAAGAGTCAGACTCGGTGGCATGCACAAGTACGACTCAGATAGAACAATGAAGTGGGTAATGTTTAACATGGAGTTAGGCCCTATGTCAAACACCCGGAGTCCATAATGATCTAAGACCTCCCTAAAGAAAGGATGACCCGGAGGACGAAATCCCCGGGTCACGTGGTCAACGAAGCAGATTACCTCGTTTTCTTCGGGGGTGGGACGAGTCTCATTACCCGGGACCCTCCAGTGGATGTCTTTTTGAGAAGGGAGGGTTCCTAATTCGGCTAGCTCGTCCAATTTGGCTTTGGTGGTTGTGGAACGCCCCCAGTTGGCAGATATGGTTTGGGTGGTCCTTGTCGGAGCCGGCTGTTTCCCTTGTCGCTTGGGAGCCATGGGGCCAGCCTGCAAAACATAAAGAGAAGAGGCGTGTGAAATAAGACCCGGGAATACTGAGGCATCTGAATATAAAAGTATCAAGAAGGTGCGAAGTCGAGAACTGTCCGGGTATTGAGCACACTTGTGAAATTGTTGGTCACTTACATAGGGAAAGGTATTCGGGGATGACGGATGGTTGCCCATATTTATATCGCAAATGAAATGGCTGGAAAAGGAGGGTTTTTCCGGGTGTTAATGCAATAGGCGGAAAATTGAGGAGGAACGGATCTAGATGGAAATGCTTGCGGATGATTTTTAAGTAAAATTGGTAATCAATGAGGGTTGGAGGATCATTTGTGACTATAGGGCAGATGATTAAAGGAGTTGGCAAGCCTCGAGTCGATCTAGTTTGGTGCAATCGGACAAATGACTTGCGGGTTGACCTAGATCCGATCTTGGGTAAATTGAAAGTTGTGAGGATTGATTGACTGGTTGCGAGGAGCTTACCGGGGAGATTGGAGTCTAATACGATGGCGACGGGCGGCGTGGCTCGAATGAGAGGAACGGAGGAGCAACGATGACACTTGACGGTGGCGTAAGGCGACTCAAGGGCGGGCGCGGTCGCTGGTGAGCTTGCGTTGGTGACCTGTGCGAGCTCCTCACGATGGTGTCACGAGGGTGTTGGGAGCAAGGAAGAAGAGGGGAAGTTGTGGCGTGGTGAGAGGCTTAGGGTTGCCCATTAAGTACTATTTATAAGGCAAGGGTGAGCCTATCCTAACGGCCAGTAGCCGGAAACCGCGGGGTAAAGGTTATCAGCGAAGATCTTGCGGGATATGCGTTGAGTATTGAGCGAGGCATTGGGACAGAAGAAGGAAAGGATTAGCCCGGCAATGACGGGACTGATTATCGAGCATGAGATCTTGGCATTTTTGTGGTAGTCTGGACCTGGGAATTTGAACCTAAATATCTGGAGGCCAAATCCGGGTTATCACATGGCCACCATGGAGTGAGGCCTAGCCGAATATCAAAACATCTTAACCCGGTCTTCATACGCCCGTATGATCTATATCTTTGCAGGGAATAGCAAGCGCTTCAAGGAGATCCATGAAGCCCAGGCTATTCTGGGGACTACTGACAGGGGGATGCTAACCCGGTATGCCAAGCTCTGAGGAAATAACCCGGCCCGAAGGATGGCGTGCAGGATTCGGCTAAGAATAAAGAAGCTTGTGGAGGCCCAAACTTGTGGGCTTAACAGCCCGGGTTATGGGCCATTGTAAAGGAAAGTTATGGTTAGTGCGCCGTGTTCATGTAGGATCCGGAATATGCCTTGCCGAATAAGTTAGGGGGTACGGGTGCTTTATAAACCGACCCTCGGGTATAGTTTTAGAGAGAGAGATCTAAGAACCCTAGCAATATCGTGTGGTATCGAGTATCCAGTGTAAACCCTAATCGAGTTATTGTATCGAGAATAGAGATCCGGCGACTTCGATTGCCGGCTGTCAGATCAAGTTGTACCATGTCTTCCCTTGAGCTAAACCCTCTCCCGAACGCCTGTGTCGACTTTCCCCAAGATCAGTTACCCCTGGTAACATCTGCCGTGATTATCCCACGACACGGCGGCTATGTGCTGCCTTAGGTCGGTTCGCCCGTCCCCAAGACCTTCGCGGATCTAAGTTCTCCTGCACGAAGAATGCCGACGAACGAAGAAGAAGATAATTAGGGTTAGGGATAAAGTTTGTAGAAGGGTTTTTGCGATTGTGTGTTGTTGTTCAATCGACTGTCCCCCCAAAGATATATAAGGGGCGGATGGACTTCCCGTGCAGGTTTAGGGCAAAAAATCTCGTCCAAACAGACCTAATTTGAGTCCAATTGGGGCAAAAAATTGTGCCAGTCGAATTCAGGTTCGGACCCAGAAAACCGGCTAGAGTTCCTGGTACCAACCGGAAATTTGGTCCCAAAATCGGAAATTCCGATTTCAATGGATTTTTGCTAAGGAAAAAAGTTGTGAGCTCATGGTGCCAACGGATATTTCAACCGAAAATTTGGTCATAGAACCGAAAATTCCGGTTTTGAACTCACGTGTCAATATTGCCAGCAGTATTTTGGCCATAGATTTTGCATACTTTATCGAATTGAGATGACCCAAAAATCAAAATTGTTCATTTCGACGAGACGTACAACTTTTGTTCACGCTATTTTTTCATTTAAGGTCATATTGGAGACATATCTTTGTAAGCCAAAATTGACCGTCAACCCATGCCCCCCCCCCCGGCCCCGGTTTTTTTGGCAAAGCTAGCTTGGCAAAAAATAATTGGCACTACTTTAGTTCTAAGGACGATGTCAACACTCCATCGGCCATATGTTCTAAGGGTGATATGTATGTCTATCGGCCATGTGTGTTTTAAACTTCTTGCTACACACTCGGGTAGAATTTCCTTAAGTATCCTCTACTGAGAGCTTGAAGTAGTGAATGTCTTAATTCATCCATGTCATACTTACTTTAGAGGCCCATGTATATCGTTCCTATCAGACCGATATTCACCAAGCCGCATCTTCAGCCACTCTTTGTTGGGATCCATCAAGTTACATATTTGTGAACCGATTTTTACCAATCGGCTTTAGAGAAACGGGCACGAATCCATTCCTCGTAGCACTAAGGAAATCGAAATCTCAAAGGTCTCTCCCTGTCAAGCAAGTAGCATTGGGATGTTGCCAATCCACCAATGAATCGGCCAAAGCCACACAAGCTGAATTATCCATGGAAAAGCTCCATTTCGTCATCAATCCATTGTATCAAAAACCGGTGCAAAGTAGATGTCATGCATCGATTTGCATGAACCTAATCACGGCCTTGCTCTTCCACATCTTAGACGGTATAGGATAAATATCATCAAAAAACCTCATATTTCCACTTTTCTGCCACATCCTCCATATTTTGTTGGTTCCTCATACGCTGGAGCCTCCTCTTCTTAGTTTTAGTCAATCCGGGAGGACACCACTTGGGCTGGTGTATTTAGAATCCCTCGGCTTATCTTTGATTGTACTAGCTTCATGATAATTAGCCAATGACCTTGGTTGAATAGCCAAAATACCATCAACCGACTTCTTGAGCTTCAACTCATGAGAACCTATCACAACAGAACCGACATTATTATCATGACCTTGCTACTTGCCAGACTCTGGAACTTCGGTAGATGGTGACTTACGGCGCCATACTTTATGTGCACTCTTACTTTGAAACGACCAATTTACACCATAGCTCAAACGGTCTCGAACAAGACGGGTAATTCTATCATGGACAGATTTCCTCGGCGCGGCCCATCCCGGTTGAAAAGCATGTGGCGCCGTTGAGGGTTGCACCCATCCTCCATTGAAGTAATATGGCACATAAGGTGGCGGCGCCTGATACGTCCATTTTGCATCACTATTTTATATCATAATTTTCTGTTGTTCATCGATATATTTCATGTTATGATGCATCCCTTATGTTATTTTATCTTATTTTGCATGTTTTATAATTTTTGGAGAATAAACACCGGGACCAGAAATCTGATGGAAAAAACACCGTTGAGATACCATATTTCAGAAGATTAGAAGAAGAAGAAGGGGGACATCCGAGGTGTCTTAGAAGTCCAGAGGAGGAGTCCAGCCAGAAGGAGAGCCAGAGGGGGGCCACCAGGGGCCCACACCATGAGGTGGCGCCCCCTGGCCGCGCCACCAGGTGGTGTGGCCACCCTGGCCCACCCCTGGTGGATATTTTTGGCGTACTTGCACCCAAGGGAACCCTAAGCCTCATACCATCGTTCAAGAATTATTCCGACGCTGCCTCGGGGCAGAAAACACCCGAGAGAGAAAAGCTCTCTCGCCGGGAGAAATCTGCCGGGGAAATTCCTCTCCGGAGAGGGGAAATCACCGCCATCGCCATCGTCATCACTCTGGGCATCATTAAGATCGTCATCATCATCACCATCACCATCCACCGTCATCCGGCTGTAACAATTAGGGGCATCTATCGTTGTTTTACATTAGATCTCTCTCCCGGTGTGGATTACTTGTTAGTAGTTGATGCTTGTGAGATTTATCGGTGCACTTTATGAACAGATTGTTATCATCCATTATATCACCTCTGATTATGATCCATATGATGTATTGTGAGTAGTTCGTGTTGTTCTTGAGGACATGGGAGAAGTCAAGTTGTTAGTAGTGAAGTAATGTTGAATAATATTTAATGTTTGATATTTAAGTTGTGGTGTTATTCTCCTAGTGGTGTCATGTGAACGTCGACTACATGATACTTCACCATTTATGGGCCTAGGGGAATGCATCGTGTATTTTTCTACTAATTGTGGGGTTGCCGGAGTGACATAAATCTAAACCCCCGTTAGGAAACCATTACACGAGGGAGCGTAGGATACCGGAGTTTAAAGCTGTGGTTAGATTTATTTCTTAGTTACTTTCTTGTAGTTGCGGATGCTTGCAAGAGGTATAATCACAAGTATGTATTAGTATTGGATGGGATGGTATATTAGCATAGGTTCACCCACACAACACTTATCAAAACACCTAAGATTATTCAGCTGCATGGAACAAAAGCACTTGACAGAAACCTCCCATGTGTCCTCGATAACGTTTGTTAATCATAAGTAAACCCACCGGCTTATCATTTGCTGAAGAAAGGATTGGGCCACTTGCTGCAATTATCACTACTGCATTTTATTTACTCGCACTTTATTTATCTGCAATATCAAAAAACCCTGCAAATCTATGTTTCAGTATTTACAGTTATTCCTTCATCGAAACTGCTTGTCAACACCTTCTGCTCCTCGTTGGGTTCGACACTCTTATTTATCGAAAGTACTACGATACACCCTCTATACTTGTGGGTCATCAAGACTATTTTCTGGCGCCGTTGCCGGGGAGTGAAGCGCTATTGGGAAGTGGAATTGATAAAGGAAGCTTCTGTTGTAAGTGTTGTTTTTATTATTGTCTACTGCTTTATTATACTATGTTTAGATATCCTTTTGAGTCCTTATTTGCTGGCACTGTTGCCACTTCTAGGGTAGTAAGTGACCCACCGCCTGATGATTTGGATCCTTATAAAATACCTATAAAGATTGTTAAACATGTTAGGAATAATTGCTATTCAGGTGATGGAACTGTCCATCCTGGTGATCATTTGCTCTTTTTACATGAATTATGCGAGTTGTTCAAGTGTGCAGGTATTACAACGATCCAAGTGAAGAGGAAATTATTATCTATATCATTGACAGGCCAAGCCGCTGAATGGTTCAAACTGCTGAAAAAATAGCCAGACTATTGGATGGGAGGAAATTGTGCCTCTCTTTTATTCTAAATTCTATCCTCCCAGTGAAATTCACAGAGATCGGAATTATATATATAATTTTTGGCCTCATGACGGAGAGAGTATTGTCCAAGCATGGGGAAGATTGAAGTTACTAATGCTCAAATGCCCCATTCATGAACTCCCCAGTAATATTATTATTAATAATTTCTATGCAAGGCTTTCTCTTCATGATAAGGATTTATTGGATGCCTCTTGTTCTGGATCATTTACACGTATGAAGGATGAAGCTAAATGAGATCTTCTTGACCAAATTCAAGAAAACACTGAAGGATGGGAAAATGACAAAGATAGAAAGTCAGGTATAAATTATGATTATGAATGCATTAAAACGTTTATGTCATCCGATGATTTTCATAATGTTAGTATTGTTTATGGTCTTGATTCTCAAGTTGTTGCAAACTTATATAAGGCGTTTGCTTCTTATTTTGATATTCCTAAAAAGGAATGGTACAAGTACTATGCTCCTTATAAAGATACTGTTAATTGTGTTCATGCTAGAGATATAGAAGTTCATACTGTTGATTTTATTGTGCATGGACCTTATATTGAGAATATGCCTTTCCCTGCTAAGGTAAAAGAACATTCTATGTTAGCTAGTGTGGTTAATAAAAGTGCAAGAAACCTGTAGAACCCGAGGAACAAATAACTGTAGAACCTATAGTAGAAATAGTAAAGGACCTTGTTTCTGGAAATGTAGAAGAGGGACACATTATATTTTGTGAAGATGCTTTTAATATTGTCTCTCATCCTGGTAAATCTAGGAAACCTAGTGTTCTTGTGCTATCTATGAGGATAGGTGATCATTGCTATTATGGTTTGTGTGATATTGGTGCTAGTTCTAGTGTTATTCCTTATGAGATTTATAAAGAAATCATGCATGAAATTGGTTCTTGTGAACTTGAAGACATTGATGTGATTATTCAACTTGCTAATAGAGAAACTATTTCTCCGATTGGTATTGTTAGAGATGTGGATGTCTTATGTGGTAAAACTAAATATACTACTGATTTTCTAGTACTAGGCACTTCTGCTAGTGAGACTTGTCCTATTATATTTGGTAGACCTTTCTTAAATACCTATGGTGATGTTATTGATTGTAAAAAGGAGAAAATTCTTACAAAATTTGATGGAGAGTCTTATGAATTTAAGTTCTCCAAATTTGCTAAAGCACCTTATGAAGCTGAATTACCTAATGAGAACTATAGAGTTGAAAAATTGGCTGCTATTGCTCTTGCTCCTAACAATCCTTTGCAGCAATACATGGAAAACCACAAAAGTTAGGTCTTTAGGGAAGAAAGGAATGAAATTTACGAGACTTTCTGACATCAGCCAACGATGCTGAAACATAATTTACTGGTGGAAGACTTGGGTACCACATTACCACCCAAGGAGGATCCGGTTTTTGATTTAAAGCCTTTGCCCGACAATCTTAAATATGCTCATATTGATGATAAGAAATTGTATCCTCTTATTATTAGTTCTAAACTTTCTGGTAAATAAGAGGAGAGATTATTGGGAATATTGAAGAAACACAGAGGTGCTATTGGTTATACTCTTGATGATTTGAAGAGGATTTCTCCTACTATATGTCAGCATGCTATTAATATTGAACCTGATGCAAAGCCAGTTGTTGACCATCAACGATGTTTAAATCCTAATATGAAGTATGTGGGTAAGAAATGAGGTATTGAAACTCCTTGATGCTGGTATTATTTATCCTATTGATGATAGTAGATGGGTTAGTCATGTGCATTGTGTCCCTAAGAAAGGAGGGATGATTGTTGTGCCAAATGAAAATAATGAACTTTTCCCTCAAAGAGTAGTGGTTGGTTATAGGATGTGTATTGATTTTAGGAAGGTTAATAAGGTTACTAAAAAAGATCATTATCCTTTATCTTTTATTGATCAAATGTTAGAAAGTTTGTCTAAGAAAACTCATTTCTGCTTTCTTGATGGTTATTGTGGGTTCTCTCAAATTGCTGTTAGAAAGCCTGATCAAGATAAAACAACTTTCACTTGTCCTTTTGGAACCTATGCTTATAGACGTATGCCTTTTGGTTTATGTCATGATCCTGCTACTTTTCAAAGATGCATGTCTGCTATCTTTCATGGTTTTTGTGAAGAAATTTTGGAAGTATTCATGGACGATTTCTCCGTCTATGGAACTTCTTTTGATAATTGTTTGCAGAATCTTGATAAAGTATTGCAGAGATGTGAGGAGACTAATCTTGAAGATATTGAGAAAATGCCTTCTCCTAGGGATGTCAAAGGTATTCGTAGTATTCTTGGTCATGCTGGTTTCTATAGAAGGTTTATTAAAGATTTCTCTAAAATATCAAATCCTCTTACCAATCTTCTTCAAACAGATGTACCTTTTGTTTTTGATCAAAATTGTAAAGAAGCTTTTGAAATTTTAAAGAAGGCTTTAATATTTGCCCCTATTGTTCAACCACCTGATTGGAATTTACCATTTGAAATTATGTGTGATGCTAGTGATTATGTTGTAGGTGCTGTTCTTGGACAGCGGGTAGATAAGAAGTTAAATGTTATTCATTACGCTAGTAAAACTCTTGATGTTGCTCAAAATAATTATGCTACCACTGAGAAAGAGTTCCTATATGTAGTTTTTGCTTGTGATAAATTTAGGCAGTATATTTTTTATTCTAAAGTTACTATTCATATTGATCATGCTGCTATTAAGTACCTTGTGGAAAAGAAAGATGCTAAGCCTAGGCTTATTAGATGGGTGCTTCTCTTACAAGAGTTTGATTTACATATTGTGGATAGGAAGGGTACTGAAAATCCTGTTGCTGATAACTTGTCTAGATTAGAAAATATCTCTGATGACCTTATTCCTGTTAATGATAGTTTTCCTAATGAACAGTTGGCTGCAATAAAAGTGAGCTCTCAAGAGAGTCCACGGTATGCTGATTATGATAACTTTATTGTTTCCAAGTATTTGCCTCCTACCTTTACAGGTCAGCAAAGAAGAAAATTCTTCTATGATTTGAGGCATTATTTTTGGGATGACCCACACTTATATAAAGAAGGTGTTGATGGTATTATGCAAAGATGTGTTCTTGAAAATGAACAACGAGAGATATTGAGAAAATTTCATAGTAGTGCTTATGGAGGACATCACACTGGAGATAGAACGACACATAAGGTTTGATGGTGCAGATCTTGCACTCGTCGGGATACCCCAATAGGAGGGTGTGATGAGCACAGCGGTAGGAGTTCTCCCCTTAGTTAAGAACCAAGGTTATCAGTCCAGTAGGAGAAAGAGGACCTTCGGAAGGTTGATGCCACTGACGGTGGTGATGGCGCTTCACCGGAGTCAGCAACAACGTGGAACCTGCACACAACACAACAAAAAATACTTTGTCCTGACGGTACAATGAGGTTGTCAATCTCACCGGTCTTGCTGAAAACATAGATTAGATGTATAGTGTGGAAAATGATGTATGCTTGCAGTAAGTAAAGAGAGAAGGAAATTGTTGTGGTTCGTTTAACAGTGTGGAAAATGGACCGGGGTTCATAGGTTCACTAGTGGTGTCTCTCCATAAAGATAACATGTTGGGTGAACAAATTACAGCTGGGCAATTAACAAATAGAGGTTGCACCGTAGTTCACAATATAAAATGATGATTACTATGATATTTAGTGCGGGCATTACAACAATATACATAGACTGAAATCCATATGCATCTGTGACTAATAATCCACCCTCAGGTTATCATCCGAACCCCCTTAGGTATTAAGTTGCAAGCAACAGAGAACTGCATTAAACAAAGTGTGTAATGTAAGCAATGATTATGCACGCGGGCACTCTCACCGTTGTTTTCTCCCTAATGGCAACAACATATCCTCCCCCTTCACGTTTCTGTCACTCGAGCAAGGTGGTGAGGAGGCATGAAGCCACTATCAAGCATAAATACTCCCTCTTGGAGTCACTCGAAACTACTTAGCCAGAGCAACCACTAGCAACGGAAAGCATGCAAGATCACAAATAACATATGCAATAAAGACTATAATCAACTTGGCATAAGTTCAATATTCATCGGATCCCAGCAAACACAACACATAGAGTTACATAAGATCAATCTCGATCATGATAGGAAACTCACGAGATCTAAACATGGAGGCATATGAGGAGAAGACAACCATCTAGCTACAGCTACGAACCCGTAGTCCAAGGATGAACTACTCACGCATCACTCCGGAGGCGGACATGGTGATGTAGAGGCCTCCGATGACGATTTCCTCTTCGGCAGGGTTCTGGAAATAGCTTCGGAACCCCCTGATCTAGGGTTGACGATGACGGCGGCTGCGGAACTTTTCGGGGATTGTTGATCAAGTGCTTAGGGTTTTCCATCCGGGGGATTAAATAGGAGAAAGGGCAAAGGCGGTGGAGCTCCAGGGGGCCCCACACCCATAGCTGGCGCAGTCAGGGGGGCTGTGCCACCCTATGGTGTGGCCCCCCTGGTTCCCGTCTTTGACTCTTCTTCGGTGTTCTGGATGCTTCCGGGGAAAATAGGCACTTCGGGCTTTGTGGGATCAAATTCTAAGAATGTTTCCAGAACAACTTTTCTGAAACCAAAAACAGCAAAAAATAGGGAACTAACATTTGGAATCTTGTTAATAGGTTAGTCCTGGAAAACTTATAAAAATGCTATAAATAAGGCAGAAAACAAGTAGCAATTGACATAATATGATCATGGAGCATCAGAAATTATAGATACGTTGGATACATATCAAGCATCCCAAGCTTAGTTCCTACTCGTCCTCGAGTAGGTAAATGATAAAACACAATAATATCTGAGGTGACATGCTACTAACATAAACTTGATCAATCTGATGTAAAAGCATATGCACGCTGAGATCATAGAACTTTAATAATAAAGCATAGTAATTACTTTGCATCACGAAGAGTATCTCAAATAAAGGATCATGAATAAAGAAAGGTAGACGTTTGTTTCATGTATAGAGAAAACATGGCAAAGTGATATTTCGCTAGTTCTTAAGAGTGGGGCAAAACATAAATGCCAGGACACCTTCAAAGTTCATAAGGAAGACTAGAGCAAATAATTTAAGAACAAATAATATCACATTATGAAGTAATTGTCGATGTTTATGGGACAAATGCACATAGAACTCAGAATAGCAAAAAATGCTCTCTCAACTGTGCATAGAGTTAGAAGATGGAGACTCAACATAAAAGTAAAAGAAAGGCCTTTCGCAGAGGGAAGCAAGGATTACTCATGTGCTAGAGCTTTTATTTTATTAAACAGAGGTATTAAAAGTTTGACACTGAGTGTCTATATTTTGGGAGATGTATGCTAATGTCAATGAATGGTAAACAGAAAATACAGTACGTCACAAGCCAACTGAATTCACAAGAGCGGCTCCCATGGTGAAGGATGCAACTGGTGTAGAAGGTCATCCCTCTTTCTCTTTTGTTTACACAATTATGTTTTGACTGATAAATCAGGGGAAAAATAGTGAAGAGAATTTGTTTGTATTAATTTGGGGCTGGGCACCCCTCTGCCAGATCTTATATCATTTGGATAAGAGGATGAAGCCACTAGTCCAGGGTGTGAAATCCAATCAACAAGTGAGATAAAGATTCTCTATTGACGTCCTCATGAGCAAAAACAGGAACATAAAGAAGGAGTAATTTTGAAAGTTTTAAAGGTAACACATGAGAAATTTACTTGGAGTGGCGGTTAAATACCACATGTAGGTAGGTATGGTGGACACAATGGGAAAAACTTTGGTTTAAGGGAGTTTGGATGCACGAGTAGAGCTCATACTCAGTACAGGTGGGGGCTAGCAAAAGACTGGGAGCGGCAAATCAAGAGAGCATAAGAGCCATAATCATGCATAGCGACATAAGCATCATTAATTAAAGCATAAGCAGTATCACAAGTTTAAAAACTAAATGGTCATGGAGGCTATTCGTGACTGATTTGTAGTCATAAACATGGTGTGAGCATGCGCCAAGTCAACCAAATAAAACATTCGTAAGAGAATACCATATATTGATGCTTTACTATGACAAGAACAACTCATGAATCTTTCAAGACATATTAAACAATCTAAGCTATTTGAGGCTATTCATGCTACTCAATCATCACAAGGCTTTAAAACTAAAATAACATTTAGCATGTCATGAAAAATTTCTAGCCAGAGTCTATACAATCTTCTACTAGCACTGTTATAAATTCTACTTCAAGCTGCAGTTTTCTTCTCCCAACAAGCACCATACAAAACATGATTTAACAAAAATACTCTTTATGATACAACAAGCAAACATGAGAGTACACACATAACACTACTAAAACTAACGTCTCTAATAAGAGATGCATGCAAAACGGGAGCTAAATAAATGCAGCAGTTAGACAGAGATTAAGAATACAAAGTATTCTCATGAAAAAGCGGAGCGTGTCACTCTCCAATAAAAGAATGCTGGGGTCCAACCAAGATTATTGAAAAAGTAAAAACAAACTAAAAGAAAAAACAAAAACAAACTGAAAACGAAAATAAAAGACGCTCCAAGTAAAGCACATAAGATGTGACTGAATAAAAATATAGTTTCACTAGAAGTGACCTGATAATTGGTTGATGAAGAAGGGGATGCCTTGGGAATCCCCAAGCTTATACGCTTGAGTATTCTTGGAATTTTTTGGGATGTACCACCGGGGCATCCCCAAACTTAGGCTTTTCACTCTTCTTGATCACATCATATAATCCTCTTCTCTTGACCCTTAAAAACTTGCTTCACATCAAACTTCTCACAATCTTCATTAGCAACGTTAGTGCAATCGAACTAATAAATTCACATGGTTCAGTTTAAACACATGTCTAACACTTAAAAACACATTAGCTATTGTCGCAACTTCTTGTAAAACTCTTTTTCTCAAAAGAACACCAAAAGAAAGAGATTAAGATGCAAATGCAATAAAGGGGAGAAATATGTCAAAACAGAACAACAGGCAAAGATAATTTTTTTAAAAAATCTTATGTTGCTCAAATCAAAAAGTGGTCAACTAAGAAAAATTTCATATATAGCTCAGAATTACGCACAAAAAAACTCAGGTCATTTTGAATTTTCTGTCATTTTTTACGGAATTAACAGCGGACAGCGGAAATCTGTTTCCTGCGCAGAAATCCGAAATATAGCCTCAACTTTCCACTAGAGGCTTTAGTTGGCTCAACAAAAACACAAAAGAAAAGATACAACGGGGTTGCTAAGGAAATAGACAACACCCAGGTGCAAAGCACACCAAAGAAAACAAAATAAAACGGGTTGAAAACAGCGAAATAAAACAAGTTGTCTCCCGGTAACGCTTTTCTTTAAAGCCTTTCAGCTAGGCATAAAAGGGCAACTCAAGTATTTTCAAGTGAAGAAGCATCCTCTATAACTTCCTCTAAACCATTATTTTAAGCAATAGGCACTCTAGATGTTTTTGAAGATTCAACATGGAGGTCACTCTTAGTTTCATTAATTGTTTTAGCAATTTTCAGCACATATTGAGATTTGGGTTTAGCTATCTTGGGAGCATACATGAATCTTTGCTCCTTTTCCACAAAGGCTTTCTCCCTTTTGAATTTAAGAGATGAAAAGGTTGAGCTTAAAGTTCCCATAGCATCCTCTAGTTTACCAATCCTAAAATTTTGATTATCATGAGTGTTGCTAGCTTCTAGAGCAGTAATTCTTTTATCAATAGTAGTTATTAATTCATTAACCTTGCTAGCATTATCAAGGAAAATTTGTAAGTTCGTTTCCAAAGAGTTTAGTTTATCAATAACATTCTCCAAAGTGATCTTAGTTTTAACAGTTGTAATGGGGGGTGCTCCTACTAAACTTTCAATCAAATTGCAGGCTTCCAAAGCAGGAGTTCCTAGGAAATTTACACCCGTAAGAGTATCTAACACATGCCTATACCAGCCAGAGATACCAACATAAAAGTTCCTCAAGAGTATCAAGGTAGAATATTTTTTTTGTACATTTATTATGAGCATCATTTATTCTATACCAAGCATCTTTTAAACTCTCTCCTCCATGTTGCCTAAGAGAACGAACCTCAACTTCAGGAATACTCATTCTAATGAAATAAAAGCAAGCAAATAAATAACAGCTATGAAGTAAACTATTTTTTTATGTTTTTGATATAGAGAAGAAAAACAAGACAAAAATAAAAAAACAAGACAATAGACAAAATAAAGAGGTTGAGAGTGCGAGACTCCCCTTGCCAGAAGACTTCCTTCTCCCCGGAAACGACACCAGAAAAAGTCCCTGAGGGTGCAGATCTTGCACTCGTTGGGATACCCCAAGAGGAGAGTGTGATGAGCACAACGGTAGAAGTTTCCGCCTTAGTTAAGAACCAAGGTTATCAATCCAGTAGGAGAAAGAGGACCTTCGGTAGGTTGATGCCACTGACGGTGAAGTGCCGGTGGTGATGGCACTTCACCGGTGTCAGCAACAACGTGGAACCTGCACACAACACAACCAAAATACTTTGTCCCAATGGTACAGTGAGGTTGTCAATCTCACCGGTCTTGCTAAAAACAAAGATTAGACGTATAGTGTGGAAAATGATGTATGCTTGCAGTAAGTAAAGAGAGCAAAAATTGTTGTGGTTTGTTTAATAGTGTGGAAAATGGACCGGGGTTCATAGGTTCACTAGTGGTGTCTCTCCATAAAGATAACATGCTGGGTGAACAAATTACAGCTGGGCAATTAACAAATAGAGGTTGCACCATAGTGCACAATATAACATGATGATTACTATGATATTTAGTGCGGGCGTTACAACAATATACATAGACCGAAATCCATCTGCATCTATGACTAATAATCCACCCTCAGGTTATCATCCGAACCCCCTTAGGTATTAAGTTGCAAGCAACAGATAACTGCATTAAACAAAGTGTGTAATATAAGCAATGATTATGCACGCGGGCACTCTCACCGCTGTTTTCACCCTAATGGCAACAACACATCCTCCCCTTCACGTTTCTGTTACTCGAGCAAGGTGGTGAGGAGGCATGAACCCACTATTAAGTATAAATACTCCCTCTTGGAGTCACTAGCAACTACTTGGCCAGAGCAACCACTAGCAACGGAAAGCATGAAAGATCACAAATAACATATGCAATAAAGACTATAACCAACTTGGCATAAGTTCAATATTCATCGGATCCCAGCAAACAAAACACATAGAGTTACATAAGATCAATCTTGATCATGATAGGCAGCTCACGAGATATAAACATGGAGGCATATGAGGAGAAGACAACCATCTAGCTATAGCTATGAACCCGTAGTCCAAGGATGAACTACTCACGCATCACTCCGGAGGCGGGCATGGTGATGTAGAGGCCTCCGGTGATGATTTCCTCTCCGGCAGGGTACCGAAAACAGCTTCAGAACCCCCCTGATCTAGGGTTGACGGTGACGGCGGATGCGGAACTTTTCGGGGATTTTTGATCAAGTGCTTAGGTTTTTCCATCCGGAGGGATTAAATAGGCGAAAGGGCAAAGGCGGTGGAGCTCCAGGGGCCCCACACCCATAGTTGGCGCGGCCAGGGGCCGCGCCACCCTATGGTGTGGCCCCCCTGGTGTCCGTCTTCTACTCTTCTTCGGTGTTCTGGATGCTTCCGGGGAAACTAGGCACTTAGGGCTTTGTGGGGTCCAATTCCGAGAATGTTTCCAGAACAACTTTTCTGAAACCAAAAACAACAGAAAACAGGGAACTGGCACTTGGCATCTTGTTTATAGGTTAGTCCCGGAAAACGTATAAAAATGTTATAAATAAGGGAGAAAACAAGTAGCAATTGACATAATATGATCATGGAGCATCAGAAATTATAGATACGTTGGAGACGTATCAAGGTTCTACAATCAGGTTTTTATTGGCCTACTCTCTTTAAATATGCTATAAAGTTTGTTTTATCTTGTGATCAATGTCAAAGGGTTGGAAATATTTCTAGACGTAATGAAATGCCTATGAATTATTCTCTTGTTATTGAACCGTTTGATTGTTGGGGTTTTAACTTTATGGGTCCTTTCCATCCTTCAAAAGGCTACACTCATATTCTTGTTGTTGTTGATTATGTTACTAAATGGGTAGAAGCTATACCTACTAAAAGTGTTGATGGTGAAACCTCATTAAAAATGCTTAAAGATATTATTTTCCCTAGGTTTGGTGTGCCTAGATATCTTATGACTGATGGGGGTTCTCATTTTATTCATGGTGGTTTTAGAAAGACTCTTGCTAAATATGCTGTTAATCATAGAATTGCCTCACCATATCATCCTCAAACTACTGGGCAAGTAGAATTATCAAATAGAGAAATCAAATCTATCTTGCAAAACATTGTTAACAAATCTAGAAAAAATTGGGCTAAGAAATTAAATGATGCTCTGTGGGCTTATAGAACTGCTTATAAAAATCCCATGGGCATGTCTCCTTATAAGATGGTTTATGGAAAAGCTTGTCACTTGCCCCTAGAATTAGAACACGAAGCTTATTGGGCAGTGAGAGACCTAAATAGAGATTTTAAACTTGCCGGTGAGAAAAGGTTGCTTGACTTCAGTTCTTTAGATGAATGGAGGAGTGAAGCATATGAAAATGCTAAGCTTTTAAAAGAGAAAGTTAAAAGGTGGCATGATAAGAGAATCATTAAAAGAGAATTTCATGTTGGTGATAAAGTGCTATTGTATAGGTCTCGTCTCAGATGTTTTGCAGGAAATTACTCTCGAGATGGGATGGACCTTTTGTTATCGAAGAGGTATATCGTTCGGGGGCAATTAAAATTGTTTCCCTTGAAGACAAATCTTCACAAGTGGTGAATGGACAAAGACTCAAGCATTTTATTTCCAGAGATCCTTATAATGAAAATGTTGATTGTATTCGAGCCATGATCCCGGAGGAATTTATTAAGAAGCATATTTCAGAAACTGCAGAGTCAATTTTCGAATAGGTATCAATTTTGGTAAGAAAACGTTCGCAGAACATCTTCCAACTTTTATTTTTACTGTTTTTGGAAAATATGAAAAATTATGAGCCGGAAACAAGAGGGATACGGAGCCCGGAGGCTCCACACCATGGGGTGGAGCGGGCCCACCTCTGGCCACGCTAGCCCATGGTGTGGGCGCCCTGGAGCCCCTCTCCGACTAGTTTTCAATTTCTATCATATGGTTGAGCTTGTTGTTAGTATTTGGTATCACTCTGGAGATCATCAAGTTAATCTAGTTGGTTTTGGCAAACTTAGCTTTGGTCAGTAGAAATAATAATTTGAGATGCTAGTATAAGAGAGAGGAATTTGCCTAATAGCTCATAAACTTAGTATTCACAAGTTAAGATCGCTTGGGATTTCAATGAAGATTGCATGATTTGTTTCATCATATGTATATTTGTTTCTTTTCCCTCAACTCTTATCCTTGCTACCCAGCCTTGCTAGCCAAAAACCCTGTACTGAGAGGGAATGCTTTTCGTGCATCCAAACCTTAAACCCCAAAACCTTTCCATCTGTGTCCACCGTACCTTCCTACATGTGGCATTTCATCGCCACTCCAAGTAAATTGCTCATGTGCCACCTTTAAAACTTTCAAATTACTCTTGTTTTGTGTTCCTGTTTTAGCTCATGAGGACGCAAATAGAGAATATTTATCTCACTTGTTGATTGGACTCACACACCTGGACTAGTGGCTTCATCCGCTTATCCGAATGCTAGAAGAGCTGGCAGCGGGGTTCCCAACCCCAAATAATAATAAGACAAATTCTCTTCACTCTTTTTGTCCCCGATTTATCAGTCAAAGCATAATTGCGTAAACAAAAGAGAAAGAGGGATGACCTTCTATACCGGTTGCGTCCTTCTATGGGAGCCGCTCTTGTGAGTCTAGTTGGCTTGTGACATACTGTATTTTCTGTTTGCCATTCGTTGACATAAGCATACACCTCTCTCAAAAATTTAGACACTCATCCACGGTTTGTGATTGTTGGTAGGCACCCGAGGTTCGGTTAGCCATGGTTTGCGTAAGATGGATGGGAGGAGTGTCATACATTTTATACCTCTGTTTATTAAAATAAAAGCTCTAGCACATGAGTGATGAATGCTTCCCTCTGCGAAGAGCCTATCTTTTACTTTTATGTTGAGTCAGTAAACCTATTTCCTTCTGTCTCCAGCAAGCATTTGAGTTGTTGTGACCACACCATCTATATGTTGATGTATTCAATCATGTTTTCTATCCTTCTTTGTTTAGCACATGCTTTATTATCTGAATGAATATTAATTTGAAAGCTATGAATCACTCTAAAAGAATTGTTACAATTAAACATGTTAAGCTCTACAATAAAAGCCTTGTTATAAAGACTTCACCTAAGACAAGTATGATATCGTTAAATGTTCTCTGACCAAGAACAAAGTTTGCCATCACCAGTTTTGATTATCTCTTTTGCATCTTTGTTTGTGACTCCCATTACTCGTTTCAAGTTAAGTTATATGAGAGGAAGTTGCTGTCTATAATGATTGGTGCATGGATAAATGTGATGCTTCTTGTCCGTATTTTAGTTATCGACTCTTCACTCCATAAACCTCGGGTCATGTTTACTGAGTTCAATTTTGCTTGGGGACAAGCGAGGTCTAAGCTTGGGGGGAGTTGATACATCCATTTTGAATCACTATTTTATATCATAATTTTCTGTTATTCATCGATATATTTCATGTTATGATGCATCCCTTATGTTATTTTATCTTATTTTGCATGTTTTATAATTTTTGGAGAATAAACATCGGGACCAGAAATCTGATGAAAAAGCACCGTCGAGATAACATATTTCAGAAGATCAGAAGAACAAGGGGGACATCCAGGGTGTCTTAGAAGTCCAGAGGAGGAGTCCAGCCAGAAGGAGAGCCAGAGGGGGGCCACCAGGGGCCCACACCATGAGGTGGCACGCCCCCCCGGCCGCGCCACCAGGTGGTGTGGCCACCCTGGCCCACCCTTGGTGGATATTTTTGGCGTACTTGGCCCCGAGGGAACCCTAAGCCTCATACCATCGTCGAAAAATTATTCCGCCGCCGCCTCGGGGCGGAAAACGCCCGAGAGAGAAAAGCTCTCTGGCAGGGAGAAATCTGCCGGGGAAATTCCTCTCCGGAGAGGGGAAATCACCGCCATCGTCACCGTCATCACTCCTGGCATCATCAAGATCGTCATCATAATCACCATCATCATCATCATCATCACCCTCATCATCCACCGTCATCCTGCTGTAACAATACATTAGATGTCTCTCCCGGTGTGGATTACTTGTTAGTAGTTGATGCTTGTGACATTTATCGGCGTTTGCACTTTATGACCAGATTGTTATCATCCATTATATCACCTATGATTATGATCCATATGATGTCTGTAACATCCCAAGTATGAAAATCTCCCCCTAGATGTTTGTTTCTTGTTTTATTTTTTTGTTTGCATCATGTCATCATATTCATTTGATTTTTGTTTGCATTGTTTTGCATTTGATCTCTGTTTCCATTTGATTTCTATTTGAATTCCAAAACAAAAATTCAATTGTGGTTCATACTTGTTATGTTACCTGTTTCAATAAAAAGCTACAAAACAAACAAATAATTATTCCACCAAAATTGTTATCAAAAACTTAATTTTGGCTTAAGTGGCAATTGTTCTTTTTATACCAACATTGCTCAATTATTTTAAATTGCCAAACATCAACTAAATAAAATATCTTTTTTTTGGAAAACAAAGTTTGTTTTATGATGTTGTGACCAAAAACAAAACTCTACAAATTTCCCTAAATTTTCCCTAGCACCAACCTCTCCTTTTTCTCTCTATTTCCTTTGCAGCAAAAAAAATAAATAACAGAAAAGATTAAAAAGAGAGGGAGAGGGGGAATAGGGCCTGCAGCCCAATTGGGCCAGCCCAAGTGGCCCTGGCCTGCTTACCTGTTCAGGTTGTCTCCTACCTCCGTACGGTACAGAGCTCATCCATGGTGGCCACGTGGGGATACAGAGGAGGGGACGGTCGATCCGAGCTCACCCCTCCCCTATAACCCTGCCTCGATGCTCCCCTCCTCGTGTCCTAATCTCCTCCTCCTTCTTCCTCCCGAGCGTCGTCTTCCTTCTCCCTACTGCTCCTCCTTTCTCTGTAACTCGAACACCACATCGAGGTCCTCACCGCCGCCTTCCTCTCCGGAGCGCCGCCGCCACGGTGCCCGCCCGGCCGCGCTAGGGCCGGGAACGGAACCGGCGCGGCTCCCTCATCCTCGTCGTCCTCTCCGTTTCCCCCGGAAGCTAGAGGATCTCCGCCGCCATCCCAAGTTCGCCGCCCGTTCGCCACCGCTCCCTCCCTCTGTACGTCGTCGAGGTGAGCCCTCATCCCCTCGTTCCTCTCCTCTCCCTGCCCTCGTGGCCTCGCACGAGCGGGCACACGGCCCTCACGGCAGCCCCCGGCCGCACGAGCACCGCACACGGCGGCGAGCCACCGCGGCAGGCCGCCGTCCGCCCTCGCTCGCTGTCCGTTCGCCAACTGCAACGAGATGCAGTAACCTGTACCTGCAAATAGGAAGTTCAGTTAAAATTCTTAACTGAACAATAACCCCAACCCTCTCCATTACCTGCAACAAAACGCACAGAGCCGCACTGGCTACCGCCCGTGCACGGAAGCGCGAGGTCCCGGGATCAAATCCCACGGGAGGCGAATTTCGCCTCCCCTTTTTTCCTTCTGCGCGCACCCCGCGTGGGACCCGCTCGTCAGCGGCCCTGGAGGCCACATCACCTCCTAGCCCACGCCACACAGCGCCACCGTGGCAGCTGACCCCACTGTCAGCCCGCGTGGGTAGCTGATTCGTGGTGGAAAAAGTTGCTGCCCTGTTTTTCTTTTTCCAGAAATTGTCTATTAACCTCAAAACTTCTAAAATTCATATCTTTTGCATATTTGCTTAAAACAGAAAACTTAAAACATGAAATCCATTCAATTTTAAATGCTCTACCCAAATATGAATTTTATTTACTGTTTTGAATAAATAAAATTCACACATTTTCTATAATTGCAATTGATTCAATTAAACTTGTTTAATTAATAACTAATTCATTATTAATCCAAATCATGCAAATAAAATAGGTTTTCCATACCATTTTTAACCACCAATTCAAATATAAATTTTGTTTCATGATTTGAATAATTAAAATTGCTAAAATAATTTAATCCTTGTTTAATTCATTTAAATTTGATAAAATCATAACTTGCTCAAATTAAATTATTTTTGAACATGCAAAATATGTTTTCAACCTAGAAAAGTATAAACTTTTCAAATATGAATTTGAACTTATGTTTTGAACAACTAAAATTCAAATAAAATTCATGCTTGTTTTAAATTCATTTAAAACTTGTTTAATATTGTTTCAATCATAATAAATTCATCCTAACTCCTTTTTCAATATTTGAAACATGTAATCCACCTAAAATTGTGTGTTCTTTTCAAATATGAATTTTTTTATTTGTTTTGCACAATTTAAATTGGTGAAAACAACAACTATTTGTGTAATCCCTTTAAGGAACCAAAAAATCCCCTAAATTAATAAATAAATTTCTAAATTGGTAAACCCTATTTTAAATTGGTTCTATTGTTGTTATTTTTCTGTTTTCCTCATCCATGCATCATGCTATTCCACTTTCACCCATTGATTAGTTGTAAAACAATTATTTCAACCTAAATGCATGGGCTTTTCATATGCAACTCAACTTGCATATGGGTCCATTTAAATTGTGTTACCATGTTAGCTAGTTTATTTTGATGCATCAATTAAATGGTCATGCATAATCCCATGATTGTGCACTATGCCATGTTATTGATTGTTTGTTCTCTGCGTTGTTTGTTTGCTTCTTCTCGGATAGACGACGACGTTGAGTCCGACGATCCTTACAGCACCCCTTCTGAGGATTCTAGCTCAGTACCAGGCTACTGGGTTTGCAGGCAAGTTATCACTCACATGAACCACCGTGTTCCTTTCAACATTGGTTACTGATACTTTTCCGTTGTCTATTTCTGCTAGCCATATGTATCGTTGCTTCTGTTACGAACCTACCACATGATACCCTGAACCCTGAAATTGCCTCACCTCCACCCCTATAACCCCATTGCTTGTTGCCCGTGTCTTACTAGCATGCTTAGGGTTGTTTTGCTCGAGTCTGCTGTCAGTTACTTTCTGTTATCATATTTCTATTTTGTTCTATGGGCTCGATGTTTAAACAACAACCTGTTAATGCTTGGGTAATAATATTAATTTGATGTTAAGGCACCGGCAGGAGGCCCGTCGTGGTTTTGAGGCCTGCTAGTGTCGAACCTAATTAGGAAAAGGGTCTTGTCTACTGATCCATGATGAGCGTGCTCACCGCATCCGGGTGGTGGTATGGAACCCCCCTCGACTTAGTCCTGATCTGCAGCTTGTCCGAAGAGCCACACTTAGTTCGGGTGTTCCATTTGCTCCTTGCATAATGGGTGGATCCCCCATGGTTACTGATGATGATTATGATGCATATAGGGCGAGGCCTGTAGTGCCGGGGTGTTGTGTCCTGCGGGAGTTTTGCACACCTGCGCTGAGTATTCGGCTGCGTGGCTGGGACCTTATAGCTCCGTGGCTCCTAGGATGGGTTGTAGAGATGGTTTGGGTCGTGTCGAGCCAACCTGAGTTTTAGTTGGTGGCTTGAGTGTGTACGGGTACTGGAGCACACCCTGCAGGGATAAATCTTCTCGAGAAGCCGTGTTGTCCGCGGTTATGTGACGACTTGGTGAAAGTACTGGCTAACAAGTACTCAGACAACTTACACCTAACTATAATAACTTGACTAGTAATAGGTTTGTTGACACAATAACCTGAACCATCATTAATCCAACTGTGTGAGTTATCCTCGGATTGCTTCTTTGGATAAGGGGCGAGGTCCAGGATGGGTTTGTTTGGTGGTTAGTTATAGTTGGTTACGATACGCTATCTTATCTCCTTTCTGTTAGTCGGAAGTTGTAGTATGTTCTGTAGTTGGTTAGTGCAGCCCGCTGCCGCATCTTTTGTATTCCCCTTTCTTCCGTTGAACCCAAAGCATCTGTGCTTGGTGTTGACGGGTTACACTTTGGTGAACTGTGAGTCTTGCTTGCCAGTACGTTTATGTACTGACCCCTTTGGGGCTGTGGTTTCCGCAGACTACGATTCCGAGGATCTCCATGGAGGCTACTACGTGAAGCATGACGAGGCTGTTGATGAGTAGATAGCGGACCCGGGCAGGATCTGAGACTTCGTGGATGGGCTCCGTTTTCCTTTCATTGCCGGCCTCTTAGGCCTATTTGGATTTGTCTGTACTCAGACACCTTGATTGCTTCCGCTGATGTAATGAATGTTATGTTGGGACATGTGTCCTCTGGATGATTGTATTTGCTATTCTCTGCCTTAGTGAAGGCTATTTGCAACCTTATTTCACTCTTTTGTGTCTTAGAGACATTCTGTGGTATCATTCCGTTTAACGCTGTTGACGTACCATGTGTGTTTGATATGAAGTACGTCGACAGTAGTGCCTTTGGTCTCTAGTGGATAGTTTACATCGACGATGGAATAGCAGGGCTTGTGTTGTCGCGCATAAGCGCAGGCCTACCAGGAAGCTGGGACGTGGGAGCAGTTATGCCCCATAATCCAAGCATCTGCTATCCAGTTCGGCCCGATGAGTATCCCCTAGAAACCAGGGTGCGACAAATGGTATCAGAGCCTGTCTGCCTGTAGGATCCCTTTTACTGGTCGCAGTTGAGTCTAGAAACTATTTTGTAGCTATATAGGAAAAATGAAACGTGAGAGTAGGAATTCTGCCATTTTATTTCTTTCCCCACCCACCCTCCCTTTTCTGGTAAGGAAGTGCAACGTTGTTTTTCTCTACTCATCTAAACTTTCAAGTTAGGTTTTCACGTATCCTGGTTTCTCTAGGATAGTTATATCTACTAGACCATAGGAATGGAGGTGGTTGTGACATGATTTATCATGTTGCCTACTCACGATTGAGAACGGTGGCAAATAAGCCCCGGAAGCAGATCCTCTATTCCTTAAGCAGTAGATATTGATCCTTTAGAAGCCCGGATGGGTTTTCTCCGTAGTACCTCAGGTGTTTGTGGTCTCCTGTTTCCCAGTTGTTGCTTCGATATCGTCCTTCACAAATCTTCTCTTCCGTTGTAACAACTTATCTGTTGATCAGTTGTTAACCTCCATCCTTGTTCTATGCTGTCGACTTACCGTCTGAAGTAATCCTTTTAAGCACTTATATTGGATTTTGTTATCCGGTTACTGTGTTAATCTTGGTATCCTCTTCAGGATGGAAAGTGGTGACGAAGAACCCACACTGCCACCTGAGATGGGGAAAGTGCTGTCTCAGATGACACAAGTTATAAAGCAGATGCAGCAGAACCAAGACCTTGGGAGTAATGGCAACACCCGGGTGTCTATTCGGGAGTTCCTTGAGCTCAATCCGCCCACGTTTGATAACTCCTCCGAGCCATTGGATGCTGATGACTGGCTCCGTGAAATGAACCGTACTCTTGTGGTAGCTCATGTGGCTGACGAGGACCGTGTTCCTTACGTGACCTACCTTCTCCGTGGACAATCCATGTCTTGGTGGGAGAATTTCCAAGAAATGAGAGGTTCTAGTGTGGCAATCACATGGGAGGATTTCAAGCAAGCCTTCGTGCGCCATCACATTCCCGATGGGCTCATGGAGAAAATGCGTGAGGAATTCTATTCTTTCACACAAGGCAATTTGGACGTTCTCGAATACCAAAGAGAGTTCAATCGTCTGGCTCGCTACGCCGGAGATGAGATCTCCAAGGAAGCGAGAAAGATGGCAAAGTTCCGCAGGGGTCTCAACCCGGAACTCAAGTATGCTCTCACCAACGTCAAGGCCAAGAATTTTGAGGACCTCATCAACATCGCTCTAAAGGAAGAGCATGGGCGCAAATTGGTTGAGGACTCTCGTAAGCACTCTCGTGAACAGGCTAATCTCTCAAAAGCTATCATGCCTCCACAAAAACGAAGAGTTTGGGTTCCATATACCACTCCAACACCGCCCATCTGCTTGCCAAGCCCGGCAGGATTTCTTGCCCTCCCTCCCACCCCAGTGGTATCTTCAGGAGGTGCTCCATCTCAGCCAAATCCAACAGATCCTCGTTCTGCTAGTACATGCTTCAAGTGCGGTCTATCAGGACACTACTCCTACAAGTGCCCGCAAAACAAGCTACCATCACTACCTATCGCTAATGTCAATCATGTGATGGTAAACACTTCTTCGCCTAGGCCCCGCAACAGGAACAAGTCTGTCTTGAGAACTGTGAGGGTGAACCATGTCAAGGCCCAGGGAGCAGAAGAATCTCCAGAGGTTGTAATGGGCACACTTCTTGTGAACTCGTGTCGTGCTAAAGTCTTGTTCGATTCTGCTGCTTCACACTCTTTCATCTCTCAATGCTTTGCAAACACCAGTGGAATCAACTTCGAACAGTTGTCTATCCCTCTCCTAGTGAAATCACCGGGATCTAGCTGGCAAAGCAATAAAGTTAGCCAGAACATCGAGATCACAATTGGAAACCTTCCATTCCAGGCATCTCTGATAGCTCTCCACTCTTCAGATATTGATGTCATTCTTGGGATGGATTGGCTGGTAGCCAACAAAGCAGTCATTGATTGTCCTGCCAAGTCTGTCAAAATCACACACCCTTCTGGCCAGATAGTCTACTTCCATGCTGAAAATCCAGTTGCTCAACTCTACACTCTCAATGCAAATCCTCTACCATCTATTGAAACTATTCCGGTGGTTTGTGAATTCCCTGATGTATTTCCAGAAGAATTGCCAGGAATGCCTCCTGACAGAGCTGTTGAGTTTGTCATCGAACTTGAACCAGGCACTGCTCCAATCTCTAAGCATCCATACAAGATAGCTCCTCCTGAACTGAAGTTGTTGAAGGAGCAAATCGACATGTACATGGAAAAAGGTTACATTCAACCTAGTTCCTCGGCTTGGGGTTGCCCAACTCTGTTCGTTGCAAAGAAGGATCAAACAAAGAGACTCGTGGTTGACTATCGTCCTCTCAACGAGAAAACCATCAAAAACAAGTATCCAATTCCTCGTATCGATGATCTTTTTGATCAACTTGCTGGAGCCTCAATATTCTCCAAGCTGGACTTGAGGATGGGTTACCATCAAATAAAGATCAGAAAGGAAGATATTCCAAAGATAGCCTTCACCACTCGCTACGGTCTATATGAATACACCGTCATGTCCTTTGGTCTCACCAATGCACCGGCGACATTCTCTAGACTCATGAATTATGTCTTCCATGAATACCTCGACAAGTTCGTTGTGGTATATCTTGATGATATTCTTGTCTACTCAAAATCCGAGGAAGAGCATGGAGAACACCTTCGTCTCACTCTCATGAAACTTCGCGAGCATCGTCTCTATGCCAAATTCTCCAAATGTGAGTTCTGGATTCCAGAAGTTGCTTACCTTGGTCATGTCATCTCTGCCAAGGGCATAGCCATTGATCCAGAAAAGGTTAAGGCAATTGTTGATTGGAAACCTCCTAAGACGGTGAAGCAAGTCAGAAGTTTTCTTGGCTTGGCTAGCTATTGCCGTCGTTTCGTCCAAAACTTCTCCAAGATTGCCAAACCTCTCACTGATCTCACAAAGAAGGACAAGAAGTTCGTTTGGTATCCACAATGTGATGAAAGTTTCAATCTCCTGAAGACTAAACTCACTTCTACACCAGTTCTGGTTGGCCCAGATACTACCAAACCTTTCCAGATATTCTGTGATGCTTCCCTCCAAGGTCTAGGAGCAGTTCTTATGCAAGAACGTCAAGTTGTGGCTTATGCTTCACGTAAGTTGAACGCACATGAGCTCAATTATCCCACTCATGATCTAGAACTTGCAGCAGTTGTGTTTGCCCTCAAGAAATGGAGGCAATACTTGTTGGGTAATCGCACTGAAATCTTTTCCGATCATAAGAGTCTGAAATACATCTTCACTCAACCAGATCTAAATCTCAGGCAAAGGAGATGGATTGAAAAGATCAAAGACTTTGATCTCACTATTTCTTACACTCCAGGCAAGGCTAATGTTATGGCCGATGCTCTCAGTCGCAAGTCATATTGCAATAATCTCATGATCATGGAAAGCCAACCTCCACTTCATGAAGAATTCCAGAAGCTGAACCTTGGTCTTGTTCCTCAAGGTTATCTTGCAAACTTGACAGCCAGTCCAACTCTCGAGGACAAGATTCGTTCTGAACAACTTCGTGATGCTGAGATCAAGAAGATCGCAAATAACATCAAAGCAGGCAATGTGAAGTATGAGTGCTTCTCAATTGATGACAAGGGAACTGTGTTCTTCGAAGGACGCATTGCAGTTCCTCAAATTCAAAGTCTCAAAGATGTCATTCTCAAGGAGGCTCATGAAACTCCTCTCTCCATACACCCTGGAAGTACAAAGATGTACCAGGATCTCAAAACACTGTACTGGTGGTCTGGCATGAAACGTGAAATTGCTCAATACGTTTCTGAATGCGACGTTTGTCAACGTGTTAAGGCAGTCCATCAGAAAACAGCCGGTCTACTCCAACCTCTGAAAATTCCTGAGTGGAAGTGGGACGTGATTGAAATAGACTTCGTTACTGGTTTTCCAAAGTCCAAGAAGGGCAACGATGCAGTCTTCGTTGTTATTGATCGTCTCACTAAGGTAGCTCACTTCTTTGCTGTCAAAGAAACAATCTCAGCTAGCCAGTTAGCAGAGCTCTACACAACAAAGATTGTTCCTCTTCATGGTGTTCCATTGGAAATAAGCTCAGACCGTGGAAGTATATTCACTTCTCATTTCTGGAAGAGTTTTCAAGAAGCATTGGGCACCAAACTTCTGTTCAGCACAGCTTATCACCCTCAGTCTCAAGGGCAAGTCGAAAGAGTCAATCAGATTCTCGAGGATATGCTCAGAGCATGTGGTCTCTCCTTTGGCATGAAATGGGAGGATTGCCTTCCATATGCTGAATTCTCCTACAACAACAGTTTCCAGGCAAGCCTAGGCATGGCACCGTTTGAAGCACTCTATGGCCGCAGATGCAGGAGTCCAATCAATTGGTCTGGAGCTGGTGAACGTTCACTATTAGGCCCTGACATTGTTAACGAAGCCGAAGAGAAAGTTCGCATCATTCGTGACAATCTTAAGATTGCTCAGTCTCGTCAGAAAAGCTACTATGACAGCAAGCACAGGGATATGATCTATGCACCTGGTGACAAGGCATATCTCTGTGTAACTCCCCTCAGAGGCACTCATCGTTTTGGTGTCAAAGGAAAGCTAGCACCGAGATACATTGGTCCGTTCAACATTCTCTCAAGGCGTGCGGAAAATGCCTATCGTCTTGAACTTCCAGAAAAACTATCCAAGGTGCACGATGTGTTTCACGTGTCACAGCTCAAGAGGTGTTTCAAAGATCCAGATCGTGCAGTTGATCATGATTCCATTGAACTGCAAGAAGATCTATCTTATGAGGAGCACCCTGTTCGAATTCTCGATGAGACCGAGCGTAAGACTCGCAACAAGAGCACCAAGTTCTTGAAAGTGCAATGGTCGCATCATTCCGATAAAGAGGCAACATGGGAGACCGAAGAGGATCTTCGCAAGAAGTATCCGGACCTTTTCCTTTCTCAGTAGGAATCTCGGGGCGCGATTCCTTCAAGGGGGGGCGTTTTGTAACATCCCAAGTATGAAAATCTCCCCCTAGATGTTTGTTTCTTGTTTTATTTTTTTGTTTGCATCATGTCATCATATTCATTTGATTTTTGTTTGCATTGTTTTGCATTTGATCTCTGTTTCCATCTAATTTCTATTTGAATTCCAAAACAAAAATTCAATTGTGGTTCATACTTGTTATGTTACCTGTTTCAATAAAAAGCTACAAAACAAACAAATAATTATTCCACCAAAATTGTTATCAAAAACTTAATTTTGGCTTAAGTGGCAATTGTTCTTTTTATACCAACATTGCTCAATTATTTTAAATTGCCAAACATCAACTAAATAAAATATCTTTTTTTTGGAAAACAAAGTTTGTTTTATGATGTTGTGACCAAAAACAAAACTCTACAAATTTCTCTAAATTTTCCCTAGCACCAACCTCTCCTTTTTCTCTCTATTTCCTTTGCAGCAAAAAAAATAAATAACAGAAAAGATTAAAAAGAGAGGGAGAGGGGGAATAGGGCCTGCAGCCCAATTGGGCCAGCCCAAGTGGCCCTGGCCTGCTTACCTGTTCAGGTTGTCTCCTACCTCCGTACGGTACGGAGCTCATCCATGGTGGCCACGTGGGGATACAGAGGAGGGGATGGTCGATCCGAGCTCACCCCTCCCCTATAACCCTGCCTCGATGCTCCCCTCCTCGTGCCCTAATCTCCTCCTCCTTCTTCCTCCCGAGCGCCGTCTTCCTTCTCCCTACTGCTCCTCCTTTCTCTGTAACTCGAACACCACATCGAGGTCCTCACCGCCGCCTTCCTCTCCGGAGCGCCGCCGCCACGGTGCCCGCCCGGCCGCGCTAGGGCCGGGAACGGAACCGGCGCGGCTCCCTCATCCTCGCCGTCCTCTCCGTTTCCCCCGGAAGCTAGAGGATCTCCGCCGCCATCCCAAGTTCGCCGCCCGTTCGCCACCGCTCCCTCCCTCTGTACGTCGTCGAGGTGAGCCCTCATCCCCTCGTTCCTCTCCTCTCCCTGCCCTCGTGGCCTCGCACGAGCGGGCACACGGCCCTCACGGCAGCCCCCGGCCGCACGAGCACCGCACACGGCGGCGAGCCACCGCGGCAGGCCGCCGTCCGCCCTCGCTCGCTGTCCGTTCGCCAACTGCAACGAGATGCAGTAACCTGTACCTGCAAATAGGAAGTTCAGTTAAAATTCTTAACTGAACAATAACCCCAACCCTCTCCATTAACTGACAACAAAACGCACACAGCCGCACTGGCTACCGCCCGTGCACGGAAGTGCGAGGTCCCGGGATCAAATCCCACGGGAGGCGAATTTCGCCTCCCCTTTTTTCCTTCTGCGCGCACCCCGCGTGGGACCCGCTCGTCAGCGGCCCTGGAGGCCACATCACCTCCTAGCCCACGCCACACAGCGCCACCGTGGCAGCTGACCCCCTGTCAGCCCGCGTGGGTAGCTGATTCGTGGTGGAAAAAGTTGCTGCCCTGTTTTTCTTTTTCCAGAAATTGTCTATTAACCTCAAAACTTCTAAAATTCATATCTTTTGCATATTTGCTTAAAACAGAAAACTTAAAACATGAAATCCATTCAATTTTAAATGCTCTACCCAAATATGAATTTTATTTACTGTTTTGAATAAATAAAATTCTCACATTTTCTATAATTGCAATTGATTCAATTAAACTTGTTTAATTAGTAACTAATTCATTATTAATCCAAATCATGCAAATAAAATATGTTTTCCATACCATTTTGAACCACCAATTCAAATATAAATTTTGTTTCATGATTTGAATAATTAAAATTGCTAAAATAATTTAATCCTTGTTTAATTCATTTAAATTTGATAAAATCATAACTTGCTCAAATTAAATTATTTTTGAACATGCAAAATATGTTTTCAACCTAGGAAAGTATAAACTTTTCAAATATGAATTTGAACTTATGTTTTGAACAACTAAAATTCAAATAAAATTCATGCTTGTTTTAAATTCATTTAAAACTTGTTTAATATTGTTTCAATCATAATAAATTCATCCTAACTCCGTTTTCAATATTTGAAACATGTAATCCACCTAAAATTGTGTGTTCTTTTCAAATATTAATTTTGTTATTTGTTTTGCACAATTTAAATTGGTGAAAACAACAACTATTTGTGTAATCCCTTTAAGGAACCAAAAAATCCCCTAAATTAATAAATAAATTTCTAAATTGGTAAACCCTATTTTAAATTGGTTCTATTGTTGTTATTTTTCTGTTTTCCTCATCCATGCATCATGCTATTCCACTTTCACCCGTTGATTAGTTGTAAAACAATTATTTCAACCTAAATGCATGGGCTTTTCATATGCAACTCAACTTGCATATGGGTCCATTTAAATTGTGTTAGCATGTTAGCTAGTTTATTTTGATGCATCAATTAAATGGTCATGCATCATCCCATGATTGTGCACTATGCCATGTTATTGATTGTTTGTTCTCTGCGTTGTTTGTTTGCTTCTTCTCGGATAGACGACGACGTTGAGTCCGACGATCCTTACAGCACCCCTTCTGAGGATTCTAGCTCAGTACCAGGCTACTGGGTTTGCAGGCAAGTTATCACTCACATGAACCACCGTGTTCCTTTCAACATTGGTTACCGATACTTTTCCGTTGTCTATTTCTGCTAGCCATATGTATCGTTGCTTCTGTTACGAACCTACCACATGATACCCTGAACCCTGAAATTGCCTCACCTCCACCCCTATAACCCCATTGCTTGTTGCCCGTGTCTTACTAGCATGCTTAGGGTTGTAATGCTCGAGTCTGCTGTCAGTTACTTTCTGTTATCATATTTCTATTTTGTTCTATGGGCTCGATGTTTAAACAACAACCTGTTAATGCTTGGGTAATAATACTAATTTGATGTTAAGGCACCGGCAGGAGGCCCGTCGTGGTTTTGAGGCCTGCTAGTGTCGAACCTAATTAGGAAAAGGGTCTTGTCTACTGATCCATGATGAGCGTGCTCACCGCATCCGGATGGTGGTATGGAACCCCCCTCGACTTAGTCCTGATCTGCAGCTTGTCCGGAGAGCCACACTTAGTTCCGGTGTTCCATTTGCTCCTTGCATAATGGGTGGATCCCCCATGGTTACTGATGATGATTATGATGCATATAGGGCGAGGCCTGTAGTGCCGGGGTGTTGTGTCCTGCGGGAGTTTTGCACACCTGCGCTGAGTATTCGGCTGCGTGGCTGGGACCTTATAGCTCCGTGGCTCCTAGGATGGGTTGTAGAGATGGTTTGGGTCGTGTCGAGCCAACCTGAGTTTTAGTTGGTGGCTTGAGTGTGTACGGGTACTGGAGCACACCCTGCAGGGATAAATCTTCTCGAGAAGCCGTGTTGTCCGCGGTTATGTGACGACTTGGTGAAAGTACTGGCTAACAAGTACTCAGACAACTTACACCTAACTATAATAACTTGACTAGTAATAGGTTTATTGACACAATAACCTGAACCATCATTAATCCAACTGTGTGAGTTATCCTCGGATTGCTTCTTTGGATAAGGGGCGAGGTCCAGGATGGGTTTGTTTGGTGGTTAGTTATAGTTGGTTACGATACGCTATCTTATCTCCTTTCTGTTAGCCGGAAGTTGTAGTATGTTCTGTAGTTGGTTAGTGCAGCCCGCTGCCGCATCTTTTGTATTCCCCTTTCTTCCGTTGAACCCAAAGCATCTGTGCTTGGTGTTGACGGGTTACACTTTGGTGAACTGTGAGTCTTGCTTGCCAGTACGTTTATGTACTGACCCCTTTGGGGCTGTGGTTTCCGCAGACTACGATTCCGAGGATCTCCATGGAGGCTACTACGTGAAGCATGATGAGGCTGTTGACGAGTAGATAGCGGACCCGGGCAGGATCCGAGACTTCGTGGATGGGCTCCGTTTTCCTTTCATTGCCGGCCTCTTAGGCCTATTTGGATTTGTCTGTACTCAGACACCTTGATTGCTTCCGCTGATGTAATGAATGTTATGTTGGGACATGTGTCCTCTGGATGATTGTATTTGCTATTCTCTGCCTTAGTGAAGGCTATTTGCAACCTTATTTCACTCTTTTGTGTCTTAGAGACATTCTGTGGTATCATTCCGTTTAACGCTGTTGACGTACCATGTGTGTTTGATATGAAGTACGTCGACAGTAGTGCCTTTGGTCTCTAGTGGATAGTTTACATCGACGATGGAATAGCAGGGCTTGTGTTGTCGCGCATAAGCGCAGGCCTACCAGGAAGCTGGGACATGGGAGCAGTTATGCCCCATAATCCAAGCATCTGCTATCCAGTTCGGCCCGATGAGTATCCCCTAGAAACCAGGGTGCGACAATGTCTTGTGAGTAGTTCGTGTTGTTCTTGAGGACATGGGAGAAGTCAAGTTGTTAGTAGTGAAGTAATGTTGAATAATATTTAATGTTTGATATTTAAGTTGTGGTGTTATTCTCCTAGTGGTGTCATGTGAACGTCGACTACATGATACTTCACCATTTATGGGCCTAGGAGAATGCATCGTGTATTTGGATACTAATTGTGGGGTTGCCGGAGTGAGAGAAACCTAAACCCCCGTTAGGAAACCATTACACGAGGGAGCGTAGGATCCCGGAGTTTAAAGCTGTGGTTAGATTTATTTCTTAATTATTTTCTTGTAGTTGCGGATGCTTGCAAGGGGTATAATCACAAGTATGTATTAGTCTTGGATGGGATGGTACATTAGCATAGGTTCACCCACACAACACTTATCAAAACACCTAAGATTATTCAGCTGCATGGAAGAAAAGCACTTGACAGAAACCTCTCGTGTGTCCTCGAGAACGTTTGTTAATCATAAGTAAACCCCCGGTTTGTCTTTTGCTGAAGAAAGGATTGGGCCACTTGCTGCAATTATTACTACTGCATTTTATTTACTCGCACTTTATTTATCTGCAATATCAAAAACCCTTATAAATCTATCTTTCAGTATTTACAGTTATTCCTTCATCGAAACTGCTTGTCAACACCTTCTGCTCCTCGTTGGGTTCAACACTCTTATTTATCGAAAGTACTAAGATACACCCCCTATACTTGTGGGTCATCAGCGCCATCCAAGGTCTCGGCGCCCAATGTCCATACAACCCTCAGAATGCGAATATTCCTCCCTTGTAGGTGACCTTGGACGCTTCATATGTGATGGCCGGTTATAAGCTGAACCAGTCGCTTGGTGTGCATATTTGTTCAACAACATGTCAAAGGTTGGCTTGATCTTCTTATACTGAGCATTCTCCTTGTTCTTCTTCCACCTGCCAACCTCCAGATTCTTTGGTTTGATGAACTTGGCACGCGTTTCTCCTTGAGCTCGTTGTTGCCCCCGGGCGTAAGATTTTTTATGGTAATCTTCAACGTCTCCTTCCTATTGGGTTGCTTGCCAAGAACAATATCCCTTGATGTAAACTTGTCGATATCCTTGCTATTCCTGGTATCACCAACAATAACATTATTTTTGCTAGGAGATTCGGCCACTTCAGGCCGAATTAACACTTTATTCCCATGTAGCTCCAAGGCGTTCATTGGGAATGGTTGTTTGTTAATTTGCATATCAGCAAAGCTTAATCATCCATCATTGATATCCGATTGTATGTGTCACCGAAATACATTGCAATCATTAGTAGCAGAGAAAAAGAATTAAGATGTTTGCAATAAGCACACCGTTTCAACTCTTCTGATGGCGGCAAAGTATGAGATGTTCTAATAAGTTTATATTTCAATATACTATCAAATATTCTATCACATTTGGCTACATCAAAACTAAATTTCATCTCATATTCACGATTCTTGCGAATCGGCTTAAGAGCTTCACAAGTATAAGGTTTGGCCTTTGAGGGCCAAACAAATTCAGCAACATAGATATCAGTCTCATCGTCCGATTTTTCACTACCATATCCGACCATATTAACATGAGGACGATCAGATTTAGACCTATGCATATCTCTTGTTTCTTTAGTCCGGCTTTCTTGAGCCAAAACTCTTTGCAAAACTTGTCCAACATTTAAAAACTCATAACCTTCAATCCTTTCTTTTATATGAGTTCTCAAACCATTCAGTACTAAGTCAGCCATATTTCTTCTAGTTATCACTAAATTATAACATCAGTTTTTAGTATCTCTAAACCTTTTGACATAATCAGTGACCGATTCATCATGTTTTTGTCTAACTGATGTAAGATGTGACAATTTAAGATCATTATCACCGCTATTAAAGTGCTCATGGAACATCTTTTCTAAATGAAATCAAGTATTAATAGAACCATAAGGTAAAGCTTAAAACCATGAGAAAGCGGTACCAGTTAAAGACAAAGGAAACAAGCACACTCTTGATTCATCACTACTACTAGCTTCCCCTAACTGCGCTAGATATTGGATAACATGTTCCCGAGTTGTATTGCTATCTACCCCATTGAATTTGGAAAAATCGGGCACCTTATAACCTTGGGGATATGGAAAAGCATCAGAATATTCAGGGTATGGTTTATGATGGACTTGACTAGTTGTTTTAATCCCATATTTTTCATAGAAAACTTGATCGAAATCTTCGCTAAATTTTGCTAACCTCTCTTCTATTGTGGATGGAACTGGTGAATATGGATTATTTACTACCCCCGAACAAGTGGCCGGCGCCACACCGGCGTAGGGAAGATGCGAACCCAAATTCTGCGGCATCGCCGAAGAGGGTATACTTCTAATTGGAGTATGAAACTCTGGTGCAGCAATAATTTGATCATTTTGGGCATGATATGTATTCACCGGCACATACGATGCCGATGGCTTAGGCGGAGGAGTATTCTTTTTAGCAACATCTTGTTCTAGGAGTGCATTGTAAACTTTCATGTTTCCATCACTAACATAACTCTGAATTTCAGCTATTTGCTCAGGAGTAAAGAGGCTATTACTTACAGAGGGCTCAGCTGATTTTTCGAGTGGCGGAAGCTTGATTTTCCCAAGTGGGGTGGTTTTTCCCTGACGATCCTTGCGGTAATTTGCAAGGTACACTTCCATATTTTCCTCCTCTTGCTTTTTTGCCTTTGCTTCATACTCCTATTGCATTTGATCTTGACGTTGCTTTCTCAACGTCTCGTAATGTTGGCGTTGATCCTCCGAAAGCTCATCAAAGCTAGGCTTTATGATGTTTTCGGCGCTGATTTTAGTGGGCTGAGGAATCTTACTGTTCATCACGATGATCTTCCCCAGCGGAGTCGCCAAAAAGCGTGTTGACACACGAACACGTCACGTGTTACCCTCAGCATCGAGCGTGATACGCAGGACACGTCGTCAGAGGAGGCTCGCCGGAAGGGCGATAAGCAGGACAATCTGACGAGCTCTTTTGAAGACCCATAACCCCACGCGTCCGGGAGGGACCCCGTCTGGAAACACGGCGGCTATGGTCTGTCTTAGGTCGTTTCGCCCGCCCCCAAGGCCTTTGCGGACCGAAGCTCTCCTGTACGAAGAACGCCGACGAATGAAGAAGAAGATAACTAGTTTTAGGGATAAAGTTTGTAGATGAGTTTTTGCGATTGTGTGTTGTTGTTCAATCGTTCGTCACCCCAAAGGTATATAAGAGGCGGATGGACTTCCCGTGCAGTTTTAGGGCAAAAAATCATGTCCAAAAATACCTAATTTGAGTCCAATTCAGGCAAAACACGTGCCAGTCGAATTCAAATTCGGACCTAGAAAACCGGCTAGAGTTCCTGGTACCAACCGGAAATTTCGTCCCAAACCGGAAATTCCGATTTAAATGGATTTTTGCTAAGGAAAAAAGTCATGAGCTCATGTTGCCAACCAGATATTTCAATTGGAAATTTGCTCATAGAACCGGAAATTACGGTTTTAAACTCACGCGTCAATATTACCAGCAGTATTTTGGCCATAGATTTTTCATAATTTGTCGGATTAAGATGACCCAAAAATCAAAATTGTTTGCTTCGACGAGACGCACAACTTTTGTTCGTGCTATTTTTCCATTTGAGGTCATATTGGGGCAATGTCCTTGTAAGCAAAAATTGACTGTCAACAAGTAGCATCTCCGAACTCCCTCGGGAGCACCGCCGCCTCACCGTGGAAGCATCTCCACCCTGCCCATTGGAGCATCGACATGCTCTTTTCTGTAGCACCACTGCTCTCCTTTTGGAGCTCCGTGGAAGCATCTCCACCATGACTCCGTGCCCTAGGAGGTCGCTTCTCGAGATTGGCGACGCGGGGAAGTCTGAGGATGCGAGGGTTCATGGACGTGACTCTGCCGGAGATGGGGATCATGGGACGGTTGATGGAGGGGTTACCCTCTTGGGTGGCCCGATCTTCACGAATCGACCAAGAACACGAAGAACACAAGGGGAACGAGAGGGGGATCGAGGAGGAGAGATAACTAGCAAGAACTGAAAGACCCGATCTCCCGTCAACTAAGCCGCAACATCCGCCTACGGAACAATCGATCCAACCAAACTCACCTTTTCGGAAACCTCTTCACACCCGTGGCCGGTCCACCATGCTAATAGAACCTCAAGGGTTAGTTGAGGAAGATTGGAAAGTCCCTAACTGAATCCCAAGGGGAAAGGATAGGAAACCCGATGAATCTTGATACGATCCTAGATACACATCATAGGAGTAGCCTCACAAGAGGGGTACAAGAGCAAAGCTCAAATGTCTAAATTTATCTCTAACCTAGATCTGAAGCCAATGGGGTCTATTTATAGTCTAGGGGGTGAAGGGGGTAGGTAGGAACTACAGGGGCTTCTTTCCCCTTTTCCATGCAGGGGAGCCGACCTGACCGGGCTGAGGCCGGCCTGGAGGCCGGGTGCTTCGGTTAGGCCTCCGGCCTGGCGCGCAGAGGAGCCGGCCTAGGAAGGGCTGGAGACCGGCCTAGGAGGCCGGGCTGGAGGCCGGGGCGCTCTGGCAGGTCGCCGTCCTGGGATGCAGGTTGCCTGGCCTAGGCCGGGCCGGAGGACGGCTGGCTCTGTTGGTATGTCGGCCTAGAGGCCAGCCTGGGGCCGGCCTGGGCCGTGTTTCCTGCACTTCTTCTTCCTCCTTCTTGTCGTCTTCTTCCTTGGTGCCCACTTCTTGATCTTTCTTGCTACCTTCTTGGGCACCATTGTGGGCATGTTCTTGAGCTTCTAGGGAATCGTCTTGGGGGTCCAATGTGGGATCAAACCTGAGCATGCATAGGGTGGTTCCATAAGGTATCGCACCATTCACCAAATCATCGAATGCATAAAGAGAGAGGATTGAGTTCACCTTATCACACATCGCCTTTGCTCGTGATCTTGTCATAGGTCCACTTGGTGTTGGGCTTGGTGGAATGGGGTGTGCTGCATCATCCCCCCTGAAAAAGAGTCGACTTAGACTCGTGGTCTTCCTCATCACTTGGATATCCATGGAAGGGAGAGAGATCCTTGACGTTGAAGGAGTGGTGGACAAGGTACTTGGATTGCGGTAAGTCGAGCTTTTAGGCGTTGTTGTTGATGTGCTTGATGATCTTGAAAGGTTCGTCACCTCTTGGCTTGAAGATGAGCGGCATGCCGCAGCGCGCTCATGAGGTGGTCGAAATCACAGTGCTATTTGGGGGGGGGGGGGGATGGGAGACGATGGGAGGGAAAGGAAGATGACGGGATAAGGTTTCGTGTGGAGGACGATGGGATAAGGTTTCGTGGGTGGCCCTCCGTAACGTGTCGCGCGAGAAAGCTGATGGCGAGAACACGCGTCGAACGCGCGAGGCGGGGGACGCACGCCCGCGATCCCCCGGCTGTTTGTAAGTGTTTCCCTTTTTTTACAGATGGAATTGGTATTGATGAGGCAGCCTCCCTCTAGACCAGTCTTAACTCAAAAGTTGTAAAATTTAATCTAATTTATGTGAAAAAATAACAATATCTATATGACCAAATCGATACAGTATGGCATATATTTCATGGTAAATCAAACAACATCAACTCCGTATTGCGAATGTAAGTATTTTTCTACATAAAATTGGTCAAAGTTTCAATAGTTTGACTAAACATAAAACTAATATACGGAGTAAAAAGAGGAGGGGAAATAGGCATCGCATGGATGCATCTGCCCTGTTTTCCAAAAAAGGTATTTAAAAATTCTAAGAAAATGTTGCGCATACATCTGCATATTCTATGTGTGTCCCTAGAAAGTTTAACGGAGTAACATTTTTTAATTTGACCAATATAAAAGAAGAAAAATATGTCCCATAATTTTTCTCTAACACCAAAATTTCTCTTTTGTGCGAAAGCAAAATAAAAGATTTTTTTCATAAAACTTTTGTGCCTTGCCCAAGTTTTTGCGAGATGCATGCAATTCTATTTTTGATTTTTCTGACATTTTTCAAGACATTTAGAACGCATTTTTTTGAATGGGTGCAGATGTACCCGTGTTCACTACATGCACTCTTCCGGAGGGAGTACATTCCTTCTTTGATAGGGCCAGAATATACGAAAAACATTTCTTATTCCCGAGCACAACAGTGCTCCCGTCTTAAAAAAAAAAACTTTGCGCCTCAAAAAATTCTGAACAAATATATGCAGACACATATACACATATTCGCTAAGCACTTCTAATTTTGTAGCGAAATACCTTTTCATACGTGATCCGTTAAAAAAACAAATGTAACAAGTAAAATGAGTTCTTCTCGCCTTTTTTGTAGTCATCATTTGTAATCCTTTTTGTAGACTACAATAAAATGTATTATCGGACAAAACTAGGCATATATGTAAAAAAACATATATTTGTATCAACGTAAATTATTTTTCATTTTTTTTAACTTCAAAATACAATTTTCGATTTAAAAAAAATACGAGGAGCACCGGTGCTCGGGAAGGCACAGATCCTAAACAGTGTAAAGTATGATAGCAATCGTGTAAGGTTAAGGTTAGCTAGCTGCTGCTCCAAATCATTTAATGTCACCGACCAGATGGTAGTAGATCGTGTCGTGGAGGTTAAGGTTAGCCCACAATAATCATGAAACAGTATCTCGCGGTCGTGCCATCGTGTAGATAGGGAATGACTCAACAACTCTGATCTAAGTGTTCACACTCTAGTGTCCTCCGGTACAGAGTTCAGCGCACAACACTGTGGAACGGACCAGTTCGTTTCGTTTTCGGAGTGCGGACAGCCCGGGGCATCAAATATTCAGAACACTGTAGTACTACGACAGTTCATCAAGAATTCAAAACTCCAGATTAATTCCAGATCTATCAAACATAGAACTACACTGTATCTGCCATGAACTGGACGCAGAAACCAACATCACCAGTGGCCGGAACAAACCACTGGATTGAATCGAACTCATTGCGAGATGACATCACATAATATCCATTTCGTCATTTAGAACGGAAAACTCGTTACAAGAGCCCGGAGGCAAACCAGTGCACCCAACTACGTCACGCCTAACCGCATCAAAACCCTAAGCTCCTAAACCAAGCGAGGCATGAAGAAAGGCCCGGCGGCCTTAGCCGCCGAATCCATAGAGGGTGCGGCACTGGCGCTTGAGCACGTAGATGACGTCAATGGCGGTGATAGCTTTGCGGCGGGCGTGCTCCATATCGGTGATGAAGTCGTGGATGATGTGCCAGGAAGATCTTGAGCATGACGAGAGTCTCCCGGTAGATCGGACCGAAGATACGCTCCACGCCGTCCTTGAGCTATGTCGGATCGCCTTTTTTACTCCGTCTGCCTCGAGCAGACATTAGGTACCCGAGCAAATCTCCTTGGTGTACTTCAAACGCGTACTTTTTCGGATTCAGCTTGATCTGATATTTGTCGAGTGATGCGAATGTTTCTCGAAGAACGTCAATAAGGGTATCTGCATTATTTGACTTGACTACAATGTCATCCACATATACCTGAGCGTTTCTGCCAATTTGTGCCTGCAAGCAGTTCTACATCATGCGCTGGTATGTGGCTCCCGCTTGGTGTGCACACTTGCACAGCTGCGCCCTAATTAGCTTGTTTTATTCGTCAAGAAATTAATAAAAATTGCTTTGTTAGAGGCACCCCAAAGCAACCCAAAAGGCCCATTGGGGGTGCCAAATACAAAATCAAGCCACAACGGCACCCCCAAATGGTGGGCCCAACATGATTTTTGGTCCGACAACCCCCAATGGGCCTCCAACCTTGGGTGCGGATTGAGCGTTGTCGGACAGACTATGGACAACGCCTCCAACAGGCAGGGCCCGTCCGTCATCGAGACAGGGGAATACGGTCGGCCGGTCAACGTAGATTAATGGTCTCGACGGTTCCAGAGGCCGCGGCTCCCCACACGCCGCCGCGGTGAACGCCCACACGTCCAGCCGCCCACCGTTTCTCCTACTGCCCGCCAGTATAAATACAATCCCGCCGTTGTTCCCCACCGCACACTCAACACTCCACGCTCTCGCCACCTCTCTCCCATTGTCGTTCGCCCTCCTCTCCGATGGAGAGCAACGACGACGCCGGGAGGGCTCCGCCACGGGCTTCTACAACCACGGCGTCCGCAGGGCAACGACCTCACCGTCGGCGAAGCGGCACCGTTCGAGAAGTTCGACCTCCCAGTGCCGATGTACTTCCACTTGCCAAAGAGGTGGAAGATGAGAGCCGGGGGCCGTGCCGTGGGCCTGGCGCCGTACGACAACAAGCTCGACCTCCGCATCCTGCAACAGAGGGAGAAGTTGACCTCGGAGCAGCGCGAGTACGCCGTCACCAACTATGTGGAGTGTCACTGGCGACTCCGGCTGGAGAGGGAGGTGGCCCTCGAGACATGGGGAGGGGAGGAGAGATGGGCCGTCGAGCGCATCAAGGATCGGTGGGCGGACCGCGACCTCGACGACGACGTATCGTGGGCGCGGCAGCGCGCAAGAGGTGCACGTGTCCCGTCCCAGCCACCGCGATGCGCACCACGCGCTCGCCCACCGCCCCCGAAGAAGCAGAGGCTGGAGCCGGTCGTAAAAATGGAGCCTGGCCTGGACGCGCCGCCGCCTCCGACGGAGGAGCTGCCCGAGGGATGGCGTGTCCCGGAGGAGCTCCGTGGCCCCGACAGCGATGGAAACGCGCCGGGTTCGCCGTGGCGCTTCTATGCTTCGCGCGGGAGAAGCCGCCTTTGTGCCAGCCGGTCGACCCGACTGATAGCCCAGGCTTTATGCTCGCACTGCGCGCGTCCAAGTGGGCGCCGCCGCCAGAGAAGGAGAAGGAGGCACCGCCGACAGAGAAGAAGCCCGCTGTGAAGGAGGAGCCCCTCGACGACATCCTGGACCTACATGAAGGTGGTGGAGCGGAGAGGGAGTCCGACATCACTGTCCTCTCCGACGACGACGAGTAGGGCCGCCGCCGCTTGTTCAAATTTTGTTCAAATTCTCGTAAATTATGTCTGAATTTGAATAAAATTTGAATCTCTTGCTAAATTTAAAGTTTTTTTTTGTGTGCCGGTGTGGGCATCACCACCAACATGCCGGACATCGGTCCGACACCCCTAAGAGGACATAAATTGGAGGGGGGGCTGACAAAGAAATGGACGCTGATGGGTGGAGATACTATTAAAATTGTGTCTAACTAAGGGCACATAGAAAGACCATGCTGGAACTTGAGTGTGTTTTGTACAAAAAAAAAGAACTTGAGTGTGCCGAACTAATTATGAGCTAGCTACCATTGTTTATTGTTTAACTCTAAAAGAGAAACAGGACAACCTTGTATGCTAGTAGCTATGGCTGATCGTTGTTCTATGCCTTTGCCGGCAGTTCCATGGCCCATGGCCCATACAACAATCGGCCTAGGGGATATAACTAATCATGTGTAAGTTGTTATGATAGGTAGCGATACTTAATTCGGATCAGAGCAGCACAAAAGGCTGGTCTTCAGGCTCACCATATATATACTAGTTGATTCCCCGTGCGTTACGACGGGAATTTAGATGATTTTCATGTATCCAAAAGCACGACCAAAGAATAAAAGTAATACTTATTTGTACCACTTTGATGCGAGACATCAGTGCAACATATCAAGAGATGCAAAATAGCATACAAAACTCGTGAGCAGTGGCGGAGCTGCATGGAGCCAGCCGGGTGCATGGGACGCCGGTAGAAATAAAATTTCCTTGCAAAATATTAGTTTTTTTTTACCACATGTGCATCCCTGACGGATGATTTTTCTCCATTGCGCCACCCAAGGAACCCTGGTACCATATGCTCTAGCTCCGCCACTGCTCGTGAGTCAAACAACCCAGAATCATATTTCCTGGTTTCAAAAAGGAACTATACACATAGTAGAAAGTCCTGCCATAACTAAGTGAATAGATGGTAATTAAGAAAACCAATGCGGGGCTGTACTATTCATAAAATAAAGATGTGAATATCTATGGCAATATGGCATGCATATGCAAAAGAGCAGCTTGCTTCCTGATATTTTAACAGAAATAAAATCTGAAGGTCCGGCAGATATCGATATTTACCATATCACTGCGAGATGAAGTCTATTATACCGGCTGCAACAACGAGCACAATAGAAAGAAAAGAGATGTAGGAAGATGCACCGGCCATATGCAGGTGATCACACTATGAAGGAACCTTGCGGGCACTTGACCCTAGGCATACTTCAATAGCATCATCAATATTTGAGGCATGGCGATATGTAGAGGTGCTAGTGGAGATGGAAACTCGAGCACGAGAGGAGAGCATATGTAATGCCTCGGCATCACTACAACCTCCAATCAATTAGGGCGTGTTTTTGGTAGCATGCACCCGATTTGAGACTGCATGGGGGCAGACTCCACTCGGCCTGTCCGGTAGAGATTCGAGCCCGTGCGTATTGTGTTAGTTGTTAGGTAGTCTGCATCAGATAACAAGGTTGAAGTAGCAGTTCGTTTGGTACACTACAATTTTGAATTTTGGGTGTGTAGGAATGAAAGCACTTTGTTTCGTAGTGTTCTTTGATGCACCGACAACAGATCCACTCACCACTTTCAAAATTGGTGAGGTTACCAGCACACACAGGAAGCACACAAGCAAGAGTAAGAGCAGACAAAGCAGCAACAACAAACAGAACAAAACAACACAAAAGAATAGCAAACTAGTTAATTAATACCTACGATATAAGTACCTAGGTCAATGGTAGACATTCCTAGCACAAAAGTAATGGGTTTAACTTACACCCGACTAGGATTAGAGTTCACCGGTTGCACCAATCCGTGCACCTGGTTAGTACTTAAGTCAGGGGTACACGCCCCTACCAATAAAAGCAGTAGGGGCATCCAGTATACTGCCCCTACAACCATACTTCAACTTCATCACCCATGGCGCTGGTGGACGTCGCAGAAGAAGACATGCTGGGTGTAGTTCATGCACTTGGACAACTTGACCTTGAAGCCCTCACCGTCAAACTTCAAGACGAGGAGATCGTCAGTTTTGAACCTGATAGACTTGGCGAAATCCTCCCAGCCTGAAAGATAACGAGGTGTGAATCGAATCACCTCAGCTGGATGTAGAAGGGGCATCATTTGGTGGTGCGAATGGGAATGTAGAGCTTTGGCTCGGTCTCACCATTCTTGTCGCGGTTGTTCTTGTATTTCTTCAACTTCAACTTCCACGAGGGGGGAGGGGGGGCGATCGCCGCGGGGATGATCAAGGCTTGCAACTCCAAGAAAGTTTTTTTTTGAAACGAGGCAAAGACTTACCATTTTCATTAATTAAGAAGAAAGAAAGGAAACCGGTTAATTAGCGGGAAACCGGCCAAAAAAACGATACCGACACCCTCGCCGACCGTCATGGAACACGACCGCCGCGAGGGCACATACGGCCACCCTGGCTACCAGGTGCAAATCTCACACACACTGCTAAAGACAATGTCGACACCGAGGTTGCTCGCCAGCGTCATCACCATCGCACCACCGAGGGCGACTCTGTCATCGCACCACCGAGGACAACTCCGTCATCACGCACCCGAGGGCGACTCCATCATCACCCCACCGAGGGCGACTCTGTCATCACGCACCCGAGGGCGACTCCGTCCTCACACCACAGAGGGTGACTCCATCATCACACACCCGAGGGCAACTCCGACTTCACCGAGGAGACAAACGCCCAAGAAAACCTCACCACAGCAGCCTCGCAAAGTCCACACCGGCCTATGTCAAACAGATGGCCCTTCGCGCAGGCAGACAACACCGAGTCTACTGAAGGGCCCGGAGAGGAGATGCGCGAGACCTGCACTGAAGATCTTCACCACCGGACCACCTTCTGAAGATCATCGGACACCACTCAAAGCGTAAAGCTTGAGAAACACAACGTCTTCAACTTCACATCCTAGAGAAATCAGCACGAAGACACTCGGACACGCTGGAGCACTAACAGTATCTTGCCGCTACCAGACCATTGCTTTTCACCATCATCGTTGCCAAACTGACACCACACGACACCTCCACTTCGTCAAATGGCCAGAGCCAACCACGAAGTTGTGTATGTCCATCCCACGGGCAAGCACGTAGAGATCATCTTCAAGATGACGCCCTCAGGAGGGGAAGCGACGCGGGAGGACGCTGTCGTCCGAACCTGCAAAACATGATCAAGGTATTTACCCAAAGAATTGATCTGAGGCTGAGAAGCAAGAAGCTTCCCGATGACCCCCCAAGAGGGAGAACGACGTCAACGGACGCTGCGCCATCTAGCTTTCGCCCGAAGCACCCGAGCTTCATAGCCTTATGCAGTCGGGCCAAGACCAGGGGGGCAGGACCGCCGACCTGCCGCCCACCAGACCTACAACTCCCGCACGATGCTACGCCTTGATGGTGCTAGGAATTCTTGCTGCTTGTGATGGCGTGTTGGGAACCCAAAGAGGAGGGTGTGATGAGTGTAGCGGTAAGAACTTACCTCAGTTAAGAACCAAGGTTATCAATCCAGTAGGAGAAAGAGGATCTTCGGAAGGTTGATGCCACTTACGGTGGTGATGGCTCACCGGTGTCAGCAACAACGTGGAAACTGCACACAACACAACCAAAATACTTTGTCCCAACGATACAGTGAGGTTGCCAATCTCACCGGTCTTGCTGAAAACAAAGATTAGACGTATAGTGTGGAAAATAGTGTATGCTTGCAGTAAGTAAAGAAAGCAGGAAATTGTAGTGGTTTGTTTAACAGTGTAGGAAAATGGACCGGGGTTCATAGGTTCACTAGTGGTGTCTCTCCATAAAATATAGCATGCTGGGTGAACAAATTACAGCTGGGCAATTGACAAATAAAGGTTGCACCGTAGTGCACATTCATGACATAATGACTACTATGATATTTAGTGCGGGCATTACAACAATATACATAGACCGTAATCCAACTTCATCTATGACTAAAAATCCACCCTGAGGTTATCATCCGAACCCCCTTAGGTATTAAGTTGCAAGCAACAGATAACTGCATTAAACAAAGTGTATAATGTAAGCAACGGTTGTACACGCGGGCAATCACACCGCTCTTTTCTCCCTAGTGGCAAAAGCACATCCTCCTCCGTCACGTTTCTGTCACTCGAGCACAGGCGAAAAGGAGGCATGATCCCACTATCGAGCATAAATACTCCCTCTTGGAGTCACTAGCAACTATTTGGCCAGAGCAACAACTAGCAACGAAAAGCATGCAAGATCACAAATAGCATATGCAATAAAGACTATAATCAACTTGGCATAATTTCAATATGCATCGAATCCTAGCAAACACAACACATAGAATTACATAACAACAATCTCGATCATGTTAGGCAGCTCACAAGATCTAAACATGGATGCATATGAGGAGAAGACAACCATCTAGCTACTGCTATGGACCCGTAGTCCAAGGATGAACTACTCACGCATCACTCCGGAGGCAGGCATGGTGATGAAGAGGCCTCCGATGATGATTTCCTCCCTGGCAGGGTGCCGTGAGAGAG